>CAMZMU010000049.1:5031168-5753677 GCA_947311845.1 Poa pratensis | reverse complement strand
GATTATTAGTCATAGATGCTGTTGGATAACGGTCTATGTATCTTGTCGTAATGCCCAATTAAATATCATAGTAGTCAACATGTCATGTATATGCATTGTCATGCGCTCACTATTTGTCAATTGCCCAGCTGTAATTTGTTCACCCAACATGTTAGTCTTTATGGAGAGACACCACTAGTGAACTGTGGACCCCGGTCCATTCTTTTACACTGATTAAACAACCACAAACTGCAAACTGTTCCTTTTTCATTCTCTGCAATTTAATACTCATTTTCCACACCATACGTTTAATCCTTTGTTTTCAGCAAGCCGTGAGATTGACAACCTCACTGTTTCGTTGGGGCAAAGTAGTTTGATTGTGTTGTGTGTCAGGTCCCGCGTTTGGCGCACCAACAACCTTCTGAAGAGTTGCTGCTCCTACTGGTTCGATAACCTTGGTTTCTTTCTGAGGGAAAACTTGCTGCTGAACTGCATCATACCTTCCTCTTGGGGTCTCCCAACGAGCGTGTGATTCACGCATCAAGCTCTTTTTCTGGCGCCGTTGCCGGGGAGACAGCAGTCTTCTGCAAGGGGAGTTTCACGCTTCCAATCTCTTTACTTTGTTTTTGTCTTGCTTAGTTTATTTTATTTTATCTTGTTTGCTTTCAATTATCAAAAACACAAAAAAATTAGTTACTTGCATTTAGTTTATTTTCAGTTTTGTTTTCTGTTAGTTATCATGTCTGGTTCGGCTCATCATGTTTCGGTTCCTGAAGTTGAGGTTCGATCTTTTAAGCAACAAAGTGGAGAAAGTTTGAAAGATGCTTGGTATAGAATCAGCGATGCTCATCGTAGGTGTACTAAAAAATATTCCACTATGATCCTGCTTAGAAATTTTTATGTTGGCATAACTAGCTGGTATAGATATGTCTTGGACACTTTGACGGGAACTTTCTTGGTACCCTGCGTTGGAAGCTAGTTATATTATTGAGAGTCTAGTAGGAACACCACCTGTTAGTAACATTAAAAATGAGATCACCTTGGAAGATGTTATAAAGAAATTGGAGTCTATAGAGAAAAATTTGCCAAATCTCCTTGATAGTACTAGCAAAGTTGATGAATCACTGGGAACCATTAATGAAAGAATTGCTGTTTTAGAAACTAGTACTATTCAAGATAATCAAAATCTTAGGATTGGTGAATTAGAGGAGGCTATGGATGTAATAAGTTCTACTTTTACCTCTATTAAAACTAAAAGCAAAAGGCTTTTGTGGGGAGAGAGCAAAAATTTATGTATGTGCCAAAAATTTCTAAACCAAAACCCACGGTGTGTTTAAAACGGATAACGTGTTCAATGAGCTTGAGGGTGAGTCACATAATGGTCTATTTAAATTTTCTTCCCAAGAATTACGTAAACTGAAAAGTCCTAGTGTGACAAACCCTGTTCTTGATGAAGCTTTTGATGAATTAGACCTTTCTTCACTTGGTAATACTTGATGCATGCTTTGTGCCTAGCTAAAAGGCGTTAAAGAAAAGCGCTTATGGGAGGCAACCCATTATTTTTTTCTGCAATTTTTCTTTTATTGAGTCAAGGAGTGTTTACTTCTGTAGCAACTCCTTTGTATCTTTATTTTCTCGCATTGTTGTGCCAAGAGTAGCCTCTAATGTTAAGATGCTTAATTTTGATTGCTGCGCAGAAACAGATTTTTGCTGTTCACTGTACGAAATTCCTAAAATCACCAGATTGTTAATTAAATCTGAAATTTTTGTGCGTAATCTTTATGAATGTCTGAATCTTTCATTAGTTCAAGTTTCTCGATCTGAGCGTCGTAAGTGCCTTGAAAAAATTCGTCTTTGCGGACTGTTCTGTTTTAGACAGATTATGCCTTTTTATTTTGCATTCTCTCTTTTACTAGTGTTGAGTGAAATTCTTTTTTGGGTGGAAGAGCTTCACATAACATCAGTGGCTGTAGCTAATGTTTAAAGTAACAAATCATATTGCGTCTTTATAGAACATGTGAATTTTTGATTATGCACTAACCCTCTAATGAGATCTACTTTGAGTTTGGTGTGACGGAAGTTTTCAAGGGTCAAGAGAGAAGGATGATATAATAGGATCAAGAAGAGTGAAGAGCTTAAGCTTGGGGAGGCTCCCATGGATCTCCCCAGCATATTTCAAGAAGACTCAAGCGTCTAAGCTTGGGGATGCCCAAGGCATCCCCTTCTTCATCGTCAAAATTATCAGGTCATCTCTAGTGAAACTATATTTTAATTCTTTCACATCATATGTGCTTTTCTTGGAGCGTCTGTGTGCTTTTATTTTCAGTATTGCACTTTTATTTTCAATAAAGCTTGACTGGACCCTAGCATTCTTGATTGGGAGAGAGACACGCTCCGCTTTTTCATGAGAATACTCCTATTCTTCACTTATATTTGTTGAGTATTCATATCTAGCGCTGTTCAGCTTTTAGCTCTTGTTTTCATGTATCTCTTGTCAGAGCTATTAGCTTTCTTTTGTAGAAAGTACTCTCTTGCTTCACTTATATTTGTTTGGAGAGTTGATGAAATAAATTGATTGGTGTTTGGTTGGTTCAGAAAATGTTGCATGTGGTAATTGGTATAAGGAAAAACTTGCTTAATCTTGTAGATCACTAATGGATAACTTGATGCTTGTCAATTGTTTTGAGTTAACAAGTAGATCATGATTAAATTGTGCATCACATGAGTTAAGCCTATTAGTGAAGAACTACCGTAAAGCTTGTTGAAAATTTGGTTTGCATCGGTGGTATCTCTAAGGTCTAGATATTTTCTAATAACAGGGTTTGGTTAACAAGGAAGACGGTATGAAGTCTTATAACGTTTGCAATATGTTTGTCATATAAAACTTGGTGTACGGGTTGATATTCTTGTTTGCTTACATAACCTTGCTAGCCTAAACTCTGTACTGAGAGGGAATGCTTCTCGTGCATCCAAATCCTTGAGCCAAAATCCATGCCATTTGTGTCCACCATAACTACCTATATGTGGTATTTCCTTGCCACTCCAAGTAAATTTTTCATGTGCTACCTTTAAATTATTCAAAATGTTATTATTCCCTTTTTGTGTCAATGTTTACTAGCTCATGAGGAATTAGTGTGGTTATTCTTTATTCTATTTGTTGAATGGACTTTTACACCTGGACTAGTGGCATATACATCCGCTTATCCAATAACTTGCAAAAAGAGCTGGCAACGGGGTGCCCAGTCCCAATTAATTACAACTTTAACCAATTAATTCTCTTCACACTTTTGCCCTGATTCATCAGTAAGCAATGACAAACAGTGAAATACCTGAATGTGTGTAAACCAAAGAGAAAGAGGGATGATCTGCCTTGCTGGTAGAAATAACGTCCTTCATGGGAGCCGCTCTTAAAAGTCCGTTTGACAGGTAGAATACTGTTCTCACCCGCTACCATTCGTTGACAATTAACAAACACCTCTCAAAAATAGATACTCCTCCATGGTATGTGATTGATGGAAGGCACCCGAGGATTCGGTTAGCCATGGCTTGTGTTAGCAAGGTTGGGAGGAGTATCAAATATTTTATGCAATCTCTATATGCTTTCAAAAACCTAAAAGCTCTAGCACATGATTAATCCCTGCTTCCCTCTGCGAAGGGCCTTTTTTTACTTTTATGTTGAGTCAGTTTTCCTATTCTTTCTGTCTTCCACAAGCAAACACTAGTGTCAACTTTGTTACAACATGCGTTATATGCAATGTATTGGACTTGTTATACTACTTTGTGTTGACAATATCCATGAGATAAATATGTTGAAAGTTGAAGCAAATGCTGAAACTAAATTCTTCCTTTGTGTTGATTAAATACCTTTTATTAGAAACTATTGCTTTATGAGTTAACACTTATGCAAAACTGTTTGATGCTTGTCTCGAAAGTACTATTCATGAAAACGTTTAGCTTGTGTGATTCATTGTTTACTCATTATCTATTTGGTAGCAAATTATAGACCATTGACTTGGATCACTTCATTCATTTACATGTGCCTTGCAATATTATATGATCAAGATTATGATGTAGCATGTCACCTCAAAAATTATTTTGTTTTTATCGTTTACCTACTCGAGGACGAGTAGGAACTAAGCTTGGGGATGCTGATACGTCTCAAACGTATCTATAATTTTTGATGTTCCATGCTTGTTTTATACCAATTGCTACATGTTTTGCATCTACTTTATATCACTTTTATACATTTTTTGGGACTAACCTATTAACAAGATGCCGAAGTGCCAGTTCCTGTTTTCTGCTGTTTTTGTATTCCAGAAAAGCTAGTCTGGAAATATTCTCGGAATTGGACGAAACTACACGGGGGTCCCTATTTTTCCAGAACACCCTGACGGACGAAGGAGCAACAGAGAGGAGCCAGGAGGCCCCACGCACCTAGGGCGCGGGCCCCCCTCTGCCGCGCCCTAGGGTGGTGTGGGCCCCTCGGGGGTCTCAGCCGCCGCCCTTTCGCCTACTTATTCCCCCCGACGCGAAAACCCTAAGTACCTGAGCAAATATCCACGAAAAGTTCCAGAGACGCCGCCGCCGTCAACCCTAGCTCGGGAGGGTTCAGAACCTCTTCCCGGCACCCTGCCGGAGAGGGGAATCGTCACCGGAGGCTTCTACATCGCCATGCCTGCCTCCGGAGTGATGCGTGAGTAGTTCATCCTTGGACTACGGGTCCATAGCAGTAGCTAGATGGTTGTCTCTCCACTTTGTGCCATCATGTTTAGATCTTGTGAGCTGCCCTACATGATCAAGATCATATTATTGTAATGCTACATATTGTGTTTGCTGGGATCCGATGAATATTGAATACTATGTCAAGTTGATTATCAATTTATCTTATATGTTATTTAAGATCTTGCATGTTTTCCGTTACTCGTAGATGCTTTGGCGAAGTAGATGCTTGTAACTCCAAGAGAGAGTATTTAAGCTAGATAGTGGGTTCATGCCTCCATTTTATTTGGGACAGTGACAGAAAGTTCTAAGGTTGTGGATGTGCTGTTGCCACTAGGGATAACCTAACGATGCTATGTCCACGGGCATATGTGTTTGTTTACATTACGCACTTTACTTAATGCAATTATCCGTTGCTTGCAACTTTATACCAACGGGGGATTCGGATGACAACCCGGCGGTGGATTATTAGTCATAGATGTTGTTGGGTAACGGTCTATGTATCTTGTCGTAATGCCCAATTAAATATCATAGTAGTCATCATGTCATGTATATGCATTGTCATGCGCTCACTATTTGCCAATTGCCCAGCTGTAATTTGTTCACCCAACATGTTAGTTATCTTTTATGGAGAGACACCACTAGTGAACTGTGGACCCCGGTCCATTCTTTTACACTGATTAAACCACCACAAACTGCAAACTGTTCCTTTTTCATTCTCTGCAATTAAACTCATTTTCCACACCATACGTTTAATCCTTTGTTTTCAGCAAGCCGGTGAGATTGACAACCTCACTGTTTCGTTGGGGCAAAGTAGTTTGATTGTGTTGTGTGCAGGCTCCACGTTGGTGATCGAGTAACGGCGCCACCAACAACCTTCTGAAGAGTTGCTGCTCCTACTGGTTCGATAACCTTGGTTTCTTTCTGAGGGAAAACTTGCTGCTAAACTGCATCATACCTCCTCTTGGGGTCTCCCAACGAGCGTGTGATTCACGCCATCATCCCCTGTCAAGAAACGTGCAAAAAAACCCAAGGAAGTCACGGCTACTGAGAAGTTAGCTTGTGAGATGACTCGGGAGGAATTAGAAGTGAGCACACGTGAAGAGGCGAGAGCCTTTTTTGAACAGAAAAAAAGGAAAGACTGGAGGCAAGACTGGACCCCATAAAGGAACTTCTGAAGACTATACCAACTGAGGTAAAAGATCACACTGTTGACAACCTATATGACCCTCCACCACCGCCCCTTTCAGACTATGAGCGAGGTATTGACAAGGTACTTTCCTCACAGATGGAGCAAGATAAAGCGTGCGGGAAAAGAGTTGCCCAGCTCGGAGAACAAGAAGCACAATCGATCGCCCCGCTCATTGTGCCTTTGAAGCTCGGGAAATCGAGCATGGAGAAGTTGTCATTGGCGACACAGGTTACCCCATAGCGCAGATAACAATTCAATATAAATTTGAACTCGGCTGCCTCTGGTCGAAAATCCGAGTGCTCTAACAACACAGTTATATAAATTGCATAACTGGTACATGGCCGCCACAAAAGAAGGGAAAATCTATCTCATGGCGGGAGTTAAGGAACAACACTACTTCCGACAATATGGTGTGCAGGTTGAGTTCTCCGAACTTTTTCAGATGTACAATCAACTTGCTCTCGACAAATCTATCATCAGCTGCTATTGTCTGTATGTAATTTATTTGTGTAATTTAATTATTTATAGTTAAGCTCGTTCATTGCTTGTAATTATCCTCACAACATTCTTTTGTACGCTATTATGCAGAATGAAGATTCGTGAATGCCGAATGAGAGGAATCTGGGACATTGGGTTCATTGACCCGGATAAAGTTCATGTCCGGACCATAGCTGACCATCCCGAGGACACAGAGGACGTTTTTGCTAACGTTTTTTAAGCGACAAAGTACCAAAAAAGAAATACTTTTTCCTTACAACTTCGGGTGAGTGTTACTGTCTTGTACACATTTTATTTTGCTTTCCCGATATTAAGTGTAATTGATAAGTTCTGAATACCTGCGTATATAAATGTGTGCAGGTACCACTTCATTCTGCTAATCATTAGACTCGAGGAAGGAGAAGTTGAAGTCTGGGACTCATTAAGGAGAGATCAAGATGAGTACAAAAGCGTGCGTCTAATGCTCAAGAGGTAATTTCAATCGCACTATATCGGTCTCTTTCGTTCATTTCCGGATATCAAAAGTATAAGTAATAACTCCTCAATTCATTTTCTTTTCCGGGCAGGGTTTGAAAAAGTTCATCGCGGAAGAACGCGGTGAATGGAAAGATAAGCTGCAGTTCAAGGCTAACAACGTAAGTACTACTACGTATCTAGGTCTGTGTATCTTTCTAATACCATTATCATTCTCTTGATCATTATTTGATTAAATTAAATTCTTGTATAGTGGTGTCTGCGACAACCACAGGGGACGGAACTATGTGGATACTATGTTTACGAGTTTATTCACATGAGGGTCAATGAGTGAGTCAATAGTGTAAGAAATCGAGAGGTATGTAAACATCATACACAACTTTTATTTTGCTACCATCAATTGTGTTTAGTTTCGATCATAACTGATTTGATCTCCTTCTTTTAAAGATGTCAAGGAAGCGGAACCAGCTCCTACCAAAAAACCGCGTAAAAGCTATTGCGGAGGAATTGGCGGGATTCATTCTGACGCATGTCGTAGATGAATTCGGTGAATTCCACTATGTCGAAAAATAGACTCCCTCCATGCATGTACTAGCTAGCGGTGATCTCCATTGTAATTATGAGTACTTTATATGTAACGAGAGTACTTTATATGTGTAATGAGTACTTTATATGTGTAGTAAGTACTTTATACGTGATCTCCTCCGAAACCCTGAAAAATGAGCGAAAAGGAAAAAAACAGAAACCCTAAACCCCGAAAAATAAGCGAAAAGAAAAAAAAACTGAAAACCTAAACCCCCCTGAAAAAATAAGCGGGGGGCAAAAAAGCAGGAACCTTTAGTACCGGTTGGTATTACCAACCGGTACTAAAGGTCTTCAGCTGCGCGCGCGCAGGTTCACCCACGTGGAGGGCCTTTAGCACCGGTTGTATATACAGCCGGTACTAAAGGGGTACCCCTTTAGTCCCGACCTTTTAGTACCGGTTGCACAACCGGTGCTAAAGGCCCAATAAGGCCAGTACTGTTGCCTTGTTCTCTACTAGTGATTGTGAGGCATCTCCATCATGCTAAATGCCATAATCCTCTTATGGAGCACCCAATCATTAGATATGAAATGACATGTGAGGCAAAGATAGCCTAGTTTTTTATTAGATGTCCACATGTCACCCGTGAGAGATATCCGAGAGTCACAGTCTTTAAAATATTCTTTCATTTCATCTCCAATGCTTTTGAAAGCAGCGACACAATCTTCTTTAATTGTTGTCCTACTAATTTTTGCAAACCATGGATTTAAGGATGCAGTGAATTCTCTAAAGGGCGCATACTCCACAAGTGAAAAAGGCATTTCATTGACAACTATGAGTTTTACAAGTTTTCTTCTTGCAACCTTCGGATCAAACTTCCAGTTTGGGTCAATCTCCTCAGGATGACCCATTTTATCTACCATTGCATTCATAGCCATCTTAGATTCGCATACCTTTAAATGTCGACCAATATGGCTGCTTCCCGAGTCTCTTGAAGCTGGAAATATTTGATCGCAGTGAAGGCAACGACCTTTCATAAGTCTTTTTCCTTCATAAATTGGCTCAACCTCCTCCCATATGCGTGATACTAGCTTGCGGGGTCTGCATGCCCGGCCTACATGCATGGAAAAGAAGTTTAGTTAGCTGGCCAAGAGTAAAAAGTAGATGAATAACCAAGGAATACATGGTAGCAGATCTTACAATGGGAACTTCCAGCAGGAGATAGATCATTTATTGAGGGAGATATTGGAGACTGCTGTGGAGGTGAATCATGTGAACCTGCCATTTTTGCCTTTTTTGATGAACCAGGTCTCACCATATTTGAGCTCCTTTTCTGTGATGTTGTCCTCATGAGCATATTCACCGCTGGTGATGTTGTCACTCGTGGACTTGAAAGCCCCACCTGAAAATTGAGTCAAATAATTCAAGCTAAGATTAACCTGTTTTCTGGTTATTAACTGAATAATCAAATTTCAGACATGTGCTTGAAAAGAACATTAACTGTGTATGGCCAATGGTGAATTCTGAACTGGAATGTCAATTACTAGTATAATCATTCATTGCTTTGTTTACCTTCTTCCGACTCTTTCTGGTGACGTCCTTGCAGACCTTCATGTCATTGTTTATCACCTGTCGAGGCTGCTCCCTGTGCACTGCACCATCCTATGAGATCATGATAAATATTTGCCTGTGAGTGTTTGGTTGCTCAAAAAAATATTCCCAAACAAAGACATCATCTGCAGCACCATCCTTACAGAAAGATACACACGCAAAGAATTAATTCTTACCTTGTGCTTCCGTTTCTTGGAGTTTGGGGACTCACCGTGGCCTGCACCAGATCTATCCTTCTCAATTTTGACACCAACTATTTGCTCCATCAGGGCATCATCGATTCGAGTTTGAGCGTCGTACGGTAAACTCTGCTTCCATACCTCGCCAGACCCCGTAGTTCTTCCATACACAGATAGATCCTCGTCGGCGTCTTCATTTTCACCGCCGCCAGGCAAGACTGGTAATGTTGCTTGGGTTCGAGCTAGGGATGGATCTGAGGGAGGAGGGGACGAGCGGGTGGACGGATCTGAGGGAGGGGGGACGAGCGGGGGGGGGAAGAGCATCAGAAGGCGGTGACCGTCCAGCCATGGGAAGGTGGCCGGCGGCGGGTGGGCGGCGGGAGGGCAGCGCGATGTGGGGAACGAGCGAGACTGAGAGAGGGCGGCTCGATGTTGGGGACGAGAGAGGTTGGGCTCGACGTGGGCAACCACGGGGAGTCCCACGAACCCCACATGATTTTTTTTCCGTACCCGTGGGTATCCACGTACGTTATTAGGTGGGCTTGGGCCGAGGGCGCCGTGGGCGGCCCACTTCCACCTGCACCCTGACCCTTATCCCCGCTGCGAGCCACTCAACACGCCATTGCCGAGAACAGCTCCCATGTCCACATCCACGAGCTGCTCCCAATGACTGCATCATATGGATCAAGATTCAGCGGAATTGTAGAAAAAACATATTAAAATAATACCTGTACCTACTTGTGTTCACCGGCCAAAAGCATCGGCGCGAGCCAACAAGACAGATTTAAAAGTGAAATATGACCGTATTTTGGAAAAAAATAAATACAATCTGATGTTTGTTTTTGCTGTTACGTCTAGCTGTTACGCCATGTAGGGCCACTGTCGGCGTGGCAGTGGTCAAAGCGTCACACGGGTAAGTCATCACTATTCACTGGTCAGATAATAAATGGTCCTCCGATGAACAACTTACAAAAGATATGGGACTGCGATGGGACACGACGTTTTGGGTCACAGGTGCAGATGCACCCGTTGTGTAAAATATTTTTAAAAACTTTTTAAATGTCAAAAAATAAAAAATTCCGCATACATCAAGATATTGTGTGTTAGCACAAAAAGTTTCGCGGAGAAAATATATTTTTTGTGACTTGTGCAAAAAAGAAAAAAGTCTCGTACAAAGTCATTTTGCAGCGTCTGGATTTGTCTTTTTTTGCACATGTCACAGAAAATGTCTTCTCTTCACGAAACTTTTGTGCTAACATTAAATGTCTTGAAGTATATTCAAAATTTTATATTTATTTTTGTAACATTTGAAAATTGGTTTTTGATCAATGGGTGCATCTGCACCCATTACCCGATATGGATTTCCCAACAGCGATGCCCATTTAAAAAGTTTTAGGAGTCAGGTTATATTTCGGCGAAAGAATTAGGACCGTCCATGCATTTGACTCGGCAAATTATTATATGCATATTTTATTGTAGATGTTCATACACTCTTTTCGTATAATATTTTGTCAAATTCTATAAAGTTGTGAATTTGACCAAAAATTATATGCAACATATTTTGGGTAGGAGGGAATAGTATGAGTCGTGAGGTTTATGGGAACGGATTATAAGTTTTCTTCATTATTATTGTAGTTCAATTCTTCCGACTGGCATACTCCTGCGCCTCTATCCGGTTCAGTGCTTGCTCAAACACACGTAATCACGACGTGCACGAGAGAAAGGTAATATATTACACTCTAATATATATGGATGTCAATTGTCAAACTCTTGACCAGAGCTCTTCTTCGGTATTAGAATGATGATGATTAGCTCTGCAATACTGGGAAACAAACCAGTAGCTCTGCAATACATACGACGACCTTTTCTCCTTGCTGCTGCTGGAGAGGGAGGGAGAGGGACAACAGCCACTATTCTCCCACGTTGCGACGCGCAGAAGCCTGACAATCCGACAATGTGTAGCAGGTAGATTTGAATCAGAACGAGCGCATAAACAACTATATCTCCATCGGCTGCATATTATTGTAATCGGATGCGCAACCGCTTGCTTCCTTCCCTCCCCATCCGACCCTGTCGTCGGAAGCAGCATGCTCTGCTTGACCTTGTAATGCCGACGCCATATCCAAAATAACCCTGCCTACAAGTACCAGCACCTATACCTCTGCTCATTCCAGATCCAAGAAGCACTCACACAACTACACAGTCGAGCTGATAGCTGACCGATCAATCATGGCGAGGCTTCACCTTTCCGTCGTCTGCGCCGTCCTATTCGCGCTCGCCGCCCCGTCCCTCGCTGGCGACCCCGACTTGCTCCAAGATGTGTGCGTCGCCGACATGGAATCAAGTGAGTTACCGAGCTAAACCATTCGTCTTAATGTTTCAACCTCGTTCCTCCCGCATCTTTGTGCTGATGTGAATGGTGCGTTGGCAGCCGTCAAGCTGAACGGATTCCCGTGCAAGGCGAACATCACGGCTGACGACTTCTTCTTCGCCGGGCTCAAGAACGCCGGCAACACCAACAACGCCGCGGGCTCAATCGTGACGGCGGCGAACGTGCTAACGTTCCCGGGGTGAACACCCTCGGCGTCTCCATGGCCCGCATCGACTACGCGCACGGAGGCCAGAACCCGCCACACACCCACCCGCGTGCCACCGAGATCATCTTCGTCACCCAGGGCGTCCTCGAGGTGGGTTTCATCACCACCGACAACAAGCTCTTCACCAAGATCCTCAACGTCGGCGACGTGTTCGTCTTCCCGCGCGGCCTCGTGCACTTCCAGCAGAACAGGGGATACGGCCCTGCCTCCGTCATCGCCGGCTTCAACAGCCAGCTCCAGGGCACGCAGGTCATCGCCAACTCGCTCTTCGCTGCCGCGCCACCGGTGCCCACCGACGTGCTGGCCAAGGCCTTCCGGGTCGGCAACGACGACATAGATGCTGTCAAGGCCAGGTTCAAGTAGGGCGCCTCCATCCGTCTGTATCGGTTTCCCAAGAGAAGATTTCTATGTTGGTTACTGAATAAGTGATACCCAACTCAAGTGAGCTGTGCGTGTAATTGATTTTTTTTTGTGATGAGTTGTTTGATTTCTTCATGTGTACTGTGTTACTTTCGTTTGTCTTTGAAATAATACAAACCTACTTTTGTTCTGTGTAGTGCATGTTTCAATAGCTTACATTTCTTGATTGATGTGTATGTTACATTAGTTTCTCTTGAAACTCGCCTACATTTTTTAAGGGCATTGTTAAAAAGATAATTACAAGGTATGCACAAAGAATTTTAGAAGGTAAAAAAAAACTAAGTTTAAGTCTCTAGCCAGGATCCGGTGTCAGCGTTCACGGTCACGGCAGACGAAGCAACTATCTAAGAGACAGTAGTACAATTAGCAGCTAGGCCGTCTCTATCACCGACAGTATACGTATCAGTCCGAACTGTTCTCGGCGTCTCGGTGCGCTTTTATCTGTTGTCTTGTTCCGGTGATCCGGGAATTGGCATTCTTTTCAAGATGGTTAGATTGAGATCGTACGACTCGCGAGCAGGAAAAATTATCTTTTCGAGCATGCATGCGCGTTTGCTGCACCTTTTAGGTCAGTTAATGTTTTTAGGTCAGTTAGTTAGATGTGTGGAGAGGTAAGTCATCCTAAACACTTCACTATTGGTTTCCCTTTTGTATTTGAAGGAAACAAGGACATGAGCTTGGGACAGGTCCAAAGGACGCCAGCATCTAATTAATATAAAAATTGCACACTTGCGAATAAAGTAAAACAGAGATACTGAGGCCTTCCCGAGTCTAAGAGACTAAATTATTTCATGCATATTGCATTGTAGCTATTGGTACCTTTTTGTATATATTTGATCATAATTTATAAAGTTGATTTCAACCAAAATACTTATGGGTCATATTTCGGTTAGGAGGGGGTAGTATGAGTTCTGAGGTTTATAGGAACCAGATAACCAGTTTTCTTCGCTAGAGCATCTCTGACTAGGCTAGGCTAATTTTACCCCCATATGTCCATAGACATGTCCGGACATCTTCGTGGATAGGGGTCGTCCAACCCTGATTTGTTCTCTCCCGCAACCACACATGCATATCCAAACCTCAAATCCATGTAAACATAAGCATGTCGATCATAAGTCATCACAAATACAACGCAAAATTCAAAATATGTCTAAATTCAACATAAGATACAATAGAAGTTAACAATGCATACATAAACAATACAAGAATTAATCAAAGGCCGCCAAAAGTCATGCTCGTTGATCTTATTTTTCATGTGCATGATCCATTTTGCCCTCTCATATCTTCCTAGAGGCTAGCGTTTTGAAATGTGATCCTCGACTCCTCAGTGAATCTTGCATGAATAACTTGTTTCCTTCTCAAGCACAAGGGAGACGAAGGAGATTGGGTTGAGGAATGCTCTGATGGGCAGGCCAAGGGCGGATTAGGGGAGGACAGAAGAGTGGTCCGCACGCGTCCGTGGCCGACGCCAACCTGGCCCAAATTTGAGCCGAGAATAGGTCGCGGCAGACAGAAAAAGGGACAGCGTTCTGTTTGCGTCGCCGCGTTGGGCCGTGTTTTTGCCTCGCACGGATAGGAACGGACGCGTGCGGACTGAATGCGTCGGCCCGTTGGAGTCATTCTTAGGTTTGCCGGCTGACATACTCCTGCGCGCCTCTATCCGGTTCATTGCTTGCTCAAGCGCACGTAATTACGACGTGCACGAGAGGAAGGTATATAACTATATATTACGAATATATATGGATGTCAATGGTCAAACTCTTGTTGCCCAGCGCTCTTCTTCGGTATTAAATTGATTATATTGATTATCTTTGCGAGGCTGGGACACAAACTCATGATCAATATATACGAAATATACGTCGACCTTTATTCCTTGCTGCTGCTGGAAGCCTGGAACCGATGCGGTGAGAGCGACGCGCAGAAACTGACGATGCGGCCGCGCGCGCTTTAGTGTGGATGTATCATGCATGGATCGATTCGTCGGCATAAACAACTAAATCTCACCGGTCCCAAATTAATGTAATCCGCTTACTTGCTTCCCTCCCTCTGACCCTGTCGTACGTAGTGGTGGCATGCTCTGCCTAACCTTGCAATGGCGATGCCATCCACAACATCATCCTGCCTATAAGTACCAGCTCCTAATTGCTCATTCCAGATCCAAGAAGCACTCATACAACTATACCATCAAGCTGATAGCTATCCAGCATTGATACATCGATCATGGCGATGCTTCACCTTTCCGTTGTCTGCGCCATCCTCTTCGCGCTCGCCGCTCCGTCCCTGGCAGGCGACCCCGACTTGCTCCAAGACGTCTGCGTCGCAGACATGGAATCCAGTGAGTTACCCAGCTAAACCATTCATCTTAACTTGTCAACCTCGTTCCTGCATCTTTAGTGCTTGCTGACACGGTATGCATGGTGATCAATGGCGGCAGAGATCAAGCTGAACGGATTCCCGTGCAAGGCCAACATCACGGTGGACGACTTCTTCTTCGCGGGGCTCAAGAAGGCTGGCAACACCAGCAATGCCGCAGGGTCAATCGTGACGGCGGCTAACGTGCTGTCCTTCCCGGGGGTGAACACTCTGGGCGTCTCCATGGCGCGCATTGACTACGCGCAGGGAGGCCAGAACCCGCCGCACACCCACCCGCGCGCCACCGAGATCATCTTCGTCACCCAGGGCGTCCTCGAGGTGGGTTTCATCACCACCGCCGACAAGCTCTTCACCAAGATCCTCAACGTCGGCGACGTGTTCGTCTTCCCGCGCGGCCTCGTGCACTTCCAGCAGAACAGGGGATACGGCCCTGCCTCCGTCATCGCCGGCTTTAACAGCCAGCTCCAGGGCACGCAGGTCATCGCCAACTCGCTCTTCGCTGCCGCGCCACCGGTGCCCACCGACGTGCTGGCCAAGGCCTTCCGGTCGGCAACGACGACATAGATGCTGTCAAGGCCAGGTTCCAGTAGGGCGCCTCCATCCGTCTGTATCGGTATCCCAAGAGAACATTTCTATGTTGGTTACTGAATAAGTGATACCCAAACTCAAGTGAGCTGTGCGTGTAATTGATTTTTTTTTGTGATGAGTTGTTTGATTTCTTCATGTGTACTGTGTTACTTTCGTTTGTATTTGAAATAATACAAACCTACTTTTGTTCTGTGTAGTGCATGTTTCAATAGCTTACATTTCTTGATTGATGTGTATGTTACATTAGTTTCTCTTGAAACTCGCCTACATTTTTTAAGGGCATTGTTAAAAAGATAATTACAAGGTATGCACAAAGAATTTTAGAAGGTAAAAAAAAACTAAGTTTAAGTCTCTAGCCAAGATCCGGTGTCAGCGTTCACGGTCACGCCGTCTCTATCAGTCCGAACTGTTCTCGGCGTCTCGGTGCGCTTTTATCTGTTGTCTTGTTCCGGTGATCCGGTCAGTGAGCGTTCACCGTCACGCGGCCCGGGAATTGGCATTCTTTTCAGGATGGTTAGCTTGAGATCATACGACTCGCGAGCAGGAAAAATTATCTCTTCGAGCATGCATGTGCGTTTGCTGCACCTTTTAGGTCAGTTAATGTTTTTAGGTCAGTTAGTTAGATGTGTGGAGAGGTAAGTCATCCTAAACACTTCACTATTGGTTTCCCTTTTGTATTTGAAGGAAACAAGGGCATAAGCTTAATTGGGGCAGGTCCAAAGGACGCCAGCATCTAATTAATATAAAAATTGCACACTTGCGAATAAAGTAAAACAGAGATACTGAGGCGTTCCCGAGTCTAAGAGGCAAATTATTTCATGCATATTGCATTGTAGCTATTGGTACCTTTTTGTATATATTTGATCATAATTTATAAAGTTGATTTCAACCAAAATACTTATGGGACATATTTCGGTTAGGAGGGAGTAGTATGAGTTCTGAGGTTTATAGGAACCAGATAACCAGTTTTCTTCGTTAGAGCATCTCTGACTAGGCTAGGCTAATTTTACCTCATATGTCGGTAGACACGTCTGGACATGTTCGTGGATAGGGGTCGTCCAACCCTGATTTGTTCTCTCCCGCAGCCACACATGCATATCCAAACCTCAAATCCATGTAAACATAAGCATGTCGATCATAAGTCATCACAAATACAACGCAAAATTCAAAATATGTCTAAATTCAACATAAGATACAATAGAAGTTAACAATGCATACATAAACAATACAAGAATTAATCAAAGACCGCCAAAAGTCATGCTCGTTGATCTTATTTTTCATGTGCATGATCCATTTTGCCCTCTCATATCTTCCTAGAGGCTAGCGTTTTGAAATGTGATCCTCGACTCCTCAGTGAATCTTGCATGAATAACTTGTTTCCTTCTCAAGCACAAGGGAGACGAAGGAGATTGGGTTGAGGAATGCTCTGATGGGCGGGGCCTGGGCGGATTAGGGGAGGACAGAAGAGCGGTCCGCACGTGTCCGTGGCCGACGCCAACCTGGCCCAAATCTGATCCGAGAATAGGTCGCGGCGGACAGAAAAAGGGATAGTGTTCTGTTTGCGTCGCCGTGTTGGGCCGTGTTTTTGCCTCGCACGGATAGGAACGGATGCGCGCGGACTGAATGCGTCGACCCATTGGAGTCATTCTTAGGTTTGCCGGCTGACATACTCCTGCGCGCCTCTATCCGGTTCTGTTGCAGTCGTAGGCGCCTAATTGATCTACCGAGGAACAAGCAATCGCAACAAGATGACGACACCAAGATTTGTTAACGCAGTTCGGTGAAATCACCTACATCTGCGGGGCATGACTATGGGCGCTCCTCCCCATGATACCGCTGCACCGGCCGCCTTGGTCGCCGGCACAAGCCGCCGGCTCCCCTTGCGCGTCTGCTGCTATCAAGTCGCCATGGGTTACAACATGTGGTGCCCGCTCATTAGATGGGAGGCCCTAGGATACAACGTGTTCGACTACAACACTACATGTACCCTGTCCACACCTATTACAACTCCAAGTCCATGTAACCCTACTCGTACATACTATTCGACACAAACACAACAAACTCCACATTGGCGAATATTCTCCACCACCTTGATTTCGTCCAAGCATCAAACTTCTATGTACTCCGGACTTGGGTTGTCTTCTTCGTAGCTTACCGAGAGCTATCCGACGAGTCTGCCGTAGACCCGCCACCTCCGTGGAACACAGCTGCTACTCCCGCAACTCCACTCGCCATGGCTCCACCTGCAATAGTGCTCCCTCGCAACTTGTAAAGATGCGATGCCGTCCTCTCTCCCGTCATCACGGTCACCTCATCCTCCATGATTCTCATGGTCTTCTTATCCCGATCACAACGGAATACCATACCACCATCATGGAGAACTCCAAGCGAAATTAGATTTCTCCTTAGCCCTGGCACATGCCTGGCTCCCCGAAGCACCCGCTCTACTCCGTCGAACATCTTGATTTTGATGTCACCTACTCCAGCAACACGGTAGCCCGTGTCATCCCCCAGGTAGGCTGTATCAAATTCACCAGACTTGTACGAAGAGAACCACTCCCTATTGGGCGTCGCATGAAAAGAGCTAGCTGAATCCAACATCCACGCTTCACCTTTGGTTGACCGTCTATCTGATACTAAGAGAACATCACCACTGCGTCCGAGTCATCACCATGAGTTGCTACATTAGCACTTGAACCACCCTTGAGATCTGGACAATACTTCTTGATATGTCCCCACTGCTTGCACTTGTGGCACTGCACCTTCTTTTTCTTGTTCTTCCCTGCCTTGTATCCTTTCCTGCCTTGCGCACCATTGACCAGCAAACCTTCACCATGAGCGACTTCCTCTGCGTTGTTCCTCTTCCTCATATCATAGGACAGTAACGCCACAGTGACATCCTCAAGCTTGATGGTCTCCTTGCCGTACGTCAACGTAGTGATCAAATACTCATAGGACGGTGGCAACGAACATAAAAGAAGAATCGCCCTATCATCTTCGTCAATCTTCACACTCAGACGTGCTAGATCCGTGACGACCTGATTAAAGGCATTCATGTGCTCCACAAAATTCGACCCCTCCTGCATCTTAAGCCTATATAACTTTTGCTTCAGATACACCTTGGTCGTCGCAGTCTTGGACATAAACTGACTCTCCAGATTCTCCCAAACCTTCTTCGACGAAGTCTCATCCATCACATGATACATGACCTGGTCCGATAAACACAACCGTATGGTTCCAGCTGCTTGAATCTGTAACTCCTCCCAGTCATCATCATCCATCTTAGCTGGCTTGTTATCCCGCAGCGCCTTCAAGCATCCCTGTTGTGCCAACAAATCCTTCACCCTTGTCTGCCATAACGCGAAGTTTCCAGTTCCGTCGAACTTTTGCACTTCAAACCTCGTACTCAACGGCGCCATGATTTTTTCTTATACGGCTGACCTGTGAAAAATAATCGAGCTGCTGTCTCCCGTATGCACGTAGCAGGAGAATCTTCTGCCTGTGCCTCACGTACTGCTACTCCTCCTCTTGGCTCAACTCCCGATCGATGCTAGCTGCTGCCTAGCTCGCCTGCTACCCGATGGGCTTGATGGATTTTTCCGCTGATTTGGTTTGCCGGCTTGCTCCCTGGCCCTGCCCTGCTGCAGCCTTTAAAGGCGCAAGACTCCACCTCCGATACGAGCACGAGGAGCCGTCTCCTCCTGAGACTCGGTCCCTTTTGTTTCCAAACAGATCTCACGATCCGTTGCCGATCGATCTTCGTGCATCGCACGCACCAATACCGCGCGCCGCACATGTGAGGCCCTTGCGTCCCAGCGCCAAGGCTAGAACACACACCTGGCCTGCCCCCGTATGCACTAATGCACCAGAGGCCCCTTGGCCCACCCTTGGCCCACATGCACTCGTCCACGCGCGGCCTCTGATTCCACAGATCGATCTGATCGCTTAGGCCCTGTTCGGATGCTCTCCACTCCACCGAATTCCTTGACTCCACTCCTCGCTTCTCATTTCTGGCTCCGCGTGACAAAACAGGAGTGGAAACACACGTTCGGAAACTGGCTCCACTCCGCTCGTTGAATATTTGTTCCAGGTTTTGCTCAACACAATGCATAATGATCAGAATAAAATGCTTGCGCATACTTCAGGCATCATTTCTCACACAAAAACTTTCTGGAACAAGTCCAATATACTACAGTTTACGAAATTGCACAAAATGAATGTGAATATTTGTCACAAAATCAATTTGTGAACAGAAAGTTTCATATAGTAACATATTTTCCACAGTTTCACAGCAAATGTAAAAAGTGACATGAACAAGAACATCCGCTTCACAGTTTCACACCGAATGGAAAACGTGCCATGGGAAACTTTCTATCTGCTCAATTTTCTCAAATTTTTGACTATTAATCTGTTGACAATTCAACATACACAAATGAGATCTGTTGACATATCTGCTCAACAAGAGATGCTTCAATTCTTTTGCCTGAAAGCTGATTCCATTGAGTACTTGTCTAATTGATGCTGCACAAGAGAACAGCTTCGTTTATTATTGACAGCAACAAATGAAATAAATAAAGGTCATGAAATTGATAATCTCAATAGTACAGAAAAGTAAAATACTCACATTTATCAAGTAATGCTTCTCTGTTCAGTCACCAACCAAGAGCAATAGCAGTTGCTAGTATGTCACGCTCCAGGTCCATGTTTTTATCACTAGCCTCTGTGGTTGATGCATCTGATGCAGTTGGAGGGATGGCGTAGCGTCTAAACCTTGAAGGGATGGTTGGGACAGCTCGGTCAAGATCCGAGTGTTCTCCACACTCCATTCGGCAGACATTCTTCAAGAAAATCCCACATAAATTGCAAGCAGTAGCAATGAACACATATGGATGAAAAAGACTAGAGAACAACATTCAGTAATCATGCTCATAGTTACATACCAGGAAAGAGCAACTTTCAGTGGATAATCAAGACACAAATAAGCAGACTAGGTAGCAGTTTTCCTAGGACAAATAAATCACAGTAGCTATTGTTCCTCTTGCAGACACTATCTCTGCTCTTATTATGAAGATGAAAGCCCAGAGAGGTGATAGTAGTATATACAGACACGACTATTGATCTATCTCTGCTCGCCCTAATCTGCACACTAATAAAATCTCCCTATTTGGTTGCAAATATTCAGACAACCCACACTTCATTCAAAGTAAAGGCATACTTCCACAACAAAATGTTATGATGTGTCAAGAAACAAGAAGCCATCATCAGGTTCCACAGCGTGTGTGACCAAAGCCATGACGCTGTCATAGTTTTTAAAGATACATACATACGTGTATACTGTCGTTAATTACACAGCAGGTCCATAGTGAGACATACACTGCATGCAACGGAATTAAGCACACAGCTAATGATACTACGAATATACTAGCTAGTGCTGGTTGTGGGCAAGCACACACACACACACGAGATACAGTTTGCACTTTGCACTGCCTGTTCGTGTCAGTTAAGGGACAAATTCAGGCATGCAGCAATGTAAGAGCTAAACACACACGAACACATCACCACCACCGACCACAAAGTACCATTTATTCTAGCGAACCCGGACGGCAACAGGATGGATTGCAAAGAACAACAATCAAGAACATGTTCTACAGGGTATATGCACCGATTCATCAGGAGATGAATACTGTTGTAGAGGGATTACGAAACTCACCTTGCCTAATCTGAAGAAGACCTGCAGGCGGACGCTGCAGATGATGAAGACGAGCCGCCGGGGACAGAGACGAGCCGCCGGTGAACTCTACCGCCAAAGAACACCAAACCCTATCGCTGCAGGAGCCGTGGACGGACAGAACTTCGGGGAGTTGGTAGACGAGGAGAAGCCAGGGGTCGCAGGGGTGCGGATCTGGCTGGAAGGGTGCTGGGGAACGGCGGCGGTGGGGTGGCGGCGCTAGGGTTCCATGGTCACCATCCAGAGGAGAAGAGGAAGGTGGGGGCGAGAAGGAGGCGGACGGGGGGAAAAATAGATCACGAAGCGGTATCTTGGAGCGGCGGGGAGCTCGGGTTTTGTCGCTCCGCGAAAGTGAACTGCAGCCCGTGCCGCTCCGCTCTTCTGACTCTGTGGAGTCGACGCGTTCGGCACCGCTCCGTCCGCTCCGGGAGCTGAGTTGCGGAGCGGAGAGCTTCCGAACAGGCTCTTAGTCTCGCCGAGAAATCCCGATCTTACGGAAGTAGTCGCCGGAATTGCAGTCCGCAACTCCCATCGACTGATCAATATTCCCATACTCCTCTTGATCAACAAACCGCGGCATTCAAACTTTGCTCTGATACCACTTGTTGCAGTCGTAGGCTCCTAATTGATTTATCGAGGAACAAGCAATCGCAACAAGATGACGATATCAAGATTTGTTAACGCAGTTCGGCGAACTCACCTACATCTGCGGGGCATAGATATGGGCGCTCCTCCCCATGATACCGCTGCACCGGCCGCCTTGGTCGCCGGCACAAGCCGCCGAATCCCCTTGCGCGTCTGCTGCTATCAAGTCGCCATGGGTTACAACATGTGGTGTCCCCTCATTATATGGGAGGCCCTAGTATACAACGTGTTCAACTACAACACTACACGTACCCTGTCCACACCTATTACAACTCTAAGTCCACGTAACCTACTCGTACATAATATTCGACACAAACACAACAGGTTCATTGCTTGCTCAAGCGCATGTAATTACGACGTGCACGAGAGGAAGGTATATAACTATATATTACGAATATATATGGATGTCAATGGTCAAACTCTTGTTGCCCAGCGCTCTTCTTCGGTATTAAATTGATTATATTGATTATCTTTGCGAGGCTGGGACACAAACTCATGATCAATATATACGAAATATTCGTCGACCTTTATTCCTTGCTGCTGCTGGAAGCCTGGAACCGATGCGGTGAGAGCGACGCGCAGAAACTGACGATGCGGCCGCGCGCGCTTTAGTGTGGATGTATCATGCATGGATCGATTCGTCGGCATAAACAACTAAATCTCACTGCCCAAATTAATGTAATCCGCTTGCTTGCTTCCCTCCATCTGACCCTGTCGTACGTAGTGGTGGCATGCTCTGCCTAACCTTGCAATGACGATGCCATCCACAACATCATCCTGCTGCCTATAAGTACCAGCTCCTAATTGCTCATTCCAGATCCAAGATGCACTCATACAACTATACCATTAAGCTGATAGCTATCCAGCATTGACACATCGATCATGGCGATGCTTCACCTTTCCGTTGTCTGCGCCGTCCTCTTCGCGCTCGCCGCTCCGTCCCTGGCAGGCGACCCCGACTTGCTCCAAGACGTCTGCGTCGCTGACATGGAATCCAGTGAGTTACCAAGCTAAACCATTCATCTTAACTTGTCAACCTCGTTCCTGCATCTTTAGTGCTTGCTGACACGGTATGCGCATGGTGATCAATGGCGGCAGAGATCAAGCTGAACGGATTCCCGTGCAAGGCCAACATCACGGTGGACGACTTCTTCTTCGCGGGGCTCAAGAAGGCTGGCAACGCCAGCAATGCAGCAGGGTCAATCGTGACGGCGGCTAACGTGCTGTCCTTCCCGGGGGTGAACACTCTGGGCGTCTCCATGGCGCGCATTGACTACGCCAAGGGAGGACAGAACCCGCCGCACACCCATCCACGCGCCACCGAGATCATCTTCGTCACCCAGGGCGTCCTTGAGGTCGGCTTCATCACCACCGCTAACAAGCTCTTCACCAAGACCCTCAACGTCGGCGACGTGTTCGTCTTCCCGCGCGGCCTGGTCCACTTCCAGCAGAACAGGGGATACGGCCCTGCCTCTGTCATCGCCGGCTTCAACAGCCAGCTCCAGGGCACGCAGGTCATCGCCAACTCCCTCTTCGCTGCCGCGCCACCGGTTCCCACCGACGTGCTGGCCAAGGCCTTCCGGGTCGGCAACGACGACATAGATGCTGTCAAGGCCAGGTTCAAGTAGGGCGCCTCCGTCCTTCTGTATCGGTTTCTCAAGCGAAGAATTCTATGTTGGTTTCTGAATAAGTGATACACAAGTCAAGTGAGCTGTGCGTGTAATTGATTGTTGTTTTGTGATGAGGTGTTCGATTTCTTCATGTGTACTATGTTACATTCGTGTTTTTCTTTGAAATAATACAAACATACTTTTGTTCTGTGTAGTGTATGTTTCAGTAGCTTACATTTCTTGATTGATGTGTATGCTACATTAATTTTTCTTGAAAATGGCCTACTTTTCTGTAAGGGCAAACAGTGGGAGAATGTCCCACTACACGCAATGGGCATTGTTAAAAACATAATTACAGTGTATGTACAAAGAATTTTAAAATGTAAAATTTAAAACTAAGTTTAAGTCTCTAGGATCGGGTCAGTCAGTGTTCACAGTAACGGCGGACGAAGCAGCTAGCTAAGAGCAACTCTAACAGCTGCCCTATATTAGGAGATGTGCCCTAAAAACGGTTTTATAGGCACCAGCGGGCAAAAAACAAGCTCCAATAGCTGCCCTATGTGGTGCCCTATAATAGGGCTGCCCCAAAAAATGGTCCTCTATGCCCCATATATGGGGCAAATAGGGCAGCGCGCGGCCCCTGCCCTATCCATTCCGTTCACGCGAGCGCGGCCCAACCGCCTTCTGATTCCCCTCCCGCCGCCGCCACCGCCGCCGCGGTTCGCCCCATCCGACGCGATTCCGACGTAGATTCGCCGCCGCCGCCACCTCCCCCACCTCTCGTACTCCCGCCGCCACCTTCCCCGCTCCGGATTTGGGCGCCGTCGCCACCGATGTGGCCGCACTGAAACCGCGCCGGCGGTGGCTATGGCCGCCGCTCCGGCGGCTCCGGTGGCAGCAGCAGTCGCGGCGGCTCGCTGTGGCCGCGCCGCGACGGGAGGAGCCCCGCGCCGCCGCCGGTCCGCAGCTCGATGGGGTTCCGCGGCGTGCGGCGCCGTGACTCCGGCCGCTACGCGGCGGAGATCACCATCGACCACACGCGAATGTGGCTCGGCACCTTCGCCACGCCGGAGCTCGCCGCGCGTGCCTACGACGCCGTGGCGTGGCAGTACGGCAGGCCGGCGTCGGAGAGGAATTTCTCCGACGTCGAGACCGCCGAGGATGCCACGGCCGTGGCTCCGGCTTTTCGCGTAGTTTGCCGTGCCATCGAGGAGGAAGACCGGCAGGCACGCCGCCAGATCCGGGCTGCGCAGGCCGACGAGGAGGCGATGGAGAAGCTCCAGCGGGAGAATCTCGAGCTCGTGAAGGCCGAGGAAGAGTTCTTCGCGAGCCGGGGCGTGAAGAAGCCGAAGACGGAGGCCGGCCCGTCTACATCCTCGACTCCGGTGATCGATATCGGGGATTCTTCCGACGAGTCCGGTTTATCGGACTTTGACTTTGATTCCGATGACGATTCCGGTGTCGACTGGAAGGCATTAGCTAGGGGGCACTAGTTTAGGTCTAGTTTCGAAGTTTATTTTTAGGTTGGTCAGTTTGTTCAAGTTTATGTATGAAATGTCGTCAGACTATCTTAAATTTGGCTCAAATTTATTTTCGAATTGGCTATGTATGCACTAAAATAGGGCAGCTGTTGGAGAGGAGGTGCCCTATTATGGGGCAGCTGGTAAAGCAGAAAACTTTGTGGTGACCTAAAACACTAAAACAGGTGCCCTATAACCAAAAAAGTGGCTCCTAATATAGGGCAGCTGTTAGAGTTGCTCTAACAGTAACTTACGATAATTAATTTGCTGGCATTGGGGGCGGCTAGAGAGTAGTAAAATTAGCAGCCAGGCCGTCTCTATCACCGACAGTATACCTATCAGTCTGAACTGCTCTCCGCGTCTCCCTCCACCTCGCGCGATGGCGCCGCCCTGTCTACAGCTCGCCGTGGACCGCGCCACCAAGGCCCGCCCACCGCCGCCCTACCTCCATTTGCGCCGGTCCGGCAAGGAAAAACATCAGGCTCCCGCAGGAGCTCCGCGACGGCCCTCCCGGCCTTTTGTGGATCACGACGCGGCCGTACTCGGGCGCCGCCGCGAAGGAGGAAAACGGCGAGGAAGGGAGCGGCGGTGGCCGTCGCCGGCGGGGGAGGAGCAGGGGCGGCAGTGGCCCTCGTTGGCAGGGAGGAGCACGGGCGGCGGTGCCCCTCGCCGGCAGGGAGGAGAAGGGGCAGCGGCCGCGCTTGTGAGCAAGGAGGAGCAGGGCGCGGTGGTGGCCCTCGCCCGCAGGGAGGAGCAGGGGCGGCGGTGGCCCTCGCCGGCAGGGAGGAGCAGGGGCCGCTCGCCCGCTCTAGTGCGAGCAGGGGTCCCGGGTGTCGAAGAGGCGGCGCCGCCGGGTACCAGGACGCGAAGGAGAGGGATATCGACGGCGCGACAGCGCCGGTGAACACCAGCTCTCGACGCCATGCAGACGCACGACCTCGACACAGCTTCCTTCCGGAGGAGCTCGTCCAGATCCGCCTCGTCGCACGCTGGCTTCCGGCCGCCGCCGAATCTCGGTGGGTTCCGTGTGGCAATTTTGCTCACAGAGCTGTGCAACACGAGAATGGCTGTAGAATGGATCCTGAGGAAAGTGCTCTCGTATAGGAATAGTGGGCTGCTAGCGTTATGGGCTTCATGTAGAAATAATTGCCCAAATATGTATGTTTGTTGCCTGGTGGTAAAAAGGAGTTGCAATTTATGTTTTTACAAAGCTGTCCAATAATAACATCTACTTGCCTCATAACATTGTCAAGTTGTCTAAATCAGATCATGTTTGTCGTTACTTGTAAATTCATCACCACCTATGTGGCTTTCACCCGAAACCCCTCGCATGGCAGTAGTGACATTCGCGGAACTCTGCACCATTGCCGCCATCCTGCTCTGCAAGTTCCTCTCCCTATGCTAATTTGTTGCCTAAAATCGAATGATAGTTGCTCAAGTTATGCTAGTTTGTAGTCGATCAGTATACCAACCATCTACTTCGCCCCAGCAGCAATAATGTTACAAAATTCTAAAGTTGCGTACATATGTTGTGAAACTGTCTACATATTTTACGAAGTTGTCGACATCGCTAAGACTTGGTTAACGTGAGAATAGCGGCCCGCACCGATTACGGCCGACGTTTCGCGAGAAGTTCAGAAAGTCCCGAGAGGCGAGAGGTGCTCTTGAACTCCAGCGCGACAGTGACGGGAAGTCCATAACTCATTTTGGGAGGTGCACCGGGAATCCATTTGACCATGTGCTCCTACGGTGGGAGGACCTCGAATCTAGCATTCCATATATTAGTTGCCTAAAATATTCTAATTTTTGCTATATCAGGAGGGAAATTCATAACAGAAAAAACAATTCCACAATTTGTTGCCTAGTTCTATATATTAGTTGCTTAATGTTACCAATTTGTTGCCTTAAATATTCTAATTTTTGCTCAAGTTTATAGATTTGTTGCCTAACTCCATATATTAGTTGCCTAAAATATTCTAATATTTCCTCAACTTTATAAATTTGTTGCCTAACTCCATATATTAGTTGCTTCTACCAAAAATGTTTTTTAGTTGTCGTGGAGTTGCTTACCGTTGTTGTGGAATTGTCTAATTGCGCACCAAAATTACTTACCGTAGTAGTGAGTTGCCTCAGCGCACCAAAATTGTCTAATTTGCTTTTGATGTCCGTTTGGATGAGCTGCTTGAGATGCTCTTAGTATTCCCCGTTTTCAGATGATAACTGATCTCCTGGCCGGTTGCCCAGCTCCGCAAGGATATCTACGGGCCGGGCTACGAATCTACTCCCTCCGTTCCAAATTAGATGACTTTCATTTGTCTACATGTGGATGTATCTAGACATGTTACAAGTATAGATACATCCGCATGTGGACGAATGAAAATCATCTAATTTGGAACGGAGGGAGTACGACACAATCAACGTCAGCGAAGCTCGTTTTAATTAACCATCCAAACTCGATCTGTTATCATCTGAAACTTAAATATCGTCTTAATGTTACCATTTTTCCCCTCAAACGATGATACTCCCTGGTATATGTTAGCGGTACTCCCTACTTGTTTTGAAGTACACGGATATACCTGACTGTTGGATTAGCACATCATATAGCAGGTCCTAGTACAAGAGGTTATTTTTCTGATCTCTTATCTACCAATGCACTGCTTTAATGTTGGATGCATTTTCGAATGACTGTAAACTGTTTCAGATATTGATTAATATAATATCTTCTTTCAAATAGAAACATCAGACCACACATGCTATATGATATGTACATATATATTTGAATTAAATATTTATTTGACTATGACACCAAACTCGCCCACGCCAGTTCCCAAACATCACAACAAGACACGCGTTTCTTGCTACTTTCTAGAAAACTGGTCATGGGCTGTCTTGGCTTATCTAGTATATTCCTTCCAAAGAGCTTATCATCCTTGCTGATGTCGGGAAAGGTATCATCTGTGTAGCTCATGAGGAAGAATGCGGATTTTCTGGCGGAACCACGCCCTACCGGGTATGCATGGACCATTAATTTTTGTTTTGTAATTCGTGCTCTTCTTTTTGTATTTGGCATTTGTTTTCTTATACGAACTATGTATACATTAAATACTGTCATCCACTTATTGCCTTTACATATCTGCCCACCTACCTTCTCACCCCTATGTCATGTGGGTACAAGCAGTTTGTGCCCCACACATAAGTGAGAGACTAGTACTTTTGCGGTGAAAAGTGTAATTTTGCTACCCACCAACCCATGCTTTTTAGTTTGTTTCTCAATTTTGTATAGGTCATATCTATTTACGACGGTGAGAGACCGATGCGACTGGCTGCGGCGGAGGTGGTGGAGGTGAGCAAGAAACTTAATTAGGTTAGGGAGAATGGGGAGGGGAGGAGGTTTACGACGCCGGAGAAGACGCAGCCTTTCACCGGATGTAGAGGCATGGCCAAGAGAGGCAGTGGATCCGTAGAGTAGGAGCCTGGAGAAATCGTGCTTGCTATCGGTGTCAGCTCCAATCTTTCCAGTCGATCGTTGTGTGAAACGGGATGCAGGGCATCTGCAACCTATACCGCTCGTGCGAGCTGCTAGCGGAGTTGCGATGGCCATGTCGCATAAACTGGCGTAGTCCCCAGTGACTCCATGGCTGGTTCCTGGCTAGAGAAGCATATTGGAGGAAGGATACCAGCAATTGGATCCTTCTTGCATATTTCCTGGGCCAAGTTGTAATTTTTTTTGTGGGTCCATTTTCTTGGTGTACGGTGTTTTCTTTTAATATATAAAGTGACGCCGGGTCCATGGACCAATCCTTGTTCCAAAAAAAAAAAGAAATAGGTATCGAATTCATAATGAAACTAGTTTAGTGTCATATTTGGATGTAATAGCGTTTCATACTTCCATTTCACTAAGCAAAAAAAATGGCGATATGCACGCAAAAGGAAAACAAAATAAACTACATTGAAGGATATGTTTCAATTGTTTGGACCTATGTGCCGTCCCTGGAGCTATCAATTTTTTTGCATAAATCAAATATAAGTGCAAAACACACTAGAACGCGCGCCGTCGTCACGAATATCATATCGATTTCAATAATATTTTCCTCTCTTAGTTGGGCCGACTACTGAATACTATTTTTGAAAGGTCCCAATTAACACATATTTGTAAACAAATTATGAATGAACATTTGACACGGTAAAAATTATGAACCATTTGATATTGGTTAGATCATTTTATTTAGGGAATATTCGATTTAGAATAAAAGTAGTATAGTGAAGCTACAATGCCTCGCAGGCCAAACCACGTACTAGCCATGATCTTGGCATGCGCCGGCCCACCACCTCTGCTAGGCCCACAGGCCGCGCTGCCTCAGTCCACTCAGGCCCGTAAAAGGAAAATTACGAGCTCCCACACTTCTCGTCGTCTCGCCGATCCAGATACAGGTCGGAGTAAACACTGAATTCGAGTAGGAACCGGATTCGAACGCCTCTGCTTGAGTATATAAATGGCAGCGCCGGCCTCTCGCATTGAGATCGTTCTCCTCCTCGTAGAACCATCGCCTGCAGCTGACGACGGCAAAGAGGCGGAAGCGGACGATACACCGCAGCAGCGCCTCAAAGAGACAAAGACTGCTAGGTACTGAGGAGGACATGGAGACGACGCAGGAGCTGCATTACAGGCCCGCCAAGTGCCGATACTCCAAAGAGGAGGACACAGACCTCACGGGGTCTGACAAGGACGAGTTGGACATGGAGGATGCCATCTACGACCAGCGTCGCCAATACGTTGAATCTTGGTGCGGGGTTCGTTCGAACGGAGGAGTAAGTAAAATACTAACTAACTAGCTAGTACTCCTACCGGACACGAGAAAACAACACGAAATTAATCGAGTTGTTACTACTTAAGAGTGTCTGTTTTTGATTTGCTTCCAATACATACAAATTCTTGTATTAATTCATGTTACGATTCATACATTGACCTGGTTTGTTTCTTTGTTTGCTTGCTTGTGCATGCAGCCGCACTGAGCTCCATGATGTTTTCTCACTACACGCCCAGGCAGATCCCGTTCGGCATTGTTACCGCCCAGGCCACCCTGCAGATCTTCTCCTTCAAGAGCACGAGTTGCCAGTTTAGCTGGCCGCTCTACGTGTACGGCGTCGTCGCACCGCGAGACCACGTGGATGACCACCGCAACATCCTCTTCGAACGCACCTGAAGCTACGCCCAACTAGTCTCCCGAGATGTATGTAGTGTCATTTTTCTACTTGTTTTTCTCCTAATTTTTCCTATTGCATCTGTGGTGATGATGATGTATGGTATGGTGGTGCTTGCTTGCAGGATCCCTTTTTGGGCTTGTTTGGCCCGTTTCGGGCGATCTCGGCTGAGGATCCAGTTGAATTTGAGGTCGAGCTAAAACTTAAGGGCAGAACAGAGTCTCGCGACATACCGTTGATGAAGAAAACAGGGCATTAATTACTCCTGCTCTTACACTGGTTTTCATACTATTACCTTAAGCAATTGCCTTTGCGAAGCAGAGTGAAGCCTCGAGCAGCTATATAATTCAGTACTCCAGGCCACTTTCTTGAGTGTATGCGTTGTTGAAGGCGGTGCAAGCACTTTCAAATATGGCGGCAGAGTGTATTGCTGCTCACTTGCTCACCAAATCGTGGTCACGGATAACAAAGGCACTGTCGAGGAGGTCATCGATCCCGTGTCCAGCCAGGTTGTGTTGCAAGATTCCCGTGATTGCGCGCGTGGGAAAATGCCAATGGATAACACCGGTCTCCTTGATCTTGCAAGGTGTGTTGTTTCTGTACCATTAGATAAATGGAATGCCTATTCTGACCAGTATGAAGAAAGCCTCAAAGTTGTCGTTCAAGCCTACTCAGAGTCTGGTGATATTGCTGCGCAAGCTCATGTCAACCTAAGGCCCAAGCTCAGTAACACAAGTCGAGTTAAATGCGTCCTTGTGAACTCTAATGTGGAGATTATCATTGCTTGGTCACTTCTGCTATAGAGCAAAGCTTATCTTCTCTAAGGGAATTATGCTTGATGGTGCTCAAGCATTTGTGGATCCATTCTATCTTTAAGATGTCTACCTATTTGTGTGTCTGAGCTGTTATGTAAGGTGTCCAACAACTATTTGTATGTCGGTCTTCTATGTTTGGTGTCCACGACTATTTGCGTATTTGATTTAATGTACAAGATATATGTTTTTCAATTATCACCGGGGGAGGGAGAAGACACTCCATCTGAATTTGTAATCATTTGTTGCCTATAAGACTTTGCAGCCGATTACAACAAAGGGATCAAGCGAACCGGAGCACATGGGGATACAAGAGAGTAGAGACACCAGCTGAAAACACCCACGTATACCTACACCCACACAAATGTGCACAAACACATGAAACTCAAAGAACACTCAAAGCAAATCCCGGATGAGGAGCACCCTGATCCGCCGGTTCACCGAGACATCACAACAATGTCGAAGGGCGAAGAATGGCACAGACGGAACCGACGGCACAAAAGAACCATCATGGGGAATCTGGAAGAGCTGATCGAATTGACGAGGAAGGAGTGTGAGAACAACACATTATGACAGTCTAGAAGAGATCTCATAATGGTATGGGTTCTGCTTCCTCTCTTGTATGTTAAGCCACTGCCCTTGCATCTAACTATTTTGTTTTGTGAATAACTAATCAGTTTTTGAATCTATGTTTGCATATGAGAAAGTTCTCATTCATGAGATGATGTGGAACATGGGTAAAGACGACGAAGATTACACATTGAATATATTTTTTTCCATATGACTTCAACATTAAGTCGGGTTCCACTATCAGAGGATAACAAAACAAAGTTTTTGTTGCCCGAAAGCAAAACAAAGAGAAAGGGAAAATGCAAATAAAACTAGGGGAGTGCCTTATCTAATCAATAATTTACTGTTCTGTCGGATGGGGTTATGAAATATTCACTAGTTTTGTTAAATGTGTATCTGCTGCCACGACACACTGAATTTCGTTTCCCATGTCTTCGTCAAACAACTTTTTAATCTCAACTATTTGTTGATAGCTATTAGGTCAATGTTTTCTTTTATTGGTTTTTGATAGAAAGGCAGATGACGTGAGAGTGGTGTTTTGTAGCCCGGGCTAAATGTAGCTTTTGTAAAAAAATATCAAAAACAATATTTTAAAGTTTCAATAAATTCTGAAAAGAAATCTAAATGTATACAATGATGTATATATTTTCTCAGTGTCCAAAGTTTCAACACAAAAGACATTGTATTATAGGCTGTGTAAAAATAACAAAAGTGGAGATTTAAGTAGCGAAAAGTGGAGATTTTAAGTATTGACATCGTATTATAACCTGTGTACCAGACGGTCGTTATCATCTTTTTGTGCTGAGTACCCAGCGAAAATAAATGGCAAAGCCTTTTCCATCACGCTCGAGTTTCGACAAATTTGTCGACGGGACTTTTGCCGAGTGTTGCACCCGGCAAACAATTTGCCAACGATATTTTTTGTTTTTGCTATATTTGAGATGCACGGTACAAACGTTGATTCCAGTATTGCATGACACGTCGGACAAAGGCAACTCCGCAATGTCAGTATGTCACTAAGCGTGGCGTCATAAGTTTTATCCTATCTTTTCAGTTCTGTAGGGGTCGGTGTGTACGTGCGTTGTAACTTGATCATTATCTATAAATGAGACAAAGTATTACCATGAAAAAAGATTTTTCTTTACTGAGTATATATAGGGTAGTTTTTAATCGTAGAAATAGACCTATGGATATCGTGGCAATGATTGAAGCTAAAAATATGGAGAAGAACTACTCCTAAAGAGTACGGGTAAATCATTAATAAATTAACTACTCCTAGCTGCTGCGTGCTCTAATAATAAACTGGTCATGTGGAGGTCTTTCTTCTCGATGAGCTCGAGAATAGCAGAGGGGCTTGCTTTCTTGAGCTTATGAAAACCGTCGGATGACGCCAAAACCATATCCAGCAGCTCCGGAGAAGAGAGGAACTGCATGCACGCCTCCCTCAGCACCGGGCAACGATGCCGCTCCGTTAGCGCCAGCATGGCGGCCACGGAGCTCGTGTCGAGATTGTCTCCCAGAGCCTCCTCGCAGTCGAGCTTCAGCCTCTCAAGATCGTACCGGTCCGCCGCGACGAGCAGCCGCTCCGCCATCGCCGTGTCCGACTTGAGCTGCTGCGGCGGCGAGTTGGTGTACATGAACTGGAGCAGTGCCTTGCAGACGTCGGCGTCCATGTCGTCCATGTGTAGCTCCCAAGTGACGGTGCCATTGGAGGAAGCGGGAGCGAGATCGGCCATGAAGACGGGGGATCCGGCTTCGAGCACCCATCGGTGCGCGGCGAACGTCTGTCCGTCTTGGACTCTAATCTTGACGTCGGCTTCCTGTGTCTTCCAAAGGGCTTCCGCTAGGCCATGCACGTGGAACGGCGGGGCTCCTTGGCGAGTTCCTCGGCGGCAGCGACCTCGTCGGTGTAGTCGTCGGTGCGCAGCCCGAGGTCGACGGCGACGTCGCAGAGGACGGAGAGGCAGTCGTTGTCTAGCTGCTTCTCCTCGTCAAGATCTTGGAGTTTCATGAAATCTTGCCAGCCCCAGTAGCCGCCCTTGAAGAGGCGGCCTTCTGCCGATTCGGTGACGGACGGCTTGCAGGACTTGTCGAGTATGCTCATCTCGAACGTCGCGGTGGCGCCGCCTGTCTTGGCGTGGCTGGCCTGCTGGAGGTAGACGGATATAGAGCCCTGGGTCTTTTCCAGATTGCCGTTTGGGAAGCACTTGATACGCCAGTCGTGGCCGCCGACGCTGAACAGGCCTGAGTAGACGCCGGTGCCATTGGCGACCTTCTCCCTTACCTGCGTGAACCGATGGATCCTGAAGACATGGGAGCCGGTCACCTGCTGCCTCGCACCGAGGGTGGAAGCGGTAATGTGTTGCCGGCCGGCGACGCGCAGGGCGGACACGAGCGCGGACGTTGACATGACGTGAACGGGCGGCTTCACGGTCGCGGCTTGTCCCGGTGGTACGTATAAGTATCGCAAATCATCACGCCCGTGTTCTATATGGCTACTTCAACAGCTCAGCCCCGTGCACTAATACAACTACAACAGATCAGATCGTAATTTGTCTGGGCTATACCGTCGTACGTGTACAATTTAAACAGATTAATGACTTGGGCTACAAATCAATTAATCAGCCGACGTTGTTTCCCAGATGTCTACTTTTTTACAAGTTTTAGGGTAGTTGGTAATTTTAACAACCGTTCATCACCTCTAATCGAACGGTGATAAAATTAGAGGTAACAGAAACTAGAAGATTAAAAGAACCTGAAACTAGCTGAAACTACCAATATTCTTTTATTTTAATTAATCAAAAGAAAAAGGGTATTTAGGTAAATTCGTGTCAGTGACCCCACTGTTAGATTCATCAATTTTCTCATCTCAATCTCTCCCTCACATCCTAGCCTCCCCCACTGCACTCATCTCACTTTCCCCGATCTCCACCTCGCCACCTTTCTACCCAATGGCGGGGCGCAGTGTATCGGCTTCCACCGCCTGCCGCCATGACGTCCTACTTCTGGTCCCCTCGCTCGCCGCCGCCTCCGCCGTCCTCTGCCCGCTCGCCTCCGCGGCAGCCGATGACGAGGCCCTAGCACCTCCTCCGGCCGATACTCCGATCCCTACCCCGCCGCCTCCCCCTACGGAGCAGAAGGAGCCATACGAGTCGCCCACGTCGAGGGTGTACGACGCGACCGTCATTGGGGAGCTGCAAGCGGTGAGGAGGGAGGCGAAGGGCGGGTGTGGGTGAAGCTGGATGACAGGAGGGTCGTGTACCTCGTCGAGGCTTGAGGTCGTGTCCGACCCTGAGTTACATCTATGCTTTGAATAACAGCATAGTATTCCTAATTACAGTTTCAGTTTAGAGGATTTTGATGCACATGGTTTATTGAGGAGAGAGCGTTTGTCTTGTACTATATCATTTACCATCGAGACAAACAATGACAACTCACACAACATGCCCACACCACACCATGCCATGAAGCACCATCACTAATTGTTGATTACCACCAAAGTATTTTATTTCAGGATACATGGGGGAGATAAAGGAACATATCTCTATGCAAATCCACACTCTATAAGAATACATTTTTCGCAATCCATGAACATTTTTTCTAAAAACCGTTGAATATTTTTTCATGCACCCATGAACATTTTTTGAACTCATCAATCTCCTTTTTTGGTTCACCCGAATTTAATTTATTTTCAATTCACTAAATTTTTTGGTTCACTATTATTTTTGGTTCACTAGCATTTTTCTGTTCACAATTATTTTATTTCACCTTAATTTAGTTTTTTTGGATCATTATTATTTTCGGTTAACTCACATTTTTGTTTGCTATTATTTTCCGTTCACACAAATTTAGTTCCTTTTAAATTCACTATTACTTTTTGTTCACCAACACTTTTCGTAATACAAGAATAATTTTTTATCACCCTAGATATTTTTAAAAACTATAGAATCTTTTATGACTACATAAACACTTTTTTGATCCCATGTATCCACTTTTTTGGTTCCCCGATTTTATTTCCTTTTTAGGTTCATTATTTTTTCCGCTCCAGCGGTATTTTCGTTAACTATTATTTTTCATTGACCCGATTTTTTGTTCCTTATCACCTTGTTTATTTTATTTTCGGTTCCATTATTACGGTTCAACCAGTTAGTTTGGACTTTTTTTTTCAATTTGGGTTCACCTTAGTTTATTGTGAACCATATTTTCATTATAGGTGAATACTTTTTAATTCCTCGTGAACCATATTTAACGTTCATTTCTAAAATGATTCAGCTTAAAGAAATATGAAATATTTACTTCTGAAAATTATTCATTTTTGAAAAAAGTTTGTTTTTTTTTGGAAAATGTTCAGTTTTATAATGGTTCAGATTTGTTCAGATTTTAAAAATCATTTTTTAATAAGGTTCATATTTTTACAATTTCATGTGTTAAAATTTGTTCATTTAGATAATGAATCAGATTATTAAAAAACATTTAAAAATGGTTCACATTTCAAAAATATTCTTCTATCAATGGTTCATATTTTAAAAATGTTCAGATTATAAAATGGTTCTTATTTTAGAAAAAAGTCATATCAGAAAATAGTTCATTTGTAACTAGTTCAGAATCAGAAAATATTAATTTTTCTAAAATAAATTAGAATTGAAAATGTTTATTTTAAAAAATGTTCAGATTTGAATATTGTTTATTTTTTGAAAGTGGTAATTTTTTAAAATAATTCTTTTTTTGTAATGCTTGAGAAACATTATGGTAATATATTGGCCGGATAATAATGTAGTGTGAAGAAAGAAAAAGACATCAAGCAACCAGTACACATTTTCTCTTTTCGTGCATACACCGGTATACCGTATACCTAGCGACCGAACGAAACTTTTTTTGTTTGAGTGAAACGATCGAGCGAAACTGGAGACGTCGGTTCCTACTGGGCTTTCATCGGGGAGGAGTCCTGCATGCGAGTGGAACCATCCAGCTCGCAGAAGGAGATATAGGGGAGCTCGCCTCGGATGTCCCGAACCCATGTAGTATCGGCAAGGCCCAGTTTTACAATATAGCTAACACCAATTTGAAAAATTCAAAAATAATATTTAAGTTTTATAAAAAAAATTGAAATTTCCTGCATGTTGCTAATGATGTATCCCACGAACGCGCAATTTTTTTATTTTAATACTTATGTTCTGGCTACATAAAAATAAAAAATCTTGTATATTTTGATGATTTGAAAGTATGTACATTTAGATCCACACATTTGTCATTTTTGTATTGAACATAATATGAAATATTTTAAACCTAATTTTGCATCGTGGGACATATCATTGACAACACGCAGAAGTTTTTCAGAATGTTTTGAAACTTATAAATATGATTTTTTTATTTTATTAACTAGAAGGATCACCGGAGACAGGGAGCAAGAAATCTCTACTCACACCAATTAATTCACCTACGACGAGAAATCACAAGGTTTTGTTGCAACACAGCCCAACAGCGCCGTCGATAACACGTCTATCATTCATTCATAATCACCATCTGTCAAGCTATCGTACTGAAACCGTACTTGATTTAATGCATTCGTAACCGAGGTCGTACCGAGCGCAGTTATGTGGCTAGCTAGGACAAGACACAAGCATGGCAAGCGAAGCCAGGAAGAAAGCTGACCTAACCCAAAGAGTCTCCCCACTTGAAATGTAGAAACGTAAAACACAAATCTGGCATCAGCTTTATGCCATCATTTTCACCGAAGCATATTTTTTCACTCCCAGGACAAATAAAAGGAAAACAGTGACATATAAGCTATCAACAGCTAGTCGACTAAATTAGTTGTTGGTCGACGTCAGAGAATGGAATTCAATTGTACGTACGAAATTCATTCGGTGTGAGATAGATCAAAATCACCAATAATTGAGCCACCATGCTAACATGGTCTCTCATACGACGAAATATCCTACGATTTTGTTACTATCATTCATGGTCACCATGCATCATCTATTAAGCCAGTGTACTGAAACTGTACTTGATTTCATGAGGAAGTTCCGTCGTAGTTATGTGGTCAGGACAAGTCAGTTATGTGGTTGGCATTGATCTCTGGTAGGTGGAATGCACATGGTTCTCAGCCACACTCATAATCATCTCGTACGTAGGTAGGTAACAAATCTCCTATAAGTAGAGGTGACGATCAAGCAACAGACTCCATCAGAAACAACCATACTCCCGATCCTGATCGACATTCACGCACGCCGTCTTCTCTGCGAGCTACTCCAGCTAGCTAGAGAAGAAAACCATCCACTGAACTGAAGAAATGGAAAACAAATTAGGTCTTAAGACGATTGCGATCGTTGGTCTAGTCATGCTAGGTCTCGGACTGATGCAGCACGCTCAGGCCGATTGCAGCTACTCTCAGCTGCAGTGCATCCAGATCTGCGAGGCCGACGACACACCGCATGACACCTGCGTCAGAGACTGCGGCTGCAACTCGCTGGTCCTTCACTCCGGGTTTGCAGGTACGAAGAAACCAGCCAAGTTCAGTTCATCGATCGCTTCGATTACATTGTGGTGGCAATGCCATTCATTAATACTTGTAGATGACTTGTCCTAGGTCTCGGGCTGCAGCAGCACGCGAAGGTTGGCGATTGCAGCTACTCTCAGCTGCAGTGCATCGAGGTCTGCGAGGCCGATGACACCCCGCATGACACTTGCGTCAGAGATTGTGGCTGCAATTCGCTGATCCACCACTCTGAGCCAGGTACAGAAAAAACAACCCATGCATGCACTCCCCTAGTTCAGTTCATCGATCTCTTTAATAACATTATAGATGACTTGTGCAAGGTCTGGGACTGCAGCACGCTCAGGCCGTCGGCTGCAGCTACTCTCAGCTGCAGTGCATTGAGGTGTGCGAGGCTGATGACACCCCGCATGACACCTGCGTCAGAGACTGTGGCTGCGCTTCGGAGGGCCTGCTTCACTCCCAGTCAGGTAGCTAGAACAAATTCGACCCATGGATTTCTCTTGTTCCAGTCAGTGTGATAGCTTCACGGTGTGGTGATAATGGCATTGTCTTTGATGTTTTGGCAGGCCATGACCACCGCTGCAGGCTGGGTTGCTCGTCCAAGTGCAACAGCGCACACAAATGTACGTAAGATGCCATATTTCCTTACTCCTTTTAAACTTGTTGAGAGTTTTGTTAAGATGTGCTAATATATACTACCGTCTTCGATTTGATCGCAGTCGGTATCGGCGAATACTTGAAGAAACGGTGCAACGAGGTGTGCTACGGTCTCTGCGCGAAGTGTGTTGACATCACTGCTGCTATCGCTGCTTAAGGAGCGCGCGTGCAAGCGTTTCACCGTCGAAACGCTGTTTGTGAACGCTTGAATAAATGGACGCCATGCAAGCATGTCCAAACCAGTGTGCCATGTTTAAATAAGCGATCAATGTGTGTCGATCTCCCTATCCATTCCAAATAAGTTTGATGATCATGATGCACTTCTCATTAGAGACGTGCTTAATTATCTAGTGTGTGATGTTGTATCTCGATTTGGCTATATGTATAAGAAGTTCAGTTCCAATTTTACTTCCATAATATGTTTTGAGTAAATATGTCACGAGTCTTTCCAATGAAAAAGCAGAGCTCTTGCCGCGTTTCAAAAAAAATGTCACGGATTTCTCAAGTCTCAACACACTGGTCCAAATAAGTCAAGAATCAGATCTCACACATGACGAATCCTTTAAGCAGTCGTGGCTCAAAATGTACTGTTTAAGTGGCTCACTTAATCTAAGGTACACGTAAAAATAGAGTTTCGCTGGGACACCCAGCGGTATCTCAAAAGATTGTACTGTATGAAAGCTTGTACTAGTAGCTAATTATTGATGTACGATTTGTACTAGATCATCACATGCATATGAAGCCACACCCTGATATGTGGAAACCCATGCACGTGCCTCATCTCAAAAGTAGTTCATTACTGTACCACGTGGTCCAAAGCTAATGCAGGTTTCTTGAGATATTAATTCATGTCCATTTAAATATGTTTCAAGAGTTTGGTTCTTGTTTTCTAAACATTTAACATTTAGATGAGAGCGAATCCCATGCGTGCTGGCTTTTGGCAATGTCACAGCCGTTGGTTGTAGAAAAAGCCCTAGTCAACGTGTGCGGCGTATTGGCATTTTGTCCTCCTAAGTGTCAGATTAACTCGCACTTCACCACCGGACTATCTAAAAGGCAGCAAGACACAAATCCTAGCCCCCCTTCGGTACCACATTGCCGCCCCTATTTCCATTCCCCTCCGCATCGCCGTAAACAATGGATCCATGCTCCACCGCATGTCCCCAGCCATGGAGACGATGACAGAGGCCGCCGTCGACCTCCTCCACAAGAAGACCACTGGAGCGTAGTTGACCCCTCCTCCACCGCGCCACGATGAGACGTCCAGCTCAGTCACAGTGGTCATGACTCGAATTTCTACTCATTTCATCCACATTTAAACCGTCAATTCAAAGAATATCTCTTATTATTACTCTAAATCTGCCGCCAATTAATCACTAGCAAATGCAATCTTTGCAAACCATTGTGCCATCTATAAATAAGGTGTGTCGACCTCCCTATCCGTTACAAATATGTTTGAGATGATGACAATGCACTTCTCATTAGAGACATGCTTAATAATCATCTAGTGTGTTTTTGTATCTTGGTTTGGCTTATATGTATGAAAAGTTCAGTTTCAATTTTATTTCCGCATATTTTGAGTCAATCAAATCACGGGTCTATCAACTGGCCCAAATTCAGTCACGAACCAGATCTCTCATATGACGAATACTTTAATTCTGCCTCAACCTAAGGAACATGTAGAAACAGGGGACATCCAGCACGTACTGTACTACTCTAGCTAATTGATGTACGATTTGTTGTAAACTCACTTGATATGTGGTAACCCATGCAAGAAGGCATATCTAGTGATACCACGATACCACTCATTAATTTAAAATTGCAAGCTTTACAAAATTCCAAACAAATTCGTGAATGTTCGTGAGATTTGTGTTTACAATCCCAAGAATTTACATAACGAAATTCGAAATACACGCAAGGAAATAAAAAGAGATAAGTCCAACATGAATAGTGTAAAAAAAGACAAAAATATCATATGCCAATATTCCTTGGCTCGCGCTTTTCGGCAAACGGTCCCTGCCTCAGAGCACGGCGAGGTGTCCCGCTACCGCCGGCCGAGAGGATCGGCGGTGCATGTCATTCTTTCCTGCCTCCAGCTACACCGATTGTTGGCTGCCGCAGGAGATTTCTCAATCCGGCAACGCCGCCGCGAGATCCCCTGGCCTTTTACTGCCGAAGCGGTAAAAGAATACCAGCAAATATTTTTGCTGGTATTGAGAATACTTGGTTCTTATGCCTTTTGCCATGAGAATACCAGCAAATATTTTTCTTGCTTTGGACCTGAAAGGACCAGTTGACACGTATAACATGCTACAAGAAACCCAGTCAGTGTTTACTCCATGGATTTTTTTTTCTTATTTTTGTTGTAATTAACTTCTTGTAGTGAGAGGTGTTTAGAAAATAGTAATATTTTTTTACTTGATTAATTATTGTGGAGTGGTTGTTCATAGCTGTATGTGCCATCAACGGACCATGTGTTTGCAATTTCTGTAGTTCACAGCTTGTCTGTGCATTAGCCGTAGATAATCAAAATTAATAATGGTGAACTTAATTAGGATAAATGCACTTGCTGGGTTATATTATTCTATACATCTTGCTAGCTTGTACCATTCTATGACTAGTTGAATGCCCGTGCGTTGCCACGGGCTATCTAGATTGAACAATTTTACTCTCTAACAATGGTGATAGAGGAGGGTTCAAAATAAATACACAAGCCACATGTTTATGGATTCCGACCATTCTGTTTGATTAGGTTTTGCATTTCAGGACATTTCCTACAACTGCATATCTTGTTATTTGTTCACTATCTCCCAACAGCATTGCCGGTGTTTTTCGTTTGTTTGGGAAAAAAGTAAAACATAAATTCGGTCAAATATTTAATTTTGGTCATACAAAACATGTGTCCAAAGAATTACAATATGCTATGCGCAACTCTTTTAACTTTGTTAAACACGATATTTTTCGTCTACACAACTTTTATGATATAGAAAAGAAGCACACTTAAATAAAATCTAAAATTGAATGATTTTGCATTGCTACCAAAGTGCAAATTCACAAATTTGAACTACTTCAGATTCAAATTTGAACTGTCCGTTCAATACATGTCTACTTTCCAACAGAACGACACATTTTTAATGAGCAATCCATGTGCACTGCACAAAGGTAATACCACCACCCGAAAGTTTTCAAACGCCTTTAACTTGTACAGTTGTACTTTACATGAAGGAATGACATATTTTGACAACCGGACATTATTTTATTTCCTTATTTTCAAGGGAATAACGACCTTAAAATGAAATTAAAGAAGAATATGTTGGAGCTGAAAACCATTACAGAACCAAAAGGGAACATAATTTCTCTCAAAAGTACCAGGGGATATACACCAACATACAAAGGAATATGTAGTCCAGCTCAATGAGACATTTTCATCAAACACAACACACAAAGAAATATACAGCTAGGGACTCTCACATAAAATGCGTAATTGCTCATCTTTAGACATTAATGCAAGCATCTTTTGTGATAGAAACAACAAATCTGCACAAACAAGTGAAGATAAGTATTTTTGCTTTTTCAACGCAAAGACTTGTGCTACTTGAAACCGCAACTGCTCATGAGAATCAAAAGAAAATAAGAAATCTAGCTAGACCATAGATACAGCTAGCAGCGCTCACCTGCTTTGCTCACAGCACTCCTGGGAAGGTCTCAGTGGTGCCTCCAGCAGCGAGGCGGTGGGACGACACACTGGTTAAGGCAGAGGTGCAGAGTCTTTATTTTTTGTGGTTTCAGAATTGATTCTTTTTTTCTTTTTTTTTGCGAATAGTTTCAGAATTGATTCAGCTAGAAGTAAAATAAACTGGTGGCTTGGCGTGCAACCTAGCTAGCTACATGAACATGACTGATTCTCCCGTAATGTGGACTTGCTTTTGAGCAAGTTTGCCAATAATCGAGTCAAGGCATCACAGCCTTGGACCGATTCTTCAGGCAACTGGTACATGTGTGTCTTTTCGAGCTTGCGCGAGCCGCCCTAACGCCATACATGGCATGACCTGCCAATGACATAACCAATCAGAAAATACAGTTACAGTACTTAGAGCAACAATTGTGTGTCATTAATGGCGACTACCTAGCATTCAATTGTTTTCTGTTGAATAAGCTCTAAATTCGAACAGATAAGTTTATAAGACGAAATTGAGGATATGCAGACATGAGCGCATTGTCGATGCTGCCACTTCCTAGAATCCCCAAAATCCCGACCCATATGTTAGAAATAATGGTCAACCCGATAGCAGTCCTGTCGTGGATCACTTCAGTTTGGTGCAATTTCAGCAACACAACTATACACACAGAGAACTCGCAACCTTAATCACGGATAGTTCGCTCGTTTATCTGTACCTGATATTGGAACCAGGAAATTTGCAGCAATGGTAGTCTTGCGCTGGTGGTGTTCGTGACCAGAGTGATTGTAGATGTCGCTCTTGCCGGGCGTGCCAAAATCACTCCTCCCGCGAACCGCTCTTCCCAACCACGTGATGGCGGCGGAAGCATTAGCTGCCTCCGCGAATCAGGGCGCGGCCATCCGGTAGAACAAGTCGAGGACGCTTCGTGCTCCGACAGGGATTAGGTCATACGATCTGATTCAGAGTAAAAAAAATTCAGAGCACAATATACCACTTTGCTGCATGTAGACACGAAAGATTCATCTCAAAAGGAAGAGCAGATGCATTCTCCTGAGCACTACCATGGGAGACCAGTACAGAGAATTGAGGGCAGGGGTCGCCTGGATAGACGCGGTGGTGGGATTGGCAGCCTCGAGCTCGACGACCTCCCCGTAACCTCCGCTGACGCCTGCACCGATTCAGCTCCTCCAGCTCGTCGTCCTCCTCCGAAATCGGATCTTCGTCCTCCTGAGACGGGGTCGAGGTGGGCGTGGGCTCCCCACTCCACTCGCCATCTTCACGCCGGCGTGCGCCTCCGCTATGTGGATAGCTACAGGCTACAGCGTCGAGGAGCTCGCTCGAGAACGGCCGGACCGGAGGCCCCAGTGCGCCATGTCGTCGAATCGTCGCAGGCCGGAGGCGGGGCACCGGAGGGAGCGTCGGCGGGGTGATGGAACCCTAGCTCCGAGGCATGGGGATTTTGGATCGATGAGCTCGCTCGAGAACGAAGAGGCACGGACGCCTTTCTCTGGATAGCGGGTTGATTACCCGATTTCGGAAGGACTAAATTGCAAAACTGCCACGACGATCACTTGGCGGTGGCATACCGTGTAATATTTTCTAACTCAGGCTAGCGATGCAAGGGTAAAACTGGAAATTTAAAAAACGTACCAACACCTCCTCAAGCCATATTATATAGTAGAGATAACTTTCATTATCAATGTTGATGCTACCGACTTACCGAGCAACACATGGTTGTGTACATACATGATTTTATAACGAAATGTTTGCAATGAGGCATGCATGTTTGCATCTTTTAATGAGGCGGAAACTTGCAGGCGGCTCCTTGCGAAGCTTATCGGCGTCTAAGCTTGTGCTGGTGGTTGTTTTCCTTGCTGTTAGCTTCGGTAGTTGCTAGTTGTTGATGTTGGTTAGTGTTGTGGGTGTTGGGGCCCTGGATGTTGGCTTATTTTGTCTGTCGAACCTGGCTCTGCGCGTGGCCGTGGCCTGGATGCTGTTAAACTCTGTTCTCCTGTGTTGATTTCAATGAAATCGGGGGAGGCCCCTTTTATCTAAAATAAATAAATAAACGTTTGCATCTTTTACGTGGCAAACAAATGTGGTTATATATATGTTGGACGTTCTGATGATCCAGCACTAACGTCTTTTGATTGAGTCGGATTTGTTTGTATGTTTGGTGCACTTAAATCTCGAGATTGCAGTAATAAAACATTATCCTTTTATAGTCCGTAGCAATGCACGGTTATTATGCTAGTATAAGAACGGATCGACAATCGATCAAAATGCAGACACACGCATGCAGCTGGCCTTGCATGCATGTAGTATGGACATCAGCCTCTCCCTACAGACATGGGAGGGAAAGAACTTGAAGACGGTCCAGGATTGGAAACCCACTGGCAAGCGAACCCTACACCAATATCGAAGGGCTGCATCATGTCATCGCTAGTGATGGCGCTAACACCGGAACCGTCATGGCTAGAATTTAAGTCATTGTAGACGACGGCGCTTAGGTCACCTCCTCCGGACCTCACCATGTCGATCCATTTCTCCTGCAACGGTGGCGAGTGAGCCTGGTACGACGATGGAACCCCCATGTCCATACCAGCGGTGAAGTAGGGATCCGGCGGTGACATCGCCTGGTAGGAAGGCTGGTAGATGGACTGATGGCCTCGGATCATCATGATGCGATCATTGATGCTCTTGAGTAGAACCTCCACCTTCCATCCGACGCTGGTGAGCTCCTCGACTGAGAGCCCCTCGAGGCCCGGGAGTTTTCCCATCATGGCCTTATGCAGGAGGAACCTGATCTCACGATCTCGACAGTCGCGCCCGGACTTGAGCACCTGGTCACGGAGTTTGTCGATGCGCTGGCGGAGGAAGCCCTCCTGGTTCATCTTCTTCTTGCACTGGTCCAGCTCCGGCATGTTCTTGAATTGTGTAAGGATGGACAACGCCTCGGCGTGAGACGGGAACACCTCTGGAACACTCATTCTCGCCGTACACCACCACACAGGCCTTGACGTCGCATAGGATAGATAGCTCGGTAGCTTTCTTCATCATTCCCCGGCGGCGCTTCTTGAAGGTGCCGCGCCGGGTGGAGTCGTTGGGGATGTACTGGAGGGATACTTTCTTGCGAGCCATTGCCGGATCGGCGTAAAGCAACCAAGCAAGCAACTGGAATAAAGCAAGTTGTTGCTTTTGCTAAGTAGAAAGCATGGAAGAAGGTGTTTATTTTATAGTGGAATCATGGTAGGATGAGCAAGACGCAAGCATGCTGGGAAATGATAATATGGTAGGAGATTATTGTTAAAGATATGGAGGGGATTGCCTGATTTAGTGCTTATTAACGTGATCGAATAGCTAGCACATTTTAATCCTCAGTTTTAAATGTGCCCATCTATTCTACTCCCTCCATCACAGTTTATAAGGCATACACGCAGTTCAAGAAAAAGTTTGACCATTAAATTTGGTCAACAAAATATACATTATATGTAACAAAAATTATACCATTGGATTTATATTGAAATGAGCTTTTTAATGATATAATTTTTGTGATATGAAATTTAATTTTTATTGACTAAATTAGTGGTCAAAGTGTGTTCTTGAACTACGTGTGTGCCTTATAAACTGTGATGGAGGGAGTATGATTTGGCATCCATTTAAAACTTTTACCTTTACCTCCAACAGATCAGAAGGTGCTAGCTAGCTTGATGAATGCATCATCAATAACCAGACATTTTCTACTACGACATTATTCTCAATATTGACCAAGGGGGGGGGGGGGGGGGGGGGGGGGCGAGTACTTCCCTAGGAATAGGTGGCTACAGAAAATAGGTGGATTGGCATACAACCAAGCACCGGCTCGTATGTCCAGGGTTTAATATAATCACAACATTCAATATAAAATAATGAAAATCATCCAAGATGTGACCAGCACGGTGCCTGCGATCGCCTTGCACGTCGATTTTGAGGAGGGGCGCTTAGAAATGAGCCACCAATTCGGGAGAGAGTCACGGGCGGTAGGGGGCTCTAGGTAGCACGAATCCACCCATGCCTTACTTTTGTGTGTAAAGGAGCCGCATGATTTATTATTTGTTAACGTGATGGTGCACATATATTCTATTCTTTGGCGTCTATTTACAACTTTAAGCTTTACATACCTATCAGATGAGGAGGTGCTATCTTGCTTGATGAATGCATGATTAATCACACCGGAGATTTTCTAGATTAGAAAAATTATTCTCACTATCGGTCAAGGGAGTAAAAAAAGGACTTCTCTAGTACTCCCTCCGTCCACAAATAAGTATCTCAAGTTTGCTCAAAAGTGGAGATATCTAGACATGTTTTATGTATAGATACATCCACTTTTTGTCAAATTTGAGACACTTATTTTTGGACGGAGTGAGTATAAGGAATGATGTGATAATAAGTATCATAATAAGTGGTTGGGCATACCACCAGGCACCAGCTAGTATCGTAAATGCGTTGGAGCTGGATTTGTCCAGAGTTTATTATAATCGTAGCATTCAATCTAGAAAAAACAAAGATCATCCACGACGTAACCAACACATGATGGCGAGCCCCTTGTGGATTTAGGGGTGGTACGCTTAGCAACGAGGCACCAGCCGGGGAGAGTGTCATGGGCCTTAGGAGGGTTGCAGCCCACGAATCCACCCAAACACTTAATTATTCCCATCTTCAACCCAATCTTAATTGTTCCCATTTATTATATTCTTTGTCATCCATTTATAAGTTCTAGCTTTACCTTCCTTTGACAAGGAGGTGCTGGCTAGCTTGATGAATGCACGATCAATCACACCTGAGATTTTCCCCATCATAAGTCTGATACACCGAGTTCGAAGTAAAAACAAGATAAGCAACAATCTAGCAGACAGCTGGCTGTCGATATCGAGGAGCTTGGAGGCTATCTCCTCCAAACCCAATTAATTCGCTTACTCGGCATGATCAAACATCACATTATCACAACACAGTTCACAGGCAGGCAGACAGATGCTAATAAAACAGTGCAATTTTAAAATAGAATGCTCGGGTACCAAATATTGTTTCCTGGTACTTACTACTGTACTGCATCACAGCTCCTGAATGCAGTCCAATTACTACTTGATTTACTATGGCTCGCAGAAACCATAGTCCCTCAGGGTGCGATATGGTCTTTCCGTCGGGTTACTTAAAGAGCCAAGATCGAAATTCCAACGCTATGAACTCATCCAAGCACGCACTATTTCTGCTGCACACAAGCTCTCCATTAAGGAAGCTATCAGAAGCAAGCCTCAAATCGGCTGCTCACCAAACCTCACATCCTGGTGCAACGATACTACACAGCGATGCCTGTCAGTTGTCACGACCCAGAGTATTCACCTAAACCTGGTGAACGATATCCTTCTGTATAGGTTACTGGCTCCATGCCCAGTGGCGATTCTAGAACAAAATGAGAGGGTGGGCTCAAATAACATATCGCTCAAATAAAAATGGCTTCGTTGTACACTAGCAACGCAATTCACCTAGGTTTTTGTCGCACAGCGGGTGACCGTTTTTTCATTTACAAATCTACAGAAATAAGAGAGGTTGTAGATCAATTCATGATTTACACAATATAAACAAGTCAATTGTTTTAGTAGACGTATGGAGTCTACAATCTGCAACCCTATCAGTTTCATCGATTGTTTTTTTTCTTAGGGCAACTAGCGATCGATTGGTTCTTTATAGGGTAACTAGCGATTTTTTTTAGAGTCACTAGCGATGGATTAGTTTTTTTTTGGAGGGGAAATGCAGCTGCACGCTATTCCTCCTGGCCACTGGCCAGGGCCACTATTGGGCCAGTATTAACGTACATAAAGCCCAGGTAGGTAATCACTCAGAAAACTGTTCGATTTGCCTTCCTTTTTCCTCTTACTGCCTGAACCTAGGAACGGAAAGAAGCTCTCATCCGCAATTTCAAAAAAAAAAAAAAAAGAAGCTCTCATCCGTGGGTAGATATCTGTAGCGTGTTTATTCGACATTCTTTGGGCAAAATTGGAGGGTAGGCTCGAGCCATACGAAGCCTACCTGGTAAAATCGCTCCTGTCCATGCCAATCGGTTTCAACTTCAACAACTCAACGGTTATTGGCTCCACGCAATCGGTTTCACCTAAACCGTTGAGTTCACTGTCATACCTTGGTGAAGAATGTTCCCACCCAGAGGATTCCCCTCCACCACTAGTAGAAAAAAACTTATAGGTGAGATGCTATCAGTGGCGCACCATCCAGGTAGTCTCTCACCTCGTTTTCTGGATTTGGCAGAATATATCAGTGGCGCACCACATTTCCGTGCGTCACTGATAAAAAATTACCAGTGGCGTGCACCACTGGTAAGTCCTACCAAAAGTTGAAAAATTTCGGGGTGGAGAAGAGAGACTACCTGTGGCGCACCACGGCACGGTGCGCCACAGATAAATATAGATGGGAGAGACTATCAGTGGCGCACGGTGTAGTGGTGCGCCACAGGTAAATTTTTATCCGTGGCGCGCTTAGGCTGGTGCGCCACAAGTATTTTGTCGACTGGTTTTTAGATTGTGGGGTAGAGAATACCAGTGGCGCACTGGTGTGGTGCGCCACAGGTAATTGGCGCCACGTATGTCGAAAACAAGAGAGAGCACCTGTACGTGCCCACCACACACATCAAAAGAAAAAAGGAAAAACCTCTCTCCCACACCCGTCCTGTCTCCTCCTCCTCGATCCCCTTTCTTCACCTCCCGCCGCCGCCGCTCGGTCCAACCCGATCCCCTCGACGCCCATCATCTCCGCCCGCTGCCCCATCTCAATCCTCTCTCCCTTGCTCGCCCTGGCCTCGGCCTGGAGTCGCACTCGGCGGCGCGCGCAGCCACGGCGGAGATCCGGTCGAGGATCGACTGCTTGACGACGATGGAGCTTCAGAAGGAGGACGACGAGATGGAATCTGGCCTCCACTTCTACTCGACGGAGGGAGGCCAGCCGCTGCTGCAGATCGACGGAGAGAAGCTCGCCGGTGTTACAGATCGATGGAGGGAGGTCGGGCGCCCGTGACGGCGTACGGGCGGAGGTGCAGGGTCATGTGGCCGGCCGGGTCGAGCGTCAGGGGATGGACGGCGGCCGGAGAAGAGAGGCCGCGTGCTAGTTCGCTCGGGAAGTCTGACGAGCGGTCGAGGATCTTGACGGCGAAGTGCTCGCCCGTGGCGCGGCGTCGCGCGTGCTTCACCTTGCCGAAGTTGCCTTCCCCGAGCGTCCGGCCCAGCTCGTACGCGCCCAGCAGCGCCGCCCGCGCCGCGCGGCACCCCTCCTCCTCCCGCGTCGTGCGCCCGGCGCAGGCCGCGTGGGGCGCCCCACGGCGAAGGCGACGACTCCACGGACGGGAGAGCCGGCCCAACTCACGCAGGAGGGTCGACGGCCGGGAGATCCGCCGTCCTCCTTCCCGCTGTCCTCTGCCAATCCGCCTCACGGCATCTTCTCCAACATCTTCTCCACGAGCTCGCCACCGCCGCGCAGCCGGTAAGCACCCCAATCCCCACTACACCGAAACAGGCTGTATTTTTCTTTAAGCATTGCATAGATTGCTCACATTGTTTACGAAGTTTGAACGAGTAACACATGTTTTCCCGATTGAACATCAAATGAGAGAGTAGCATGTATAGTTCTTCTGATAATTGTTTTAGCTCAAAAGAATTAAAGGTTAATAAGGTGATAGACTACTAGAACTAGAATGGTTGGCATAGCAAGAACTTAACTTTGCCTTTGCTTAGTACATATTTTCTATGATGCTCATTTGTTTTCCTAGCTGTCAGCTGCCAAATTATTTAATCACTCCATTGTTTTTATATTCTCATTTCAGTGTTATACTTAGAATTGACAATGAATGCATATATACCTGGGAAGAAATGGTTGTTTTCATTGCTAATAGAAGTTGTATTTGTTAACCACTTAGTTGAGGACAATCTGGAAGCTACACTATGTTTATTTGTATGATTTTTTTTAGAATTTCAGTGACAACCTTGACCTACAGGTTGCCACATATCACGACTTAACAACTTTAGATTTTGCCTCGGCACTTTGCTAAATTGATGAAATGATTTTGACGATAACACAAACATGGTATACAGTAAGTTAAGCCAGAGGATAGCTATTTTCTATGCTGTCTTACAAAGCTATGTGATTAATGTATGGTTGTGTCTTTTCGGATCAATGGTGTTGCATCCTGTCTAGATTTAGCTCCTGTATGTTTGCATTTGTAACATGTGTACTGGTTTAGACATCTGAACCAATAATTATCTTGTATGGATGAACTGTGAACGTGTACCAGATGGCAGGCATCATTTTTATATGTTATGGGCAAAACTTCATAGTCAATAAATCATGTAGTTGTTAGTTATCTATGCCATAGTGATGGAGCTTTGTTATCTTTTGTGTTGGAGGTTATTTTTTTAGCAACAACAGAAAATTAGGAAGCTGACTAAAAAAACTCATATTTATTTTGATTAAAGTTACAATTCACATCTACTGCCAACATTGCTAAGTAAGACTGCATTAGTTTTAAATTTGCTTCCTTTTGTTCGAACTTACGAGGGTCTTCCGATGGTTTGTCACTGATTACTTCTGTCATAGGTGGAATCACTCATGTCTTATTGTATAGTGTACTTCTGTCATAATGAATGCGTGCAAGGATAGCATCCACTTACATCTGACCATATTCGTCGTATGTGCTGTATTTGGTTTCCTTTTCGTTCATCCTGCTTTCAGATTTTTAATTAGTAATGTAGTTGCATCTACCCTATTCTGCCTCGACCAGGAGACATGTTTGACCTTCGATTGTGCCTTCATGTGCTCCTTTTAGAAAATAACACATGTTTTTTATGTTGTAGGATGATAACGTTGTTTTAGGGTGGAATCCAGGTTGCTATCCAAATACCTCACCACTACATGTAGAGCTGCCTCGAATACGGGATCATCTATGAAAATGTTCGGTGCTTTATGGTCATGCTAATGTCTCTCCACGGGGCTGCGTTGGCTGAACCTTCTTGTCATTGTGATGTTACTAGAGATGTATGAGAATATCAAATTATGTGCATGTATTCCAGTTTTGTGGTTTATTCTATATTCGAATACATGTTGTGAAACAATTATTTTTCAGATTAGATTTTTTTTTAATCCCTAAATAGATACTAGTGGCGCACCAAATAGAAAGGGCGCCACTAGTAGTATATTTTTTAATATTCCCAAATTATTAGCAGTGGCGCACATGCTGCGCCACTGGTAACTGAGATAGGTGCCCCACAAAGACTAGCAGTGGCGCACCAAAATAGACTATCAGTGGCGCACCATAGTTGTGTTACCTGTGGCGCACCGCTAGTGCGCCACTGATAGCACTTATCAGTAGCGCAGATTTAGTGGCGCACCACGGTGCGCCACTGATAGTCGATTTTGGTGCGCCACTAGTAGCCTTTTTTCTACTAGTGCACTGTCATACCCTCCTGGTGAATGATATCCATGTTCACCGTCAGACGTTGGTGAAGAATGTTGCCCATAAAGGTCCAAATAGCCTGTTACATAGGTTAACAAATGGATTAATGGACATAAAGAAAGTTAGCAATGTACTATAATTACCGAAGCAATTTTATACACAACACAATGGAAAACAAAGGTGTCAAAGGGAAATACAATCTTACGTGGGGTACCAGGGTATTTTTTCGGGAAAATAATGTTTTTCTTGGGAATATGCTTGATCTTCCCCCAGTTCGAGTGCTCCTTATTTTCACAAGACATCATGAACATTTCATCGCAGCAGACGAGTGTAAACTCCTCAATAGAGTGAGGCAATGTTGAAAGCGACCGAATTTTGAAACATCTTACTATGAGCAGCACCTTGAGCGATGTGAGGTGCTCCATATTGCCCGGCAAGGCGACCCAGCTGCAATCGGTAAGCTCTAGCGACTGAAGATGAATGAAAGCCGTAAGTTGAGGAGGAGGTCCCTGTTGCCTACATCGCGTGAACACAAGTTCTTGCAGCTCCATTGGGCCACCATTCTGCTCACCCAACATCCAATTTGGGTACCTCAAACCAAGGTAGTTAGAGATGTGCAGTGTTTCAAGCCCCATGGGAGGACAAAGGCCTTCAAGACTTCAAGTACCTCTGCTTCGATCTCTTGGTCAACATGCGTCAGAAATATTCGGTTCCATTCAAGTTTCAGTTTAGTGAGTCGTTCCTTTCCAGCTAGATTGGCTTCAAGAGCTTCCACTTTGCTCGTGACATAATCAAGGGCACTGACGGATAGGCTAAGAAGCTTGTTTAGGTCCCTCAGCTGTATTACCCCGTACCCTTGTTCCTTACTTACATGAAAGCATGGTAACGTCTGGTGTGAAGTCATATTGCCTATGTTTCGAACTTCGAGTGGATTGTCACCCAATACATGCTGCAAGTTGGTAAGATCAGCGTAGGTGAAATCCAAATATCTTGCACGAAAAGCAAGATGCGTAGATGCTTTGACTGACAAACAGATTCTGGGAGAGACGGGCTTCCTAACAAAACCAACACCCGCAATTTCGGCAATCCATGGAATATACTCTCAATGACTTCATACTCAACTGATACACGATCTGGAACAGTATAAATAATGAGAGTTCGCAAATTTTTCAATTTAAGAATCTTCCCAGTAACCAATGCTGCATCGTAATTTAGAACAAAGAGATGGCAGATATCTCGACGAAGTAGTCCAGTCCAGGTTGAGCTCAAGCCATTCTCGATTCTAAAGCAGACATTTCCAGCTACCTCCACTGCTAAATCATGCAACCGGTCATGAACAAGATAGTAGTCAGGGGTGGTGTTGCAAGCCTTGAATCCAGGTTGCAGAAATGAGGCTGACACTAGTTGACGAAAGTATCCCTGTCCAACATCTTCCAGTTCCTCCCCTTCATTAGTCCTTCTAATGAACCCTTCTGTCACCCACAGGTTAGCCAACTCATCACGGAACAAGCGATGTCCTCTAGGAAAAATACTGCAGTAAGCAAAGCATCGCCTGATGTCCTCATCGAGGTGCTGGTAGCACCACCACAGAGCTCCTGTCGTCTTCTTTAAAAGCTTCTCATTTCGAACACTTGTCCAAAAATCAACGTCATGATTTGCACTTAGACTGCTTCCCACTACTCTGGCTGCTAGAGGTGATTTCTCCAATTGTTCTGCAATCTCACCCCCAATTGTATGTAGCTGGCTGCTTCCACATTGATCCCTTGTATCTAGACATGCATAATACATTAACAGTTCAAAGAAGTCCTTGTCATCCAATGGAGGTATTGGTAAACTTTTACAACTCACATCAGGGCCAAGAGCTAGTAATGCACTTTCATCTCGACTTGTCACTAAGATCTTCCTTCCTACACTTCCAACTTGAAAGGAATAACCAACTCCGGCAGAACCTTCTTGTCCAAGATATCATCGAGTATCAATAGGAGTCGTTTTCCGTTTAGTTTATTCTGCAATTCTGTTAGCAGGGCAGTAGGGCTATGAAATAGAGGGCATGCCGTCTCCTCATTCAGTGAAGCTTCCTCAAACATCCGTCTGAAAATGACATCCACATAACAAGGTTGAAATGACCTCCTTTCTCAGATGGGTAAACATAGTGTGCAAGAGTTGTCTTCCTAGACCCTGGAATGCCACAAATGCCAATTACATTCTCACTTGAGCTTAAATCATGAAGAATTTCCCTGATCTGCTCACGCGTCGTATCCTGGCCAGTTACCTTCGTTGCTGGATATGCAGTCACGTGTTCATCTTGGCTGGTAAAGATTGGTGTGTTGCCACTTCCGTTAATTCTTTCCTGGTCTGGCTGCTCAAAGGTTTCCTGCACTCTTCGTGTGAAAGAAGTACATTTACTCGCTTCATCAATACTCTTCATATTCCTTCAGAGGAGTACATAATGGCCCCATGATAGTACAATCAACGTCCTGCAAAATCAACCAGCATTTTAAATATCAATATCAAGTTCAATACCAACCTGTTGAAATTCAAGCTCTGGTACCAACATTTTAACTTCCTCAAGTCTTGAGCCACCTAAATACTAGGATGTGTTTTCTTGAAAACAAATTATAGGATGTAAGAGAATATTTAGATGTTTTCTTTGTGAAAATACTATCAGGAATGCTGAAATTTTACATGATAAAATTCAAACATGTATCCTAGACAGGACTGAAAGGTGTTAAGCAAATAGATTCATTTATATCCATATAATTTTTAGATACTTGTGACTGGACTCATCACATCAGTAGAATTGACACTTAAACGAGATGGTTAAGGTATAAATCACATGTAGGTAGAATTTTCACCATGAGATGGAATGGTTTTATATAGGTGGATGGCCCACTATGCTAGTAGACTACAGAATTGAGTAGTTCTCTGTAGAAGCCAGAACTGAACAGGATGCATATCCAAAAAGTGACTACACAGATCAAAACATGCCCACTCGGACGTAAAGGAAGAACTAATAGCTCTCCAACATCCTAGTCTGCTCGAGGTAATGTACCTTAACACAGGCGAAATGATTCATCCTTAGCAACAAACCAAAGTACCATTCTTACACACCAATAGCAACCACTAATGTTTTTTCTGGTGGAGAGATCAGAAATCTATAAAGTATATTGCTAAACAAGTAGCACATATCAATAGGATCTCACGTATCAAATACGACCTTGAGTTTTCTCCAATATGTTCTCAGAGCTTCAATTGGCTGATGTCTTCACCAAGCCACAAACTAGTGAACAATGTCGGCTCCATGTTCTCAAACTAAATGTTTCAGATACACCTTTGAGTTTCTGGGGGTGCTAAGAGTATAACTTTTGTATCTGTTTAGTTTAGGCCCATAGTGTAGCCACCCATGAGGCCCATGTAGTCTGATGTATATCGCTCTCGCGAGAAATAGAGAAAATTGATTTGGCCACTTCAAATCATTTATATGTGATAATACAATTAATAATTTACGGCTAGCTGGCAGAGGATGCTCGGCGGTTGAAAATGCATGTCTAATACATGGAAAGTATATACAAGTCACACAATGTACCACTGTCGTGGCAAAAAAGTTGTACTACATGCAGTGCCTACTCCTAGTTGTTGCATATGGCAAACTGTAATTTCCAAATTGTGAATAGATTGGTCATTACCGAATGGTGAACATTTAAACATGATAAATTAATTACTAAATTCTGATAGTATGTATACATATATCAAGGTCCATTTGGGATAACCATAGTTATAAATTTTGGTGGTACCCTACTAGCTCTCATGAACTTTTAGGAAATCCCCATTCCATATAAGACAAAATTGCACATAAGATTTCGGTAAACCGCCTTACCAATTAATTAAATTAACTAATCAGGATGATCATAGTTACCCTGCTAGTTGAACCAATGTCGCAAAAAAAAAACTAAGCATAAATAGCAATTCAAAACGCTACTACATGAAATTTGGCACAAGGGTCAGATGGTACCTGCTCATAACGTGTGAAGCCAGCATTATCAATGGACCAGTCTCGATTATCCTTAGCAGACACATACACCTCAGAGAACCAATTGGTTATGGGTCTTAAGAAGTTCTTGGAGTCGCAGGAGCTGGGACGTGCACTGTAGATGGGTAGACGCGCACCTGATCTATGCATCCATCGCCCTAACCAGCTTAGCTTCACCCGTTCCAGTGCCAGAGCTGATGTTTCTCGGATGGGATTAGACCGCCAACACCACTGCAGCCAGGTGGTGTCGTACGGCTCACCACGAGCCTTATCTTCATCAAATGATAATCGATGAGATCAACGATGTCCTCCGCTTCGTACAAAGCAGTCTTCAGGCTCTTGAGAAAGCTCTCCAGCTTCTCGAGTGTGCACACTCCAGAACTCTCGTCTGGTGATAACTTCTTCAGCATCCATTGTCCCTCTACTTCCCTCAGCGCATTCTTCAGATGTGGGATGGTGCCAGCCACTAGCTCTGGGACCTTTTTTGATGCGTCATAGCGATCTGAAAGCTTTTTGTTCAGGACGAAGCTGATCATGGGCGAGATGAACCAGCCTGTTACGGCCATGCCAGAGGAAATCCCTATACCATACCATTTTCTTGCCATGGATTACGTTTTTAAAGTGGTAATGGGGCAGAGCAGAGGGACGGACCTATTTTGGACTCGTATTAGCTCTTAAGAACTCAAGCAGGCAGCTTCGACGCGATTTCTGATGGGTCGTCGCCTATTACGTACACAACATGCATTGCCACTAACCCCAAGAGACCTGTTCCAAGTATTATTTTGGTTGTTATCACAGAATTGTCCCTTAGTATTCCTTAATTGGATGCTTAAGTTTATTGATTTACTTTTGCAGGCCTATAGCATTAGTTTTTCCTAATCCAAGGGACTACTATTAAAACCAGGGACTACATGCAGGTCATGGACTACCTGCCAGTTGACACAGCTGCGATTCGTGAATGAAGTTGACATTATTATCATATATGTTATTATGTTTGCACTTGCACTGAAGGGGCACCCAACAAAACAATAGAGGAGTTAGTAATTCCCTCGTTCTGGTAAATTTGTGTCAAGTTGGGCTGAGAATAAATCCATAAATCATATAACACAATTTGCATGTAAGATATCTAAAAATTTGTAGGCGTATTTTTTATTAGACTCTTAAAGGTATAGTTCTGCCATATTTCTACCAAGTAAGAAACTAGGGCAAAATTAATCCTGACGAAATTTCAGAGGAGAAAAAATTGCCGGTCTACGCATCCTCCTAACGAGAATTTGAAGTTCTCTCTCTCGCAAATGTAGAAATAATGGGAAGTAAAGAATTCGTCGCCTTGTGCTGACCTGCCTGCCTGAGATGAGCCGTGCCGGCGGCGTCGGCGGAGGCGGGCTGGGAATTCGGCCGGCCGCGGCATTTCTGGAAGAATCCCTGTCGAGCAAGGCCGGCCCTCCGATGGATGAGCCTAAGCAAGCTCTCGAGAGAAGTTTCTGGCGGGGAATCGCCGGTCGCCATCCTCCGCCGCCGGCGGGCAGCATCGGAGACGCCGGTCGGTGGGCTTCCATCGCAAACTCGCCGCCGTACACGAGCGAAACGGAAAGTCTGTGGGCCAGTCGTGTGCTTTGGTCCAGATGCTCTAACACGATGGGCCACTAAACTCTTCTCCGGATGCTTACATGGGCCAATTCGTCAACATTAACGCTACTTCTACTTTATCAATGGATCATTCCATTTCATCTACCACTCAAAAAACAAAATATCGTTTCACCACTGATTTATCTTCTGTACTAGAGTGAAAGAAGAAGAGAGACTGCAGAATGTATCACCAGTCTCAGCTGGCTGTGATGTCAGTTGTGGACTCTTCATCCACCTGATTATGTAGGCTGACAGCAAGCATACTGGCAGCTAGCCTAACATAGGGTAAATAAAAAGAACCAAAATTTATGAATAAATGACTGCACCATCAAACCACTGTTAACTCATGCAGGCACTGCTACTGCACAAAAGCTCCAGAGCGATAAACTCCAGAAGCCTCAAATGAGCTGCACACCCTCTTTCAAGCCTCACATCCTTGTACAACTCTACTACAATGATGCTCGTCATCCACAAAAAGACAAAGAAAGATGGAGAGGGACATGGAGAAGCTGCAAAGAAAGATGGAGAGTGAATAAAGTGAACTCGGCGACATATGATCCCGCGTCAAGTCGCCATTTGATTGGTCCAGCAACATGTACCTGTGGTCTACTGCTAAAAGGTGGGGCACGCTTTGGGGAGGAACACGATAGATTATTGCTTCGTCTCCCGAGAGGCTGCACCATAAGTGGTTGGGTACTGCTCCATGGATGCGACGGCGACGCAATCCTTCGTCGGTGTTGCACACACGGTGAAAGCAACAGTCCACGGCAACCGGCGTCGGAGATGTGCAGCGACAGTGCTTGGTCTTCGCGCAGACGCCGCACATCTCCATGGCGCGACATAATGCATGCATGGTGCGCCTCCACACGGGTGACCACAACACAGCAGGGGCTCTCCTGCTCATGCACCGCGCATGCACCAGCCGTCGCGAGCACATCAGATCCGAGCGGATAGTCGCGAGATGGCCGCCATGGCCACGAGCTGGAGACTGCAGTCCCACTGGCCTAGATGAGTAGATGGCCAGATCCGCCGGTGCCAACTATATAGGAAAAAAGATTGTAACACACATATATAGGAGTACATGGGTGACTTGACATACAAGTAATCTAATTACAACTTTATATACACAACCCCCCCCCCCCCCCCCCCCCCCCAGCGTCGCCAGGGCCGACGCAAAGGAGATATGTCGTTGTTGAGATTGCACACGCTAGGAGATATGTCGTTGTCTGAAGGTGGTACTATCCTATAGCGTCTAAAGTTTTGCCAAATGTAGGGTGCCCTACCCATAGTCGTGTCCCTTTATTCAGAACGGGTAAATTAATGGGCCGTGCCATCCCACGTTCACCCGATCGTCGTGTCTTCTTATCACGGGCACATGCAATATCGTGCCATGCCCACAATCCGCTAGCGATGGCCTAGGTAGCTAACAGAAAAGACAAAGTATCCTATGCCAAGTCGTGAACAGAACTCACGCTGCATGGACCTAATATTCAGCTAGGAATCAACTACATGCGGTGTTATCGCAGCCACGTGCGAGATCCTTCCATCTAATGCGGAACACGTGTCTGACCCAACAAAAATTACCGGCAGCCTCATAAATCGGAGTAAACGAAGAAGCTGCGACTCTTACGAATCTTTGTGATGATCTTGTAATATCAGAAGTACGATAACAATATCCTTGCGTGATCTTTGTGATCTCGTAAGCAGCAGGAAGAAAGCTGCATCTAAGCGTGTTTATATCTGATCTACACGGCTCCATTTAAACTGGAGATAAGGCACATGCATGTGTCGGCATCTGGCATGGCTAGTACTTGATCTTGGCGTATTCTAGAAAAGAAGTAGTACACGTAAGCACCTACGCATTGTGCTTCATCAGAGATCATACAAATTCAAGATCCACACCCCTCTCTGGACAAAAACTATACACACACGCAAAATATGGAAAACAAGGGTCTGGAGTGTGATTATTGGTCTACTCATGCTAGTATGTCTGAGCCTTCAGGCCAGCTCTTGTGATTACTGGTACGTATCAGGATGTATGCGTTCATACTTGCATGAATGTTGGGCCGGGCATATACCAAGAGCGTATAGTTTGTGAGAAAGTGTGCGGCTGCGTCCCGAATGTCCTTTACTCCGAGTCAGGTAAAACCATCCCGTTATCTTTCTTCAGTTCATCGCTTCACATCTTGACTATAATGCCAATATGTTTTTGCAGGCGATGACCACTGCAGGCTAAGTTGTTCGTCCAAGTGCCGCAACGTAAATGGATGTAAGGCTAGACCCTCTTTTGTTTTAAATTGTTGAGAGCTTCTTACTCCATGCATGTTCGGCACGCTAATACCGTCTTTAATCTGATCTCAGTCGGTAGCAGCGAATACACGAACGAACGAACAGTGCAACGATGTGTGCTACAAACTCTGCGCCAAGGGTGTTGACATTGTTAGATGTAATACGTAGTTGATACGGTATAGATACCGAGTAGGACTCGAACTCCTTGTACGATTCGTTGTAAGCCACGACAGGGGCTTTTCCCGTCAATATATACACGGACCAGAGGACCCAAGAGGTCACTCGATTCCAGCCAAACATCACGATTTACATGGTATCAGAGCACAGCTCTTCCATCGACGTCTAGCCTTGAAAACCCAGAAAACCAACTCGCCGATCTCAACTGATCGTAGCACCAGGAAAATCAGCCGATCGCCTCTATTCGATCGTAGCACCAGAAAACCCGCCGATCCCTTGATCGTAGCATCCAAGCACCCGCCGATCCCTTCCGATCGAAGCACAAGCAAACCGAAGAAACATCCAGATGGCGTCCTCCTCGTCGACGGCATCCTTGGCGTCCGCTCTCGGAGCGCCGCCTTCAGACAAACTCACTCGTGAGTACTTTATGTTCTGGAAGGCACTGATCTTGCCTTCGCTGCGTGGCGCAGAAGTCATGGGGCTGCTGGACGGCTCCGACGCACCACCAGCAAAAACACACGAGGTTGAAGACAAAGAGAAGAATTCAGTCAGCGTTCGTATCCAGCCTATTCGACTTGGCTTGCACGTGACCAACAGGTGTTGAGTTTCCTTGTCAAATCCATCTCCCCCGATGTCCTCGTTCAAGTGTATGATCTCGAGCACGCCTCTGAAGTTTGGATTGCTCTTACCGAGCTGTTCTCGTCTCAGTCCCGAGCTCGGATCAACATGCTCCGAGGAGCTCTCACCAACACAAAGAAGAACGAGCTGACTGCAACAAATTTTATCTCAAAGATGAAAGGATTTGCGTCTGAATTAGCAGCTGCAGGAAAGAAAGTAGATGATGATGATCTGAAAGAGTATATCCTAAATGGTCTAGATGGAGAGTATAATCCCCTTGTCGCTTCTATCAATGTCGTGCCAAGCACTACCCTCAATGATATGTGCTCCCAGTTGACTGCTTTCGACTCATCAGCAAATGCTGCAACACGAGGAGGAAACTCCTACCGCGGTGGTGGACAAGAGAGGCAGCAGCAGAACTATGGCCGTCAGACGGATGGCCGAGGACAGGACAACGGTCGCCAGCAGCAGAACTACAACAACTACGGACATGACTAGGGTCGCCAGCAGCAGAACTACAACAACTACGGTCGGCAGCAGCAGAATTATCCTCATGGACGTGCACCGAACAGGGGTGGCCGAGGTGGAGGACGTGGTCGAGGACGCGCACCTTCACTCTTTCAGGACATCACGTGCCAAATCTGTAAGAAATATGGCCATCCTGCTAGTGAATGTTGGTGGAGATATGCTGATCGTGGTGATGATGATGACTCTCACAACGATGACAAGGGTGCATACGGTGTCGACACAAATTGGTACGTAGACACTGGTGCAACAGACCATATCACAGGAGAGCTGAATAAACTTCACACTCGGGACAACTACAATGGACATGATCAAGTTCACAACGCCAGTGGTAAAGGTATGGCAATTACGCATATTGGTCATTCAGTTTTGCATACCCCTCATAAATCTCTTCATCTTCGCAATATATTGCATGTCCCTAGTGCCTCTAAAAATCTTTTATCCGCACATAAAATTTGCCTTGATAATAATGCCTTCGTTGAGTTTCACCCGTTTTTCTTCTTAATTAAGGATCAGGCAACGAAGGAAATCATATTTAGAGGTTCGTGTCATGGTGGCCTTTATCCTCTTGTTCCTACCTCCACGGGGTCTTCCAAGCAAGCCTTCATCACCATCAAGCCCACTTCTTCCACATGGCATCGTCGTTTAGGACATCCGTCTTCGTTTATCGTTCAACAAGTGCTTAGGAAAAATAAAGTTTCGTATTCTCCAGAATTAGTTCCCTATATTTGTGATCCTTGTCAACAAGCAAAAAGCCATCAATTGCCATATCCTGTTTCTACGAGTGTTTCTCATGTTCCACTAGAACAAAAAAATTCTGATGTTTGGGGACCCGCTCCCGCCTCTGTTGGCAAACACCAATATTATGTAAGCTTCATTGATGACTATAGCAAATTTATTTGGATTTATCTTCTCAAGAATCGTTCTGAAATTTATCAAGTTTTTCTTAATTTCCAACAACTTGTTGAACGAAAATTTGGTCGCAAAATAATAACCATGCAAACTGATTGGGGTGGTGAATATGAAAAACTCAATGCTTTCTTTCAGAAAGTAGGTATCACACATCATGTCTCTTGTTCACATGCACATCAACAAAATGGCTCGGCCGAACGAAAGCATCGTCACATTGTTGAAGTTGGGCTTTCTTTGCTTGACAACGCCTCCATGCCACTAAAATTTTGGGATGAAGTTTTTCTCACTGCCACTTTTCTCATTAATTTACTTCGTTTAAGGTTCTTAATTTTATAACCCCCACCGAAAAGCTTCTTGACATCAAGCCTAACTATGACTCCCTTCGTGTTTTTGGTTGTGCATGTTGGCCCAATCTTCGTCCTTACAACAAAAGAAAACTTGCTTTTCGGTCCAAGCGATGTGTTTTTCTTGGCTATAGTCCCGTCACAAAGGAGTAAAATGTCTCGACGTATCTACCGGCCGTGTATATATATCCCGTGATGTCGTTTTTGATGAAGCAGTTTTTCCCTTCTCCGCCTTACATCCAAATGCCGGCTCTCGTCTTCGCGAAGAAATCATTCTCCTTCCTCAAAACATGTCTCCCATAGAATCTCCTCATGAGGGTGTGCAAACTAATGATCATATGCATATTGTACCTATTACTGATCCTGTGCAGGTTGCAGAACTTGAAACTGATGAAAATTCTGAAGCTAGCAGTGAAAGCGGTGATCAAAACAGTGAAAGGAGTGAAAATCCAGAAGCAAATCCAGAATCATTCTGTACATCACACAGATCCCGGCGGTGATTCTCCGACGCAATCAACATCGGATCAGCCGAACAGATCCGTCTCGGATCACGTCGACGCGCAGCAGCAGACCACCCCGTCCCGTACTGGCACGTCGCGCTCTGCTGCGCCTTCCACTGGTCCCTCGCATGCGGACGCAGGACAAACGTCGCCCGAAGACTCTCCTGGCGTCAACCACTCCCGCAGCTCCACGTCGTCGTCTGCGTCAGCTTCCCCTGGCTCGTCGGGATCCTCTGCGGCTGCTTCCACACCCAAGACAACTCCAGAATCGGCCACAGGATCTCCTGTGCAGTCCGACATGCATGTGTCGGCTGACACAGCTGCTGCCCCCGGATCCTCTGTTTTAGATGCTCTTGTGCCCCCTCCTGCACTTGAGCCACGTACCCGGTTACAAAAAGGTATTCGATAGCCCAAAAAATTTAAAGATGGCACAATACGCTATGACATTAAGGAAGGCAAGGTACGTTATGGTTTGCTCACATCTACGGGAGAACCCCGTAATATCAAAGAAGCTCTTGGGGATTCTAATTGGAAATTGGCAATGATTGAGGAATATGATGCTCTTATGCAAAATCAGACTTGGCCTTGTCCCTCACAGTTCTAACAAAAATGTTATTGATTGCAAGTGGATCTATCGTATCAAGAGACGTGCAGATGGTTCTATTGACAGATATAAAGCTAGACTTGTTGCCAAAGGGTTCAAACAACGGTATGGTATTGACTATGAAGATACTTTTAGTCCAGTGGTGAAGATAGCAACTATCAGGATTGTTCTAGCCCTGTCAGTCTCAAGGGGTTGGAATCTTCGTCAGCTAGGTGTCAAGAACGCGTTCTTACATGGTGTTCTGGAAGAGGAAGTATATATGAAACAACCACCTGGTTTTGAAGATCTCCGTGCTCCCCAGTATCTTTGCAAACTTGATAAAGCCCTCTATGGATTAAAACAAACTCCTCGTGCTTGGTACGCTCGGTTGAGTTCAAAGTTACATGAGCTTGGTTTCGTTCCTTCTACGGCTGACACCTCCTTGTTTCTCTACAACAAGTCAGGTATAATCATATTTATGTTGATATATGTTGTTGACATAATTGTGACAAGCTCCTCTGATGCTGCTATCTCGGCCTTACTCCATGATTTGAGTAAACATTTTGCAATCAAGGATTTGGGAGATCTACACTTTTTCTTGGGCATGGAAGTTAAAAAATGTTCATCTGGACTTGTTCTCTCGCAGGAGAAATATGCTACTGATTTGATTGCCAGGGTCGGACTGACAAATTGTAAACCATGTCCTACACCACTGTCTACTTCGGAACAATTATCATTACATACCGGATCACCTCTTGGCCCTGAGGATATCACTAATTATCGGAGTGTTGTTGGTGCACTTCAATATCTTACGTTAACACGTCCAGATATATCCTTCTCAGTCAACAAAGTTTGTCAATATCTTCATGCTCCGACCACTGATCATTGGACTGCTGCCAAACGAATTCTTCGCTATATTCAAGGTACTCTTCAGGTTGGACTCACGTTTTCACCATCTTCCTCGACTCTGCTTAGTGCTTTCTCAGATGCTGATTGGGCCGGTTGTCCTGATGATCGTTGGTCCACGGGAGGATTTGCAATATTTTTTGGTCCCAACCTAGTTTCATGGAGTGCTCGTAAACAAGCAACTGTGTCACGTTCTAGTACAGAAGCAGAATATAAGGCGCTAGCCAATGCCACTACTGAGCTGATTTGGGTTGAACCTTTACTTCGTGAACTTGGTGTTCACCTACAGGAAAAACCATGTTTATGGTGTGATAATCTCAGAGCCACGTATCTATCAGCAAATCCAGTTTTCCATGCCCGGACGAAACACATTGAAATTGACTATCATTTTGTTCGTGAGCGAGTTACGAACAAACAACTTGAGATCCGGTTCATCTCCACAAAAGACCAAGTAGCTGATGGTTTTACCAAAGCTTTGTCTGTAACAGGTTTAGCTGAATTTAAACGTAATCTCAACCTCTCCGCCGGTTGAGATTAAGGGGGGGGGGGGGGGGGGGGGGGGTGTTAGATGTAATACGTAGCTGATACGGTATAGATACCGAGTAGGACTCGAACTCCTTGTACGATTCGTTGTAAGCCACGACAGGGGGCTTGGGTCACTCGATTCCAGCCAAACATCACGATTTACAGACATCACTGCTACCGTTGCTTAAGAAAGTGCACGCCAATTAAGGGTGGAGCCAAGGAAGTGTTGCTGGTGAACGTCTGAAATAAATAGTACTCTCTCTCTCTCTCTCTGATCCCAAATAACTGGCGCAAGTATAACCATAGAGTTGTACTAGCTAAGATCATTTTCACCGACAGATTTAATGGATCGGAGATAGTAGAATATATACCGTGTCCAAGGAATATGGCATCTTAACTAAGCCATTGTGTTTCTTCCTTTCCATTTCAAATAATGGTGACGACCGATGTACTTCTCGTTAATGACATGTTTAATTACCTAGTGTGTGTGATGTTGTTATCTCACTTTGGCTTATATATATGAAAAGTCCAGCTTCATTTTATTTCCATATAGCACGTTATATCCGAAGTAAATCATGTCACGGGGCTTTCTGCTGGTTCAAAGTGGTCGACAATCAGATCTTTCATATGACGCTAATGCAAGTTTTGTGAGTTGCTCCTGCCATCAAAATTTATTTCAAGAGCTTGTTCGTTAATTTCTACTCTACTTTAAAAAAAATGGATTTGTTGCCTCGTTTCATTCTATGAGCGAACATGGTCTTCCTTACGATTCAGATGCTAAAGAAGAAAATACCATGAAGAAACATCACCTATAAATTAATCAGTTCAACACAATGATGGTGCAGTTACTAAGAAGAAAGGGTAGGCCTATGTATCTTCTTTCATGAAATTTCGAAGTTCCCCTAGAACAGAAATGTGGGAGTAGAAGCATCGGGGATGTCTGTCGGTGGGTTTCCATCGCAAAATCGCCGCTTGTAGAGGAAAGCTTTGTGGCCAGTCGCGGGCTCGTTTGGGTCGAGCTTCTCTAGTGGGACAGGCCTGAAAGCTCTTCTCCAAATATCTAGATGGGCCAATCCATTAACAGGCTTCCTGCAGTTTCGCTACCAGCAACTGCATTCCCTAAAAAAACAAAAACCACGGCAGCTGCTCTGACGGGGCCTCTGAATTCTTATCCGAATTTCCTGATGGATCTTTCCATTTCATCTACCACTAAGAAATTCCCTCAAAAAATAAAATCTACCACTGAAAAGAAGTCACCCTGTATTCAATCTCAGGGGGAAAAACTGAACCGGTTAACTATCATCAGTCTCAGATAGTTGTGGATGTCAGTTTCTGGCAGTTCATCGACCTTCTTTTTTCAGCGAAGAGTTCGTCCACAACAAAGTCCCTTCCAGCCGCTAAAAAACGAAAAATCGCTAATGCCTTTGCAGAGACAGCAGCAATATTGACCAAACTTTCTCAGGAAATGACTGCACCATCAAACCACTTGTCAGTTCATCCAAAGCATTAGAGAAACCTTCACAAGCCTCTTTCCACAAACCTCACATCCTTGTTACAACTCCACTGCACGGTGCACGTCACCCACACAAACAAAGCTAGCTCCAAAACAAGAAAGATGGAGAGGGAAATGATGGAGAAGCTACGGCTTAATTTACAAGCTTCCCCTGGGACAGCGAACGGTTCGAAAAAATCCGACACTCGAAAAACTAGGTACGAAGCGCCATGAACAGGTTCTGCCTTCTCGCGTGCTCTGGAACCAGGCGCTCGGCCACTTCCGCAGGTACGCCGTTTAGCTCTGCCAATGTCAATAAGAAATAGCCGAGGGTCATCTAGATGCAGATAAATCACTAGATGTAAACTGTGAAGGTCTGTCTGCTGTTACTGCTATTTAAGTATACAGTTACGCTACCTTGAGATCTGAAGTTGAAGAGAGGAGGAAGAGGGCGGCCGTTGGGTAGGCGGGTGTTTGGATCTCTCAGCTCATCGAAAAACGGTGTATGCAGGCTTCCATCTGAAGAATGATTCCACGGTTAGAATGTGTAAGCTCATAATGTATCGACTTGCACAATGCATGGCAACAAGAACGAAATGATCATGTGGCCTTACTGCAGTGCACCGAAGATCTGGTGAGTATTGCAGAAACCTGCTAACGAGGTCCATTGCTTCGGGTGGAAGCTTCTTCTGGAAAACCTGGATAATAAGACAACAATCTTTAAGGTAACAGAGAAATCATGAGAAAAATTGTAGGTTTAATTTTGTGCCTGAGCTTATACATGACATACATATGACTTCCCATTTGTGTGTATTATTATTTCACATTTTCACAGCACGGCGGTCAATGTTGGAGCTCACACTTGTCCAAAATTGTGCACCAAACTAAGGCAGTTTAATGTGCAGACCAAGCAACCATGCATTAGTTTTGTATGACATACATATTATGTGGATTACCTTATGCCACGGATGAGCCTTAATTTGCGGGAACTTGAACTCTGTGTAGTTTGGATTCATGCACTTGATCTCTTCCCTTGTTGGAGTACCCAAGACCTGCAAGGCACTATGACTGAACATGTCATTTTAAAGAATAGAGGTCACAGGAGATGCAGTCTAAGATGCCATAAAAGATTTCACCTTGATAATCTCCACCAGCTGATCAACTCCGCTTTCCCCGGAAAAAGAGGCTACATGGATGAATATTATGAGAACAAGATAGACAGTAATCATAGTACACTTATATGCATGAACAAAACCTGTCCGAGAAGCAGCTCTGCCATGACACAGCCTGTGGACCACAAATCAATGGCAGTAGTATATTCAGTTGCACCAAATATGAGTTCTGGTGCCCGGTAATATCTTGAGCATATGTAGGAGATATTTGGCTCCCCCTTGACCTGCATGTATGCAAAACATTACATATGGGTAGGTTCTTTTTTGTTCTTATCAAGAAAGTTTAGTATGTTCTTTCAGAAATCAGCAGGACCCGTGAACTTCTACCTAATATAGAAGATAACTTACCAAGACTTTTGCACTACCAAAATCACAGATTTTGAGCTGGTGTGTATGTGGATTAACCTACATTGGAAAGATCATTAGGTTAGGAAAGATGTATTAGTGATTATTCAGAGTTTAGTAATATGTTATTCATGATTAAGCTCAACAAGCAAACAATTTAGAGGGAGGCAAGCTCTTATTTGTACTGCGAGAACCTCATTTAATTCATACTCCATAGCTAATCACGACCCAGAAAACATATAGCTCAAATGCTAACAATTTATCTGCTTAAATAATCTTTGTTTGATGTGGCTTTAACTTCTTTTCATGATCCAGAAAACATTAGTATACAGCATGATATTGTGTAGCCTAGGCACCGAACAATGCACATGGGGTGGCTCAGCTTCAGATAAGTAAATAAAGCATACATGCATTGATGATTTTAGTTTCAAATTTTTAGCGGCCATATATCAGGTCTGTGGAGCCAATCAATGATCAGGATATTCGGATGCATATGAGCTACAAATTCAGTCCCACGCTCCCACTTGCATGACAATCGGACCTTCCTTTCTTATGGTGTCCCCTTATCATAAAAAATATGTACTAAGAAGTACATGAGAATTGCCTTGAACAAAAAATGCACAACAATTGCGTAAGTTATTATGACTTCATGATGACTTGAGGGAGTATTGTTTTCAGTGGGACCGGATATGAACATCGAAAGCAGTTTTTCCACTATTCTTGAATGAAAAATCCAAAGTGAAGTAAACCAGGACTACACTAGCACCATTTTGCACCTTCTCAACTGGCTATAGATTATAGAAGCGGAAATCAATGTGTTCTTATTTCATTTAGTTGAAGTGTTGAACACACAGTTCTTACATATGTCGAACCTCTTCTTATACTAAAATAACTAAATAAACTCTATGTTATATCCCACAAGCCCAACAAAATGACATCATACATACATGAGATGTCAACGATGTGCACAACACAACATAATAAACATATGAAAAGGGGTTAAAATCTCACAAGAACGTTTTGTGGCTTGATATCACGGTGGCAGATGCCAACACAGTTATGTATATAAGCAAGTGCCCGGCATATCTGCAAGTGAGGAGATTAGAGAACAATGATTAGATGACTTTAACAGTCACATATTATGCTAATACTCAATACTAAAAGAAAAATTAAGGAACGACATTATATTTCTGATTTCCACAACTACAAAGAGCAAACAGATGTATGGCTGATCTCGTTAACTAAAATTCTGTCTGCAGTAATAGCAAATCCAGCAGAACTAAAGCATTATTAGGGCATGTAAGCCATTAAAATGCACTAATGTGTGAATCATCAGTTATACAGTACTAGATGATCTACTGTAGTCTCTAGAGACAACCTTCATCTTATACTGCCACAAAAATGTGCAAGTACTTATCTCAGGGAGAAAGTGATAACATCTCATTGCATGTGTGATCTATATTTATAAAATAGCACCTTGTGGTTACTAACTAAAGGTACAAGAAGTTGTAGAACATTAATCCAAAGACAGGACAACTGACAGGTTAGCTCAGTTGTATGTTTGAATGTCTCAGACTTTATTTTAGTTTCTTCATTAAGCAATCAATAGGAGTAACTTATCTCAAGCTACTAGATAGGTCCCAGTACAGTACTCAATTATTGGAACATAAGTTTAGAGCAGGCAAGTGGACAAAGAGGGCTACAACTAAGTAGGGAGCATATAATACAGTAATGCATTTAGCATTTGACAAAATTCTGTACCAGCGGCTCGACATGACATGTAGATAATCTTGGTAACTAATATGCCTAGGGCAAAGATGAATGTTAAAATGTTTTTGTAAAAATAATAAGACTAAAGACAATTTTGCAAAGAATAACATCATTCAGAAAAATAATAGCCAAGTCAGGTCAGACCTGGTAAGTGTATAACTTGACATAGATGAGGGGCACTCGTTGGTTCATTCTGTTGTACTGTCTTGCCATCCGGTTTACTGTCTCTGGTACAAACTCAAGGACAAGGTTGAGATAAAGCTCGTCCCTTTCGGTGGTTGAAAAGAAGTATTGCTTAAGACCAACAATGTTAGGATGGTCAAGCATATGCATAATTTGCAGTTCCCGGTTCTTGTACCGCTTATCTTGAAGAACCTTTTTTATGGCAACAACTTCTCCTGTTTCTCGACATTTGGCCTGAAGAGTTGACGATAACATGTTATATGCCTTCAACAATCAGTTGAGCATAGACAGGTTTGCACAGTGCAAAAGGTCAGAAGTTTACCTGATACACAACCCCGAACGAACCAGTTCCAACAACATGTTCAGCGATGTAACTGACGGACTGTTTCATTAACAAATCATATCAGCAAATTTTGCTTCGTGGCCAAACATTACAGATTGTAAAGATAAACTGTAACATTGCGGTTACCTGTTTAGGCAGCCCATTTCGGCCACGGATCGTGGTTGAAATTATGTGACCAGCTTCAGCGCCAGGATCTGCAACCACTTCCGGCTCAGTGCCCTGCAAATGAAGAATTGAGTCTCTTCATGCAATAAAACAAGCTGCAAAGCTGATTGAAAATTATCCTAGGCTTGATGTGGATATACATGAGCCACAACAGAGCCAGTTCAGTGTCAAGTCAGTCAAACAAGAGCAGAGTACAAACCACTAGAGCAAACCTACCTTTTCATCATCAGCATCTGGCTTGGCATCCCTAAGCTGCATCCCCACCATCCCCCTCCCAAGAAACTCAACCGAGCTAGCCTGCCCCTTCAGGCCACTCCCCTGCCGCGACGAGCTCCCGGCGCCAGCGCCAGCACCGCCGTGCCTTTGCCCAGAATATGCCATCTCCCCACTGACTGGTAAGTAGACTAACGGAGATCACCAAGGCCAGTGCCTGTCTGCAGACAGCACAGGGCTCATTTCGTTGCCAGCTGAAGATCAGCCTGCCATTGCCAATGCAGTCTCCTCCACCATTTGCTTCATCAATAACTGAATACATACACAAGAGAAAGTTCATGTAAGTGAGCTCAGATTGATAACTTGGACCAAAAACATCCCCAATTTGCAGCTTAGCTCATAATTCTTCAGTCAGAGTAGACATCTCCAAAAAAACATTCAGACAAAATCCGAACCACCAAGAGACCAAAACGATCCACCGAATGGGGAAAATTCCGCAACTCCCTCCAAATCGCGGGGGGCCGGTCTCGGAATTGGACTCAGATCCTCCCGGATGAACCCGGCAACCCATCCCGAATCCAGTGCCTCGGTAATTAAAAGATAATTTTTTTATCTAATCCGGGGGATCAAAGAACCCAAGAAGCAGTAGTACCTGCAGCCAAGCCCGAGCAGGATGGATCGAACGAAGACCGAAGAATTCTCGGAGCGGATCAAGCCACGGCCCCAAGAACAGTCCGGTTGGTCAGCAGCGTGGCTCTCCAAAGAGCTCGTGAGTGAGGGAGTCTGTCTCAGTGAGAGTGAGTGGGCAGCTGGCTGCTATCCGATGCTAGCTCCTCTCTTCTCCCTTCCAAACTTTTCCTTTTGTGGAGAAAATAATTGTTGCGCGGCATGGCACGGCATGGAGTAGAAAAATAATCAAGGAAGTGATGGCATGTGAACCGGAAAGAAGAAACATTTTTTAGGAAAACGTGATGGGAAGAAACAAACTGGGTGTCAACTGTGAAGAACTGTGGATGTGAGATGATGTGACATCTTTGATTTGAGGCTTTTTTTTGTGTGTTGCAATGCTTGCTTGGGCAGTCAATTTGGCAGTGAAAATTTGTGTAGATTGACTGATGGATGGGATTTTTTTGTTTTGACCTGGGAGTGAGTGACTGGTGATGTCAGAGGATTATCTTATTTTCTAGAGTAACATGTGTCATTTTAATAACTGACAGTGAAATGCTTATATTATTTGGGACATCACTTTCTCAGTGATGGAAATGGTGTTAGTTTTGTGGCTATAGTAAAAATAGATGGGATTAGTAAAAAGGACATTTATAAAAGATAGAAATATTAACAGTCCAGCTTTCTGCTTTCTGAGAGTACAAGGTGATCAGGACAAGGAACGGGGAAAATGGACCAGAAGGCTGCATGCATGTGCCACCACAACTTTCGGTAGAAACAATACAGCATAGTATGATTCAGCTTCAGGAGACCACTTTGTCAGTGCCGGAGAAGAGCTCCATATATGTATTATACCTGTATAATCTGTGATATACAGACAGCATGCAACACTTGCATCTAGATTCTGGATCATGTTTTCTTTGTGCATAACATCAGCTAGGTAAGGTTACATGGGGAAATCCTGGCCATCTCTTCTCCATGTATGTGCTGGTACATTTCTGGCTATTTCAAAATGTTGTTATTTTCCTTGTGTATGTACTGAATAATAATTTTGCATTGTTCTTTTTCCCCTGTATGTACTCTCATATCCACAGCTCTTGCCTGCCTGACTGCCTGCAATGCAAGGAGAGAAACAAACTTGATGTGATGACACTCGAAGCAAGCGAAGCAAAGACATAGCAAGCAAAGCAAGCAAAGACATAACAATGCAGCTGCAGCCACATGTCTTTGCTTTGCTCCAGAACCGGAAGAATGGCAACAAACAAGAAACAAGTGGTGGCAACAGAAAGGAGCACTCAAAAGGCCCACCAAGGAAAGATAGCCGCGCTGTTCACCCTCATCATGCTAAGGAGACCCTGCGTGCTGTCGTTCTCCCGCTCGCTGACCGGGTCAAATGCCAGGGCAGCAACACTACAGTTCAAAAACTTCGGTTTGAATATGGGTGCCACTGTAAAGTGCTCCTGTGTGTGTATGTGCTGTGACACCGAGAAGCTGATTCACAGCTGGACTCCATGAGAGGAATGGGGATAAATCTTTTTGACCTTCAGAACATTTATTCTATGTGATGCTGCTGAAAAGCTTCAAGGCTATGTGCGGGGTTGGCTAAGTGTGTACTCACCGGCGTATGTTCTGCACTTAGACGGTCAGATTCCGACGGCGTCGAGTAGCTCGAGTGCTGCGCCACGGAGACCAGCGTGTTGGCGACGATCGCGCCGCTCGCCGCAACCGCAGGCACCCCAATCCCCGGGAAGGTAGAGTCGCCGCAGCAGAAGAGCTGCGGGATCGGCGTCGCCTGCCCCGGGAACGTCGCCTCTCCGGCCTTTATTGCTGGGCCGTATGTTCCCTTGTTCCTCCGGAGGAACCTCTTGTGTGTTAACGGCGTCCCGACCAGCTTCACGTCGCATTTCTCCCTACTGAACTTCGGGCCGAGGGCCAGCTCCACGGCTTTCCATATCACCTGGAATTGAAAAGTTTTGCGTCAGAAAGTTGCTCTAAGACAGCAGGTAACAGCAGCTCAATGTCAGTAAATGGACGTGCCCTTTGCAAAAAAGGTATGCTTAACTTTTGGAAAAAGAGTTCTTTGCTAAGCTTTCGGAAAAGGAGTATGAAAGATGTTAAAGTGCACCAATTTCGAGGGGCTGATTCCAAGATATCAGGGGAACAAAGCTAGATAAAGAGCAATTCTATTATGGTGTACCTCAGAACGTTCTTCTTTCAGGCTTCGATACTCCGCGCTTTTCCGGTCTAGCCCCTCCCACAAACCGAAAGGTTCTGTTCCCGGTGTATACGCATGTAGGATGTGCTTTCCAGGCGGCGCCAGGCCCTCGCCAAGAACACTAGGAACTGATATCAACACAACGTTCTGCTCACCATCAACTCCCTTGTTCCAATCATTGACAACGATGTGATGGATCCCGAGGTCTTCTCTAGCATTCTGTTCCAGTAACATTGGCGGTTATAGTGAGAAAATGTAACTAAGCCAATATGGATATAGACATGGTTATAGAGATAAGTTTGTTAGGACAAAGCATATGACAACAACCTCTGCATCGAAACCCAAGTGGAGATGCATAAACGAATCACATTGTGGAGTTGCTTTCACTTTATCTTGGTATGATTTTGGGACAGCATCTGGTGGTAGCAGATCCAAAGTATCCCACATAGATGCGTTGCTAACAACCGCTTTCTTTGCACGTACGATCTGCAAGAGGAACAAATTCCTGACAGGATTTCAGCAGCTGCGTCAATATTCAAAACATAGATAGCATGATGGAAGCCAATACTAGGGAAAAGGCTGCCATCTAGTGACGAAAAATGATATGTAGCACAATCATGACACCCGAAAACAGATGCATAAGACAACAAGGTCATCTTGGCCTACAAGATTTCGATGGTCTGCCACTAAGCCTAATCTAAATAGGATATCCAGTACAGAAGACACCACTTAGTCTGCTTGGGAAAGATAATATGATATCGACTATTGTGGACTGTACTTTCTGATTTTAAGGATTCTTGGCATCTATAAGGATAAAGATATTATGAGATATGGTATACTTGATATGATAACCACATGTCATCTGAATCAGAGCCTTACTAATCATTCCTATTATTGGCCCTGCTCATGACATACCACTCTTGCTATCTTCTTACTTTGTGAGGCAAATAGATATGTCATTCATCCAAAACAGGTATGAGTCATTTCAATGAGTTAATATTTTACTTTATATTTTGGCAATAAAATATCCTCTGGAGCTGCTTACTTGTCCACCTCGTAGCTTGACACCAACAGCCCGGCCATTCTCGATTAAAATCTTTTCCACATGAGAATTAAGAGCAAGTCTTCCTCCAAACTTTTCGATACCTCGTACAAGCGCATCTATTATTGCTCCACTTCCACCCAGAGGGTACTCAAGCGAGCATCCTGGTTTGTACCATTCTGCAAACATATAAACCTGATATTGTAGTTAGACCAAATGATGAAAATAAAACTTCAGAATTATATATTTTAAATTATCTCGGTGAATTTGAATGGAGAGTTCAGTAGAGCCGCCAATGCTCATAGGTAAAGATATTGATATGGAAAAGCTAAGCCTCACTCTTACAAACTACAAAAGCCAATGGTCTAATGCCATGTCCTGGTCCAAAAAGACAACAAAGGCCATGTCGTGATTCATGTAGCAGTCACTGCCATCGACATCTGTGAAAGTATGCTGGCAACCCATAGAGTTGGTTTCAGTAGAAAATGCAATCACTACCACGGGAACTGCATTGACTGGTTTAGGGGCCCATGACAGTAACAGGTATAGGTCCTGAAACATGGGCCTGGTATGTTCTTATTCTACAGTTACAGTAAGGTGATCTCAAGTTTTATTGCCATGATGATGAAGGGCAAGTAGTGATATATCCCATGCCATCATCAGAAAAACAGTTATATGCACCATATGTAAGGATGGCAATGTTGCATGTGAACAGCAGTACCACCATTGCATGGCTTACACAACAATGGTTCTTGCCATCATGATCTACGACACACTAAAATAAATAAATATTGTTTATTTTGTTCAGTTGATTCTCAGAGCACAGTGTTGTTTTAATGCAGTTCACTGTCATGCATTTTGGACATAGGTTAATTACAATGCAAGAATCCTGGATCTGGTCACATGCAACATGTTATGCATTTCGGTATCAATTATCGACTATCATACGTTGCCATTTTAATATTGCACGGCTTTGATGTAATGCAAAATGTTTGGATCGGACAAACACATAAGTGAACAAGAAATTTAACCTGGTGGAAATTTATTAGCTTACCATTTCTGCAGAAAGAGCACTGTCAGATTTGACTCCTGCAAGTAGAAAGCACAGGAGGTCGATCCAGTTACGAACGAAAGGATTTTTCAACTCCAGTGAATCAACGATCTCTGAGAAGGGGCGTAGAAGTTTTGTGGCGCCTAGAGCTCCTTTAGGTCCCATTTTTATGAAGGACTGCAACAGAGAAGGAGCGTATCTACCAGCTGCTGTGGAAAGAATGCCCAAATCACCCCGAATAGAAAGTGGAGGCAAAGCCATTGCAGCTGCAGATATAGGAAGAACTGCATCCTGAGATTGTTTTTAATATTGTATTAGCACAGGTTTTAAGAGGGGAAAACATTAACGTAAACTAATCTTGGTCTCACATCGGAATAGTGATATTAGTTTAAGTCTACATGATAATTTCATATGCTGTTTAAAACGTACAGATAAGCAAAGCATTACACATTAGGCACCATGTGTTTTTTGAGAAGTTCAGTGTGTCTAGGTACAGCTGAAAAGACTTATCCTTGGAAACTAAATATCAAATAGGGGAACTCACCAGAAGCTTTTGCCACTCCCGGGTTGCATCCAGACCAACATATGTCTCAAGGTCCTGCAAGATTGCAAGAATCATGTATAATCACTATGGACAACAGGAAGTAAGATTAAGCATCAAACATATGAGATGGAGCAGAGCACTACTAGAATTACTCCGGAAAATCTCAAACAACTACAAGTCATGCTTATATATAATCACTATGGACCAGAGCATCCGGATACAAGGAAAATATAACATTAAGCACCAGATAAATGTGATAGAGCACTACTACAGTTACTCTGGAAAATCTCAAGCAATTAAAAGTCATGCTTATTAGCACGTTTCAGTCTAATCATACCAACCAATCAGAGAACATAAAATAGCAATGAGTATCAGAACAATCCACTGCAAACTAACAAAACGGATATGTGCTAAAAATTAACTGAACCTTGAGGAAATCAGTCGGCCCTATCTTTGACTCGAACTGGCCTTCGGGGACATGCACCATCCAGGAGTCATACGAGGCACACGGAACTGATTCGCCTAGCGCGTCGAGTACCTGCAGGGCCAGTCGAATCACCATCACATTACATCAGATCTTTCAGGACAGTTAGTACAGATACAATTGATTTCCCTACAAAATTCCCCAAAACAAATTTGGTGTTGCATCTGTCTGTTGTTTGCAGATGAAGATCGAGGGTAAGTAACCTGGGCGAGGGGATTGGCCTGTGGCCCTCTGGACTGGAATCCGGAGAAGAGCGAGGGGCCGGAGTCGAAGTGGAATCCCTTGACGTCGAAGGAGTGGGCGGCGCCGCCCGGGCGGTCGTGGCTCTCGAGCACCAGCACGTCGAGGCCGTACCTCGCCAGGAGGCCCGCGCAGCAGAGCCCCCCGAGCCCGCTCCCGATCACCACCACGTCCGCCTCCGGCCTCTCCGCCACCCTGAACGAGCCGACGATGACGAACTCTCACACGGTTTAAACGGCGAAGAGTTGGTGCCGGTGGTGTGAGAGCGTGATACTTACCCGGGTGGCGAGGGGCCGGCGGGGGAGGCGGCCACCGCCCGGCAGCGCGCGGCGGCGCCGAGACGGCTGCAAGGCACCGGAGCGGAGGTGGCGACGGAGACGGTTGGGCGCGCGCGAGGAACGGCGGGTTGGCGGTGGCGGCGCAACGGGGGGCGCAGCGCGCGGGAGGGAAGCGCGGCGGAAGCCATTATCGGCCGGCGGTCGGTCGCGGTGAAGCGGAGGTGGCCTGAGAGTTTGGGAGTGAGGCAGAGGCTCTGGACACGTGGCGCCTCGCCGGCCGTTCTCCTCTCACCTAGTTTGGGTCGTGGACTGGTGAAAAACAATGGTTTGCAAGCATTATGCCAATTATTATGATTTCCTTCACTTGGATTCTCAAAACAACCAAAACAAAAAGTCCTTCACCTCGCTTCCTATTACTACGTGGTATCCACGGTATTTCTTCTAGGCAAATATAAAACCGAGCAACTAGTGTATCCAAAGAAATTCGAAGGTACTCCGATGGCCGTGGTTGAATCCAGGAGGTTCCTAGCCAGAACTTAAACCCAAACTAATTGTGAGCCGACAAGGCCGCACGTTCAACATGTAATCTCCGCAGCCGGTAACATGTAGTATCCGAGAAGATAAATTGACGTAGTTACCTGCGTCAAAAGAATATGGTTTAGGTTGCGACTCCAAGTGCAGAGTGTATAGTATAGGAAAGACGGTTTTCCCACGAGGGGTGACTCGAGGGTTTAATATCGAACTCTCGGGGAATCAGTAGTGAAAGATTTATCTTCTTATCCTTCTCTTGAAAACCTACAAACAAAGTAAATTGTTTTGGCCCTCAACCTCACCAAGTGGTTGTCAAGCACAAGGTGTGAGAATGATATCAAATAAAATGAATGCAAAACAGTAAATAAATATGCAATGATGATAAATAAATATGCAAGGATGGTGGAAACAATGATGGATGATATTTTTGGGTTTTTATTGTGAATGCAAGATGTAAAAGTGTTTTTGTATTTTCGGATTTTTAAATGGCAGAAAATGTAAAGTGGATAAAAGTTGTTGGAAAGGTGTTTCTTATGATTAAAAATGGACCGGGGTTCATGGTTTCACAAATGCACTCTCTCTTTAATAAAGTGGTAGACAATGGAACACTAGAATTGACATATGAGATTGCAACACAAAAGGTTTCATGACAAGTTACTAATTATATGGGCATCACGTCCTAACATAGAGATCTTTTGTTTATTAATCTCTCTTATACTCCACCAAGATGCGAACTAAATCATAACACCTTAGTAATTAAGATAAATCAGAGCATAGCATTAAGTATCATGACATGAAGTTAAAATAAGAACATGCTAGATCTAGTCATGGAGTAGTGGCAATGGTCACACCCACATCTCCGGTAGCAAGGTATTTTTCTTTATCCCTAGTGAGGCAACAAAGTAAGGTAAAAACCCAAGTGGATCACGGAACTTTCTCTCACGTTCACCGCACTAGCCACCCCCCGTTACTCCAACTAATGCACACGTTCCCCCTCACACGCTCTCATACACATGCTTGATCAAAACAAGTAAACAAGAACGGGGTACATAATATGCATCTACTTTCATAACTGAAACAAAACTATTGCAATCTCAAACATATATTAACTCATAAAAAGATCCACCACAAAGGTATTACATAGATGACCGTAATCATGTTCAGCAGCTCATACGGTACTAATTAGTGAAGCTCAAGAGAGGAGAGATACATAAGTTACTTCCACAAACCCATAGTCCAGGGGTGGACTACTCCCTCTTCATCATGGAGACGGTGGAGAAGTCGTTGGAGAAGATGGAGACCACGCCGGCAGCGCCCCGCCGGAGTTTTCCCCCTCCAATCTGCAACTCCAGGTCTCTGTTTCGTGGTTTCTGTGTTTCTGCGGCGCTCCTTTCCGAAGGGTCGGGGACTATTTTTATAGTCGTTTTTAGGTCAAGACGGAGGCTCGGGAAAAAAGATCGACGGCAACGGAGCCACGAGGCCCAGATGGGTCCCACGGCCAAGGAATCTGGCCGCGTGGGCCCACTCCTTGGCCCTCGGGCCTCCGTTTGTTCGCTTCCTTCGCTCCCACGCTTTGTTCCTTCCAAAAACTGATGCTCGTAAATTTCCAGGTCATTTGGACGTCGTTTGGGTCCCTGAAACATCAAAATATAGAAAATAGGGTTTTCTGCCTGTGCAGGGTTAATTCCAGAAAAATAGGGAAACAATGAAATATTCCCAAAATCAATATAAAACAATGATATAACCCTTATATGATGCAAATATGATTGAAATATAAGTAATATAATGCAAAGTTCATGTATGCATTTTACATGCATCAACATCCCCAAGCTTAACCTATACTCGTCCTCGAGTATGAAGGTGATAAAACTAACATGGACTTTGCAATTTAATACTATCAAAGGATATCAAAGATGATTACTATTGCTACATAGAGTCAAATGATTCATTCTTCAAAGGAGTAGCAATATACAAGATAGATTATGAAGTGATATCAAATATTCAATGTAAGGATGTTCAATGATAATTCACAAAGTGTAACATAGAAGAAAGTACTATGGACCAAATGTATGCATAATGAAAAGTAAAAACATCCTATAATGGTCATAGAGTATTCTTATAAATCTGAATATAAAAGGTGGACACTTTGGAAAGATATATAAATGAGTAGAGGTAAAACATGAATAAGTTTCATCTAACTTCCAAATGCTTCTACTTAAGTTAATGTTTGCAATGTGGTATTGGTGTCAAGCTCTCATTACCCCTATCATAGCATCTTGAATGGTTAAAGTTTAAAGTGAAAGCAAATATGAGTAGTGTGCTTGACAAAGTATGGGTTGAATGTCTCATGCCCCGTGAATACGAGTACCTACACCACGGTGTTACTCAACTTGGGACACAAAAGCAAGTTCAAGTTAAGGTCATTGTAAGTAATATAATAGCGTCATCAAGAGCGTCAACTGGGGTACCTCTTGTCCCAGGACATGGAACAAGCCCATGTCAAAATGACAAGACAAACAAACAAAATGAACAATCTCCACACCCTTTTTATTTACTATTGGTATAGCTTTTTATTGTGGGGTGCATCACTGAAGGTTCACCATAGCATGTAAGTAAATTTCCACCATGAATGATGCATGGCTTAGATTAGCGGCCCAGGCGTCTCTCTAGCCATTTATACAAACTCATTAAACTCACTAAGTTTCCACATTTATTTGGCACCATGATAAGCATCCATAAACAAAAGTACATGATATCAACAAATATAAAGAGCACGTTGAAAGCTTGCCATGTGACAGCACATATGAGCTAACTCCCAACCAAGACTCTTGTCAAGCTCACAACTTCATAATTTTAATCACAATGGGTCATGTTTATTAAGTGCAATAAAAGTAAGGTGTGCATCAAGTTCGTGAGAGCTCTTTAACCAACTTTTCCCATAACAATCAATAACATAAGCATTTTAATTCAGAAGTATAGATAATACAAAATAACATGATAAACATACTCGGAATAGCATAAAGCTAATAGGTAGATATGGTGGACTCACTGGAAAAACTTTGGTTGAAGGTGTTGGAAAACAAGTTTTTACTTGTTGGAATTTTTGGGCTAGCAAGAGGGAGAAAGTTGACCGTCTAAATGCATGCATAAGTGTCCATAGAACTAACCAATCCATGTTAAACAAAGTAAAGTAACATTCAGCATCAAAACATGAATAAAAGATAGCTCTTGATAAAACACTTGCAAATTAATATTCATTAAAAGCATATGAATCATGCAACTATATGTATCTTTTTGAATCAACTCAAACATCCCTTTCCCAATCTTTTTAATAGCATCCAACTTAATTCAACCCAAATTTCCAGTAGCTCTCTCATATATAAATGATAGTGGTGGTCTCAAGACAAACAAAAATCAAACCGAAATAAAAAGCAAATAAAAGACGCTCCAAGTTTATGCGATAAAGTGCATTGATCGAAAAACAGAAGTTAGACGTGTGCAAACCGAGAGTGTGTTGGTCCAGTGGGGTTGTCTTCACATCCCCAAGCTTATGGTCTTCACCATCCTTGGATAGCTCTTGGTGCATCTCCTCTAATCCCTGTGAAAAAACTTCAAAACACCGTTTCTCCCATTTCTTTTCTGTGGGGTGACATTAGTAGTGATAGACAAAGAATTCTTGCTGCATAAAATCCTTAAACAAAAATTCATATGAATGTCCAGAAAGTGTATAATGTTGTATGCCTACTTATAAACTCAATTGGATCAAAAAGATTCAAGTTAAAAGTTCAAAGAATGCATCAAACAAAATGGGACAGAATCTGTCCAGAAAAACAGCAGCAGCAAAACGTATTTTTCTACCCTACTTAAATATGTCGAAAAATTCTGAAAAAATTCATGCTTACAGAGGATGAAAAGTTGCAACTACAGTTCAAATATCAGCTCATTCGGAGTTACAGAATAGGAATTAAAAATCATACCGTGCACAGATTCGTGCTGGAATAAAATCTCCGAATGCAAATAGCAACTTTTTCAAACCAAAATAGGTAAAACTTGGCACTTTATTAAAAATTCCAGAAACAAAACTAAAAACTAAGTCTCTTGTTACAGCAAGAGGACACAAAGAAAATCAAAAATAAAAACAACCGGGTTGCCTCCCGTAAAGCGCTTTCTTTATAGCCATGTAGCTAGGCTTCTTACTTGATATTTATTGTGGACGAAGCTCATGAGGGAGCTTGAACTTTGATGTGTCCCTCTTCCTTGGGAAGTGTTCCATGCACTTCTTGTGTGGAAACTGAAACTTCACATTCCCTTCTTTTGAATCAATGATAGCACCTGTGGTACGAAGAAAAGGTCTTCCAAGAATAATTGGACTAGAGGTTTTATTCCCCATATCCATGATTAGAAAATCAACAGGTACAAATGTCATATGCAACTCTACCATAACATCACTTACTTTTCCTAAAGCATGTTTAATGGAATCATCAGCAAGTGCAAGTTCAATAGAGCATTTTTCAAGATTCTTTAATTCAAGTACTTCATAATTCTTTAGATAAAACAGAGACACTAGATCCTAGATCTAATATAGCATGGTGTGTCTCTTTTCCAATGGTTACTAGTACTTTGGGAATCCATATCCCCAAGCTTAGGTGGTATCATAGCTTCTTGGTTGTACCTAGCAATCTTTTCTTTTAAAACATGATTAGCAATATAAGAACCAAAACCTGCTTGGTTAACATTGATGGAAGGATCACTTGCAAATTTTTGTAAGATAGATATTAATTCATGCAAGCTACAATTCTCTAAGTCAAGCAATGGTTCCTTGACTTCACTAAGCATTTTAACTTCCTCAACTTTTCTTCCCTATATATAGATTAAATATTTCATGACGGTCATCAAAAACATCTTCTGGTACTTGGGCTTTTTCTAAACTTTCTTTAATTTTCACTTCCAAAAGCAAGCCATCAAGTAGAATATGAGTGTTAGCAGCAGTAGTATTCATAAAAGAACCCCCACATTCATTATCCAAAAAGACTCTAGAGGTTTCAGACAATCCTCTATAAAATATATGCATGAGCATCCAATCTCTAAGACCATGTTCCATTCCAAAAGCTATACCTCTAAACCTTTCCCATGTTTTTACCAAAGGTTCATCCTCTTCTTGTTTAAAGGTGATAACTATTTGTCTCAAATTACAAACTGTTTCAGTGGAACAAAATCTTTCAATGAATGAAGCTTTTAAATTAAACCAAGTGCTAAAGTTTCCAGGTGGCCATCTTAATATCCAATCTAAGGCTTTTCCAGCTAGGGAGTAGGGAAAAAGCTTAACTTTAATCATATTAACATTGGCATGGTTCAAATTTAACACTTTGCATCTTTCATTAAACTTCTTAAGATGAAGTATAGGATCTTCCTTGGGTTTCCCATAAAAACGGTGTTCATAAATCATTTTAGTGATATTATGATCTACTTCAAATTTTCAACAGGGATATTCATATTTTGAGGAAAGTTCTTAACACTAAATGGCCAAAAGGTTCTCTTTTCCATTATGCAAGTTTTTATGTGTTTTTTAATTTTTTATGCAAAACTGAAAATAAAAATGCAAACCGAAATAAAATATGATATGCAAGACAATAACAAAACAAAATAAAATGCTTTGAAGGTAAAGATGGATAAGATGATGCTCACGTAGGTGCAACCTCCCAAGCTTAGGTGTTTGCACAAGTTGGTGATGAAGTTGACTTTGTTGTGAGATACCCTTGGATAAACCTTTACAGCAATGATTCCCCGGCAACGGCGCCAGAAAACTGTCTTGATGGCCCTTGACGTAGTTACCTGCGTCAAAAGAATATGGGTTAGGTTGAGACTCCAAGTGCAGAGTGTATAGTATAGGAAAGACGGTTTTCCCCACGAGGGGTGACTCGAGGGTTTAATATCGAACTCTGGGGAATCAGTAGTGAAAGATTTATCTTCTTATCCTTCTCTTGAAAACCTACAAACAAAGTAAATTGTTTTGGCCCTCAACCTCACCAAGTGGTTGTCAAGCACAAGGTGTGAGAATGATATCAAATAAAATGAATGCAAAACAGTAAATAAATATGCAATGATGATAAATAAATATGCAAGGATGGTGGAAACAATGATGGATGATATTTTTGGGTTTGTATTATGAATGCAAGATGTAAAAGTGTTTTTGTATTTTCGGATTTTTAAATGGCAGAAAATGTAAAGTGGATAAAAGTTGTTGGAAAGGTGTTTCTTATGATTAAAAATGGACCGGGGTTCATGGTTTCACAAATGCACTCTCTCTTTAATAAAGTGGTAGACAATGGAACACTAGAATTGACATATGAGATTGCAACAAAAAGGTTTCATGACAAGTTACTAATTATATGGGCATCACGTCCTAACATAGAGATCTTTTGTTTATTAATCTCTCTTATACTCCACCAAGATGCGAACTAAATCATAACACCTTAGTAATTAAGATAAATCAGAGCATAGCATTAAGTATCATGACATGAAGTTAAAATAAGAACATGCTAGATCTAGTCATGGAGTAGTGGCAATGGTCACACCCACATCTCCGGTAGCAGGTATTTTTCTTTATCCCTAGTGAGGCAACAAAGTAAGGTAAAAAACCCAAGTGGATCGCGGAACTTTCTCTCACGTTCACCGCACTAGCCACCCCCCGTTACTCCAACTAATGCACATGTTCCCCCTCACACGCTCTCATACACATCATACATGGTGTTCTAGCTTCTGGAGCGCTCTGCCTATTTAAGCACACCCCGAGCAGCTCTCAGCCCTGCACCACTCCTCCTCTTTCCCCTCACCTGCAACACCACGATCTGTTTCTCTTCTCGGGCGTCAACTCGTCAAGGACGAGGTTGCTGGCCTCTCGGCTCTCTCTTTCTGTGTTCCTTTTCTCTTCTTCTACATCAGACCGAGCTAAAGCCGCTTCCTTCCTATCCCAATACTCACCCCGGGAGGCCATCGTCGAGCAATCAAAGGGACATGTGTGACATCAGCTAAGAGACGCAACCTACTTATGTGTAAGTTATTACTTCACTTAACCACTTGTATAGTATATATTCACGGTCTGAAAATAAATAATTTTCTGTGCTGCAACTATTATTGAATCCATAGGTGTTGCAATTGGAATTGTTTGTGTTCTTGGTGTCATACTTCGTGCATTGGTGCAACTATACTAATGTAGAAGTTGAAAACAGACATACAAAAGACAATTCAAATTTCATACTTCACGAAAAATCAAGGCATGATCTTGCAACAACTAATTTTAGATAAAAATGTTTGTAAAACAAAAATATTATCACCGGAGGAATTAGAAAAGGCAACCGACCATTTTGATAGCAGTCGTAGTCTTAGCTCTGAAGCATATGGCAGGGTAAATATGGAGATCAAGTCAGCTTGTTTTACCTGAAACATTTTCATCTAATATTAGTTGTTCAAAGACGAGGCCTTGATTTTTCTTGAAGTATGACCTTCGAATTCTCTTTTGTATGTCTCTTTTCCACATCTCTATTAATATAATTTCGCCCAATGCGAGAACTAGGACACCAAGAACACACTAGTTCCAACTGCAATACCTAAGCATTCAATAGTTGTAGCATAGAAAGTTATACATTTTCCAGACGTGAGGTCTATACAAGTGGTTAACTACAGTAATGATTTACCCAAAAGTAGGTTGTGTCTCTTAGCTGATATCACACATGTCCATTTGGTTGCATCGAACTCTTTTCCGCTACTGCAACCTTCGCAGCTAAGTCTCCGGGATAGTTCTCCCATGTTTCGGTTTAAAAGTTTGGTAATAAGAACTTGTTGATATCTATAAATACATAATGCAATTGAGCATCAAAGGACGCATTGGATCACTCTAATTTACAATGTCGGCAGATACCTCTTGGCCTGGTATGAAACATGCACGCAACCAGTAAATGGCTAGCAGTGGCGCGCAGACAGGATAGACATGCACCACTTTGTGGGACGTAATCTTCTACCTGGACGTATTATTCCTTGGCGTGCGTATACGATGGCACGCCACAGGTTTCTGATATTGAACTTTTTATATGCTTTCGTACTCTCTTTTTCCATTTTGAGGATCGAACATTCTTTCAGTTTCGGCTCTGAATCTCGTACTGAAACAAACAAGCAACTGATAGTGAGGCGTGAGCATTCTTCAGTGTAACTCAGTCTGTCAGTAACTGAACTTGGATTTGGTGGACTATGCATGTCTCTTGCCCACTCTGGCAGCTTGCTGCAGATCTTCAGTAGTGAGAAGTGAGTGAGCATGCTGGCTGCATCTTGTTTATCAACATTGAGCTACTGACAGTGACACATAATCTGTATGCGCACATAGGTCAGCCAAATGTACAGTAGTATCAAGTACTGACTACTGAGTGGGATGGTGTCTCTTCGCCGTCGATTTGCCTCTAGTCCACCTACGACATGCTCGTGTCGCCCCGAGAGTGTGATTGACGACGGTACGAACGAAGGATGTTCAGTTTCTAAGTTCAAAGTAAAGTGTTTTAGCTCCCGCCTCTATTCACTGTCATTTATCTTGCAGGCGGAACCAAACAAGCTAGATTATACCTCAAGCAAGACATCGGACCCAAAGAAGCAGGGAGTGGAGCTGTTTGGGTCCACTTTGGAAAGCAGAGCAAAATAAGTGTATGAGGAGAGCGGAAGACAACGTTCTGGAGAGTCGGCGTTTGCAGACTACACACATCCTGCAACAGTGGAAGGCTTTTCAGCGCAAGCGGTCATCATGGGATGAGGGGCGCGCACAGCCAGACGTGGCACCGCTGCCGGGAGAACGCCTTCCTTGGGCCGTGACGGCCGGTTGGGGAGCGGTGGAAGCAGGGGTTCCATTATAATTTGTTCTAGAGACCTGTATTTCACCTAAAACTGAGAGACACAGATGAATCAAGTTAGAAGTAAAATATTTCCACTATCAAAACTGTTACCTAGCTGGTTTCCACTCTCAAATATATACCAAAAGCAGAAGATAAAAAGCTCATTCCATCCAAAAATACACAAGTACACATTCCAACAAGATTTTGACAACTTCCATTGCCAGGTTTCTCTTTCTTGTATTTAATAGCAGATCCCAGTCATGCACTTATCCTCAAGATACCATCTCTTGCGGGGTTACCAGGTGTCCATCCAAACTAGTGATTTTGCTCATAAGAGAGCCCTCGCCATCCACATTAGGACATAAGGAGGCATCTAACTGCGACACTATTTCTTTGGTACTATCACTGACATCCTAGTGTGTCGATAAGCACAGAGGGAGTTCTTTATGTGCCCAGCAGCGTGTGGTAGTCTAAGTAACAAAATGGATCATGTACGATTTTCACCATACGGTTCCAATCGAGAAATAAAAACCTTGAAGCACGAAAGTCAGAAACATCTGTAGTAATTTTTTTGATCTAACAATAGTTTCTACTATACAATCCAAATATGATCATCCCATGAAAGCAAAGCATTAAACACTCATCAGCTTGTGGAAGGTCTAGTATTTCATCAGATTTGAACTCAGAACAACAAAGGTATCTCTGTTTCCAACCAACATTTATATAACATTGCACTGAACTCCCTGCGAAAAAAAAAACCCATTGTGTTGAATGATTACAGCTAGCTCTTAATCACTAACAGTCTCATCTTTCATACCCGCCTATCATTTCCCTATCTCGTGTAAAGTAACTAACCTTGTGTGGTTGATGATGTATAGGCGGCTTGCCTTCAAGTTGATTAATATAACAATAGAGGGCATGCCCTCTCACCCGAGACGTGAGTTCAAAAAAATTGTGATAGGTTTTGAATGGCCACGAGATATAGTTGTTATACTATGAAGGAGAAAAGAAACAACCAGTCATTATTAATGTTATGAAAAACAACCAAACATATCACAATTCCATTCAGATGCAACAAAACATAATTGAACAATAGGTAACCCCTTTCTTGTCTGTCATCTACACATCATCATGATGTACACTTTCAGGAATTCACGCTTGATCTTGGACACGTCTGTCTACCAGTCATTATTAATGTTATATGAAGTAGATCACACTGTAGAAGACAATAAATATCAAAATGGTGAGCCAAATTTAGAGTTTTCAGTAGAAATCTTTACTATTAAATAGGAGTTCGTACGTTGGTACGTCCCAGTTTTCTGCCTCCTCCTCGCGATCTCTCGCGCGTCGACCTGTGGGCCACCTATACTAAAAACTGGCCATAGGCCCATAGCGCTCCCCTTCGTTCTCCCAATACCGCACGGAGAGAAGAAAGCGAGGCGAGCGCTAGGGTTTGCCGCCGCCATCCCGTCATGTCGTCCTCCGACGATGCACCACAGAAACGGATCGTCGCCTTCACCCTGGGCCCCTGCTTCTCCCGTCGTCCTTTCGTTCTGTCCCCGCCTTTGCAAATGGAGCTGCTCCTCCACCGCCGGCCTCTGTTCGCTCTGCCGCACCTAATCACCGTCGGAGCCCGAAGCGTCCTTGACTCTTCTATAGTTCTATGGCGTTGCCGGCGGGCCGTGTCTTGATTCGTGGCCGCAGCCAATGCTTCCTTCACTATCACGTGGTTGGGAAGAGTGGTTCGCGGAAAATCGATTTCACTCTGGTCACGAGCACCATCGGCGCAAGGGTCGTTGATTCTGGGAGCGGGCCGCAGCGGTAAGATGGTTCTGCTCTGGAACTTGGGAGCACGAGTAGGACACACGATGGAGGCCCTGCGGAGAAGAGCAGAGGCGGATGCCGGATAGGACAGGTGCTGCGCTGAAGCGTGTCACCGAGGAGCAGACTAGGCAAGGCATTCCAGTTGGACGTGCTTGAGCAAGCAAGGAGCAGGAACACAATAGCCTTCCCCGAGATCGTGCGGGAAAGACTATCATTGCTGCAAATATCTTGGTTCCAGTATCAGGTACAAATATACGACTGAACTTTTAGTGATTAAGGTTGCAAGGTTGGGATGCCTTGGATCGATTTGGCAAACTTGCTCAAAATCAAGTTTTATTTTTTCTTTTGATTCTCATGAGCAGTTGCGGTTTCAAGCAGCATAAGTCATTGCGTTCAAAAAGCAAAAATACTTATCTTCTCTTTATGTTTTCATTTGTCTGTGCAGATTTCTTGTTTCTAGCACGAAAGGTACTCGCTTTGATGTCTGAGAGAAGAGCAATTATGCATTTTGTGTTAGTCTCTAGCTGTATATTTCTTTGTATGTTCTGTTTGATGAAAATACCTCATTGAGGTGTCTGAGAAAGGATCTGCTATGCATTCAGCCCTTTGACTAATTCTTAAAGGTTAACTACGAATGGCTATTGTGCTGCTAATCTGTACCTTTTGCATAAGATAATTTGACATGCACCCTTTTTTGGAACCTCAAACAATGATGCATGGAAGCATAGTTTAATGAAGCAGAGCAGTACGTTTTTGCCCGAATGAAGCCACTGTTTTTAGCACATGATGTGTCAATCGGTGTCACCTAAATTGTTCTGTCCTTTGGTTGTCAATCATTAAATCTTCTTTTGGATAATTATATTGTCAGATGGATCAAACATCCTAACGTTCCAAATATATCTAGGACATGCTAATACTGATCATAGATATGGAAAGTTCTTTCCTATTGGCAAGGCGCCACTGCATTATACGAGCTGAATTGAGGTCCCGAATAACAAGCAATCCTAACAAATTTCACCTAAGGTAGATTGCTGCTAATGGACTCTAAAATTGTAATGCAAATGAGATATCTGTCACTGTTTTCGTAAGGGGTAATTTGAACCAACACCCAGTTTATGTTCAGTAAAATGAAATGGTCCGTCTCCATTTTTTGTTACCAATTAATCATCTCCGGTGTTGCAAGTAATGATACTGCTATGCCAGGAAATTAACTTCAAACTGCGCAATATGTCTGAGCAGTCGCAGTAGTGTTTTAGCCTTTCACCTAAGCTTCTTACAGCCATTTTTAACCGTCTAACTCAGGCTTAGTCCTAAGGATCTTGTACCAAAAAAATTCTGTCTTTAACCATCTCTTGAGTTGAAAAGCACCATGGTCCCTTGTACTGTATTATTGAGCATTTTTCTTATTATGTGCAGTATTAAGAGCAACCAGCAACAGCTGGTGAACGTATCCAGTAGTGGAGCATAAACTGGGTCTGCTGCCGGCAGCTCTTTCTTCCACATACAAAAATAACTTACTCTTTTCAATTCACCTAACATGTGAGCTTTAGCTTCATCATGTAGACCAGTAGATGTAGCTGGCGCAGTGGCATGTTCAATTTCTTCAAATGCTACATATATATAATTCTGCTTCTTTGCATTTTAATTGCTGCATATTTTTACTGCCTCTCTTGGTGCAGCTTCTCTTGGTGCAGCTGTAGAATAAATAGATTATGTGTACACTCTGGTATGTCTAATCATGTAGTACTTGTTGTATTCTTGTTAGATAGCTTCCAAGTTGGGTTCCCCGTTCTTGAACAAAATCCAATTAGGTATTGCGAACATATCTTTCTTGTTCTATTTCGTCCTAGGTACTACTGTTTTCTGTGTCAATTATAATTAATTGGTTTTTTGCATAGTCCAGGCTCGAGTGAATTGGGAAGCACAATCGTGAAATATCTGAAGTCAACATCCCAGTTCAAGATACCCGCGATTCACAGAAGTGTCTCTTCTATTGATCGGTTTGAAAGCATTCAGGTAAGAGAATTCTTACTTCTCTGATGTAGATAATTTATCCATTGGTGGTACAATTTTTTCTGGCTCCTTACTAATTCTTACCCTGTTTGTGTATTAATTTGAGTGAAGTTTATGGATTCATGTGCTTTGTGGGAGTTATCTCTACTCGCAAGCATAATTGCTTCAACTTTATCACTCTTGTGTTAATTAGTGTGTCCTTGATCCTCCTAGGGAGTTGTCAGATTGATTTCCTACCTTGGATGATTTTGATCAACCTTTTCTGTTAGATAGCATAGCTTCTGTATCATGTTGATCAAGTTTGAGTAACATGACAAAGTTTCATGCTCACTAAATTTTTATCTTCTGTATAGTAAATTATGTGGTTGCGTAACGTTAAAATGATTTGTGTTCTCTAAATTATGTGTTTACTTTTGCACCGTATCAAATCCTTCTATGTTTAGATATTCGTCAAATGATCTGATATGATTTATTCTAGACCCTGGCCCTACAAATTTAAACTTTGAATTTTTGTACGAAGTTGGCGATAAACTGTGCAAAAAATATTCTTGGAACTGAATATTCAGAACTGGTGAAAAATTCTGTGATGATTGCAGGGAAGAGGCAGAGGAGGCAAACCTTGGCCTGATGAGCACTGGATTCATGTCCATTACAATGGGGCCATCTACTATTTAAATGACATTAGTAGACACAACTTAGTTAAGGATTTTGCTGTTTTGTTGGAGAAATGCTCAATTTGCAAGGGTTACTTTGAGGGCTTAAATATTTATTGGTTGTCATTCCACATCATAATTTTTCATTATATGCATGTTCATTCAGATGAAATGGTGGAAATCTATGGAGGAAGTAATTTAACTTGATTGAGTTCAGCACTGTCTATTTTGCTTAAGTTTGGTTTTGGAAACACAGTTACCATACAAGTTTCTGACTCTGCATACAAAGAAGAGAGAGAGTCCACAAAATTTATTGATATACTTCGGTACGTACATACATGTATCCTTCCTTATCAACACACATGTGCACCGAGTTATGCAAGTTCAATTTATAATGTTTCTGGATGCAATGTGTTTATATTTAATATGTACATGAATATTTACGAGTAATTTAATTTTTACAAGTACGACATATGCAACGACAAAAAAAATCTATAACCCGTAGCAACGCACGGGCATTCACCTAGTAATATATCAAATATGAGCTTAAATATGAGACAAGGATACCTTCCCAGACTGTACGGTATCCTTCCAAGAAGGAGGCATCAAATGGATCGGCAATTGACAGATCATGGACATGCTTCTTATAATTTATCCGCGTACTCCAACTAAACCTTTTGAATTCAAATCGAGCCTCAGGAGAAGCTTTGTCTTGTAATTGTAGTTCAATTTTTTGATAGTCCCACCACCAAGATTTGTGGCCACCAACGAGTCCAAACTCTATTCTCTCTAGCACTTTGGCATTCAAAACAAAGAACCTTACAAAGTCAACTTCTGTACCCTTGCCCTCGTAGACCTTCAACACCACTTTCTTTAGATGGAACTCAAGGCATTCAATCAGATCACCCGGCAAGGCATGTTTTCTCACCGTTTTTATATTCTTAGCTGAGTGTAACCCATTTACAAATGGATCTAGCTGGAGAAGTGGAGATACAAGGAAAATACAATGTTAAAAAATACGCTAACAAGGTAATTGGCATGCTACTATGGCATGATAAGGAAGAAAATATGAATACTCACAATGATATACAACCGTTCCACGCAAGGAAAACACTTGAGAAAGTCTAGAACTGCATCCAAATCAGGGCCAACGTGATCAAGAAACAGAGCCTTCAGGGTGGGCATTGTTGTTTTCAAGCTCGTAGTAATCATTTTCTGTAACAATAAAAAACAGAGTTAAAAACAAGTACATATCCATAATAGTCCAGTAGACTAGATATAACAAGGTGTGGGTCGAGAACTAAGGTTTCAAGTTGCGACTACCTGAAAAACAGTTGTTCCAAGGTGGAGTTGTGATGTGCCTTTGCTCAGCCATCCCAATGTTTCAAGTTTGGGGGCCTGGACCACACGAACGGTTGCAGGGCCGTAGTCCGAGTTGAGCAGCATCAACCTCTCAAGGCAAGGGGTGTCCTCGATGACCAGCTCTTGGACCTCGACAACGCCTAGTTGTTTGTCCCAAGGAGAACGAAAGCCGAAACTCCTAAGCGCCGGAGAGCTGATGCGAAGCCGGGCAGTGCTGACGGTCTCCTCCAGCAGGAGGCTCCTCAGCTTAGGGCAGCCCGAGAGGACGGCGCTTAGATTTTCCTCCGTCAGCGTGACCTTGAACAGGCTGAGTGTCTCGAGGCTTGGGAAATCGGCGGCCAGGTTGGCCGGCAGGCCGAGTCGGGCGAACGTGGCCACATTGAGCGTGGGCCTCACGGATGCCGGCAGCACGTGGCAGCCGTTGTTGTACCCGACATCGAGCTCCTGGACGTTGGCGAGGTCGACCTCCCTGGAGCTGAGCCTGGCGTCGTCGGCTTCGATGATGGAGATGCGGCGGACGGGGCCGAGGTGGCCCGACAGGATGTTGGAGATTGTCTTCACGGAATCACGGATAATCTGCCGCCTGCGTCGAGGTTGAGCGGCGCGGACCGCCAGATGGGACGCCACCGCCGGGAGAGCGCCTGCGTGCGACAACCGTCCTTGGTGGGCAGCAGCGACACGATGGTGCCGAGCACCGCGTCGGGTTGGTCGCTGATGAAGTCGGGCGCCGCCGCCGCCGCCATGTGCGAGTCGCCGCGCGCCGGCATCGAGTACGTGATCGTGAACGACGTGGTCGTTTGCCTCCTTACCGCGCGTGAGTGGGCTTCGTAGTTGTGTGATGGGCTGGTTGTACGGGGCTCTGAGTTGAATTCGAACCCAGCTGCCACGTGATTTCGGGCCTACTACCGTTTCTCCACCAAACTTTTCTCCATAAAAAAAACTTCGTTGGTAGCTCGCTCGCACATTCCATGCTCAGCAGGCCCAACAAAATTACATACGATTGCAGCAACATGGTATATCTATTAATCACAAATTTTGTCCCTCAAAAAATATTAATCACAAATTTTTCTCTCATAAAAATATTAATCACAAATTTGAACAGGCTTTACAACAAAATTCAACAAATGTTTCAACATTTGCTATAGACTCGCATGGCATCAGAACTTGACTTCGGTCGCAATGCCAAAACGCAAAAAAAAAAAAAAAAAAAAAACAGATGCAGCATAATTCTGATATGTTCTCCACAAAAGTGATATACGTACACTTCGACAAGCTTGCAATAAAATAAACTCATTAAGAACGAAACCCCATCTGAAATACAAAATCGTATCCGAACGCAGCAAAAGTAATATATGTGCACACACAAAAAAACTATGAGCTTGTAAGTTTTGTTGGGATTCCGACGCTCCGTACCCCGCTACGGCGAAATCCTACACCCGCTGGAAAAAAGTCCAACCTATCGATCTACCCCTTTGACCGGCGCCGAGAGGGGGTGGACGCATGAACTTTTTGCTTGTTTGTGTTAGGTTGGTACATAGGACCATGGGGAACCAACATTTCATGTGGTCCGTCGCATGGTTCCATCCCCGGCACCCGACACGGGAGTTTTCACCTCTAAGTGTCGGAACTTACTACGGAGTAAGCGGGGTCGGTGAAGCGGGTCGCACCTCGGAGCTGTATCTTGGTTCCCACAACCTACCAACACACTCTTACACATATATTAGTGACCCATGCAAGTTTTGTTGGGATTCCGACGCTCCGTACCCCCGCTACGGCGAAACCCTACACCCGCTGGAAAAAAGTCCAACCTGTCGATCTACCCCTTTGACCGGCGCCGAGAGGGGGTAGACGCATGAACTTTTTTGCTTGTTTGTGTTAGGTTGGTACATAGGACCATGGGGAACCAACATTTCATGTGGTCCGTCGCATGGTTCCATCCCCGGCACCCGACACGGGAGTTTTCACCTCTAAGTGTCGGAACTTACTACGGAGTAAGTGGGGTCGGTGAAGCGGGTCGCACCTCGGAGCTGTATCTTGGTTCCCACAACCTACCAACACACTCTTACACATATATTAGTGACCCATGCAAGTTTTGTTGGGATTCCGACTCTCCGTACCCCCGCTACGGCGAAACCCTACACCCGCTGGAAAAAAGTCCAACCTGTCGATCTACCCCTTTGACCGACGCCGAGAGGGGGTAGACGCATGAACTTTTTTGCTTGTTTGTGTTAGGTTGGTACATAGGACCATGGGGAACCAACATTTCATGTGGTCCGTCGCATGGTTCCATCCCCGGCACCCGACACGGGAGTTTTCACCTCCAAGTGTCGGAACTTACTACGGAGTAAGCGGGGCCGGTGAAGCGGGTCGCACCTCGGAGCTGTATCTTGGTTCCCACAACCTACCAACACACTCTTATACATATATTGGGGTCCCATGCAAGTTTTTTTGGGATTCCGACGCTCCGTACCCCCGCTACGGCGAAACCCTACACCCGTTGGAAAAAAGTCAAACCTGTCGATCTACCCCTTTGACCAGCGCCGAGAGGGGGTAGACGCATGAACTTTTTTGCTTGGTTGTGTTAGGTTGGTACATAGGACCATGGGGAACCAACATTTCATGTGGTCCGTCCCATGGTTCCGTCCCCGGCACCCGACACGGGAGTTTTCACCTCTAAGTGTCGGAACTTACTACGGAGTAAGCGGGGTCGGTGAAGCGGGTCTAGCTTACACATGTATTAGTAATTGCCAGTCTAGCTTATATGTAATAGGTCAATGCTACTCTATGTAATAGTGATTGTCAGTCTAGCTTATTTTATGAGAACTCATTGTTGCTACTCCATGTATTTTGTTTTATTCTAATTGTTGCTTCATCTAATTGTATTTATTTTTACTTTACTCATTGTTGCTTCATCTATTTACCTTAATTTTGGATCATATATACTGATGAAACCCATTTTTTTGTCAATGCAGGAAACATGAAGAAGGCCATGAAGAAGGCCTTTGCCCAAAAGGTGGGCAGCGTGAAGCAAATCCTGGTGGGCGAGTTCGGCACCACGGCTCTCCTCACCTCCACCCTCACCTCCACGTGCGAGGAGTGCACGGCGTGGGCCTACGAGTAGAGTGAGGACTCCTAGTCCTCCCCCGGCCGAGGAGTCCCACCCGGAGGACGTGGAGTACGATCAGGAGCCGGATTCTGAGAACGAGTCGCTGGATTCTGAGGAGCGTGAGGAGGAGGGCGAGGAGGAGGACAGCGAGGAGGAGGAGGGGCACGAGGATGGACCTGGGGAGGAGGCGTATGAGCTTGACCGACGCTGCAGTGGGTGCCGCCGGAGGAGTGGGTTGAGACTGAGCCGGATATCCCTGAGCCACGGACCAGGCCGCCGTATCAGCGGGGGGCGGCGAAACTCCCCGATCTTCCTTACACCTACAAGCACATTCTTCTCGTGCCCACCGGGAAAAGGTACTTATTATAGTTTATGTTCAATTTTAGCTTTTCATTGTGTTTTGACCCGCTAACCATACTAATTTTGGTTTTTTCATTGTGTAGGTCGTTTGAGTATGTGCCTCCTAAAATGAAGGGGCAGCGTACCTACGCGAGCATCCTTGGATGTTGTGTCAGGAAGTTCTTCCCAGGGATTGTCACCCTCCCAAAGGGTGGCGAGAGTGTAGCTTGAACTTTCAGGCATTACAGCTACGAGGCGGATCCCGAGGGCAACTACCACAACATGGCGCATAAGACACTCGGCTATTTCTGGGTAAGTTTGTTTGACTTCTCATCATTCTATAAATCTGAGATTGCACTAATGGCTTTGACCCTATTTTACCTATGTGCATGCTTGTAGAACTTCTTCTCCTATCGGAAGGAAGACGAGGAGGAGTGCACGAACGTCCTTGTGGAGATGGCCGCTAAGATGGTGACGGACATGCACTACGAGGCTCGCGTGAACTCTGTCCGCAATTGGTACGCCGATAAGATGATTGCGCTGGACAAGAAGCGTGCCCGGGACATCTTGATGCAGCCATGGCAGTACCTGCAGGTAGCTTCATTTTTATATTATCGATTTTGTTGACCGCCGTGTAATATCATTAATATGTGTGTTATGTGTACGTAGGTGCCTCCTCCGTATGTCGGTAACAACGAAACGTGCCACCTCGCGATGGTAGCGTGGTGGACTTGCCCGGCATACCTTAGGATACACGCGGAGGGAAAGGCAAAGCGGGCGCACAACAAGGGTGGAACACACCGCCAAGGCAGGCTCAACCTCTCCCAATGCATACAAAAGGAGGTGAGCAAATGCATTCTTTAATCCACCTATGTTCGTGCTCTCTTTTGCAATATCGTCTCCTTTTCACCTATGTTTGTGCTCTCTTTGCAGAAATTGAAGACCGGCATAGACCCCTCGCCCTTCGTCGTTTGGTCAAAGATGCGTACCAGGGATGAGCCGGATCCTGAGACAGGGTCCATGTGGATCAACAAAGGCGCCGAGCTCCGGGACACGGGGCACAGGACGAAGTTCAAGGACCGCAACGGTGCTGAAGCTGACCCTCTCACCAGTCCACTTGACATGGAGGCTGTCGTGCTTGCGGGGCAAGGCGCGGCGAATGGCCGCTTGTGGATAGGTGACGGCTCCGTCGACCCTCGCACCGTCCCGTCTCTACGCTAGGTCCGCCGTGGGAGGGCGCCAGGTGCGCCTGCTGTGGAGACCCGCCCACGAGTTTCGGGTCTAGCTATCGACCAGCTCCAGGAGGAGATGCGTGAGAAGCAGGTGCTCTATGAGCAGCAGCTGGAGCAGCAGCAGGAGCAGATTCGGCAGCAGCAAGAGCAGTCCAGGTAGCAGCAGGAGCAGTCCAGGCAGATGATAGAGTGGGTGATGAGCACGATGCAGCGCATTGCTCCTACGGACGGGGCTGTTTCCATGGGACTGTTCCCTCCACCGATGTTCCCATGGGTATGTTGTCAAACTTGTCATTCTATCCATCTTATTGTTGTAACTAAATTATTTGCGTAATGCGAGCCTTTTTTCATGTTGTAGATGAATCCAGTATCGGCGGGTGGATCTCACTCGATGGCGCCGCCGCTTGGTGGCCAGGACGATCCGGAGGGGCAGCCCCATATCTACAACCCTTTCGTTGTCCGGAGGCTCCCGTGAGTATGCTCGCATGAATCATAATTTAGCTTGCCATGCCATTGCCACTTTAGTTGAACTTGTCAAAATTTAGTTAGTTGAACTTGTCAAATTTTACCCATTAGTTGAACTTGTCAAATTTTACCCATTAGTTGAACTTGTCAAATTTTAGTTAGTTCAACTCATCAAATTTTAGTTAGCTTTCTTTTAATGACATGACTATGCCATTGCCACCTAGTAGTCGAACTCATCATTTTTTTTGCAAACGTGTAGGAGGATCCTCCTCAATGATGTCCATCTTCGCCATCGTGACCTACATGTGGATATTGAGCAAGCTCCATCCCTTTGTGACCTACATGTGGAGTGCATGCCATTTTGTAGAATAGATGACATGTTTGTGGAGTTTGAGTTCGATTTATATTATGGAGGAGTTTGAGATTGTATCTATATGTTATGGAGGAGTTTAAATTATTTCCATATGTGCGTGTGAATTGTGATCTGTGATATGTTCACAGATTGTCATATTTCAGTGTGAATTGTGATCTGTTATTTTCATATTAGCAAAATTTTATGAATTGCAGGGATTTTTAAAAAATAGAAAAAAACTGGACCATATTGTCAATTTGCCGTGTAGAGACACACGGCAAATATCTTTGCCGTGTGGGGGCGCACGACAAAGAGGGCACGTGGCGCGCACCTGTGCACCTGGCAACTTGCCAGATGACCATATGGTGGATATGCTGTGCGGTCTTAAAGGAAGCACACGGCAAAGAACTAAACTGTGTTGTGCTCGAGCTGGGCTGGCACACGGCAAAGACCTAACTTGTGCCGTGTTCGTGCTGGGCTGGCGCACGGCAAAGAACTATGCTGTGCCGTGTTTTGCTGGGAAGGCACACGGCAACGAGCAGAAATGTGCCGTGCTGTCTGGAAGAAAAGCGCACGGCAAAGATTTAACGTGTGCCGTGGGACAGTTTGTCCCGGCTCACGGCAAAGAAAGCAGAACGGCAAAGAGGTGGTAGAGGGTTGATCAACTTCTGACAGTATTTTGCCGTGTTGTGTGAGGAGGGCGCACGGCAAAGTATTTGCCGTGTCATTTAGCCAAAACGCACGGCAAAGGGCCTTTGCCGACGTGTATTATGCCGTGTATCCTTTGCCGTGCGGTTCCACACGGCAAAGCCTTTGCCGGGTTCCGCAACGCCTTTGCCGTGCGAATTTGCCGCACGGCAAATTCCAGATTTCCGGTAGTGGTTCCCGGATCCGTTCTCTACAAACAGGTTACACTCTTCTAAGAATATAAAAGCTGTGAGAAAATATGCCTCGGAGGATGATCCTATTGAATGCCTTCAGTTCAATAGGATGATCCTATTGAAGCCTCAGATCGAGAACTTGCAGAAGTGTACATGACATCCATGATGTGCAGAGGAAATTTCAGCTTTGTTTCGGTCGAACACAAACTATTATGTTTAGTTGGTTTTTCTGATCGTATCTTCACTAAAATAACGGGAGAAGCATATGGGCTGCTGCTAACTTGTAAAATACCTCTACTCACCATATATTGTAACATTTTCTTTATTTCATCCTTTTGAGAAGGTGAATAACTGTTAGGATTCTTGTGAAATGGAGTTAACCGGCCACTAATAGAATTTAGTGATTACATTTTGGATGTGGTGGTAATTCCTTTGGCTCCTGAAAAAATATAGAGTGATCATCTATTTTTCTGAATAGGAGCTGTAGTGGAAGCCGAGACAGGTGCTTCAGTAGTCATTGATAGTTGGACTAGTTGCGCTACCGCATTCTCTTTCTGTAACTTTTTGAGTTGCTTGCTTGACACGTTCGGACAATGGCTAGTATTATCACGGACACCCCACAGGCCCACAAGGTAATACAACCACCATTATGTTTGAACCGCATGGTCTTTCGACGCCAATCTACCCATATCTTGCCTCCATTTTGTGCTCCTAACCACTCTATACCCAACACCATGTGATAGCAGCCAAGTTGGAGTAACCCGACTTCATTTTCAAATTTATGATTTTGAACTCCCCATTTCAGTGCTTGGATACCTTTTGACTTTTGTGCTCTTCGTCTTGTCACCAGTGGCGGACCCAGGAAAAAATTGGAGGGTGTGCAAACTCCAACAAAAAGTCGCGTAGCGATTTTTTTTTTTGCCTATTTTCTAGTATAAGCAATTGGTTCACTACATTGTAATTCAATATACATGTTTCAAAGCTACATGACGTCAATACAACTAGTTTAAAACATAGAGATTGTTTCCATTTTTAACAACACATATAAGCTGTTTGTTTCATTTATAAAACATAAATCATCAACTCTATTTGGTGGGGCAATTTGCCTTCAGTTGGTGGGACAGGCACAAGCACAAAAAGGAAGCATACGATCTCCTGTTCTGCTTGAAGTTGAACTGTTGAAGGTATAAAAGAAAGAGAGTATGCTGACGGTTGGCCTGCTGCAGCAAGCGGTGCTCGCCTGCTCCTGCTCTGTGCGGTGCGCCTCTGCTAGCACCGCGGACAGCGGTGGTCTGGCCGAGCGGCCCAGCGCCTCTGCGTCTTTGTGCCCGCGCCAGCGAAAATTGGAGGGAAACGGAGAGGGGGCAGCGGTGGCCGGCGTGGGGGGACTCAGGCAGGGGTGTGACGACGGCAGCCCCTTTCTGTCCAGAAACGAATCGAGAGAAGACGAATAGTGATTGTCAAACTGGACCAATGAGTGATGTTCAAACTACGGGTAGTCAAATAATCGCCCAGAATTCTGGGTGGGCCACGGCCCACCCTGCCCACCCGCTAGGTCCGCCCATGCTTGTCACCATTAGCAATTGTAACCAATGTTGGCCGCATATCAACAAGATCACATCGTAATGATATATACCATTTTAGGAATTCTCAATTTTCTAGAACTATAATAAATCATATTTACATTATACAAAGTGTGTAAGATTCATACAATGTGACTGTAGATTCGAGTAGATATCTCACTTAATGTACGATCTAGATTTATCTCTACTACTATTAAACAAGCAAACATATTCATCGCTAAATGTATCAAGCCTAACGTACACATAATAACACGGACCAATTACAGCCTCACGATCAGATCCACTTAATTTGATCTAACCGTTAAGATTATACTAACTCTCAGCCAAAAGTGTGTTTAGCAATTTGTCCAGGCGGACGAAAACTCTGCCGGATGAAACATTCTGCGCCCACGTCCAGCCCAATACATCGCTTCCCCTAATCTCTCCCCCATTACCGTATCTAGGGATGGCAATGGGGCCCCGTTCCCCGAAAACCCGTGGGGAATTCATCTATTAGGGGACGGGTATGGGGAACTTTGATCCCGCCATCTAACATGGGGATGGGGATTAAAAGCTCTCCCCATCCCCGTTCCCCGCTATACCCGTTATCTACTCGTAGATATATAAATTTATATGTTTTTATATGAAATATATTGTAATATTGTGTCTAACATAGTGTGTGTTTAATACTATTTAACCTATGATCTAATCTTTGTCATTTTTACCGCATACCTGTTACATAAGTTGTGTATTTTCCGGTGTCAAAAGTGTTAGCTTATAAAATTGAGACAAAATTATTTGAAATTAGCCTCTTAGCGGGGAACCCGATCCCCGCCCCGATCCCGATGGGTATGGGGATGGTGAAAAAGTCTCCCCGATTGTTAAATGGGGATGTGGATTAGAAGGCACTCCCCGGTGGGGAGCAGACCCGTTGCCATCCCTAACCGTATCTGCTGGATATGAATATGATGCGTCTTTCCTTTCCTTCACGGTTATCCTGTCAGCCTCCATCGTCCATGCCGCCTCCTATGCTCGTAGCGCCGACCGCCATGCCTCTGCGCCGTCGAGGGTGTGGGCTGCCGCTGTCGTCCTCTCCTTCTCCCTCTCCGGCCCTACCGCCGTGCCTATCGGCCCTCGCCCTTTGCCCCTGGCTGCGCGGCTGCGCCTCCTATCATCTCTCCTCAGAGCAGCCCGTTGTCTCGGTCGTTGCGCCCAGGAGGACAGCCGCCGGCGTCAGCGTCAAACCAGCGTATCGACTCCTCTGCATATTCGCGCACGGCAACCATCCTCATCTTCCCGTTGTCGCCGCAATCAAGAACGCCGTCGCAGTCCGGCCGTCGTGACCCGGTTCTCCTCTACCTATACGTGCGCCACAGCGGTACCCCGCTCCCCTTAGTTGTGGCCAACATGATAGCTGCCACCGTCACTCCGCCTTCCTCTTCCCTCGGCGACGCCGTCCTTCCCAGAACAGTCCTGCGTCGTACGCTGCCCATGTCGCGCCGTCCTCGCATCCGCTGCTTCTGACGAAACATTCAGCTGAATGTTATCTTGGTGTTTGACAAACGTTAAACATAGGTAATGTCCCTTCGCTCGGCTGTATTTTCGCCTGGTTGTGGATTTATTGTTGCTACCTTCTCTTTTGACTTGTATTGTTCTGCCATTTTGGTCCAAATGTCGTTCAGATCTCCAAGTTGTAGAGGGGGCGGCCTCTGCTGCAGGCAAGGGGAAGGGTTCCAAAGGTGATTTTTTTTCTAATGAACAATACTCTGTCTCGCAGTTGCTCCAGCTGTCTAGCAAGATATGCAATACACACTACTGAACTGATAATATTGTTATGCATCATCTTCTTCGTTCATGGCGGATGATGGCGGTGTGTATCGTCGCTCACTTGTCGAAGGCATCGTCATAGCAGCTCTGACCCCCTTCGCCTCATAGCAGCTCTGACCCCCTTCGCTTAGACTGCTCCGAGGGAAACCCTAGATCTGGATCTACCGGATCGGACGATGACGACGTTCTCCGCTGTTCTCCCTCTTGAGGGCATCATTTTTGGATCAAGGATGGCTAGGAGGGCTAGGAGGTGGCGCGTCGTGGCATCTACCGCGTCGACGGCGGCGGGTCTCCGCGGCGCGGCGCAGTGGGGTCTCGGTGTTGGACATGTGATGTTGGAAGCGTGTAGACCGGATGTGTTGTTTGGCATCAACGTTGATGGCAGACCTAACAAGGTCACTGTGTTGATCTCTTTAGAAGATGGGTTGGCGAAAGACGGCCGCAGCGGATTCTGAGTGTGCGCATGCGGTGTATGCTGAGGGTCTGCTGGACCGGTGTGCTCCTTGCTCACCGTTGGGCGGCTTGGCTGTTGGCTCTGGATTTAGATGACATGTGTCGGTGTGTGGTTAGGGCACATGGCTCTGATTAGGTGTACCGATATTTGTTGCCGGAAAGGTAGCGTCAACCATGATTGCTGTATTTCTTTGTAAGGATTTGTGGTTTCTTCTTTATTAATAAAGGAAAAAGTTGTGTGCATCATTTTGGTGCAGAGACCGGGTATAACGCCCGGTGCGAAGGATTATTTTTTTCTTTTGAGTGACCGGTGGTGCCCAATCATTTATTTTTTATTTTTTTCACATTTCAATTTTCAAAATAATAAAAATAAGTTGTGGCTTAAAATATATTTAAACTAAATTTTGATAGTTTTCTTTTATATTATTGAACACGTGCATTGCACGTGCACGATTACTAGTAAGAAAAAATTACAGAACACGTAGTAAAAAAATTGAGTGTCTGCACAAACTGGCCCAGAAAACTGTTTTGGGCTCAAAAGTAGGCGGGCCGAAATGTCTGGCGATGTGAAGCATGTTGTGGCCCACGTAAACACCTCATTCGGTCATACCCACCCACCTGGCCGCCGCCACCGAAAATTTGCGAGCACACACAGCCGGCCATGCCGGACGCGCTGGCGGCGCCCGCCGGATTGCGAGAGGAGGAAGCCATTAGCCGCCGCATCTTCACGGAGTTCATGACCAGGTAGCGCGTCGTCCGCGCTTGCTAATTTTCTCTGATGCTGGAGTTTAGTTCACTGCTTCATGTGTGATGCTTGCTTTGATCATCGCAGGGTAGCGCGGTTTGAGGATCTCGTGGATGGCGGGAGGCGATTTCTCGCGAGATTCCGGCAGGAGCAATGTACTGGTAGTGAAGTCATGTGTAGAAGGACTTAACGGGGAAGAGATTTTTGTTCCATATATCGATATACTTTTGGGCCAAAACGATCTGGCAGTTCAGTTCGAAAGCAAGTCCGACGTACAAACCAGCCCACAATGTAAAGGTAGAAGAAAAAACGATAAGGCAAAGGCCCTCGTCCGTCACGTACGTACTCGATCCGGCTCGCGGTGACACGCACACACATGGCGGTGGCGGTTTGTCTAAAAAAAAAAACATGGCGGTGGCGGCGTCGTCCGCGCCCGATCTCATCAGCAACCAACCCGACAAGGTACTCGGCACCATCGTGTCGTTCTTCCCCACCAAGGACGGGTGCCCCACGCAGGCCCGTCGTGAAGGCCTCATGAAGGCGGCGCTACTCTTGTCCACCGGTGGAGGAGGTGGAAGATTGTCATCCGAAGGATCACTACAGTCGACATAAAAACTCTTCATAACATAATGGACAGAAACTCTACAACAATTTCGGAGCAACGGCGATGCAAAAAACTTACTCGCTAGCAAGATCCACCAATCTGCTGGGGTCCAGGCCGCCGACTTTGGTGCGTGGCCTCTTCGCAAAAAGTGGAGGCAATGAGCGTAGCGGAGCCGCTACTATTGGCTCTGCCATCGACCCTGTCGCGTCTTGTCGCCTGTCATCCACTTTCTCCTCGGAGTCAGCCGTATCTTCCACCACCTCACGCTGACGCTTTCGCAAGCCATCGGCCGTGTGATCCTCAGACTCGCCTTCTTCCGCCTTGGGGTATTGGCGGTGGCGAGCGAGGTCACGTCATCATCCGAGTCAACAACGAGTGGCTCGTTGTTCAGCACGGGGCCACTCTCTGGAAGCGGCGGCATCGACTCGAAAACGTCGTGTCCCTGCGCAAAACACACCAAAGATTTAAGCATAAAGTACATACAGTATTGGCCAAAAAATAACAGCGAATAGTACCTCAGGCAGAGGGTTGCTGGCCTCATAAGGCGAAACTAGCGGCTGGATGTCGCAGGGTCCGCGCTGAGTATGGAGCGATCTCACTGTCTTCTTCACCTCACTGGAGGACAGCTCCTCCGCGTGCGCGTGAGTCGGGTCAGCCGCGCCCGAGTACGCCCACATGCCGTGGACTCGAGCTTGGAGTGGCTGCACGCGTCTCTTCACAAAAGTGGCTAGCAGATGGATGCCGGTCACCTCCAACCCAATGTTTGTCCGTAGCCCGAGCACCTTCTCGAACAGCTTATCAGCCTCGGCATCTTCGGCTTCGGACAACGGTGTGTTCCAGGATGGCCTCTTCAATGCTGCGGCGTCGGCATTGAAGGGCGGCAACCCGCAAACATGGTCGCGCTGTGGTCTCATCCTTGATGTAGAACCACTTCTGACACCACCCTTGGACCGACTCGACAAACTTGATCTTGAAGTACTCGATATCTGGTCGAGTATGTACACCAAATCCGCCAGGACCCTTGACGCTATGCTGGCGCTTGACGTTGAATATCCGCCGAAACAAGCCCCAATGGGGTGCGATGCCCAAAAAGCACTCGCACAGAACAAAGTAGCAGGCAAGGTGCAAAATGGCATTTGGGGTAAAATCGTGTAGTTGCATCCCATAAACGTGCATCGGTGCACGAAGGAAATCATGAACAGGGAAGGAGAATCCCCTGTTCACAAAATCCACGAAGCAAACCTTTTCATCAGGGAGAGGTCGCGGAATTACCTCGGCGTCAGAGATGCGGATCTTCTTCTCGTCCTCAGGTAGGAGCCCATTGCCCCTCAGCGTACTGAGCATCCGCTTGCTCACTGTGGACTTCGTCCACGCACCCGTCTCCTTCTTCAAGGTGCCGGCGGCGCCGCCGCCGGCGGCACTACCAGCAGAGGCATTCGTGACACCCCTCCCCCTCCGGCTCGCCACTTTCGACATGGTGGCAGCAGCAACGCGTGAGCTTGGGCGCGAGTCTATGGTGGAATCGCAAGGAAGAAAAAGGCAGCGGCGGAGGGGGAAATGGCAAGTAAAATTACTCCATCCCGCTCTTGGCATATTTACCCCCGCAGGCAATCGATCTCTACCGTTGATACGAGATCGTGTGCTCCGTCGCACATCCCACCGTACACGTGGCGGGCGCGGAGAGCAACCGTCGCCGGCCACCCCGCCCACTACGCATGTGGCACCCCGCTCTGGCAAATATTTCCAGAGAGGCGGTCGCCCCGTGCGCCAGCCCAAGATATCTGGCCGCACGTTACGACAATGCAACATAGCGGAAATCATTACACAATCAGGCACAAAGTGCTACAAAGGTTTACAAGGCCATCGAGGCATTACAAAATATCTTGCCAAGCATGGCTCAGGACAGAGTTTAACTGGCAGCGGAAGACGGCTAAGGCAACGACTTGGAGCGGCTCCACTCCACAGGTATCTGGCTGGGCTATTGATCCTAGCACGCTCTTGCTCCATATCCTTGCTAAGGTAGAAGATGAATCCTCGCCAAAATCTAGCCATTTGAATAGCCAACGTGAGTACTCGCAAGAATAACCACTTGACACGAACAATCCAACAATCATGCAACAAGATATACATTGGAAATAAAATCCTACCACATGGCAAGGTGTCGTCTAGATACATAACATAAAAGTAGCATGGCATTGATAACCAGACATGTCATAAGCAAGCAACGGGGTATCACCAGTACAGAGTCCAATCCAGGTGGGGTTGGATCGTGCATCGGCAATCATACAAAGGGCTTACCTGTGACGAGTAAACGGGTGTACCATTTGGTACCAAGTAACATAACAATATTTATCATCCCTGCTAGGCCCATTGGTCTTATCTCTTTTCTCAACTCTCTTAGGCCTTCTGGCCTTCTTTTTCCACGTTGGGCATGCACGGTTGATGTTGGCTCAGACCTAACTTTAGGCTCCCAACGATCACACCGTCACCCTTAAACACGGTAACCATCCACAGCTTAAGTAGCATTCCCTGCATCATCTTATTGTTCATTTAGTGAAATCAGGTTGTTCATCTTTCTTTCAAACCGAACTTATGTTTAACCTCCGGACTCGACAAAGACAATAGTGTGACCGACACTGAATTGTTGTTCCATAACCTTGGAACGAGGCTAGACATCCAGATTTGACACTCTCGAGAGGTTGCAGATACCACCCATCTAAGTGCACCACACTCAGCCGGTACTTTAGGATATCATCCCTAAGACGAACTCAACAAGATACACTCACCTGACCGTTCACGCTACCAAGACACTCCCTGTATAGCTACCGACACAACTCTATGTCTTATGACGAAGTGAATCCGGCACGCCCCCAACAGATGAGCGACGCCTAGCTCCGGAACCTTCACAAGGCTAGCCCCGACCACAAAGGTAACCGACTAGTCTTGCCAAAATGGTAGCATCAAAGGAGGCTCAATAGTTTACGTAGGCCAAGGCCCGCCCATATGAGCGACAGTGGCAGTGCTTTCGATGTTCAGATTAGTGGCACTATGGACTGACCCTATCGATGTTTGGAGGAGTGTTTCATTTAATCAAGTTTCATCATAACAAGTCCAAACAACAGATGTTCCGTCCAACACAACAATCACCAAAACGTAATAATATATCATCAAACAACAAGACATTAGCATCACAATATTTCAAGAAATATTAATTTGTACTGACCGGGTGACTACGGCGCCATCACAGATCAATACAAGAATTCAAGCAACAAATATATCGTTTTGACCGGGCGACTATGGCGCCACCACGTATCACTGTACAAAAAGCGTCAATCGGATGACTGTGGCGGAGCTACCTCCGACCAGCGCCTTCTGGTTTGACTAGAAAAGAAACGTCAACCGGATGACTGTGGCGGAGCTACCTCTGACCAGCGCCTTCTCGTTTGACTAGAAAAGAAACGTCAACCGGATGACTGTGGCGGAGCTACCTCCGACCAGCGCCTTCTCATTTGACTAGAAAAGAAACGTCAACCGGATGACTGTGTGATGCATGTAAAATGCATACATGAACTTTGCATGTTATTACTAGATATTCCTACATATTTGCAACTTATATGATGTTATATTCATGTTTTATAATGATTTTGGGGATTTTCTAAACAATCCCCCTCTTTTGGTTCTAACTCTGTTTTCCAGAAAACGTCTTTTTTAGTGTTTCGGACTTTCCGGGAGCTTCGGGACTCCAAAAAGGGCAAGGCCAAAGAGCACGGTTCAGAATTTTCGAGACGAACGCAATGGGCTGAAAATGAAGACCAGAAGCCCAACCAGCTGGAAACTAGAGGGCCCCACGCGGTCAGATTCCCTGGCCGCGTGAGGACCCCTCTTTTCCCCTCGTGGCTCCGATGCCGTCCGTTTTCGTCTCCGTGGCTTCGTCTTGACCTAAAACCGGCTATAAAAATAGTCCCCCGGGGAGTTTCAGGAGGAGGCGGCGGAGAAACACAAAACCACGAAACAGAGAGTCAGAAGGCTGCCGCCGGAGAAGATCGGAGGGGGGAAACGCCGCCGGAATCACCTCCGGAGGGCTCCACCCCCCTCCGGCGTGTTCATCATCAACATCTACAGCAAGATCATCTCCATCTCTCCACTGTAAACTCTTGGCAAACATGATATATGATGCAATATACTATTCCCTTGATCTATTGTGTCTCCCCATCTATGTTTGAGAAGTGATTTGTTCATGGCAATAGTGAAATAGTTCGTTGATTGGTTGCATACAAGTTTTGTTATCTGTTATGATTGTCTTTATGTACAATATATGAGTGCACACATATGTTGGGGAATGCATGTAAGGTGATCACCGGTAATGTAATGGAGTGAGGGAGACTTGGGAGGACATGTAAACCTGAGACCGAGTCATGAAGTTACTTTATTGGGGGATATATATAGGGGACCTTAGAACTTAAGGCTATGGTGGGACTTTTATGTCTTAATAATTCTTGTGTGCTCATTTACTTGGCCATGAGATCCATCATAAGGGGTTTTAGTTCATTTACTTGGCTACACCTATTTATGGCTCCTTCCTAGAAGAAACAATTAAGACTGAAACATGTGCTTCACTAATTGTGACAACCACACGAATGAAATAACAATTGCTAGAACATTTGCTCCCTTGAGATATTTGCTACTTGAGATATTTGCTACTTGCTACTTTGAGAAACTTGCGTTTGAAACTTGATTGAGAAACTTATTACTAGATAAACCCATTCCACATCACTTGCTTTCATTAGTTAGTTCCTTTCATATTTAAACTTATTGCTTTGCACAAACGGCCATATAAGAGGGTTATAGGGCTTTAGAGAATAGATAGTTTACCTTCAGCTCCTCGTGGGTTCGACACTCAAATACTTATCGAATTGTGCTACAGTGATTCCTTGCTCTTGGGGATTATCAAGCACTTTTCTGGCGCCGTTGCCGGGGAGCGTTGTGCTAAGCTTTTATTCTTGTTTGCATTGCATACTAACATATAGATCTAAAACACAAAAAAATTATAAAATGGAAAACAACCAAACAATTATAGAGCTGTATAATATCTATCTTGAGTTAGGACATGAAGTGTTTGAGGAGAAAATTAAATTTTATTTGCATAACAATCATGTTTGTGGTAGTACTAATACTTTGAACACCTTTATTGCTAATGCTAAGGAAAACCTTAAGCTTGGGGAAGTTTGTTTTGATGAATATGATATTTTTAGTCCCCCAAGTTTGGAAGAGAAAATTTATTTTGATGATACTATGTCTCCCATTTATGATGATTATAATGATGTATATGATATTTTCAGTCCACCTACTATTGAGGATGAAAGTGATTTAATTGAGTTTGATGATCCATTATGCTCATTAGATGATAAGTCTTTATGTGGTGATTCTATTCAAAACTATGTGGTTATGTTTAACTTTAATGCTTGCAACTATTATGAGAGAGGAAGAGATAAGAATCCCCTTTATGTTTCTATGTTATTTAAAATGCAAGCTATTGATTATTATATGCATTGGTTACCTCAAATTTGTTGTTATTTATTCATATATAAAATTCCAATGCATAGGAAGAGAGTTAGACTTAAAAGTAAATTGTTTAATATTCTGTGGTGTGTTCCTTATGCTTTAATTTCCTATTCGGTTTGAGCACACCTTTATATCTTTACAACATGTAAAATATCTTTACCTACTGTTTTGTGACAATTAGTTTAAGATTTTCATTTTATATAAAATTTGGGAAAGTAAATGAGAAGGATGAGTAATGGAGAAGTTGGGGTCGACCTTGAACATGTGTTGTTCATGCCAATGGAACCGTTGCAAAGTCTCTATCATTAAAACTTTTCCCAAAGCTAAAACCAAATAAAAAGAGTGTTTATGTTGTATATATTTGCTTCTCCTTTTGCCTTTTTGCTAAATCAAAAACAACAAAAATATTTTCCTTCTTCTTTGATTGTTTCTCTTGATTCTTGCTTGGTTCTTTTTGTTTCTTTTTAATTTTTATCTTCAGCTTAAGTTTTGGGTTTTTGAGTCAAGGTGCTTGTTTACTACCGTAACATCACCTTTGTATCTTATTTTTCATCTTAATGGCAAGAATAACCTCTTTTGAGAGGTAGGATTAAACAATAGTGATTTGCTGTCCAGAAAACAGATGCCTGAGCTTCACTGCGAAAAATGTATAAAATCACAGAAGAGGAATTTTGACCTGATATTTTACGACAGCAATATTCAGTTATTAATACACATTTCATTAGTTCAAAGTTTTCTGATTTGAGCAACGTAAGTGCCTCTGAAAATTCACTCTTTACGGACTGTCCATTTTTGACAGATTCTGTCTTTATTTTGCATTACTCTCATTACTTGTGTTTTGTGTGGTTCTATTGATCAAAGAGCAATACACAACCATAGTAATATTAGCTAATGTGTAGAATCAACTCATGATATGTCTTTGTTGTACCTATGAGGATTTCATTTATGGAGACACTAACCCCTCTAATCAAGTTTTAAGATGAGTTTTGTGTGAAGAGAACTTTCAAGTGGAAGAGTTGAGGGTGATGAATAAAGATCACGAGGGACAAACACTCAAGCTTGGGGATGTTACCCCTAGGCTCACCCTACATATATCAAATAAGTACAAGAATTTAAGCTTGGGGATGCCAAGCCACCTCACTCCAACCATCTTGATACCAAGTAAGTAAGCCTAGCTATATGGCTATAAAGAAAGTGCTTTACGGGAGGCAACCCGGTTGTTTTTACTTTTGATTTTTTTTGTGTCCTCTTGCTGTAACAAGAGACTTAGTTTTTTGTAACATCCCCAGTTTTTCAAAAAGTTGAAAAATCAGAAAAAATTTAAAACTTTCGAAAACTATTATGTATTTTGCTTGAAAAGAAAATTCATGCATGCATTCATCATCATATAAGCTTTGTTGCATTTGGATTTTTCCAAAAGTTGGAATATTACTCCCACTTGAAAACCTATTTATGAAAAATATATTAAAAGGACTATTTATGTCCAATATATTATTTTGAAATATTGTGGTTTACTTCTCTAGGATAAATGTTTGGTTGTAAATTGTTTGTATGAATAGGCCTTATTATGCCCTATATAATATTTTTGATTTCTGGAATATTGCCAAACCTTTTTATTATATGTTTTACTGTTTTCAGAAAACAAAAAAGGATTTAAGAAAAAAAAGGGCGCTCAGCCTATTGGGCCGAGCCCACCTACCATCCCGTTATCTGCCGCACGCGCGCACGGAGCCAGCCCATCTGTTTTTTTCCTTTCTTTGTATTTTCTGGCTGGGCTGAAATCTGGCCCAGCTCAGCCGGACCGAACTCGGTTCGAACCCGATGAAAATATCAGGAAAATCTAGATTTTCCAAACACTTTCCACTTAAACGCAAATATCTTGACAAATATAACTCCAAATCCGGATCCGCTTGATCCTACGCGTTCATAACTTCGAGCCCAATCTATTCCACCGACCCTTGGCCTATATAAACCCCTGTAGCCGCCGGCATCTCTTCTCCCCTTTTCGTTCCACCGAAACCCTAATCAGCGAAATCGTATTTCGTTGATTTGACGACCAAGATCATCTCGAATCGCGACGGAACCTGAAGATCTCCTCAATACCTTTCCATCCCGGGAAGACTCAACTCTTTTCATCAACCGTGGAGAGAGAATTTCGACTCGCAATCCTTCAGATCTGAAGTCGTATTTCTTAGATCTCTTCGCGCTCGGTTCTTCAAATCGAAATTCCTTTGGTGAGAAGGTAGATCTAACCCTTGTCTACAACTTTGCTGTTGAACACTTTTCGTTTTGACCTACGGAATTTTCTGTACAATACAGTTTGTGTTTGACGATTTTCGGAGAAGAAAACGATCTCAAATCTTCGGGCCTTGAACACGAAAGTTGTTCCCCTGATCAAGGCCTTTCTTTTGCCCCAAGCCTCACCTCATTTGGTCGAGCGAGCTAGGAGATATTCGCGGTCAAAGTTTCGGACCAGAAAGGTATAATGCGATTTGTGACCAATCTATTCATCCACTTATGATATAATTGTGATAGTTAGATTGTTTTTCCATCCGAGCAACTTTATTTTTGGTCAAAATTCATAGTCAACCGTAAAGTCAGCGCCCAGTCAGCGCTTCGTCATCGCCACGTCAGCGGTCAGAGTCAACAGTCAACCAAGACCGGCAGTTTTGCAGAAAAGACCCTAAAGATTAGAATCATCATAACTTTTTAATGACTTATCCAATTTTTGCAAACTTTATATTTTTGGGAACCTTACAACGAGTAGAAACTTTTGGTATAGCTAATTTTATGTTTTGACAAATTAAAAGTGGTTCAAATTTTAAATTGGTTTGTTTAAGTAAATTTGACTTAACTTGAGTTCAAAATTTTATTTTTGGGCAAATCCAATTGCTATGGTTTTGTTTAATTAATACTTGGTCGTGGGAACCATCAAATTATTTTTGTAGATTATTTTTCTTCGAATTTCTATTTATTTGTATTTAACCTCTTTTTAGGAGGATTTTTAATTATATTTAATGCTTAAAAATTATTTTCTTCACCAATTTTCGAGCTAATTTAACTTAGAGTATTTTGAAGCGTTGAGGTGCATTAGGAAGTACTTAGAAAATTTTTGCATCTCAATTGATCAAACTTTTCCTTAGAAAATTTTGTTAAAGTTATTTTTGCCAATATTTTTCCTTAGAAATATTAGGCATCTCGAAATGGTTAACTTTTCCTTAGCAAAATTTAGCACATTATAAATGGTGTACTTTCCTTAGAAATTATTTTGCCATCCTTGGGATTTTCAACATGAAGCTAGAAGGACAATGAAGGACTTAGCCAAGAAAACAGACTCCAGAAGCATCTCCAAGAAGTAAAAGCACTTAGAAGAAAATCAAGAGGAACTTCAAGAAGACCAACCACCTATATTCTCTAAGTCTTTCTCTCTTTTCTTTTTTTCTCTCTTAGACTTTGTGGTGGCTAAGTTATACCTAAGACCTGCCCTGGTGATACCAAAATCATCAAGTCTGCAGAACCATCAAGTCTACAAAATTTCAATGAAGTTATCACCACACCAAGGAAGGAATGACAAGGAAGATTGAAGATGATCCTTGAAGACCAACTACATCCTTCTCTCTTCTATCCTTTTTCTTTCTTCCTAACTCTGTCTTTTACTTTGGACATAGACCAAGTCGTTTGTGTTTATGACTAAGTCCCTAGAGTGCTAGTTGAAAATTCTTTGAAGACCCAACATGTGAAGACTTAGAGCAACTATACCATCAATTTATGTTGATTATATCAAGTTTATTTTTGCCCAACCTTGACCTTGACCAAGCCAACTTGATTAAGTTATTTTGTACATGTTCCTCAAATTGTTTTGCACATCATGCATGCCATATTTCCTTAGAGTATTTTTGCATATCATGCATGGCATATTTTTCCTTAAAAAGATTTTGGTATGATTGCATGTTTATTGTGGCTTGTTTGATGTGTTAGAAATTTCGGAGAGAGACGAAGGCTTTTGCAACTGCTACTCCTGCTCTCCCTGTTGCCAAGGCAAGTGGCACACCCCCATAAATTTCCTAAGTATATTCTATGCATGACTTAGTGTATTTCTATATATGCATGTGTTGGATAGTATTGCTATGCTAAAACCACTATCTCCTTTACACTAGTTGTGTCTAGAATCCTATTGATAACTTAGTAGAAATATTTAAAGCTTAATTCTACTAAGTTAATTTACCACCTGGGTGGATTGGTTGTGAATGGGTTTTGTTGAGTGTTGTTTCTTAGGGGTGACCTCTAAGGGATAGTCACTTGTGGTTGCCACCCAGGGATAAAGGGACCAATGTTTTCTCTAAGAGAAGTTGCTACCGTGCAGCCATTAGTCATATGGGCTCTGGCTAGATGGATTAAGTTGCGTGGACTCGTCCCGACTTGACAGGTGGTGGTAGAATGGTTAGAATGGGAGCGCGTCAAGTCAGTATGGGATGGGAAAATGCTTCTGAAAAGTCTCGTCTCAACTCTCTCCTTTTCCTTAGCACAAATTGAGTGCTTGAGGATAGTTTGGGTTTGTTGGGTCTAATGGTGAAAGTGCACAACCTCTACAGAGTTAAAAACTAAGTACTTAGCCGTGTCCCCGATTACGGACAATTCAAGCAGCTGATCAAGGATGTCAACGGAGGCTCCCAACATTCCAATTTCTCTAAGTAAAACTTGATGAGTGAACAAGGGTAGATGAGACTATAGTTTTCATGCCATACTTGTCTCAATTTTGAGGAAAATGTTTTACAAAATGTTAGGCAAAATCGGCTTTGTGCAAAATAGCCTTGAACTCCACCAGCCAAATATGCATATAGGCTATAGAGTTATTTCACTAAGTGTCCACATAGTGTCACTTGCCAGATCCATTTTTAATGGTTCTGACCCACTCTGTTGCAAACTTTTGATTTGTTGCAGAATGCTCTGACGACGAGTGAGATTTCGTTAAGAGTTTCGAGTCTGCAACCAACATGCTCGCCTGTGGCGCATGAAGATGATGGAGACTCCATGAAGAATAATTTTCCGCTGCTTTACTCTTTCAAGGCTAGCTTCGTGCTATGCAATTTGTAATGAATATTTTCCTAAGTACTGGATCCGCGTGTAATAATTGATACTTTGTTGTGATATTCATCGTAAACTGTGTGTGCAAATGAATCGATCCAGGGGTTTGCACTATACACAGGGATCTTGCCAATTTTCTAAGTGCAGGTCCATTACAGATGGTATCAGAGCCAGGTTGCCTGTAGGTTCGAAACCCTAGGTTTGGATAGAAATAGATTTTGACCATAGGATTGAAAATCTATTTTTATTCAGTTTTCTAAAAACAAAGCTTTTCATTTTATCTTTCTTGTACTCTCATCTACTATCTACCTTCTGAAAATATCTTCTCTTATTCTAGATAACCATGTCCTTAAAGTCTGAGCCTGCTGCTTCATATGTAATTCTACGAGTCAACATGAAGCACTACATGCATGGAAGACCATTGAAGAACCCAGATTCAGAGCTCAAACACTTAGAGGATTTTGAAGAAAGTTGAAGAAGAACTTGGAGCACTCAAGAAGGAGATAGAGTAGAGACCACCACTTAATCAGGACAACGAAATCGTGTTGGTTTATTGATCATACCAACTTAGGTTGTATGACAATACTAGATTGCTGCTTTTTGTTTGTTAGATGTTGTTTGTAAGATGGATTGCCTTGATCTGTTCTGTTTGGGTAGGATTCTTCCTTAGTATCTTTCTATCTCCACTCATCCATGCTAAACCCAACCAAATGCCTTATCCTTTTTGACAACAAGTGTCTGAGAACCAGTTCCCTATGGTATTACCAGCCATCCAACAAAGGAATGCTTCCCAACTTTGGTTACTTCTTTTGTGTGAAGGAACAATCACATCCTTTCCCCATGCCACCTCTATCCTTAGATACAACAACTGAACCAACAAGAAGAGACAGAAATGTGCAACTGAAGTATTTACAAGAAGAGATGAGAAGTCTATCACATCAAGGAGGAGTCCTGAGAGACATGCCTACAAGAGAGGCGATGATGAAAAGCCTAGACCATAGAATCGTAATATATATAGCCCTATGTTAGGCAAGTGTTGCCAAAACGTATGATATACGGTGAGGATAAACACAAACCAAGTTTGGAGGTGTCCTACAAAAGGAAGTTTTTGCCTACCATGAGAGTTACGTTAGTTGCATGGAAGCTGGAAGCTGAGAAGATGAAGCACATGGAGGACACCAAGTAATTCGAGATAAGAAGCTGTACCGTGAGGGAAAGCCCTACTCAAAGATTTTATGCAGCAAGCAATTCATTTGTCTATCACTACTAATGTCACCCCACAGAAAACAAATAGGAGAAACGGTGCTTTGAAGTTTTTTCACAGGGATTAGAGGTGATGCACTGATACCCGATGATGTAGTTACCTGCGTCAAAAGAATATGGGTTAGGTTGAGACTCTAAGTGCAGAGTGTGTAGTAAGTGGAAGACGTGTTTTCCCCACGAGGGGTGACTAATATCGAATTCTCGGGGAATCAGTAGTGAAGATTTATCTTTCCTATCCTTCTTTTGGTTACCTACAAAACAAAGTAAATGTTTTGGTCCTCAACCTCACCTAGTGGTTGTCAAGCATAAGGTGTGAGAATGATATCAAGATAATATGCAATGCAAACAAGAAATAAATATGCAATGGTGGTGAATAAATATGCAAGGATGGTGGTAGCAATGATAAATGATATTTTTGGGTTTTATATGATGAATGCAAAATGTAAAAGTGTTTTTGTATTTTCGGATTTTTAAATGGCAGAAAATGGAAAAGTGGTAAAAGTGGTTGGAAAGGTGTTTCTTATGATTAAAAATGGACCGGGGTTCATGGTTTCACAAATGCACTCTCTGTTTAATAAAGTGGTAGACAATGAAACACTAGAGTTGTCATATGAGATTGCAACACAACAGTTTAATGACAAGTTATAATTATATGGGCATCACGTCCTAACATAGAGACCTTTTGGTTATTAGTCTCTCTTATACTCCACCAAGATGCGAACTAAATCATAACACCTCAGTAATTAAGATAACTCAGAGTATAGCAATAAGTATCATGACATGAAGTTAAAATAAGAACATGCTAGATCTAGTCATGGAGGAAGTGGCAATGGTCACACCCACATCTCCGGTAGCATGGTATTTATTTTTATCCCTAGTGAGGCAACAAAGTAAGGTAGAGATATCCAAGTGGATCACAGAACTTTCTCTCACGTTCACTGCACTAGCCACCCCCCCCCCCCCCCCGTTACTCCAACTAATGCACACGTTCCCCCTCACACGCTCTCATGAACATGCTTGATCATGACAAGTAAATAAGAACGGGGTACATAATATGCATCTACTTTCATAACTGAAACAAAACCATTGCAATCTCAAACATATATTAACTCATAAAAAGATCCACCACAAAGGTATTACATAGATGACCGTAATCATGTTCAGCAGCACATACGGTACTAATTAGTGAAGCTCAAGAGAGAGAGATACATAAGTTACTTCCACAAACCCGTAGTCTAGAGGTGGACTACTCCCTCTTCATCATGGAGACGGTGGAGAAATCGTTGTAGAAGATGGAGACCACGCCGGCAGCGCCCCGCCGGAGTTTTCCCCCTCCAATCTGCAACTCCAGGTCTCTGTTTCGGTGTTTCTGTGTTTCTGCGGCGCTCCTTCCAGAGAACGTCGGGGGACTATTTTTATAGGCGGTTTTAGGTCAAAATGGAGTCGTGGGCGAAAAGATCGACGGCAACGGAGCCTCGAGGCTCCAGATGGTGGGTCCCACGCGGCCCCTGTACCTGGCCACGTGGGCCACCCCCTTTTGGGCCTCGGGCCTCCGCTTGTTCGCTTCCTTCGCTCCCAAGTCTTCTTCCTTCCAAAAACTGATGCTCGTAAATTTCCAGGTCATTTGGACGTCGTTTGGGTCCCTGAAACATTAAAATATAGAAATAGGGGTTTCTGCCTGCGCAGGGTTAATTCCTTAAAAAATAGGAAACGTATCAAATATTCCCAAAATCATTATAAAACAGTGATATAACCCTTATATGATGCAAATATGACTGGAATATAAGTAAAATAATGCAAAGTTCATGTATGCATTTTACATGCATCAACATCCCCAAGCTTAACCTATACTCGTCCTCGAGTATGAAGGTGATAAAACTAACATGGACTTTGCAATTTAATACTAACAATGGATATCAAAGATGATTACTATTCCTACATAGAGTCAAATGGTTCATTCTTAAAAGGAGTAGCAATATGCAAGATAGTTTATGAAGTGATATCAAGTATTCAATGCAAGGATGTACAATGATAATTCACAAAGTGTAACATAAGAGAAAGCATAATAAGAAGTAAGAACATCCTACAATGGTCATAGAGTATTTGATAAAAATCTGAATATAAAAAGTGGACACTTTGGAAAGATATATATGAGTAGAGGTAAAGCATGAATAAGTTTCATCTAACTTCTGAACTTCTCTACTTAAGTCAATGATTGTAATATGATAATCCTTGGTGTCAAGCTCTCATTCCCCTATCATAGCATCTTGAATGATTAAGTTTAAAGTGAAAGCAAATACGAGTAGTGTGCTTGACAAAGTACATGTTGAAAGTCTCATGCCCCTTGAATACAAGTACCTACTCCATGTGTTACTCAACTTGGAAAACAAAGCAAGTTCAAGTTAAATATCATTGTAAGTAATAATAGTATCATTAAGAGCGTCAACTGGGGTACCTCTTGTCCCAGGATATGGAACAAGCCCATATCAAAATGACAAGACAAACAAACACAATGAACAATCTCAACACCCTTTTTATTTACCAATAGATAGCTTTTTATTGTTAGGTGTATCACAGAAGGTTCACCATAGCATGTAAGTAAATTTCCACCATGAATGATGCATGGCTTAGATTAGCAGCCCAGGCGTCTCTCTAACCATTTATACAAACTCATTTAAATTCACTTCATTTCCACATTTATTTCAGCCATGGGAAGCATCTGATACGTCCCAAACGTATCTATAATTTTTGATGTTCCATGCTTGTTTTATACCAATTGCTACATGTTTTGCATCTACTTTATATCACTTTTATACATTTTTTGGGACTAACCTATTAACAAGATGCTGAAGTGCCAGTTCCTGTTTTCTGCTGTTTTTTGTATTCCAGAAAAGCTAGTCTGGAAATATTATCGGAATTGGACGAAACTTCACGGGGATCCCTATTTTACCAGAACACACCTGAAGGACCAAAGGAGCAGCAGAGGAGAGCCACCAGGGCCCCACACGCCACTAGGGCGCGGGTCCCCCCTGGCGCGCCCTAGGGTGGTGTGGGCCCCTCGGGGGTCGTCAGCCGCCGCCCTTTCGCCTACTTATTCCCCCGACGCGAAAACCCTAAGTGTCTGAGCCAATATCCACGAAAAGTTCCAGAGACGCCGCTGCCGTCAACCCTAGCTCGGGAGGGTCCAGAACCTCTTCCCGGCACCCTGCCGGAGAGGGGAATCGTCACCGGAGGCTTCTACATCGCCATGCCCTGTCTCCGGAGTGATGCGTGAGTAGTTCATCCTTGGACTACGGGTCCATAGCAGTAGCTAGATGGTTGTCTCCCCAATTTGTGCCATCATGTTTAGATCTTGTGAGCTGCCCTACATGATCAAGATCATATTATTGTAATGCTACATGTTGTGTTTACTGTTATCCGATGAATATTGAATACTATGTCAAGTTGATTATCAATCTATGCCCTATGTTATTTAAGATCTTGCATGTTTTCCGTTACTCGTAGATGCTTTGGCCAAGTAGATGCTTGTAACTCCAAGAGAGAGTATTTATGCTAGATAGTGGGTTCATGCCTCCGGTAATCTGGGAGAGTGACAGCAACTTCTAAGGTTGCGGATGTGCTGTTGCCACTAGGGATAACCTAACAATGCTATGTCCACGGTCATATGTATTTGTTTACATTACGCACTTTACCTAATGCAATTATCCGTTGCTTGCAACTTAATACCAACGGGGACTCGGATGACAACCCGGCGGTGGATTATTAGTCATAGACGCTGTTGGATGACGGTCTATGTATTATGTCGTAATGCCCAATTAAATATCATAGTAATCATCATGTCATATATATGCATTGTCATGCGCTCACTATTTGTCAATTGCCCAGCTGTAATTTGTTCACCCAACATGTTAGTTATCTTTTATGGAGCGACACCACTAGTGAACTGTGGACCCCGGTCCATTCTTTTACACTGATTAAACCACCACAAACTGCAAACTGTTCCTTTTTCATTCTCTGCAATTTAATACTCATTTTCCACACCATACGTTTAATCCTTTGTTTTCAGCAAGCCGGTGAGATTGACAACCTCACTGTTTCGTTGGGGCAAAGTAGTTTGATTGTGTTGTGTGCAGATTCCACGTTGGTGATCGTGTTGCGCCGTGCGAGCCAGCAACAACCTTCTGAAGAGTTGCTGCTCCTACTGGTTCGATAACCTTGGTTTCTTTCCGAGGGAAAACTTGCTGCTGAACTGCATCATACCTTCCTCTTGGGGTCTCCCAATGAACGTGTGATTCACGCCATTAGCATCCAGAAACAAAAGTACATGATATCAACTAAATGAGATGAAGTGCATGTTGAAAGCTTGCCATGTGACAGCACATATGAGCTAACTCTCAACCAAAGACATTTGTCAAGCCCACAACATCATAATTTTAATCACAATGGGTCATGTTTTATTTATGCAATGAAAGTAAAGTGTGCATCAAGTTCGAGAGAGCTATAACCAACTTTTCCCACAACAATCAACAACATAAGCATTTTCATTCAGAGGTATGATAACACAAATATCATATAAACATACTCGGAATAGCATAAAGCTAATAGGTAGATATGGTGGACTCACTGGAAAAACTTTGGTTGAAGGTGTTGGAAACAAGTTTTTGCTTGTTGGAATTTTTGGGCTAGCAAGAGGGAGAAAGTTGACCATCTAAATGCATGCATGAGTGTCCATAGAACTAACTAATCCATGTTAAACAAGTAAATAACATTCAGCATCAAAACATGAATAAAAGATAGCTCTTGATAAAATATTTGCAAATTATTACTCATTAACAAGCTCATGAATCATGCAATATATGTGTATTTTAAAATTAACTCAACATCCCTTTTCCCAATCTTATAATAGCATCCAACATAATTCAACCCAAATTTCCAGTAGCTCTCTCATATAAATGATAGTGTGGTGGTCTCACAAAATAAAAATCAAACCTAAACAAACAAAAAGACGCTCCAAGTTTATGCGATAAAGTGTTTCGATCGAAAAACAGAAGTTAGACGTGTGCAAACCGAGAGTGTGTAGGTCCAGTGGGGTTGTCTTCACATCCCCAAGCTTATGGTCTTCACCATCCTTGGATAGCTCTTGGTGCATCTCCTCTAATCCCTGTGAAAAAACTTCAAAACACCGTTTCTCCCATTCTTTTTCTGTGGGGTGCATTAGTAGTGATAAACAAATAGATTTCTTGCTGCATATAATCCTTAGACAAAAATTCATATGAATGTCCAGAAAGTGTATAATGTTGTATGCCTACTCATAAACTCAATTGGATCAAAAAGATTCAAGTTAAAAGTTCTAAGCATGCATCAAACAAAATGGGACAGAATCTGTCCAGAAAAACAGCAGCAGCTAAACGTATTTTTCTACCCTACTTAACTTTGTCGGAAAATTCCGAAAAAATTCATGCATACAGAGGATGAAAAGTTGCACTACAGTTCAAATATGAGCTCATTCGGAGTTACAGAATAAGAATTAAAAATCATACCGTGCACAGATTCGTGCAGGAATAAAATCTCCGAACGCTATAAGCAACTTTTTCAACCAAAATGAGTAAAACTTGGCACTTTATTAAAAATTCCAGAAACTAAACTAAAACTAAGTCTCTTGTTACAGCAAGAGGACACAAAGAAAATCACAAATAAAAACAACCGGGTTGCCTCCCGTAAAGCGCTTTCTTTATAGCCATATAGCTAGGCTTCTTACTTGATGTTTATTGTGGACGAAGCTCATGAGGGAGCTTGAACTTTGGTGTGTCCCTCTTCCTTGGGAAGTGTTCCATGCACTTCTTGTGTGGAAACTGAAACTTCACATTCCCTTCTTTTGAATCAATGATAGCACCTGTAGTACGAAGAAAAGGTCTTCCAAGAATAATTGGACTAGAGGTTTTATTCCCCATATCCATGATTAGAAAATCAACAGGCACAAATGTCATATGTAACTCTACCATAACATCACTTACTTTTCCTAAAGCATGTTTAATGGAATCATCAGCAAGTGCAAGTTCAATAGAGCATTTTTCAAGATTTTTCAATTCAAGTACTTCATATAGTTCTTTAGATAAAACAGAGACACTAGATCCTAGATCAAGTATAGCATGGTGTGTCTCTTTTCCAATGGTTACTAGGACTTTGGGAATCCATATATCCCCAAGCTTAGGTGGTATCATAGCCTCTTGGTTGTACCTAGCAATCTTTTCTTTCAAGACATGATTAGCAATATAAGAACCAAAACCAGCTTGGTTAAGTTGATGGAAGGATCACTTGCAAATTTTTGTAAGATAGATATTAATTCATGCAAGCTACAATTCTCTAAGTCAAGCAATGGTTCCTTGACTTCACTAAGCATTTTAACTTCCTCAACTTTCTTCTCTTTCACTACCATAATAGTTTCCTTAGCAATTCTCTCTTGCTCATGAATATGTTCCCAAGATTTATTTATAACCTCTTGACAATATTTAATTGTTTCCTCATGTTTTTGAGCTATAATGGTGTTCTTTAATGAGGAAACTTCCTTAGTGAGCTGATCTACCCTTTCAAACAAAGAGTCTTGTTTTTCAAACTTAGATATAAATTCCTTATTAAGCTCCTTTTGAGTAGATATAAATGATCTAATGGTGTTTTCCAAATCACTAGAAACATTACTACTAGTGGCATATTTGTTTGGCACATATGGGGGTTTATTATAAGAGTTATAATTGTTGTTACCATACCCATTATTACCATAGTTCCTAATGAAGTTGACATCAATATTTTCAGGATTATTACCAACTAGTTCTTGCAAAGGCACATTTTCAATATTTTGTTTATTAATGAAAGCAAGAATAGTATCCATTTTAGATGACAAATCATTTGTTTCTTCTATGGAGTTCACTTTCTTAGAAGGATTAGGTGCTCTATCAGTATGCCATTGACTATAGTTTTGCAAAATACTTTCCAATATGTTCTTAGCTTCTACTATAGTTTTTCCCATAAACGCACCTCCAGCAGCAGAATCAAGAATATTTCTAGACATGTAATTTAGACCATTGTAAAAAGAGTGTAATATGGTCCATTCGTTGACCCCATGTGATGGACAAGTTCTAAGCATAAGTTTAATCCTATCCCAAGCCATAGCAACATGTTCATTTTCATTTTGCCTAAAAGAAAGAATGTTGTTTCTATTTTGCAAAATTTTAACAGGAGGATAGTATTTCTTAATGAAAGCTTCTTTTAAATCATCCCAAGTTTTAATGCTATCAATAGGTAATGAATGCAGCCACTCTTTAGCTTTTCCTCTAAGTGAGAAAGGAAATAACTTCAGTTTTAGAATATCACTTTCCACATTTTTAAATTTCTGCATGTCACATATTTCAACAAAATCATGAAGATGCATAGAGGCATCCTCCATAGCACTACCGCCAAATTGTTCCCTAGTTATCAAGTTCAACAAACTAGGACTTACTTCATAACTATCAGCATTTATCTTAGGTGTGGCAATGGGCCTAGCAATAAATTGATCATTTGGAGTGTTTGTGTAATCACACAACTTAGTTCTTTCTCCCATTTTAGCAAGTTTTTATGTTTTTTAATTTTTTATGCAAAACTGAAAATAAATATGCAAACCGAACTTAAAAATGCAAGACAATGACAAAACAAGATAAATTGCTTTGAAGGTAAAGATGGATAAGATGATGCTCACGTAGGTGCAACCTCCCCAAGCTTAGGTGTTAGCACAAGTTGGTGATGAAGTTGACTTGGTGAGATATCCTTGGATAAACCTTTCAGCAATGATTCCCCGGCAACGGCGCCAGAAAACAGTCTTGATCCCGACGTAGTTACCTGCGTCAAAAGAAATGGGTTAGGTTGAGACTCCAAGTGCAGAGTGTGTAGTAAGTGGAAGACGTGTTTTCCCCACGAGGGGTGACTCGAGGGTTTAATATCGAACTCTCGGGGAATCAGTAGTGAAGATTTATCTTTCCTATCCTTCTTTTGGTTACCTACAAAACAAAGTAAATGTTTTGGTCCTCAACCTCACCTAGTGGTTGTCAAGCACAAGGTGTGAGAATGATATCAAGATAATATGCAATGCAAACAAGAAATAAATATGCAATGGTGGTAAATAAATATGCAAGGATGGTGGTAGCAATGATAAATGATATTTTTGGGTTTTATATGATGAATGCAAGATGTAAAAGTGTTTTTGTATTTTCGGATTTTTAAATGGCAGAAAATGGAAAAGTGGTAAAAGTGGTTGGAAAGGTGTTTCTTATGATTAAAAATGGACCGGGGTTCATGGTTTCACAAATGCACTCTCTCTTTAATAAAGTGGTAGACAATGGAACACTAGAGTTGACATATGAGATTGCAACACAACAGTTTAATGACAAGTTATAATTATATGGGCATCACGTCCTAACATAGAGACCTTTTGGTTATTAGTCTCTCTTATACTCCACCAAGATGCGAACTAAATCATAACACCTCAGTAATTAAGATAACTCAGAGTATAGCAATAAGTATCATGACATGAAGTTAAAATAAGAACATGCTAGATCTAGTCATGGAGAAGTGGCAATGGTCACACCCACATCTCCGGTAGCATGGTATTTTTTTTATCCCTAGTGAGGCAACAAAGTAAGGTAAGATACCCAAGTGGATCGCAGAACTTTCTCTCACGTTCACTGCACTAGCCACCCCCCGTTACTCCAACTAATGCACACGTTCCCCCTCACACGCTCTCATAAACATGCTTGATCATGACAAGTAAATAAGAACGGGGTACATAATATGCATCTACTTTCATAACTGAAACAAAACCATTGCAATCTCAAACATATATTAACTCATAAAAAGATCCACCACAAAGGTATTACATAGATGACCGTAATCATGTTCAGCAGCTCATACGGTACTAATTAGTGAAGCTCAAGAGAGAGAGATACATAAGTTACTTCCACAAACCCATAGTCCAGAGGTGGACTACTCCCTCTTCATCATGGAGACGGTGGAGAAGTCGTTGGAGAAGATGGAGACCACGCCGGCAGCGCCCCGCCGGAGTTTTCCCCCTCCAATCTGCAACTCCAGGTCTCTGTTTCGGTGTTTTGTGTTTCTGCGGCGCTCCTTCCAGAGAACGTCGGGGGACTATTTTTATAGGCGGTTTTAGGTCAAAACGGAGTCGTGGGCGAAAAGATCGACGGCAACGGAGCCTCGTGGCTCCAGATGGTGGGTCCCACACGGCCATACCTGGCCGCGTGGGCCACCCCCTTTTGGGCCTCGGGCCTCCGCTTGTTCGCTTCCTTCGCTCCCAAGTCTTCTTCCTTCCAAAAACTGATGCTCATAAATTTCAGTCATTTGGACGTCGTTTGGGTCCCTGAAACATTAAAATATAGAAATAGGGTTTTCTGCCTGGCAGGGTTAATTCCATAAAAAATAGGAAACATATCAAATATTCCCAAAATCATTATAAAACAGTGATATAACCCTTATATGATGCAAATATGACTGGAATATAAGTAAAATAATGCAAAGTTCATGTATGCATTTTACATGCATCATGCACCAAGAGCTATCCAAGGATGGTGAAGACCATAAGCTTGGGGATGTGAAGACAACCCCACTGGACCAACACACTCTCGGTTTGCACACGTCTAACTTCTGTTTTTTGATCAATGCACCTTATCACATAAACTTGGAGCGTCTTTTATTTGCTTTTTATTTTATTTTTGTTTGTCTTGAGACCACCACTATCATTTATATATGAGAAAGCTACTGGAAATTTGGGTTGAATTAAGTTGGATGCTATTAAAAAGATTGGGAAAGGGATGTTTGAGTTGATTCAAAAAGATACATATAGTTGCATGATTCATGTGCTTTTTAATGAGTATTAATTTGCAAGTGTTTTATCAAGAGCTATCTTTTATTCATGTTTTGATGCTGAATGTCACTTTACTTTGTTTAACATGTATTGGTTAGTTCTATGGACACTTATGCATGCATTTAGACGGTCAACTTTCTCCCTTTTGCTAGCCCAAAAAATTTTAACAAGTAAAAACTTGTTTTCCAACACCTTCAACCAAAGTTTTTCCAGTGAGTCCACCATATCTACCTGTTAGCTTTATGCTATTCCAAGTATGTTTATCATGTTATATTGTATTATCTTTGCTTCCAAATTAAAATGCTTATGTTATTGATTGTTATGGGAAAAGTTGGTTAAAAAGCTCTCACGAACTTGATGCACACTTTACTTTCATTGCACTTAATAAACATGGACCATTGTGATTAAAATTATGAAGTTGGTGCTTGACAAGAGTCTTGGTTGGGAGTTAGCTCATATGTGCTGTCACATGGCAAGCTTTCAACAGTGCTCTTAATTATATTTAGTTGATATCATGTACTTTTGTTTATGGATGCCTAACATTGTGTGAAATAAAAGTGGAAACTTGGTAAGTTTGAGGAGTAAGTATAAATGGCTAGAGAGACTCACCGGGCGGCTAACCCAAGCCGTGCATCATTCATGCTGGAAATTTACTTACATGTCACGGTGGACCTTCAGTGAGGCACTTCACAATAAAAAGCTATAACAATAGTAAATAAAAGAGTGCTGAGATTGTCCATTTTGTTTGTTTGTCTTGTCATTTTGACATGGGCTTGTTCCATGTCCTGGGACAAGAGGTACCCCGGGATCAACTCTTAATGATGCTATTATTACTTGCAATGACTTTAACTTGAACTTGCTTTGTGACCCGAGTTGAGTAGCCAGTTGAAGAGGTACTTGTATTCAAGGGGCATGAGGCATTCAACCCATACTTTGTCAAGCACATTACTCATATTTGCTTTCACTTTAAACTTTAACCATTCAAGATGCTATGATAGGGGTAATGAGAGCTCCACACCAATGGATACCACATTGCAAACATTAACTTAAGTAGAAGCATTTGGAAGGTAGATGAAACTTATTCATGTTTTACCTCTACTTATTTATCTATCTTTCCAAAGTGTACACCTTTTATATTCAGATTTACAAGAGTACTCTATGATCATTATAGGATGTTTTTACTTTTCATTATGCATACATTTGGTCCATAGTACTTTCTTCTAGGTTACACTTTGTGAATTATCATTGAACATCCTTTCATTGAATATTTGATATAACTTCATAATCTATCTTGTATATTGCGACTCCTTTGAGAATGAATCATTTGACTTTATGTAGCAATAGTAATCATCTTTAATATCCATTGATAGTATTAAAATGCAAAGTCCATGTTAGTTTTATCACCTTCATAGTCGAGGACGAGTATATGTTAAGCTTGGGGATGTTGATGCATGTAAAATGCATACATGAACTTTGCATGTTATTACTAGATATTCCTACATATTTGCAACTTATATGATGTTATATTCATGTTTTATAATGATTTCGGGGATTTTCTAAACAATCCCCCCTCTTTTGGTTCTAACTCTGTTTTCCAGAAAACGTCTTTTTTATTGTTTCGGACTTTCCGGGAGCTTCGGGACTCCAAAAAGGGCAAGGCCAAAGAGCACGGTTCAGAATTTTCGAGACGAATGCAATGGGCTGAAAATGAAGACCAGAAGCCCAACCAGCTGGAAACTAGAGGGCCCCACACGGTCAGATTCCCTGGCCGCGTGAGGACCCCTCTTTTCCCCCTGGTGGCTCCGATGCCGTCCGTTTTCATCTCCGTGGCTTCGTCTTGACCTAAAACCGGCTATAAAAATAGTCCCCCGGGGAGTTTCGGGAGGAGGCGGCGGAGAAACACAAAACCACGAAACAGAGAGTCAGAAGGCTGCCGTCGGAGAAGATCGGAGGGGGAAACGCCGCCGGAATCACCTCCGGAGGGCTCCACCCCCCTCCGGCGTGTTCATCATCAACATCTACAGCAAGATCAGCTCCATCTCTCCACTGTAAACTCTTGGCAAACATGATATATGATGCAATATACTATTCCCTTGATCTATTGTGTCTCCCCATCTATGTTTGAGAAGTGATTTGTTCATGGCAATAGTGAAATAGTTCGTTGATTGGTTGCATACAAGTTTTGTTATCTTTTATGATTGTCTTTATGTACAATATATGAGTGCACACATATGTAGGGGAATGCATGTAAGGTGATCACCGGTAATGTAATGGAGTGAGGTAGACTTGGGAGGACATGTAAACCTGAGACCGAGTCATGAAGTTACTTTATTGGGGGATATATATAGGGGACCTTAGAACTTAAGGCTATGGTGGGACTTTTATGTCTTAATAATTCTTGTGTGCTCATTTACTTGGCCATGAGATCCATCATAAGGGGTTTTAGTTCATTTACTTGGCTACACCTATTTATGGCTCCTTACTAGAAGAAACAATTAAGACTGAAACATGTGCTTCACTAATTGTGACAACCACACAAATGAAATAACAATTGCTAGAACATTTGCTCACTTGAGATATTTGCTATTTGAGATATTTGCTACTTGCTACTTTGAAAAACTTGCTCTAAGAAACTTGCGTTTGAAACTTGATTGAGAAACTTGTTACTAGATAAACTCATTCCACATCACTTGCTTTCATTAGTTAGTTCCTTTCATATTTTAACTTATTGCTTTGCACAAACGGCCATATAAGAGGGTTATAGGGCTTTAGAGAATAGATAGTTTACCTTCAGCTCCTTGTGGGTTCGACACTCAAATACTTATCGAATTGTGCTACAGTGATTACTTGCTCTTGGGGACTATCACTGTGGCGGAGCTACCTCCGACCAGCGCCTTCTCGTTTGACTAAAAAAAGGGGTGTTGCACAACATGTTGAAGATCAACAGATATATAGGGATGCGACAATTTTTAATGCAACATGGCATGACGATATGTAATCAAATAGGCAAACAACATTGCAGGACTGGACATAGCAAGTGGTTAGCTTGCCTCGGGGTCATGTAGTTGTTCTCTGGTTCGTCGATGAAGTGAAGACGTCGCGGACTCGGGCACCGGTAGCCCTACACCGCGCCGACGGGGTGGTATCACAAACAAAATGTGCTACCCGGAATATTTACTGGAAAAATGTGAAATCCATACCATTTGACAGATCTCGCAAAGATAGGAATTTACAAATTTGAATCACCGAAAACGGAGCTACGGTTTAAAAGTTTTGAACGTTTGAAAATCTGTCTAGCAGGAAAAAGAAAAAAAACAGTTCCACGAAAAAAACGGAATGGGCCGCTCGGCCACGCGCAACTGGGCCGTGACCGGCCGCTGCGCGCTGGCCGCCTGCTCGCGGATGGGCCGCTGGCGGGCCGCCCTGGGATGGGCTGCTGCTTCTGCTGGGCTAGGTTGGTGTGGCTGCCTGGGAAAGAAAAAAAAAGAAAAAAAAAGGATCGCTCGATCCAGTCGTTGACCTCCTGTTCGTCTTCTTCCTTCGCGCGGGAGAGCACACGGGCGGCTCGGGCGCTCGCCGACGCGGCTGCTGGGTGGGCCGAGGCGCCGGGAGACGGCGGGGTTGGAGCGGTGGCGGCGTACCGCGGCCAGGGGAGGGGCTAGGGATGGCATGGGTGCTCGCCACCTTGAGCTTCGGAGCTCGGTAATGGCGGCCGAGCACGGGGCGCTCACGGTGGCGCTCGGCTTGACGATTTGGGGCCAGGAAACGGATGAGGTGGAGATGGGGGAGGTGTGCAGGTGGTTTGGCTCGGGCTGGGAGGTGTGGACGGCTCGAGCTCGTGCTCGACATGACTTCGGTGTCCACGGCCGAAATCCGAAGGAGACGAGCTCGTTCCTCGAGCAAACTTGCTGGGAGTCCAGGGGGAAGAGGAGAGTGAGGTGCGGTTCCAGAAGAGGGTCTGGGCTGCCTTATATAGCCGGAGAGGGGGGAGAGGTAGGTGCGAGGTTGTTCGGCCATCAATGGCGTTTTGAGGTCATGGCTTATGTTGCTCCGGCCACAGGGGAGGGATAAGGAGGAGGAGAGGATAGGGAGGGCCGAGCTGGAGGTACAGCGGCGCACATGGCGGCACTGCAGCAAGGGATAAGGGCAGGGCTGGGGTTTGCACAGGGTCATGCCGACACCGGCATGTCCAGAGCGCGACGTGATCGGCATTGCTCGCGTTCCCGATGACTCGGAGCCCCAAAAGGAAAACGGGTCACGTCACAAGGTTACACTAACACTACACAGAGCATCTAGCAAGCAAAACACCAAATTGGGACAAAATTCCCGTACAAAGTTTTGAAAAATTCAAATGCACTCAAGGTGTTCGATGAAATGAAAATGGACTTCCTCTATCCCAATGGAGCTAGGATTTTTACTGGTGATGTTATACTGGTATGTGAGCAATGTGGTCCAGTTTCATCCAATTTGGAGAAGGTTTCATGTGTAAACATTTTCGGGTTTCAAAAAGGGCAGAAGGTGTTCGATGGGTGTCCTACAAGAAAAAGTTGGTCCAAATGATTCTAATTTTCTGTGGGAGGCTTCTAATGGGACAGGGAACACTTCCTCAGGTGGTCAAGATTTATGGTGGAGTGGAAGTAGGGTTTTGGACTTAATGGCCTGGTAGTGGAAGATTTGGTAATTTCTTTAATCTGAAAAAGTTGCATAGGTCATGACGATGTTCTTGCATATATAGGATATACATGAGGATAGGTGTCTCTGGAATTTTTGGCGGAATTTTCTAAGCAAGATGAAGGAGAGTTGCTTTGGAGAGGCGGTATATTGGGTTTTTCTTTTCTATAGAAAAGGCATTAGGGTTTTATAAGGAAAACCCTGAGGAACGGAATCAAGGGTGATCAGAGATATCCGGAGAATATTCCTGGGGTTGGGGCATAGAGAGGTACATGATCTCAACATCAATCACTAAAAGTTCAAATGAGTTTTGATAAAACCCAGAGAAATCCAAGTAAACGGTTTTCGCAAATTTTTAGTTCACCCATTTTTCAGGAAAACCGGTTAGTGAAATTCGGGGTGTTACAACGCACGGGAATCTAGGAGTCCATCATGACGCCATGAAAACCATGCCAGAACGGTCAAATCAAGTCCAAACGGCACCGTCTTCGGTCAGCACTGTAAAAAACAGGACCCACATGTCACGTCCCATCCATCGTATCAAGCACGCCACCGCTTGTCAGAAGGCACAGTCACCAAACGCGTCATCCATGACGTCATCACAAGCGCACCACCTGGTAAGTACTCAGGTCCTTAAAAGGGTCGAGTCTGAAGGTGAAAATCAAACCAAACCAAATCTGGTCACTCGACCGCCTCGTCGAGTCTGAAGGTGAAAATCAAACCAAACCAAATCTGGTCACCTGACCGCCTCGTCGATTTTGAGGATGAAAATCAAATCAAGCCAATGTGGTCACTCGACCGTTTCATAAGACAAACACAAATAACTCCCATTGGGAGCGGATCAAAAAATTTGTTGATTACCGCAAAAGTTTTCAAAGTTTTGAGATTATCCTCAACTGTAAGAAATTAAGCACAATCTCGGAGGCTACTCCCATCGGGAGCGCTGTCGCGCACCCGATAAAACAGAACTCAGAAACATTAGGTTGTCCAAAACTGGCAGTCGAAGCTTACTCGACTCAGATCGAAACTTACTCGACTCAGATCGAAGCTTACTCGACTTGACTGTTTAGTCTTATGCAAATATCAACCACAAATCCCCGAGATTGCGTCCGCCGCATATATACCTCGGATGATGCACGCACAGTATAAAGGTAAGACCCACCGATCCGTCGACTTTTCATGTCAACAGACATGAAGAAAATCCTAAGCGGACGCGTTAGGTAGCAAAGTTATGATGTAGGCCGGCTCTATAAGACCTCCGCGGCTGGAGTCGGACCTGACTAGCTTCTTCCGGATTTGAGTCCGGGGACTCGAGATTGAAATAGGCTATTAAGGTTTTGCCAAGAAGTGCAGTTAACTGGTCCCGATCCGTCGAGTGTACCAGGCCTACTACGTCATGATCCCTAGACAAAATAAACAAAACATTAGTCGATGTATATTCCGACTAAGCATCACTAGTAGGAAAAAGCCTACCGCTGGCGGACGGAAATCAGCTACCGCTGGCGGGCACGTGCCCGCCAGCGATACATACGCCAGTGGTAATAGTTACCGTTGGCGGGCGCGCCGTCCGCCAGCGGTAAGGGTGGTTACCACTGGCGGGCAACACTAGCGCACGTCAGCGGTAGATGCGACAGCGCTGGCGGGCACGGAGTCTGCCAGCGGTAAGTGAGCAGCCCGCCAGCGGTAACTTATTACGAATTTAAAAAATATAAACACTAGTGGCGTACATTATAGAATGCACGCCAGTAGTAACTAATTAAATATTAAAAAAATAAAACCAATAAATTAATCCTTTTATCCAACAAATTAAAATTAATACAGGTCATTATTCAATAGTTCAAGTATGCCGTTACATCAATCAATATAACTCTATGGACTTTACAAAATGATTGTCGCCGCAGCCGCGTGTTGATGCTCTCGCCGCAGTCCCTTTGTTGATGTCGCCACAGCTAGGAGCCCCTTGTCGATGTCGCCATTGTCATTGCCACCGCTGCCGCGGTTACGTCGTGACAGCGAGGGCAGAGGCGAAGCAGGAAGTAGACGAAGCCGATGGCTGGCCGGGCGCAAGAGGCCACGGGCAGCACTCTGACCTGTTACCTTGTCGTAGATTATCTGCACATACACAAAGAAGGAACTGTGCTTTAGATCAAAGAGAACGCCCATGCATGTCCTAATAACCTCATTGACTAACTGCCTCCAAACAACACTGATAAAATACATATCACACGAATGGCTAGAGAAGGTGAGGGAACAATGCATGCAGTTTTCACCTGTTATTTCCTGGTTTATCAATGAGCTAAAAGTTGCATGCCCAACAAATTAATCAGTATAATTATCAGCATCTCTACACAACACAAACATCGTTTGAAACAAGATCATACAGCTACCGACTGCAACTTAAGCATGGCATTTAGCTCACAAAGTAGCCAATTAGATTTCAACACCTTACACAACAGAGGAAATTCATACGACAAAAGTTGCAGGGTTATTTTTTGTTTTGCATACAAGACTGATGAATAAAGAACTTGAGGCAGTATTGCCACATGTAGATGACTAGACAAGGACAATGAAGAGCTTGGAAGGCTCACCTATGAGGACACGACGATTCCAACAAGCATGAAGAGCTGTGCAAGGTTCTCACAGTCAATGTCATAGGGTAGGTTCCTGATAAATACCATGGCCTCCTCCGGTGAGTACTCCTCGTAATATTCCTGCTGTCTCGGTGATAGCGTTGTTGGAGCTGGAGCTGGAGCATCACATACAAAACAATAGCACTGCATTTTGGAGAACAACAACGGGATCGCGTTACAAAAAGCCAACTGTCTCCTCTGCTACTATATAGTCATTGAATCATATTGCCAACAGACGGTTTCGGGGAGTAAAAATGGTTGTTACTTACCATGCTGCAATGCTTCACGTGAGAAGTAGAGACAAAGCGAAATTCAGAACATACATGGCGCAAGTGAGGGAAGTCCTTGCATGCTATCTGTAGAAGCATACCATCTAACTGTAATTTAACTGATAAAATGCAGCTATAATCAACCTGAGTGAAGAATATGTGCAAGCTAGGTCGAATGCAACTAAAGAGGTGAATAGTTTGTGGACCACGAAACTATTAAGGTTCTTTAAATCAGTTTGGAACCTGTCAAATGACTTAATTATTAAACCCAGGAACATGTGTGTCCATATTATAGCTAGACTCAGATGGAAGCCAGCGATTGGCAAGCAAATTAGAGCCATTTGCAATACAAGTAAGCAGGTATAAAAACCAGTCCAGTCATTTGATTAAGACTACCTCGAGTGAGGTAGGCACATGGGAGATGATGCAGCAACACGAGGACATGAACTTGTGCGACTATGCAGATGGTGCAACAGGCCATGATATCTTCTCCTGCCTAATCGAGTTGGAAATTGGTCAATTATGCATTCAGTGGCAACCTACTGTACAAAAAGAGTAAACGATCAACAAAATGGCAGGGCATTCTACAATTGTGGTCACTAACTATTAAATGGCAGACCTGCGAGTTTTCTTACAAGCCTAAATTAAATTCAAACCACCAAGTTCAACATCGTGAAACAGCATAACCCACGGTTTTGCACTTTCCAGCAAATCAGTCATGCTACCATTTTAATAAATGGTTCAAATTTCACCACAAGACAATACATTGCAATCTCAAGCAAAAACTCAAGAACTAGGTTTACAGCTACATATAAAGATGGAACCTTTTCTGGCAGTCCTACGGGTAGCACATATGGCGTTGACAGGAAGGAAATGCAGCAATTCAAGGAATTGGTCTCACCTCAGAACCGTGGAGACCATCAACGGGAATAAGAGGAGGAGGCCTCACAGGGCCGGCGACGCAGGAGCCCTGGTGGAGGCGCCGGTCGGCGGGGAGGCACAGCCACGCCGGCGAACATTCCGCCGTCCCCTCCTCAGATGAGACGCGTAGGGTTGATGGCGCTCCTGGAAGAGGCACTAGTACAGAACGACACATCGGAAACGGGCCAAAAACCCCTTCGGCAACGGAGAAAGGGTCCGTGTCCCCGCCTCTGTCACTGATGTGATGGCCTTAATCGGTAACGGAGGCCAAAAACCGTTTCCGATGAGGTCTCCATTTGGCAACGGTTGTGCGCAGACCTCCGTTTCCTTAGTTTTCCTTCATCAGATACGGAGTTTGCCATCCACCCGTTTGCACTGAGCATTTCTCATATTTCGGTTACAGGATGCCACGTTTACAAATGCCACTAGATACTTAAAATCTCACAACACAAGCTCAAATACTAAAACGGTAACAGATTTCATTCATATCACAATGTAACTTTACATTTCCATCACAATTTCACCTTTACAATTGCATCACAAGATGTGACAAACATAAGAGGTAAAACGATAACAGATTTCATCTATACTAAGCCTATCATGTCAAAGGACGGAAAGAATATATGATTTCTTTCCTACATCCTTTTCCACAATCCTCGCAGATGTCACTCTAGCTATCTCTTCTTATCTCAACTTCTTTAGAGAAGGATGTTGAATCTTTAGACCCTATACATTAGTAAATAGAGTTACAATTGTTAAATACATATGCTAAAACAAATACACTATGAATTTAAGCAAACTGAAACGATATCTTACCTATGTCTTGAGGTGGCTCTTATTGATGAACCGGAGCAGCCAACACACGGCTTGTCAACAAGATATTGCGATGTCAGCAGCTTCATAGGATGCCTGACAACGATCATCCTTTCCATGGAGGCCACCACCGGCTCTGGATTTTTTATGCAGTGTCACCGAAATCTAATCTAATACGTCACCGATGTGACATTTCGGCGACACTGTATAAAACGCTCTTACTTAAAAAAGTATTTTATGCAGTGTACCAAAACGTCACAATAGCGACGGTGGATATGTATGGTGGAGTTTGAAAGGGAACAGCTTGATATCCCTAAATGTAAATAAGGATTTATGTTAGTTCTGACACTACTAGATAGAACAAACAATTTAACACAATAATATGAAGTATACAGTAGTATATAGTGTGTACTGACCTGTGTATATAATTGGAGGCCATTATGGGAAAGTCAACAAACACTACTCTATTGAGTAATGTTCGTTTTTTTCTGTGTCTCCGACTTTTTTATGCAGTGTCACCGAAATAGACTGCTGTTTTCACATGGACTAGTTAGCTAAACTACAACTAGTTGCAAGTGCACAATAGGCAAGTTAACTACATCAAGAAATGATCTAGATAGAACTACCGGATGTGAACTGAACTACTATCAACAAGTTAGCGAAACTACAACCGGTTGCAAGTGCACAATAGCCAAGTTAACTACATCAAGAAATGATCTAGATAGAACTACCGGATGTGAACTGAACTACTTTCAACAAGTTAGCTAAACTATAACTAGTTGCAAGTGCACAATAGGCAACTTAACTACATCAAGAAATGATCTAGATAGAACTACTGGATGTGAACTGAACTACTTTCAACAAGTTAGCTAAACTACAACTAGTTGCAAGTGCATAATAGGCAAGTTAACTACATCAAGAAATGATTTAGATAGAACTACCGGATGTGAACTGAACTACTTTCAACAAGTTAGCTAAACTATATCTAGTTGCAAGTGCACAATAGGCAAGTTAACTATATCAAGAAATGATCTAGATAGAACTACCGGATGTGAACTGAACTACTATCAATAAGTAAGCTAAACTACAACTAGTTGCAAGTGCACAATAGGCAAGTTAACTACATCAAGAAATGATCTAGATAGAACTACCGGATGTGGATCTGATACCTTCTTCACGTCGCCGTTGGATCGATCTAGCAGATCCGGAAGTGGTGGAGGCAGAGGAAGCGGACAGAACGACGACCTCGCCGTGTCGGGCGAGATGGCGAAGACCTCGCCGTGTCGGGGGACATGGCGAACACCTCGCCGTGTCGGGGGAGATGGCAAAGACCTCGCCGTGATAGTCGTCGTCTGGGCAGAGACGGCGCCGCCACGGCGCCGGCGATGGCCGCAACGCCAGGAGGCGCCGCCACGAACAGATCTAGCATACTGGGACAGAGTGAGGAAACGAGTGTTAGGTTTTGCTCTGTACGCCCATATATATAGGTAAAACATAGGAAACGGTTCTTTAGAAGGACCGTTTCCTTTGTGTTTCTTCCACTGAGGTGTGGGACCTACGCGCCCACTATGTGGAATTTCTTCTACTCTCTGGAATAATATTTTCCTAATCTCTACTATATGGAGAAAACCACTTATAGGATACTTATATTAATATTAGTGATTACTACATTACATACGCAGTACATATAAATAATAATAAAGTAAATTACAGTTGGAGAACTTATAGAACTACTACTAGCTACTTCTTGTTTTTCTTGGGCCCTGCTTCCGCGCAATCCTCGTCCTTCTCACGGCCTCGCTTATTGGGGGCCATTGGAGGTGGTGACGGTGGCGGTGGCGGCAGCATATCAGAGGCAGTGGCGGCAGCTATCTTCTCCGTCGCCGGGGCTCCCTTCTTCGGGACCGGCGCCTCCGCCTCGTCCTCCTCGTCGTCGTCCTCCTCCTCCTCCTTCTCCTCTTCGGTTGACTCGTCATCAGAATCAACCTTCGGCGGGCCCAGCATCAAGGTGGGATCATGGAAGTTGGCGTATTCGTCGTCGCTCGTCTCCGGCGTCGGTCCTTCAACGGACTCGCCGCTGACGGGGGGAGTGTCCCGCGGCGACTCAGTGTGCTCCTGTGTGTCGTTGCTGCGAGGCATCTTCACTAATCAGTAGGAGGGAGCGAGCGAGCGAGAGAGAGAGAGCAGATTTGGTGGCGTCTTGAGCTAGCAAGGATTGGGTTTTTCAAGGAGTAGTGGGCGGTGCCACTACGCCATGGCATTTACTCGCCTCGCTTCGAATTCCAAGAAGATGGAACGTGTCCACATTGGAAACGGACACCCAAAAGTCTTCGTTGCTATAGAGGCACATATCGGAAACGGAGCCAGAATTAAGACCGTTGCCAATACTATGGGTAACGGAGTTAATACTTTCTCCGTTACCTATGTTGACGGGCCAGCCGTGGCCCAGGTCAGGTTTGTACGCACTGGCCGCTCGGAAAGCGTGATTCTTCGTCGCCTAACGCCTGCCGTTTCCATAGAGGGGTATCCGATGTGTCGTTCTGTACTAGTGAGGGGGTATGCGCAGCCCTCCGTGGCTCGCATCGGCGCCGTCGCACCCTAGTGGCCTGCAACCCCTCGCCGTCATGGAGCACCGCATCGCGCTCTCTCGGTTACGCGCGCGACGCGGTCCGGCGAGCTCGACTGAGGGCCGCGCATCCATGTCGCAGCAGGTTCTTCTCCTTGTCTCCAGCTCGGGGATGAGGTCACCGGAGGTCGACGGCGTGCCGCTTCTGCTGCTTGGGGCGGGAGGGAGGCGGAGGAGGGTCACCAAGAGCCATGGATCCAACCGGCGCCGGAAGCACCTAGGGTTAGGTGGGAATTGAGGGACGGAGGAAGCCGGGTGGGTTAGGGCGCCGGTGAGCGTCAAGGGTAAAGGGTGGGGTGGCCGACGGAGGGAGGGTTGCCGGCGCACGGGGCGGGGGCGGCGGCGGATCGAGGAGCGAGCGAGAAGGGAAGGGGATGGAGGGACGGAGGAGGGGATTGGGTGGATGGGGCGCCAGTGAGGATAAGGAGGAGAGAGAGGGTGCGCGCTACCGTTAATTTTTTTATTTTTTGTTTTTGTTTTTTTCTTTTATCTTTTCAAATACTTGATAGTTTGGTCTAATTTTTTTTTAAATACTTTTAAGGTACACAACCAAGTACAAAATAGGTGTATCTTTGTATAGGAAACAATGATACCAAAGGGATTTTACAAAAAAAATTATAAATATCATTTTCCTTTTCTAAGTGCAAAAATTGACTTTTTTGTGAACCAAGTACAAAAAATATGGTGCAAAATGGCACCCATCTAAATATTACAAAGAGTAGTCCACATTTGATGTATAATCCCCGAGTATTAGGATTTTTTTTATTTCTATCTAATTTCGTCTAGTTAAATGAGTTTATGTTGATTTTTCGAAATTAATACAAATTTGAACTACAAGTGTTTAATAGTTTGGTCTAATTTTTCTAAAAAAAATCATTTTATGGTACACAACCAGTGGTTATATCATAGAAATATCGATAGTTTTAGAGAATTTGACCTCTTTCGATGAATAGTCATGGTGATCATTTTGACCGTTTTTCGAAAAAAATCAAATAAATTGAAAAAACCTTCAAAAAAAGATATCCTCTGGCATGGATCCCTTTTATGTGTACTAGTTATTATGAAAAATAATAAACTTGATTTGAACAAATTGTTCAAAAAAATTATTCACAAAAAGGTCTATCATGTATAAATATCTATAAGTTTCAAGCCAAATGACCAAGTTATGGCAATTTCCACGACATAGTTTGTGATAAAGTTCTCATATTTGACAAATAGGTGTGTGTTGGTATAGAAAGCAATGGTTCCGAAGCGATTTTACAAAAAAAATCTATAAATATCATTTTCCTTTTTCTAAGTGCAAAAATTGACTTTTTTTGTGAACCAAGTACAAAAAATATGGTGCAAAATGGCACCCATCTAAATATCACAAAGAGTAGTCCAAATTTGATGGATAATCCCCGAGTATTAGGAATTTTTGGATTTCTATCTAATTTCGCCTAATTAAATAAGTTTATGTTGATTTTCCGAAATTAATACAAATTTGAACTACAAGTGTTTGATAGTTTGGTCTGATTTAAAAAAAATCATTTTAAGGTACACAACTAGTGGCTATATCACAGAAATATCAATAGTTTTATAAAATTTAAACTCTTTCGATGAATAGTCACAGAAATATCAAGGTACACAAGCCAAGTTACCCCTGGCGGACGACATGCTGCGCCCACCAGCGGTAAGTCAACTACCGCTGGCGGGCACTCAACACCGTCTGCCAGCGGTAATTTGCTCGTTTCTGGGCCCAGCTGAGCCAACTACCGCTGGCGGGCACTCAACACCGTCCGCCAGCGGTAAGTATACTACCGCTGGCGGGCACGGCAGCCGTCCGCCAGCGCTAGTTAGCCCCGCCTGTTGGCACCTGCTGGCAACTACCGTTTGGCCCGTCCGCCAGCGGTAGCGTGGTGGCTATAGGCATATTCCTACTAGTGCATGCACATTCGAGGCAATCTCGGTTCCAAACAAGCAAAGTATTAGTCGACGTATATTCCGACTCAGTATACCCAACCGAGATGTTCTTGGCTTACATATACCTATCAAGCAAAGAACTAGCAAAAATAATGCATAATCGGACCGCCAGGTACACTACAAAAGCAAGCAAATCAAGACGTGCATTTACGGAGGAGTCCCTGCCCGATTCTTCGAGTCGACCAAGCACTCGGGGCTACTGACATGTGTGTGCCCTTCGGGTGCGCCACCATGAGGACACCTGGTACACGCACAAGATAAGGCCCACGGGCAAGTTTATCAACAACACATGATCAAGGCCCACGAAGGGGCCCAAGAAGATGACGTACACCCCAAGACTAGTAAACCCTAAGTTGGTAGAAACCTACCTTACCTGTAAACCTAGCCGGTTGCGAATCTCCGAAACCCAGCCTCCTATATAAAGGCTGGAAGGGCCGCCGATCGAGGACACGCAATCCTCATACCACCAAAAGCCCTAGCAAGATCGCATCTCGCCGGGACGCCACTGTAGCTCCATTGTACACCTCATACATCAATAACCAGACAAGCTGGAAGTAGGGTGTTACCCTCCGAGGGCCTGAACCTGGGTAAACCTTGCTTGTCAGCCGACGACACTACCACGCTACAACGTCTCTCCCTCCTCAATCTCAACCCTAGGTACCGAACCATGGGATTTAATGTGTTAACACCACGTCAGGCCCTTTCCCGGCGGTGGCGCCTCATCTGGCGGTCTGAGCCGTCTGAACCTCGACGCCGGCCGCGGCGACGAAAGATTACCCGAGCATACTATCTCCGACATCCCCTGCGGCCACAACAGCCTAATCCTTCGCTGTCATAGATAACAAATATATCTCGTGACCATTCAAAACATATTACAAGTTTTAAAATTCACATGCATGGTGAGGGGGGTTGGGACATTTTCTCCGTTCGTTATGTTAATCAACTTGAAGGCAAGATGGCTATACAACATCAACCACACAACGTTAGTTATTGTACAAGAGATAGGAAAGTGATATTCGGATATGAGACGATTAGCGATTAAGAGCTAGCTGTAAAAAGCGATGCGCGATCAGTAATCATTCAACACAATGTTTATTTTGGAGTGAATTCAACACAATGTTGTACAATTATTGTTTGAAAACAGAGATATCTTTGTTGTGTTCTATGAGTTCAAAAATCTGATGAAATACTATACGACCTTCTACAAGTTGATATGCCATTTTATTTTATGCATGAAATTAGCTACAATAGCTATGTTATCACTTCGTGTGTCGTCTCATAGTGTGCTGGCTCTAGCTAGGGCCCGAAGACGGTGATGACGGCAGAAAGATAACTAGGTGAGCCTATGACGTTGGAGCACGGTTTGGGCAAAGATCGGTTGTTACGGATGTGGGGGTGGGGCGTGGGAGAGCCCTTGATGAAGCAGGTGCGAGGGATTCCTCTCCACCAAAACATTCCTATGCTTGTTCCTCCGTTCCAATATATATATTTTTAGATAAAAACCTAAATATATATTTTTTACTGTATTTGATCGTGTGTATTTAGACGTATTTTAGTTGGTAGGTTTACTTTGTATTTGGTTCGTTATAGAACATAGGAAGTAGTTAGTAAGAGATTAAGCCATGAGTGAGTTTTTTATTTCATACACGTTGCTTGCTATTCGTCCACCTCGGCTTGAGCACATGAGTCTTGAGCTTGCCGGCTCCACGGATGTAGACCATACATGGGCCAAAAGCATCTCGCTGTTTGGTTTGACTCGGACGTGCTAACCAGCCCACTACGCTCACAGAAGGAAAAAGTTCATTTTAAACCCTGAACTCGTAGAGGTCGGACGATTTGAACCCTAAATTTCAAATCCCGGTCGTTTGAACCCTGAACTTAGCAATCCCGGTCTAAATCGAACCCTGGACATATTTGGCGCACCGGGAAAAAGAGCATCCCGACCAGGAATACCAATTGTCTCACTGACTAGTGGGGCCTGCATGTCATATTCATCACCTACCCCAATCCCCTTCTCTCCTCATCTCAAATCTAGCTGCATGCAGCGGCGGTATCGACAGGCACGGATGCACAGAGGCTCGCGGGAGGAGCTGCGGTAGCGGCGTAGCGCAAAAAGCGAGGGACGGTGTGGCGGCCGGGGCGCAGCTTACATGCGGCCGGAGGCGGCGGGTGTGCGGCACGGTGGCCGGGGCGCGTCGGGCACGGCGGCCGGGGCGTGGCTCAGGCGGCGGGCCTGTTGGAGGGAGGTGTGGTCGGGGTGACAGAGCACCGAGACGGGTAGGGGCTGGACTTGGACGAGGTGAACAGCATGCTAAGCTTCTCCTGCGGGCAGAAGGCGCAGATGCCGCTGACGACGGCCATCCGCGCGGCCGCGGCCACGCCCGGCGGGTAGGGGTGCTCGCTTTGAAGATGCAGTACGTGATCTTTGTGTGGATCTTGGACACGAGCAAGCAAATGAGCTCAGCAGCCACTGTGTTGATCTCGATCTGGGTTGGCTACTGCTTGCCCGAAGGTGGAGGGATGGGGAGCTTGGAGAATGGAGGACGTGGGGTGTGCTGCGCCGACCGACCGACCGGAGCTGGGGCGCGCCGTCCGTGAGCACGAGGTCAGTCCGCGTGGAATCCTGCGGGAGGGCCCGGAGCATCCTGGACTTGGACGTCGGGCTGAATGCCGGCACGTCCGGCTGGACGCAAATTATTCAGTTTTTGTGACTCGAGATTAGACAGAGAGAGAGGGGTAGAAGATGTATATGACATGTGTGGGCCATCTTAGTCAGTGACAGTAGCAAATTATTCAGTTTAAGTTTATTTTTTCTCCGTGTGGGAAAACAGGTCCAGGGTTCGATTTAGACCGGGATTGCTAAGTTCAGGGTTCAAACGACCGGGATTTAAAGTTTAGGGTTCAAATCGTCCGACCTCTACGAGTTCAGGATATAAAATGGACTTTTTCCCTCACCGAAATATACCAAGCCACGACAAAGCAGAAGAAAAATAAAAGGTAAAGGTCCTCCTCGTGACCTAGTCCCAGCGCGCGGCGCGGCGACACACATGGCGGCGGCGGCGCCCGATCTCATCAGCAACCAACCCGACGCGGTTCTCGACACCATCATATCCCTCCTGCCCACCAGGGACGGCTGCCGCACGCAGGCGCTCTCACGGCGGTGGCGCGCCATCTGGCGGTCGGCGCCCCTCAACCTCGCAGCCAGCCGCGGCCGCGGCAGCAAACTACCCGAGCAGTACGTCTCCGAAATCCTATCCAGCCACCTCGGCCCTGTCCGCCGCATCTCCATCACCGGCATCGGCCCCCTCTCCTACCGCACGGGGCTCGAGGTCAGCGACGAGTCGGGCGACGCCAGGGTCCACGGCTGGCTCGGCTCTCGGGACGTCCTCGCCGGCCTCGAGGTGCTCGATATCGGCTACAGCTACGACGGCGAAGTGCTGCCGCCGTCAGCGTTTTGCCTCGAAAAGCTCCGCGTGGCCTCGTTCGGCCGCTGTCGCCTGCCAGCCAACCTAGCCGTGGATTTCCCGAGACTCGAGAGGCTCAGCTAGTACTATGTCTCCTTGACAGAGGGGCTCTTCACGCTGTACTATCTGGCTGCCCTGCGTTAAGGAACCTCCTGCTGGAGAAGAATGTGGGCTCCGAGCGCATTTGCATTAGCTCCCCGGTTCTAAGGAGCATCGGCTTATGTTACCCTTACTGGACTGAGGTTCAAGAGCTAGTCATCGAGGACGCCCCTTTTCTTGAGAGGTTGCTTCTGCTTGGCAAGGCCAAGCCACCCGTTATCAGGGTCGTTCATGCTCCTAAAGTGAAGATAATCGGTTGTCTCAGTAAACGCATATCACATCTGCATCTTGGAACAACAGTTTTTCAGGTAGATGTAGCCACAGTTTCGGAATCACGGCTGCATACTCACATTGCTATATATAGTTTAGCATATTGTTCTTTATATGCATTTGCTAAACTCTTTTCTTTGTAGAAAATGATCGCCGTTAACTTGACGACCACAATGCCCACGGTGAAGGTTCTAGCTCTTGATTTTGATGGCCCTGATTTAGATGCAGTCCTAGACTATCTCAAGTGTTTCTCCCATTTGGAGAGGTTGTATATCGCTGTGAGTATTCATATATTTTTAGATTGTTTAAAATGTCTATCCCGATATCAATTAACCTGTTAGCAACTGATTTTACATTCATTTATGTATATCTTCAGTTCGATCCATGGAATCACCACCCTCGCTCATATAAACATCAGGCCAGATATAAAAAAAATGTGAGGAAGTATGCCTTACCGGATGGTCCAGTTGAGTGTCTTGAGTTCAATATTAAAAGTGTGGCGTTAAAGGTCTACTATGGCATGCATGTGGAAGTTGAATTTGCCCGATTCTTTGTACTCAATGCGAAAGTGATAGAGAAAATGGAATTTGGACAGTCCAAATTGGACTCATTGATGACCCTGAGGACGAATGGAGGGATAATCAAAAAACACTCCTACAATTAGAAGACCGAGCTTCTCGTGATGCTCGATTTGAATTCAAAAGATTAACTTTAAATACTGTGAGAAATGACTATAAGCGTACTCACGATATGTCAATGTCTGATCCGCTTGGTGCCTCCTTCTGGGATGGATATGTCACCCTTTTCCAAGGTATCCTTGTCTCCTCTTCGAAGCTCAAATGTTGATATCTTTTTTTCTATTCAAAATTGTCACTATTTTTTCGAAATTGACTCACTACTTTGATGCTCTGTCTCTAACACAGTGTGATATACTTCATACAACAATCAAATGGATGGTTTGTGGCCCACTGAGGAGCATATGTGGATGGACGGGCCCAAGCACAAGGGGGATGGGGAGTTCCCTGTAGTTCAAATTTTGTGTAGAGGAGGTACAAGGAAGGGGTTTCCCTTTAGTTTAAATTTTGTCTCATTGCGTTTGCATGCAACCTATATTGTTTAATTTGGTTTTCTAATCTTAATGGACGTCGTTGTCATGCTCCGTGGTATTGTAGCTCATCACACTAACAACTATGTTACACACTCTCTTTAATCAACAATTGTATAATGAAGAAGATATTATGAATTCTCAATTGTAACGAATTGTCATAAATCCTACCTACATACCGCAATATCAAAAGTTTTAGTCTGTAAGCAAAGCTAGGTTCAGGAGGATGTTCATACTTTTTTTTTAACAAACATGATTGAAGTCATAAAGACCCGACTTAGATTTAAGAAAATACTCCCTCCGTTCACAAAAGGATGTCTCAATCTTTTCTAGATTTGTATGTATGTAGACATAACACAACCTATAAAAATAAATTGAGTGGATGAACAAACTGGGCTGGAAAACAACTCGTGGCTCAAAGTTGGTCCCACCATGGGCTGAAAGATTGTGGTAGTCCAAAGATCAGTTCCATTTATCACCCCCAAGATTGTGGTAGTCCAAAGATAAACTCCAAGATAGTCACATGGGCCGCCACCGATTGAGTTTCCCCTTGTCTTTCCCCGCGGCTTGTCACCCCCGCTCGACGACCCCTTGCCCTTTGCGCTGCTGCTCTGATGTTGCATGTCATTCCTCCTCGGTGAGAAGTAAACAACCACCCGCATCCACTGGCTGGTTGTGCTCCTCCAATGCCGAGAGCCGTTTGCACAACTCTTCAATCGATAGATCCTTGAGGTCAAGCAGTGTCTAGATGGAGCAGCCATCTGGCCATACTTGGGCGGCACCACCCGCAAGAACTTCTTTATGCCCTTGAGCTCTGAGATGGCATCACACGCTAACGAGAGGCCAGGCAGACGGGAGGAGGAATATTGGACCGTCTGGCTATTCTTCAACGCAAGATTATTGAAGTTGCCAACTCTCTGAACGTGATGAACAATAAGCAGTCTACAGAATAGCTCACACGAGCAAACAATGGACAGGGGAGTTTGTGCTCCGTACAACCGCATATTTTCCTTTTGTTTTTCTATGTTATTAGCAGTCCCCTAGCATGGTGGTGTCTGCCATCAAAGCTTGCCTGGGAAGGTTCTCATCAGTGTACTTCACCCATGTCAAACGTTCCCTAGCTAGAGCTAGTGAGCATTTGTTTATCCTTTTTCTTTTCTTTTTTTGACATCGAATATATATAACTTCATTGAACCACCAGCTCAGCAGCATCGCTGGCTACAAGACCTGAAACGAATTCTGGGGAATGCTCGATCCACTCTGAGATCGGCAGACCTACCCCAGCACCATATTGAGCAAGCTCATGTGCAACCATATTACACTCACGGTGACAAAAACCGAACCCAAGAACATCAAAATTCGAACTTAATAACTGTGTCCTGTGAGGACAATGCAGATTGTTTCATCCTTTTTTTCTGTTGACTTTGCTTGCAGGAAAGAATTATCACGTCACTGTCCCTGAAATCGGCATCCATGGAACTCGAGAACTACTGCCTTATGTGGGATTTGCGTCCCTAGGTCGATGACAACTTGACGGATCTCGCGTGGAAATCGCGTCCATAACTCTTGCACCCATGGTGGTCGGTTGGAACCGTAACTGGATCTCAACATGTTTTATTGTAGGTGCGATTCTGCACCTATGAAATGTCTGGAAGTTGGGCAAGATATCCCTGTCAAAATCATCTTAATGCTCACTAGTTAGCAGATAGTCCTTACATGCATGCCTAGCATTTATCAAGTGTATGGAAGTTTGAATCCCTGTTATGTGAAAGATAAGCAAAATGCTCTACATAAAATTGCTCTGTGATTCATCTTTAGTTTTATAGTTATGGGTGCATAAGACTGGCTATTCGGCACACTTAACAGTAGCAAATTCTCATGCCTATGAACTCGAATTAAGTGATGTATTCTCCTTTTCTTTCGCCCCTCTCCCGTACAGGATGTGAAGAGGCGGGGTTTCGGAGGCCCGCTCTCCCATCGTGTAAGAGATGCAACCTATTTTGTTTTGTTTGGTTTTCTAATCTTAATAGATGTCGTTGTTTCCATGCTCAGTGGTATTGTAGCTCGCCACACTAACAACTATGTTACAATCTCTTTAATCAACTATTGTATAATTAATGAAGAAGATATTATGAATTCTCAATTGTAGCAAATTGTCATAAATCCTACCTACTTACCTCAATATCAAAAGTTTTCAAGTTTGACACAATGTGAGTTTTAGTCCACAAGTGAAGTGAGGTTTAAGATGGCGATCGAACATTGAATAAAGGTTTCGAAATACGACTTGTATTTGAGAAAAAATACACGACATGTGAAAATGTTGAGTGGATGAACAAATAGGGCATTGAGCCGAAATGCTCCGGCGTTTACAAGTTTGGGTCGATCTACCAAAGGAATGGTCTCACCACTTTGATGTTTTATCTACAGTGTGATCTACGCCATATAATAGTGGAGTGAATATTTTGTGGCCCACTATCAAGCATATGTAGACGAACATGTCGAAGATTAAGCTTCGAGTCGAGAATTTGCGGAAGTGTACATGATATGCTACATAAAAGACATGCAAGGAAGGGGGTTTCCCAATAGTTCAAACTTTTAATATACATGATGATGCAAGGTTTTGATGCTGGTTCTGTATGTGCTCCTTGGGATTCTAAGAGGATTGCACTAAAATCTACATTACACGAGCTCGCTCTGATAATTATATTAGTATAATTAGTAAGAAAAATCTCAATTAGTATACAAAGTGTTCAAGTTTGCCACAATGTGACTGCAGATGTTTAGCAATACGGTTCAGATTTTAAGAAACTAAAATCACACAGCACGTAAAAAAGAAATTGAGTCGCTGAACCATGTGGGCCCGAAAACGCTTTGCGGCTGAAAAGTGCGTGGGCCGAAATATCCCCTTATCTATACCTAATAATAAAAGCATTAAGGCTTCTTCTCGTACGTCATTTTTTTCCCCGATTTTACCCCTGTGTTCTCAGAAATATTACTCACCACTGCCACCCATAAGTCAGAAAAACGTTTCGTTTTTTTTTTTCGCAGCGCTGCTCACGTCCGAGCGACGGTGGGACGCCGGCCCGCGAGGTAGCTCGAACCACCTTGTTCCGATTCGATTCCCCTCGCACCTTCTTCCCCGTCGGATCCCCGTCGCTCGCTTGGCTCTGTAGGAACGGCTGGCAGCGCCGCCGCCGTGGATCCCCACGACCACTGCCTCCCGCGAATCAGGCGCTGCCGAGGCTCCCCGCGTCCATCGCCTCCACACACCTTATTCCCCGTGGTGGTCGGGATCCTGACGCCGGCCGAGAGTTCGCCTCGCCGCCGCCCGCCGGCATGGCTGCGTGCTGCCGCTCTAATTAGCCGGTGTGATTCCTCTTGCTAGCTGCTGGAATCCCCCTGTCTCCTTGCTTCACCTCGCGTGAGCCCAGCACCTGCTTCCCGTCAGCTCCGGCCGGGTGCCTCTTGGGCAACCAGTCCGACGCTGATGTGCCTCCCATGGATGCTGCACGAGCAGAGCAGCGGCGCCCCAAGTGGCTCAGTTCAACTCGGTCCCTGAACGCTTTTTTTTTTTTTTTGACGGGAACGCAAGCATTCCATTAAACCACAGGTGTAGCGAGATCGCTAACCACCAACGAGACTACATCATTTGGTACATTATCTGGCCACAGGAGGCCATTACCGTATATACCAGAAACTCCAAGCGCCGCCATCGCATGCGCTACCTTATTACACTCACGGTTGCAGAAACTGAATGAGTACGAACTGAAATTCAGTCTAGCCATCATCCTAGCATCTCGTATAAGGACTCCAATAGGGATCGGTCATAGTCCTGGGAGTTCAAAGCATGGATAAGAACCTGGCAGTCGGATTCCACGATTAAACCTGTCATGCCCCAGTTCATAGCTGCTGTCAGCCCTTGGAGGCAAGCTTCAGCTTCTGTATGTATTGCACTTTGAGGGAATTGCATGACACCAGCACCAGATCCCACAACATTTCCTGCACTGTCGCGTATGACAAAGCCCCAACCACCATTTCTTGGATTTTCCATGAATGCCCCGTCAACATTCATCTTCAGAACCTCTCCTTCAGGTGGAGGTGTCCATTTCAGAGCAAGTTTAGCTTGGCATTTCATACCCTCCTTTTTTGCATAGAACTCAGCAAATTCCAGGGCCCATCTCCTGGTTTGGAACACAACCTCGTCCAACTTTCGTTCCCCATCTTGCGCATTCTTTTTATTCCTGGCAGTCCACCATTGCCACAGCAAGGATATAATCAGTAATCTCCTCCCTTGCTCCATCTGGAATATGCACATCAACATGTCCTGGGCATTAGCACATTTGCACAGCTCGATCCTGGCAACCTCCAAGTCCAGGCGGCGCCATAGCTGTCTAACAGCTTTGCAGTGCAGAAATATGTGGCCTCCATCTTCATCTAGCCGGCTACACATGGGACATAACGTATCCATCTCCATACCTCTCCGTTTAAAGTTGCTTTTCCACGGTAAACTGTTGTGAGCGAGGCGCCATAAGAAATGTTTTGTTTTCGGAGCACACTCCTGCTTCCAGAGCCCTTTCCAGTCAAAACTCTTCTCTTCCTTGCATACTCCAGAGCTAGATGATTCATCATGATTTACTGTACTTGTATTGCGTTGTGCCAACAGTTTGTATGCCGATCTAACCGTGAAGATACCTTTAGGATCAGGAAACCACGCTGGGAAGTCTTCCATGTCCTCTCTCAAAGTGTTGATAGGATGGTGTCGGGGAGTATCCCCGGGTAGGGTCAAGGCTTGGCATAAGGTGGTGTTCGAAGTTGTGCCGAGGTACGGAAAGGGCCGACCTGTTTGGGCCTGGGAAGGTCCGAGCTTCATCTTGACCTGGAGAATACAGGCCGACCTATTTTGGCCCAGAGGGGTCCGAGGTATACTGTTGGCCAGGGCCGAGGTTCACTGTCCGAGCTATGTTCTGCCGACCTAACTACCTCAGTGCAGTGGTTTGTGCTGTGAGTGCAGGAGAAGCTGTGGGGAGGAAGTAAGATCCGACCTGGTAAAGGAGATTAAGCGCAAGACCCGAGGTACGGAGCCCGTCACATCCGTGTCGAGCTAACCGAGGTGGTGGGCTGTAGGTCGGGCAGGAGTCAATGCTCCTGTCACTTCCAGCCGGGTACTAGAGCGCCTGACACGGGAGCGTCTGTCAAGGAGCATGGCAGAGGCGTGCTCCGGGTTCGGCGGGCCTGCACGTCTCGACCGCTGACCACGCGAGGTCTGGGAAAAGGCTACGAGGTAGCTCTGCCAGGCCACGTCCTGTCTCGGTCAGAGGGGACATGCTAGTTCTGCCGTTAGGCTACAGGAGATGGGCAAGCCACGTCTTGTCCCGACCGAGGTACGGTGGTACGGTGGTGACCGTTGCAGAGGCATGGCAACAGTGTTCTGCGAGGGGCACAATGGTAACCCGGCTGGCCTATATAGTGGGCTTCACCCCCTCCTGCTGAGACAGGATCCAAGATCAAGAGAGACCCCCCCCCGCGCTGGAGCTAGTTGATCAAGAGAGAAAGAGAGAGAAGCTCGGAACACCCCGGAAACACCTCGGATTCAGCTCGGAGTGCCTTCTTCCTCCCGTTAGCTCCATCTTTTACCTCAAGTTCTCACCATTGTATCATCATACAGCTCGAGGAGCAGCTTGTACTTGTCACTCTGAGCTATACACTGGCTAGGATAGTGCTGCAGTAGGGGTGTTACCTCCACAAGAGGGCCCCGAAGCAGGGTACATCGTGGTGTGCTTTGTGTTCTTGCTTTCTTGGTTCTTCGTTCGTGTTCTTGCGTGTTCTTGCGTGTGCACTTCTTGAGTGCATAAACCCTCCCCGGATTCCCCCAACGACCATTCGGCCCCATCTTAGCCATACCTATGGCATCTGCCGTGATCCCACCACGACAGTTGGCGCCCACCGTGGGGCAGATTGAGGCGTTGGAGGGAGTTTTCATCCGGACGGGCTCAGGCGAGCGTGTTCTTTCCGGGCTTGTCGCCAAGATCGGAGAGTTCACCTTCATCAGCGACAACGCGGGGTGTTTCGCCGGCAAGCCCTTCCCCGAGCACGGCTTCACCATGATGCTCGGCAGCTTCGTCACGTACGTTGCTGTCGAGGTTGTTCGCGGGTACCCGGAGCAGGTGCTCGTGGACGACGAAACTCCTCTCCTCGCGGCTTTAGGTCGGCGTATCACTCGCCCCGAGAGCTGCGTAGAGGTGATGATGACAGGTCCGGTTGACGCCGCTGGCAAAGTAGATGCCAGCCAGTCCAAGGCAGCCGAGGTTGCTAAGGTGAGATCTGCAAAGCCCAGGCTAGAGAAGGACTTGCCTGGCACCCCAGAGCTGCGGGCCGAGGTGCGACCCTGGTAGAGATAGTGGATACACTGGCAGACCCAGTAAATCCAGGAGTGGACATAGTAGTGACTGTGGCCGACCTAGAGGCAAAGCGTGTCCTGTTGCAGAAGGAGGCTGTAGCAATGATAACAGCTAGAGATGAGTTCAATAGAGATCTGCGCGAGTACAATGCAGCGAATGGCTTCACCCCGGTAGCGGTTGATACACATAGGGGAGCCGAGGTGCGGCAGAGAGGCAAGGGGCTCAACGATGAGATAAACAGGGAGGCTCGACCTACCACCTCGGCTAGGAGTGGGAGTCGCGTGTCAACTGGAAGGCCGGTGTATAGTTCCCCTGCTAAGAACCTCAGAGCTGCCGAGGCAGGCAGGGCCGAGCTATCCGGATTATCTGGAGATGCATGGCGTGCGCAGCAGAAGCGAGTCAATGAGTTAGTATATGTGGCTAACCAGCAGAATGAGGCTCTCCGCAGAGCATATGCCGGGGCTGGTGATTCAGAGATGGTTTATTCAGCTAGGCCAGTCAGTCAGGTGTCCAAGGGGCAAGCCTCGTCTCCACTCGTCGGAGGAGCCGATCGAGCCCGGAGTGTCACCTCGGGTCAGAACCAGCAGCTGCAGATGTATGATCCAGTCCTAGCAGCAAAGCAGAAGGTGGGCCAGGGCAATGCTAGCCGAGCTAAGGGAAACCCCGGCCCAGGCAATGCGAGCCGGCTAAGGGTAACTCCGGTCAGGGAAATCAGAACGGCGGTCAAGCAGCATCGGCTGGCCGAGGTAAACCACCTCCGCCCCCGAGGTATCAGCAACAACCTCGGCAGCAGGGGCAATATCAGCGAGAGCCGGAGTATGTTCAGCAACCTCAGAACGTCGGTCAAGGCGATGACCGATATGATGATGGAGACTCGGCCATGGCACGAGCTGGATACCACAGAGTGGATGGGGCGTTGGGACCTCGGATAGGAGGTCGGATGTTAGCTCCAGGCGATGTCCGTAACAAGCTGGATAGAATCTACTTGTCTGAGCAACTGGAGGAGGAAGGCCCTCCTGGTCCGGCGTGTTTTGGACCTCGGATCATGAAGGAGCCACCACCACCAGTATCTCAGTTCCAGTTAGGTCGGAACACCAAGCCATACAATGGGAGCACCAAGCCACAAGATTGGCTGACAGATTATGTATCCTCGGTGCACATTGCGGGGGGCAATCGCCGATGGGCGGTCCGGTATCTCCCGCACATGTTGGAAGGTCCAGCTCGGATCTGGCTGAATAATTTGCCGGAGTATAGTATCAACTCCTGGATAGACTTGGAGCTGGCGTTTAACAGCAACTTTGCTAGTACATACAAGAGGCCAAACCGACCTCAGCTCCTGGCGGCATGTAAGCAAGATGATCATGAAACTGACCGAGAATTCTTAACTCGGTGGAGCAATGTTCGGAATTCCTGTGAAGGAGTGGTAGAGGCACAGGCCATTTCCTGGTTTGCAGATGGTTGTCGACATGGCAGCATGCTGTGGCAGAGGCTCCAGAGAGATATGCCGAGATCCCTAGCAGAAACAATCCGGGTTGCAGATTCTTATGCCCTGGGTGATCCGATGCAGCCAGCAGCAGAGGCAGGAGCACGTAACAGAAGGAGGGAGCCAATAAACAACCGGCTCGGACCAAGGTGTAATGACCGTCAGGAGTTCGGACAGAAGAGGAGGGAGCCGGACTATCCATACCCTCCAACCAAGTTGCAGCGGTGAACCCGGATCAGCCCGGAGCTGGAGGTGTCCAGAGGCCAAAAATCAATGGTCCGGCATTTAGTCCGAACCGGAGCCACCCATGACCTATGAATCAATGATAGATGGTCCGTGCTGTTACCATACGACTGACCCGCGCAAGCCAGCCAACCATTCAACCCGGCAGTGCAGCTGGAACCGCAGAATCAGAGAAGAGGGGGCAAGGGCCGGAGGAATCAGAACAGGACCACCACCTCAGAGATTTCAGCCGAGGTCCCACCCTAATCTGTCCGGAGCAAATGTTACCCCGATAACCACTGCACCTCTTCCGAGGCCTGCAGCAGCAAGACCCGTGAATGTTGTGAATGTCCGAGGTAATAACAACAACAATGGTGCCGGACCAAGTCAGCAGTATGAATACCCCGGAAATGACTATAGAGAGGTTCATGCGAGCTATGTGGTCTTTGTGACCGAGCCAACTGACAAGAAGAGCGTGCAGAGGCGTGCCATGGAGGTGAATGCAGTAATGCCGGTGGTGCCGACCTATATGAACTGGTCTGAGCAGGAGATCACTTGGAGCAGAAAGGACACACCTCGGATCATGCCGAGCCCTGGAAAGTATGCCCTGGTGGTAGATCCAACGTTGTGTGGGCCTACCAACAATGTGAGGTTCACCCGAGTTCTGGTGGACAATGGCAGTGCCATCAACATCATGTACCGAGACACAATGGTGAAATTGGGCATCTCGCCTAATCAGTTGATGCCAAGCAGTTGTACTTTTCATGGGATTGTGCCCGGCGTTTCCTGTGCACCCATGGGCAAGATATGGGTGGATGTAGCATTTGGAACCAAGGAAAATTGCCGAGTTGAGAGTATCGAGTTCGAGGTGGTGGACTTGGAGAGTGCATACCATGCACTGCTTGGAAGGCCGGCTTGGCCAAGTTCATGATTTCCACCCATGTTGCATACCTGAAGATGAAAATGCCAGGGCCTAATGGGATCATATCCATCTCGGGTGACTACAAGCGAGCATTCAGTGTGCCTCGGCGGGTCTAACTGGCCGAGTCTTTGGTGATCGCAGCCGAGAAGAAGAAGCTGCATCAAGTGGTGGCAATGGCGCAGTCAACACAGCTCGGCCTGTCCGGACTGATGAGCCCGGACTCAACTGCGGCGTTCGAGGTACCCAAGGAGACCAAGAAGATCCCCATTGACCCGGAGCACCCAGAGCATGTGGCCATCATTGGGACCGGGCTAGGCGAGAAATAGGAAGGCGAGCTCTGTCACTTCCTCCGTGAGAATCGGGATATCTTTGCATGGTCGGCTAAGGACCTGCCAGGTGTTCCGAGGGAGTTGGCAGAGCACTCTTTATTTGTTAGGCCAGAGGTGAAACCGGTGAGGCAACCGACCCGTCGTCTCTCAGACGACCGGAGACAAGTGGTGCTGGACGAGCTGGCTAAGTTGCTTGCAGCCGGGTTCATAATGGAGGTACTGCATCCGGACTGGATATCCAATCCGGTCTTGGTGGAAAAGAAGAAAGACGAGCCAGCCGTGGTCAAGGTGTGGCGCATGTGCATTGACTTCACTAACCTCAACAAGGCGTGCCCAAAAGATCCATTTCCATTACCTCGGATTGATCAAGTGATCGATTCCACTGCTGGTTGTGAACTGTTATCTTTTATCGATGCGTACTCTGGTTTTCACCAGATACCACTGAACCCAAAGGATCAAATAAAGACTGCTTTTATTACCCCGTATGGGGCGTATTGCTATCGTGTCATGTGTTTTGGTCTGAGAAATGCCGGGGCAACTTATCAGAGGTGTATGCAGAAATGCCTGCACTCTCAGATGGGCAAAAATGTGCAAGTGTATGTCGACGATATTGTCATCAAAACTAAGGAGAAACATACTCTCCTCGAGGATCTCGAGGAGACATTTGTGAATTTGAGAAAGTATCGGTTGAAGCTTAACCCGGACAAGTGCACCTTTGGTGTCCCGGCTGGAAAGTTGCTCGGATTCCTGGTGTCTAGCCGAGGTATCGAGGTTAACCCGGCCAAAATCCGAGCTATTGAGAGCATGAAGTTACCGAAGTGTTTGAAAGATGTGCAGAAGTTCACAGGGTGCCTAGCCTCGTTGAGCCGATTTGTAGCTCGGCTAGGAGAAAAAGCCTTGCCTTTGTACCAGCTCATGAAGAAAAGTACCGGGTTTACATGGACCCCGCAGGCCGACGTGGCGTTTGGTGAGCTGAAAAAGATGTTGTCCACTGCCCCGGTGTTGGCGTCACCATTGCACAATGAGCCGATGTTACTTTACATTGCGGCCACAAACCGAGTTGTAAGTGTGGCAGTGGTGGTGGAGCGCGAAGAAGGTGGCAGGTCGGTGCAGAGACCGGTGTATTACTTGAGCGAGGTGATCTCTACCTCGAAGCAGAACTATCCTCACTACCAGAAGATGACGTATGGTGTTACCTGGCGGTCAAGAAGTTGAAGCATTATTTCCAGGAGCATCCCATGACGGTGGTGTGCGAAGCTCCAATCTCGGAGATCATCGGGTGCAAAGATGCAACTGGCCGAGTTGCCAAATGGGCGATTGAGGTGTCTCCATATGCACCACATTATGAGAGAAGAGACGCAATTAAATCCCAGGCGTTGCCGGACTTCTTTTGTGATTGGGCCGAGATGCAGTATGAGCCACCCAGGCCGGACTATAATTATTGGAAAATGCATTTTGATGGGTCCAAAACAAAGATCGGGCTGGGGGCTGGAATAGTCCTCACCTCGCCAAAGCAAGATCAGCTGAAGTACGTGCTGCAGATTCATTTCTCAGCATCAAACAATGTGGCGGAGTATGAGGCCTTAATCCATGGCCTCAAGGTGGCAAAGGAGATCGGTATCCGGCGTGTAGAGTGCTTCGGCGATTCCGACCTGGTGGTGCAACAATCTTCTGGAACTTGGGATGCTCTGGATGCCAACATGGCGTTATATCGGTTCCATGTGCAAAAGATATCCGGGTTCTTTGAAGGGTGTGAGTACAGGCATATACCTCGGGCAGAAAATGATGCTGCCGACGTGTTGTCAAAGCTCGGTTCATCGAAAGAGGCAGTACCACCAGGGGTAGCCCTGAATCACTTGAGAACTCCTTCAATCAAACCTTCTCCTGAATCCGAATCTATTTTCATCCCGGCGGAGCAAGAGCCCGGACCTGTTCCAATGGAGGTAGACGTCGGATGCGTTTGGTCGGACCCGGGGACTGCGTGGCAGAGCTCGGGGACTGCACACCAAACCTCGGGGACTGCTCATCCAGACTCGGGGACTGGTCGCAGGATGGTGGAGGAAATAATGGAGGAGATTATGGTGGCCGAGCCAATGGAGGTGGATGAGGAACTTTTTCCTTTGCACCCGGTGCCGGAGTGGGCGGAGCAAATTATGAAGTTCATAACGGAGGGAAGCACGCCAAGTGACACAACCGAGGCTAGGAGGATTCAAAGGAGGGCCAAGGCGTACACCATCATCAACAAGGAGCTCTATAAAAGAAGCGTAACCGAGGTGTTGCAACGGTGTGTGAGCCAGCTGAAGGCAAGGAGATGCTTTTGGAGATCCACCAAGGAGATGTGGTCATCATTGCAGCACAAGAGCTCTGGTGGCCAAGGTGTTTAGGCATGGGTTCTATTGGCCCACTGCTCTTGCTGATGCAGAGGCCATAGTCCGGAGATGTGAAGGATGCCAAAGGTTTGCCAAGCAAACGCATATGCCAGCCTCGGCGCTCAAAACAATTCCTATCACTTGGCCGTTTGCGGTATGGTGTTTGGATATGGTGGGAGAGTTCAAACCAGCCCGAGGTAACATGACGCACATATTGGTGATGGTGGACAAATTCACCAAGTGGATCGAGGTGAAACCAATCCGGAAGTTGGATGGTCATTCAGCAGTGACTTTCTTGAAGGAGATTATTCTGCGATATGGCTACCCCCATAGCATTATCTCGGACAACGGCACAAACTTTGCTGTTGGAGAGTTCGCTCGGTTTTGCATGAACAAGGGAATCCGGCTGGACATAGCCTCGGTGGCACACCCGGAGTCTAATGGACAAGTGGAAAGATCAAATGCTCTAGTGTTGGCCGGCATCAAGGCTCGGCTCATTGAACCACTGCTGAAAACGCCGGGGTGTTGGATAGATGAGATACCAGCAGTACTGTGGGGTCTAAGGACCACGCCAAATCGATCAACTGGCTATACGCCATTTTTTATGGTCTATGGGGCAGAAGCTATGCTACCCACTGACATCGAATATGATGCGCCCAGAGTGGCAATGTACACTGAAGCCGAGGCAAAAGAGGCTCGGGAGGATGCAGTAGATCTGCTTGAGGAAGCGAGAGAATTGGCCTCATCTCGGTCAGCAATTTACCAGCAAGGTCTCCGACGTTATCATAGCCGGAGTATCAACCCTCGTGTGTTTCACGAGGGAGATTTGGTGCTGAGGTTGGTGCAGCGCAAGAAAGGCCGGCACAAGTTGTCACCTCCATGGGAGGGACCGTTCGTTGTGAGCCGAGCTCTGCTCAATGATTCCTACTATCTTATAGATGCGCAGGAACCAAGGGAAGATGGGCTGGACAACCCCGAGTCAGAGGTCAGGCGACCATGGAACGTAGCTCTACTCCGACCTTTCTACTCATGAAAGGCGCAATTTTCGTTCATATGCCGAACTATTTTGAACCTCGTCTCAAACTTCAAGTAATGTGTGCTATGAAACTAATCTTGTGACTCGACTGGCATCTGCCTAAAAGGTAGTCAAGAGCAAAGAGGAAAAAACGTGGGAGACATGAAAATGAACTCGGGGACTCGGTCCAAAATTATAGTTCGGCATGTGTCGTTTACTAACCCCTGTCTTTACCTTTCGTTTATGTCGGATGACTTTGAAACATACCTCGGAATTTACCAAGTACTGTATGCTATGAACAACAATCTTGTGACTCGACTGGCATCTGCCTAAAAGGTAGTCAAGAGCAAAGAATGCCAAACATAGTAAACACGAAAGTAAACTCGAGCAATCATTCAAAAGGATTCGACGTAAAGCTTAGAAAAGCATGGTTCGGATAAGCATGATAGTAACAGAGGTAGCAAAAGGAACTACTTAAGTTTGATTACATCTGCGTCCCGGCATACCGGGGATTTAATGAAGTTTTTTGGCCAAGCATAAGTTCAGGTCGAGGCATCAGGAATTACGTCGGCAGCAGCCGATGCAGCAGGGATTTCGTCCGGAGCCGAGGTAGCCTGGGAGGTGCTGGCAACGTCGGCAGTAACCTCGGCACCAGGTTGTGGAGAAGCCTCGGTTTCTGCTTCGCGGGTGTCACCATCGTCACCTTGCTCGGCTTCGACGTCGGATTCTGTTTCGTATTCCTCCTCTTCTGGCTCGTCATCTTCGGCGTCGGAGTAGGTGTCTCCCTCGCTCAAGTTCTTGGTGTTGGCATATCCAGCGAAGAAGGCAGCCATCTTTTCGCGCCGCTGGATGAGAATTGGGTCCGTGGACCAGGGCGAGCCTCGGCGAAGAGTGTCCATCTTTTCGAGGTCGAGCTTCTCGCACCAAGTCATGATGAATTTGAGAGCGGCATCAGCTCCAGCGCGAGCGAAGATGAGCGCCACTCTCGAAGTCTTTGTTCGGCTTCACGAAGCTTGGCGGCGAGCTCAGGCGTAGTTGGGAGCATCGGCAAGAGGCCACAAGGCTCGGAAAGCAGACACACCTGCATCGAGGAGTTCGGACCCAATGGTTTTCAAGGGATGGATCCGAGCTTTGATGGCCACGATGTGGTCCTCAATGGTCCAGGCGGGGTTCGTCTCGTTACGCCTCTTCCTGTGCTGATCAGTGATATTGCGAGCCGAGATTTGGGTGTAGGTGAAGTGCTCTGCAGAAGGATAGCCTGTTAATAATGAAAGAAACAGTTCGGCAAAGAGCCAGTACTGTTGAGGACAAAGCAAGGATAAGGGGGGCAAGAAGCTTACCGTCCATTTCTTTGTTGATGCGTTCCAGCGTCGGGAGGAGCTGGTTAACCGAAGCTTGAAGGGCTTCATAAGCCTCGGTGGCCGAGGTGGCGCGGGCCTCGGCTAACTGGAGCGCATTCTCATGTTCCTTGGCGGCATCCTCCCGAAGTTTCTTCTCTGTTTCAACAACACTGGCCTTTTCCGCCTGCAGCTGCTCTTTTTCCGACGTCCGCAGCTCAGTGATGCGCTTCAGTTCCTTTACCAGACGAGCTACTTCGGCTTTCTCTTGTTGGAGCTTTCGTCCAAAGAGTTCTTTTCTGCAAGGACGGCCTTGTGCTCGTCGTGGAGTTTCTTGTGGTCAAACAAGAGGGTGTGAAAGATGTCCGTGCGGACGTTCATAGTATTCTGCAAGGAAGAAAAACATAGCTCGGTTAGAAAGGCTATACCTCGACAAGAGTCTCGGGGACTCGGAGTCAAATCATTGGGAAAATGTTGCCGGGGTATGCCTCGACAGGAGTCTCGGGGACTCGTACCCGAGGTGCATGCTAAAGTAAGGTAAAATGGTTTGGATACGTCGGATGAAAATTGAAAGTTGAGATTCAAGCCAAACAATTTTAACTCCGGCGGAGCGTCAATAGTTTACCTCGAATCTCGGGGACTGGGAATGGTGGATATTAGATGAGATACTGCATGAAAGTAAAGAGAATAGGACTTACGTCGATGTTTTGAGCAGCACGCAGGGCAGCGACTTGTAGGTCGTGTACGCTTCGGCCGCAGGCGCTGTTTCCCGCAGGATGCTCAGCCACCGGAGCAGCTAGGGAGGCCGAGGAGACCTCGTCTGCAGAATTCCAGTCTGCATTGTAGTGTTCCAAGGAGCCGAGGCTCTGGTCACTGTCAGTGCGCAGAGGAGGATATCCCCACGGTCCGCCCTGCTCGATGCCCCTAACCGAGGCCTCCAAGGCTAAGCAGCCTCGGAGCTTGAAGCAGGCCGGTTATCCAGTATAAGAGATGTCCTCCGAGCATATTCGTCGGCCGGAGGAGCAGTCTCATCAACGGGTGCGGCGAATGGAGGAATTCGGCGTGTCACCGGAGGAGGAGACCTCGGTGGCATCCTTGAAGGAGAAGAGATAGTCAGGGTGCCAGACCCAGATGTTGGTTTGGGGGTGACCTTAGACTTCACCGTCTCTTTCTCTTTCTCCTTGCCTTTCTCCAACGGCAAGGTAGTCTGGCGAACTGGTTTTTGGGGCTGCTGCTTGGGCTGTTGCTTCTGCTGAAGCTTCTGCTGTTGCTGTTGTTGGTTGCGGGCAGTCTGGCTGCGGGGGGAGAGTCGAGGCTCCGGCAAGGCGGTAGCCGGAGTTCTGGCGCGATTGGTCCCCGCATCCGTTTGAGGACGCGGAGAAGTCTGACCTCGGGTGGGGGCAGATTTCTCCAAGGCCGGGCCAGACCTCGGTGGAGGAGATACGGGGCGAGAGTTCGTCGGGGTGGTCGTGGCTTCAGAGGCACCAACGGGTGCAGTCATGGAGGATACCTCCTGATCCACGTCTATGGGGTCACTGCAACGAAGGAAAGATGGTCAAGTGTTAGTACCGAGGTGATATGTTTAAGCAACAAACATGGTTGGCTATAGGCAAAGCATTACCCATCCGAGGTAGGAAACCTCTTGCCCCCTCGGGCATGAGGAGGATTTCCGGACTTCTTCAGCCGACGTCTCTTGACCGGAGCCGCAGTGGGTCCGGAGGCTCCAGTGGCGGATGGTTCGGCGGCCGAAGTTGCGGCACCAGCGCGTTTCCGGCTGGTTGCTGGAGTAAAGTTCGGAAGGTGAGGAAGGCAGGAGATAGGTACCGCGTTTATTGGTTCCATGACGAGAAATCCCTCCTCGTCATCCGAAATCTCTTGAACTGAAGCTTGTGCTTGAGGCTTACCCGCGGTGGTGACGCGGGCCGAGGCAATGGGCATGTAATCCTCGTTGTCAGGGTCCTCGTTGGATGGTGGGTCCTCGACAGGAAGATCCTTGCCGAAGTGGTCCGCAGGATGGACTCCATCCTCGGCGGTCTGGCGGGAGAACAGCTATATGGCAGACATATGAAAAGGAGTTAGGAAGAAATGGTCAAGATGAACGTCGGTAGCAAGACCTCGGTGGTAAAGGAGTACCGAAGAAAACGTCGGAATAGCGTACCTGTTTTGGTGGCTTGGTCCTGTAGTGGGGTTCCCTTCCCCATGTCCAAGCGTCAGAGATCTTGGACTTGGTGATAGCTCGGACTCGCCGAGCTACCGCGGCGTTGTCCAGTGCAACGTGCGTATGGCGGGTTGGATCATAAAGACCGCTCATGTGGCAGATCTTGTGAGTCCTCGCCTGGAGAGGGGAGACCCTGCGCTTCACGAATGTGCAGGCCAGATCGTCAGCCGTCAGGACTTTCCCGTCGTTCGCAGGGTCCTCCGGGTCCTGCCATTTCGCAACATACCCATGGATGGACTTGATTTCGCTGGTGAGAGGGGGAGTGTAGTCCCAGTTGAGCGGTTCTGTAGGAGGGCTGAGGTTAAACGCCGGCAGATTGAGGAAGTCCTCTTCGCCGGAGTTCTTCACGTAAAACCACGTCCGGAGCCACTTGCGAACGGTGTCCGGAGTAGCGATACGTGGGAAGATGGAGTTTCGGCGAGGAGCTACGATGGCTGCTCCGCAGGCGGTTAGTAGCTTGGGCAGATCCTTGTTTTTCGGATCCGGGATCACTTGCCGCTTAAGTTGGAAGTAGCGAGAAAAGAGGTCTACCGTGGCTTTGAGGCCGAGGTATCCCTCAGAGAAGGAAACGATGCAGGAGAGAGTGGTGATGGCGTTGGCGGGGAGGTGATGAACCTGGAGTCTGAACTTGTCGAGGAAGCTCCGGAAGAAATCACTAACGGGCAGTCCGAAGCCGCGCTGGAAGTGCGCGACGAAGACCACCCGTTCCCCTTCCTTGACTTGAGGCTCGAGTTCGCCCTCTGGCAGGCGACACTCTACCCCGGCGGGAATCCGCCGAGTCGCCCTGAGCCACTGGATTTCGTCCGGAGTTACATCCGAACCTTCCCAGCCGGCTCGTTCTCCGACCTCCAGTTCGAGGTCTGGAACCTCGGTTTGTTCCGAAGTCTCAGGAGGAGACATCTCGGCAGAATCAATCTGCAGAAGAATGCACAGAAGTTTAGCAAAGGAAAAAGCAAATCTGGAATCTAAGGCTATATCTGGCTAACTCAGGAGGAGTTGGACGGCTATCTTGTGTATATAGAGGCATATCTATGCTAGGCGAGCATCAGTCCGAGGTATGAAACTCATTACTACCCAAAAAAGTATGCAAGTAAGATCTACCGGAGGAGGTAAATAGAGTTTTATTCAAGAACATATGAAGAACCAAGCGCAAAGAGGAAGAAACCTAGGGCAATGCCTAGGGTATCAAGAAAGGGAGTACATACCGTGAAAACGAGGTGCTGAAGGGCGGCGCCGGTGACGCGGTCGCAGCGGCGACGAAGGAGCTGCTCGTCGGCGGCGGCGGGAACGCGTTTCTTCTCAACCGGAAGCGGCGGCACTGGTGGCGATGGAGGCGAGAGGGCGAGTGAAGGAGGAAGAAGATGGCGAAGTTACCCGTGGGGCCCTACTTATAGCCGCGCGCGGTAACTGCCCGCATTAACTGCACCACTACCGCGCGGTTATCGGGAGGCGCGGGATCGTGTGCGAGTGGGCGCACGGTTACGCGGTTTGTGGCCGCACGATCAGCCACATCGTGGGCCGCAGGGTGGCAACCGCCCACCCCGGATTTCCTGCGCTGGTCAGCACAAGAATCGAGGGGTCGTGGGCGGTCAAGTACTTGAGTGCGCAGGTGCGCTGTTCGGTGGGTCCGGCTGACGAGGGCGGCGTGTGGTCAGAATCTGCTTGGCAGAGGTCCGGATTCCGAAGCCCGGGCAGAGATTCTTCGCCACGTACCTCGGAAAATCTTGAGGCAAGATGGTGCTGAGTCAGATAGCTCGGAGAGTTCAGTTCGCATATCTACCTCGGATTGGATGGTGGTGTATGGGAGGTACCTCGGCATGACTATGTTGGAGGTCGGTTTAGGAGGTGGTGTAATGCTTGTTTTGAACCTGCTACGGCCCTCCTTCCGAGGTCGTAGGACCGCACCAGCTTCGGGGACTAATGTCGGGGGAGTATCCCCGGGTAGGGTCAAGGCTTGGCGTAAGGTGGTGTTCGAAGTTGTGCCGAGGTACGGAAAGGGCCGACCTGTTTGGGCCTGGGAAGGTCCGAGCTTCATCTTGACCTGGAGAATACAGGCCGACCTATTTTGGCCCAGAGGGGTCCGAGGTATACTGTTGGCCAGGGCCAAGGTTCACTGTCCGAGCTATGTTCTGCCGACCTAACTACCTCGGTGCAGTGGTTTGTGCTGTGAGTGCAGGAGAAGATGTGGGGAGGAAGTAAGATCCGACCTGGTAAAGGAGATTAAGCGCAAGACCCGAGGTACGGAGCCCGTCACATCCGTGTCGAGCTAACCGAGGTGGTGGGCTGTAGGTCGGGCCGGAGTCAATGCTCCTGTCACTTCCAGCCGGGTACTAGAGCGCCTGACACGGGAGCGTCTGTCAAGGAGCATGGCAGAGGCGTGCTCCGGGTTCGGCGGGCCTGCACATCTCCGACCGCTGACCACGCGAGGTCTGGGTAAAGGCTACGAGGTAGCTCTGCCAGGCCACGTCCTGTCTCGGTCAGAGGGGACATGCTAGCTCTGCCGTTAGGCTACAGGAGATGGGCAAGCCACGTCTTGTCCCCGACCGAGGTACGGTGGTACGGTGGTGACCGTTGCAGAGGCATGGCAACAGTGTTCTGCGAGGGGCACAATGGTAACCCGGCTGGCCTATATAGTGGGCTTCACCCCCTCCTGCCTGAGGGATCCAGGATCCAAGATCAAGAGAGAGCCCCCCCCCCCCCCCGCGCTGGAGCTAGTTGATCTAGAGAGAAAGAGAGAGGAACCTCGGAACACCCCGGAAACACCTCGGTTTCACCTCGGAGTGCCTTCTTCCTCCCGTTTAGTTCTATCTTTTACCTCAGGTTCTCACCATTGTATCATCATACAGCTCGAGGAGCAGCTTGTACTTGTCACTCTGAGCTATACACTGGCTAGGATAGTGCTGCAGTAGGGGTGTTACCTCCACAAGAGGGCCCCGAAGCAGGGTACATCGTGGTGTGTTTTGTGTTCTTGCTTTCTTGGTTCTTCGTTCGTGTTCTTGCGTGTTCTTGCGTGTGCACTTCTTGAGTGCATAAACCCTCCCCGGATTCCCCCAACGACCATTCGGCCCCATCTTAGCCATACCTATGGCATCTGCCGTGATCCCACCACGACAGATGGTCACCACATCTTCAGTTCGGAAAATGTCACGTACCAGCTCCTCATCCCACTGCCCGTTATTTGGATTGATCAGCTCTGCAACCTTCGTCAAGATGTTGTGACCTCTCGGCGTAATGGGCAGTCTAGAACCCTCCCTGTTCAACCACGGATCCTGCCAAATGTCAATATCTTCACCATTACCGACCCGCCATATAATGCTGAGCTTAATCACCTCGAGTCCTTTAAGAATACTTCTCCAGGTATATGACATATTCCTAGTATTTTCGGCTTGGAGCACAGATTTATCTGGGTAGTATTTTGCTCGCAAAACACGTGCACAAAGAGAATCCGGGTCGGTGAGCAACCGCCAGCCTTGCCGCGTAAGCATAGCCAAATTAAACAGGTGAAGATCTCTGAAACCCAAACCTCCCTCTCTCTTCGGCTGTGCCATTTTCTTCCAACTCACCCAGTGAACCTTTCTTTCATCTTTCTGTTGTGCCCACCAAAATTTGTTTACCATGGTACTCATCTCATCACATAGGCTTTTCGTGATATCAAAGCACGACATCGCAAAAGTAGGGATCGCCTGGGCACACGCTTTGATCAGAACATCTTTTGCTGCTCGCGATAGTAGCTTCTCATCCCAGCCTTGAATCTTCCCCCACATTCTCCCTTTCAAATACTCAAAAATATGCTTCTTCGATCTGCCTACATACGCTGGGAGCCCCAAATATCTCTCGTTTCTAGCTTCTGTGCTGATCTGCAGCGTGGCCATGACATCCTGCCTAGCACCAGTTGGGGTATTTGGACTAAACATAGCAGTCGACTTGGTGTAGTTCACTGTTTGTCCCGAACAATCCTCATAAAGAGATAATATATTTCGCAGATGGGTTGAATTCTCTTCAGCAACTTTCAAAAGAATCAACGAATCATCCGCAAACAAAAGATGATTGAAACTCGGGGCTGTACTACAAATGCTTACACCTTGCAGTCTTCCATCCACTTCAGCTTTATTGAGAAGGCATGAGAAAGCCTCAGCACAGATCAAGAATAAATAAGGCGAGAGTGGATCTCCTTGGCGTAGACCTCTCTGCGGAAAAATGGTGTCCGAGAAAGAGTTATTCACCTTGATTCTGTAATTCACCGATGTAACACATAACATTATTCTCTTGATCCAATCCTCAGCAAAACCCAACTTCCGCATCATATCCTTCAAAAAGTGCCACTCGACTCTATCATAGGCTTTGCTCATGTCGAGCTTGATGGCCGCAAATCTCTGAGCTCCACTCCTCTTGTTTTGCACGAAATGAGTGCACTCGTAGGCAAGTAAGATATTGTCTGTAATTAGTCTCCCAGGAACAAATGCGCTCTGGTTCGGTGATATAATATCCGGCAAGATTAATTTCAATCTGTTTGCCAACACCTTGGATACCAATTTATATACCACATTGCACAAACTGATAGGCCTCAACTCCTTCATGGTTATCGGATTTGTGACTTTGGGGATCAACACTACACATGTCTCATTCCACCCCTCAGGCATGTCCCCTCCATTCAGGACATTAAGCACCTCCTCTGTAATTTTTCCACCGATCACATCCCAGTACTTCTTATAGAAAAGGGCAGGCATGCCATCCAAACCGGGTGCCTTGAGATCTCCGATACTATCCAGTGCACCCCTCACTTCCTCCACCGTGAATTCCTTAAGGAGCATTTCATTCATAGCTGGATTCACTATTGGATCAACATGATCCAATAGTTCAGCCGTCCGTGTGCCTGCACTGGAAGAGAAGAGATCTATGAAATAGTTCGTAGCTACCTCCTGTAACTCCTTTTCCTCCCTAACTTCAACTCCATCCTCCCTTCTTAACGCCTTAATATGATTTTTCTTTTTCCTAGCTGAGGCCATCGCATGAAAGAATTTTGTGTTGCGGTCCCCTTCCTTCATCCAAGATACATGAGCACGTTGCTTCCAATATGTTTCCTTTTGGTCTTCTAGTCTCCGAACCTTAAAACTCAACAGCTCCTCTCTTCGCACTTGCTTCTCCGAGATGCTCTCCCTCCTACACTTCTCTAGTTCTTTTTTCAATTTACTAATGCGTTTATCCAGATCACCTAGCACCTCTCTACTCCAGCCGACCAAGTCTCCCAGCACCTCTTTCAATCCTCCATTCACCGATTTTCCTTCGACGTTAACTGCTTGCACCCATTTTGATTTAACCCTTTCGGCACATTCCTCCTCCTCTATCCATCTTGCCTCAAATCGAGGTACCACCGTCGCCCCCTGCCTCCTCTTGCATCTGTTCGAACCAGCTGTATCAATTATAATTGGTCGGTGATCAGAATGCCTCGGCTCCACGTGTGTCACCGTAAACAATGGAAAGCGTGCACGCCACATCGGACAGGCCACCGCCCTATCCAACCGTTCCCTGATGTACTTCGCCGCAGAGTGGCTGTGATTGCGCCACGTAAATGCATCTCCTTTAAAACCCAAATCTGAGAGGTCACAGTCTTCTAGTGCCATTCTGAACCTGTCCATACACACTTGCGGTCTGGGGGCTCCTCCTTCCTTCTCCCAATCATACAAGATCTCATTAAAGTCACCTGCTACGAGCCACGGTTTGGTGCTATGATTTTTCAGTACCCTCAGTAATTTCCAAGTTTTCTCCCTCTCCTCCGTTCTTGGTTCACCGTACAGCCCAGTAAACCTCCATTTAAAACCATCTTCCTCCGTGATCTCAGTATCAATATGGTACTTAGATGGCATACCCAACAAGCTCACATTGATGCCCTCCTTCCAAAAGAGCACCAGACCACCGCTCTGACCCACACTATCCTTCACCAACATATTTGGCATACCCAAATTGCATCTCACCCATTCCAGCTTCTTCTTATTCATCTTTGTTTCACTCACAAACAAAACATCGGGGTCTTCCACCTTCTGGAGATCCAGAAGTCCTTCAACGGCCGGGCCATTCCCCAAACCCCGGCCGTTCCATGCTCCCAGCCTCATTGATCCTTGCGGAGCTGTTCCGACAGCCCCGCGCTCACAGAAGAAAACACGACCACCTCACTACCATCTGCAAACTTTTCATCCCTCCACTTCTTTGGAACTCTACTTTCTTTGACTTGTGCATCTCCAACAAATAACGGGACACCAGGATCAAAAGCAAAGACAGACACACGTTGCATTATCTGCCTGGCCTCACCACTGCTTTCCGACAGCACCAAAAAACTAACCTGACAAAAGCTCAGACCAAGAACATGACTCGTCTTACAAATACAAGTGTTCAGATAAAGGATATCACTTACAGCAGATCCTACCAACATGGATGCCTCGGTAATCATACTGGAGTCACCAGATTTAATCAAACTCACATCCAATCTGTGCTCTAACTTCTTTGATCCGCTGCAATTTTTCTCTATCATCTCCTTTTCAGCAGAGGGCTCCTCAGCCGGAACTGTCACTGGATCCCCATCGTATGTATCTACAGATGGCGCGATCAAAGACTCCGGACAGATAACCGCTCCACGACCCTCCACCCCGTCCTCTTCATTGTTTGCAACTCCCAGGTCACCTGATTCCACGAACGCCGCTACTCTAGAGCGCAACACCTGCAGGCAACGCGCTGGATCCCGCGATTTGCGAACAATTTGCATCGCCCGCTTCCTCAAGTCCTCCATCTCCACGGAAAACAGACCAATACACCCAAGCGCCATCCTTAGGGAAGAGAGGGCCCCCAGGGAGCAGCGCCGCCGGCGGGGACACCTCCTATGCCGCCGCCGCCTCCAGATCGCCGTGGAAACGCCTCGTGTATACCAACCGTCACACTCTTGTCTTCAGTTGTATGCTTGAAGAAAACTCCTCTAACCACGTTTCCAGAAAAATTGTTTGGGGATTTTAGTGCAGAACAAGGGGAAAAGGGGAATAAATCGGTAGGGTAGAAGTAGGGGAATCAGATCTTGAGAGGGAATTGAAGGGGATCACAGGGAAGAAGAAAGATCAGAAGAAATAGGCATATCGCGAGGAGATTAGGGAGGGAGATGGAAACGGCATCCGCCAGAGCTACAGTAACAACACGAAGGAACCGTGTCTATCCTTGGGCCTCGGTCCCTGAACGCTGGTGGCCTGCAATGACGAGGAAGCCACTGCTTTTAGCTTGAACGTGTTTGCTGCAACAGCTCAGTATATCTTCAACCTGTTCGTTCATATGCTTGCAAGAGCTCAGTACATTTCTTAGATGACATCAGTACAATCGATGTTTTCTAGAAGTACAACTATTCTTTGGGCAGTGCAATTGTTAGCTACAGATTGCTGAATGAGAAGATGTCTGCTTGATGCGCCGGCAGCAATGGAGATTTGATGCCATCTGTATGTAGGTTCGGGTGGCATTTGTTTGGTACGGCCTTTTGTGTTTACTTTTGGTAATCTGTTGTTTATCGGAAAACAAAGAGCTATGTGTGAGCGGCAGTAAGTACCATGCGTGATACGGCAAAAATAGTTGAGGGGTCGGCCGACCGAGGTCGGAGACGGCGAGGTGGAGCTAGAACGGCCGCACGTCCAGCAAGGGAGAGAGGCGAGCGAGGGAGCATCTTCCGTCCTGAGAAGGTCGCCGGCCGACGCTTTGTCCTCGAGGAACGGCCGGAGCAGGGGCCCTCCTAGCTATGGCGACAGAGATGGGAGCAGAGAGGTCTGAGGAAGGAGAGTGACCGGTAGCGCGAGGAGTAGGCAGAGAGAGGGCGCCGACAGTCATGGCGTGACCGGGGAGCGAGCAGGGAGGCCAGAGGCACCGTGTGCGTGTGTGGCTCTGCGGTCTATCGCGTGCATGCCTTTTTCATTGGAAACTCTCGCGTGCGTGCTCGTGAGTGGTGCTGTGAATACAGAGAAGAAGAGATGGTGGAAGGACCCAATTGTGAAAACGAATGAGGGGTGGGGGTGTAGGTGGAAAATGATCAGGGAGGCTAGGGTTTCGCTTGTGTTGTGCCTGGGCCTTGAGGCTCTCCGATCCCTGGCCTGGTCAGGCTGGGCTGCTCTTTCTATCTCACAGACTCTAAAACCTTTCTTTTACTTTTCTTTTGCAACAATTTGACAAAACAAATTCGCAAACGGAGACAAGCTGTAGACAAAAAAAATTATGATAAGCTTAGTAACACAAAAAATAGAGTTCATGAAAAAAAATTGGATGGAAAATGTGTGATGACATGACGAGTCTGAACTACTCATGTTTCCGTGATAAGTATGCAACTACTCCTGTTTCCGTGATAAGTATGGAACGCAACACTTAACTAAACGCTAAAAGATTCACTGTGCTAAAAATGTTAAAAAGTAATGCTTCCAGCTCTGATTTTTGTGCTCGAGTATATTATTTTAAAATTACATTTGAGTTTGAAATTATCAAAAAAAATGTGTGATTTTCCTGAGTGTTTCGTGGTAAAATCGGATAAGAAAAAAATACTAGAAAGACTAAGTATTTATTCTCTTGACCGGAATATTTCACAGATACAACTAAGACGTTATTTTGAACGACGCGGAATTTTGCTTCCGTTACAACGCATGGGCATTTTTCCTAGTATACTCTAAAAAAACAAAATCATACACACACCGCACCGGCCGCCGCCGCCGAAAATTCCCCAGCACACACACCCAGTCATGCCGGACGCACCGGCGGCGCCCGCTGGAGAGCACGAGGACGAAGCCCCTCGCGGCCGCATCTTCACGGAGTTCATGACCAGGTAGGTCGTCGTCCTCCCTCGCCAATTTCCTCCCCGCTGCTACCTCCTCTCTACCCGCGTGTCCCTCTTCTCTTATCTTCTTCAGCTCGGCTGAAATTTCTCTCCTGGATGCCCAAGTTCAGTTCGCTGCGTGTGTGATGCTTGCTCGGATCATCGCAGGGTGGCGCGGTTCGAGGAGCTCGTGGATGGCGGGAGGCGATTCCTGGCGAGATTCCGGCAGGAACTAGGTTATCTTTTATGCACAATGATTATGTGTTTCCCCTTACCATTTTCTTAGTAGCTAAACTAGATTAGGTTCGTTCCCCACAAAACTTTTCTGCTATCTCAACTGCTTAGCTGTACTCACTTGTTCCCCCACAAAAGAGAGGCACTATATGGTCGCTTGTTATCGTCCGTCAGAGATCAAAGTCCATGAGGTACCTTGTTTTTTCAGAGTATTTTCAGAGGCCGACGGTTCCTACTGGATCAGATGTTATGAGTGAGATAGTTGGATCAAACTGCACCGGCAGGATGGAGTCGTATCTCGAAGCAGGCTGCGGCCTTCATTGCCGGAACATCTCGAACTTGAATCAGTGTGAGTTATTCCGCACGTCTCGAGTTATTTATTCCTCTAAGCAGTTGAGTGTGATGATTTGCTTAAACGGAACCAATCAACAGAAATCAATTCGACATATTACTATGAAACAAAAATCAGTTCGCAAGTTCCTAAATCTCTGCATCAAGCTCGATGAGGAAGTAGCAACTATTTCTGTTTTTTCAAAACTACGTTGTCAAATACTTTTCCACTCTTGACGTCGGTTATTAAATATTGAACCTTCCTATTGCAGAGAGCTAAATATTGTAAATTATTTGAATTATTTTGGCGAAAAAGCCTTCCCGGTATATAATGTGACTGTTAATACTGGCGCAAAACAAGATATTCGTCTTTGCACCTTTCATTTGTTCTCTGCTGAGTTATATCCCTTTGTATAAAACTTCTGTGTCTTTATTTGTTTTTGTGAATAAATCCCATATTTTAAGAACTTTTTATGTATAGAAGCTACTCCGTGCATCACAAAATCACTCCCCCTTTTCATTCTTTGGGCAAGTATATACTTTTATCTAGCTTATGTAACTAAAATTACAGTGAGATTGTGATTATAGAACTTTACCTGATTTCTTACTATGAGATACTTTCCGACAGAGGTATACATGTTCTATTGCAATTCTTCACTTCTACTTGTAAACTCTAGACTCTGAGAGACATGGTGCTTTACTTTTACTGATGAGTGAGGTGCAACTTTCTGTCAGTTTGGTATTAAATCTTCTCTTTTCTTCTAGAAGTACATGCATGTGAGGGCGATCTTGAAGAGTATATAAACAAAGGTATTTGACAATCTTCTGTTCCATGGTAATAGCAATTAATAGAAATTTATTAGCCTGTTAATCTTTGTTCCATTTGGAAAGAGTCATGTAATAGTAAAGCACAACTTCGCTGTAACTCTGATGCAAAATCACCAGATGGCTTTACTTGGTAGATTTGCGCATACTGGCGCAGATAAACGTGCTTCTGAATAGAGATACTTAGTTCCGGCAATTTTCACCTTTGTTTTCGCTTTAAATTTTCTTAAAATTCTAACTTTTAAGAGTGTATGCGAACTGTTCCCATGGTTGAAGAAAATTTGCAAACTAGAGTAGAAACGGGACTTTAGTCCCTGTACACTATTGGCTTTTATTATACTGTAGGGTCTTCCCCTACGGGCTACGGTAATGTTGCTAAAAAAGGGCTGAGGAATGCACTGACAATGACACCAATTCTGCACCTATGAAATGTATGGAAGTTTGGCAAAAGATCCCTGTCAAAATCATCTTAATGCTTTCTAGTTAGTGGATAGTCCGCTTACATCCATGCCTAGCATCTATCAAGTGTACGGCAGTGACACCATGTTATAGTTATGGGTGCACAAGATTGGTTTTTCTGCACACTTAACTGTAGCAAATTCGTATGTCTGTGAACCCCAGTTAACTGATGTGCTCTCCTTTTCTTTCCTGCTCAGTGAATGTGCTGCTTAAAGAACTTCAATGCCTAGTGGAAGCTGCTTATGACTCTACAATGACAGCTAATTTAAATGCCATAGAAGTCCCAGGCGATGGAACTATTGATAACAAGATGAACGATGAATCTCATTTCATGGAGGTAGAGGACTCTATGCTGGCCACGTCTCTCCCTTTTGCCATTGTTTACTCATGGTGTTCAATAGAGAAGAACATGCTGTTTGCAGTGATGATAAGCTAATTACTGTCATTTCACGTGGCAGGATAAGGGGGAGCAACTTGCAGATCAGCTCGACGGCGATTCATCGCTTGTTACAGTGATGATCCTTGTTCATAACATTCTGAAGCTTGACTACTTGATGCAGGTAAATCCTCATCCTCATCCCCATCCCCATCCATCCATACATCAATCCATCCATCCGTTAGTGAACATGTGTTGGGTTTGCTCTCTTTCTTTCGAATATAGTTACTGTGTCTCAAATCACGCAGAGTAAAATACTGATTGTTTCATCCTTCTGTTTTTTGCTGATTTTGCCTACAGGAAACGATTGTCAGGTCGCTGTCCCTTAAATCATCAGCCACGGAGCTCGAGAGCTACTGCCTTATGTGGGATCTGCGCCCCTACATGGATGACGACGTGATGGGTCTCGCGTGGAAGTTATGTCCATAACTCTTGCACCTATGGTTGTTGGTTATTGGCACTGTATCTGGATCTCAACATGTTTATTGTCGGAGTGTGGTGTAGCGAACTTCAGGAGGGTCCACATGCCAGACTCCAGCTGTTTTTTAAAAGGTCCTTTTAGCTTTAGATGGTTTAGAAGTTTGAACACTTATGATGGTAGCTAGATGCGTATGTTGTTTACAGCCTAGGTATTTGCTAGCTTGTTCTCATTGCAAACGTCATACCAAATTGTCCTGTGTGGCGCGCAATTTTCTAAAATTGCTGATGCCCTTCCGTCCACGTACAAGGCCTCTTCTATTCATGCGCCTACCTCTGAGTTTACACATGTTGACCTGTCTGTTATCCTCACATGTGAGGAGGGGTGTTGAGTGTATAAGTGGATTGCCCTCCCTTTTCATCAGATCGGTCTTTTAGAATAGTGGTCAGCGCATGAAGCTTGACAGATACTACTTGAATTTTGCCACTTAATTACAAAATTGTGGCTCAATCAATCCGCTGATTAACTCCTACCTACTACAACCTTAAAAACAGGTTTTTGAATCATGATTTAGGACCAACTCCTGCGGAAGGGCGGGCGAACAAACCGGGGCGTCGCCGTCAAGGCATGCATGAGTCTGTGACCTCAAAGACTTGCTGGTTACTTGCTCCAGGAAGAAGAGCATGGCGCCGAGCTCGCTCACGTATGACTTCAATGTCAGGTACTCCATATAACGAGGATACTGTGTCGTAAGCATGTGGGGTCCACATTAAAGATAACCTAGTCATACTTGTGCCCGACACCATCTGTTGTTCGGTTCGAAAGAAACTCCGAAGAAGGTCGAAGCCACGGCATAGGCAAAGGCCCCGGCTGTCGCGTTCACGTACTCCCAGGCTCCCAGCACACATGGCAGTTTCCTTCAATAAACGTCCACACATGGCGGCGGCGGCGACGGCGCAAGATCTCATCAGCGACCAACCCGACGAACTGCTCGGGACCATCATCTCCCTCCTGCCCACCAAGGATGGCTGCCGCACGCAGGCGCTCTCACGGCGGTGGCGCCCCATCTGGCGGTCGGCGCCGCTCAATCTCGACACCGGCCGCGGCGGATTAACTCAACAGACCATCTCCGACATCCTCTCCGGCCATCTCGGTCCCGTACGCCGCATCTCCATCACCGACATCGTCCCCCGCCCGTACCCGTACCGCTATGACCGAGGCGGCCCGTGGCGGGAGATCGTCCACGATCACGAAGTCGGCGACACTAGGTTGGGAGGCTGGCTCAGCTCAGGGAACGTCCTTGCCAGCGTCCGGGAGCTTGGTCTTGGTTACAGATACAATGACGTCCTTCCAGCATCCATGTTCAGCCTAGCCCCCGCACTCCAGGTGGCCACGTTCACCTGCTGCAGCCTTCCGACCAATCTCATCGTCCGTTTCCCGAGCCTCGCTAGACTCAGCCTGTCCAAGGTCACCCTGACGGAGGAGACTCTCAGCGCCGTTCTCGGCGGCTGCCCTGCGTTGAGGAGCCTCCTGCTGCAGGAGATCGTAGGCAGTCACCGCCTCCGCATCAACTCTCCGTCTCTCCGGAGCATGGGCTTCTCCGCGCCCTGGGACAAATCACAACGGGACTCTAGAATCGTCGAAGTCCAAGAGCTGGTCATTGATGCGCCATGCCTCGAGAGGTTGCTACCGCTTAACCCGCACGACGGTCCGGCCATCATCCAGGTGGTCCAGGCTCCTAAACTAGAGATACTGGGTTTTGTGGGTAAGGGCATATCCCAACTCCATCTTGGAACAACAATTTTTCAGGTAGTTGCGGCCTTAATTCTTCAATCACGGTTGCATTTCTCTTGTACTATTTGAATTTTGTTTAAGCTCTATTATTTTTGCAGGAAATGATTGCCGCTAGCTTGACAACCACAATGCCCACCGTGAAGGTTTTAGCTCTTAATCATGTTGGCCCCGATTTAGATGCGGTTCTTGACTTTCTCAGGTGCTTCCCTTGCTTGGAGAGGATGTATATCATTGTGAGTATTCATATCTGATAGATTCTTTGAGAAATTATCGTGCCCATTATCTTGTTTTTTATGGTCTCTATATTTTATTTGTTTTTTATATGCAGTTAGATTTTGATCGAGAGGGGTCATCCTATCCGTTTTATGAAAATGGGTTATACCTGTCAACGAATATAAAAACTGTGAGAAAGTGTGCCTTACCAAATGATCCAATTGAATGCCTGAAGTTTAGTCTAAAGAAAGTGGCGTTGAAGGTCTACTATGGCACACGTCAAGAAGTTGACTTCGCGAGGTTTTTCGTTTTGAATGCAAGAGTGCTAGAGAAAATGGAATTTGGACTGGTTAACGACCGCAAAGACGAATGGAGGGATAATCATAACATGCAATTGCAGTTAGAAGACAAAGCTTCTAGTGATGCTCGATTCGAATTCAAAAAGTTTGCTGGGAGTACCTTCATAAATATTAGCAGGCGTACCCATGATCTATCGACGGCTGACCCGTTCAATGCATCATTTTTGGACGGGTATGTTACCCTTTGGCAAGGTATTATTGCATCATCTTGTTAGGTCAAATTCAAGTCTTCTTTCTAGTAAGAACTCTAATGTTTACTCACCGATTTGATGCTCTATATCTATGCAGTGTGATCTACTTCATCATACATTAGTAGAATGATGGTTTTGTGGCCCACTCAGAAGCATCTACGGATAGACGTGTCTAAGGTCATGTTGTGAATCGACAATGTGCAAAGCTTACACGATGATCATGTGCGGTCACGAACGTGCATGGGCTCCCCTATATATAGTTCAAGTTATGTTTTGTTGCCCTTGAATGCAATCTTCTAGGTTAATTGGGTTTTCCAATCGTAATTGGTTTTGGTTATTTCCTTGCTGCGTAAGCTGTCACACGAAGTGTTATAATATATGCTATTTCTAATGAATGAATGGCCGTTTAGTAAAGAGCAGTTTTGTGGATTTTCAGCTTGCAGAATTATCATAAATCCTACTAACGTACCACACTATTATATTATTAAAAGTGTGGAAGTTTGTACACCATGTGACCCAAATTATAGTATATATGTGAAGCCAGAGTTTTAGGATAATGATGGTATAACACATTGATTAAATAAATGTTTGAAATGTGATTTTTATTAATTGTACATAACCTGTAAGGAAAAATTTATAGTGCCAAACAAACCAGGCTGGAAAACAATATGCGGGTTGATAGTTTGTCCCAACGTGGGCTTAAATACTATGGTAGCTCCAAGATCTTGTATGTCCACCCTAAGAATGGTGTAGCCCTTGTACACACTCGGACACAGAAAAAAATATCGTCGCCGCCGAAAACTCGCAAGCAAAACATGCCATGATGAATGCTCCATCGGCCCCACGGACCACGTGACGAGGAAACAACTCGTCGCCGCCTACGGGGTAGTGCATCGCAGTGGCAGATCCATTCTACATTAGAGTGGGGCAACTAACATTTTTTCTAATATCACAAATATAGCATGACAATGTACATGAATAAACTTTATTATAACACACAATAAAAATAAATACCTAGTCCCACAAGTAGGATTAATTCAATGATTATGTCTCAATTTGTATATATTAATAATACAACAATACGTCTACTTCATCTTATTTCTTGTATAAGGATAACGCTTTCTCATGGCCATGAAAGTTTCAGTTATTCATAATGTATCAAGATACACAATGTATTGTTAACACACTTTATCACCACAATGTTGACAAAAAACAAGAAAAATATCGCACTAAACAATGGCTAAATTTCTATCAATATGATTGTGCCGGCAAACTTACCAAAACCATCCTCGTGCATGGCTCAACACTTCGATGCTTTTTTTCTCTACAGTGTGATCTACTTCATACAATAGTGGAGTAAATATTTTGTGGACCACTATCTAGCATATGTAGACGAACGTGTCCAAGATTAAGCTTCAAGAAGAGATGCTGGCCGGCAGTCTACAATGCTAAGGAGCATGTTATGTGAGACCAGTGGCGGAGCTTAGTTGGAGCCATAGGGGCCCTGACCCTAGCTCAAACAACTTTTATGTTATATTGGTGCATAAGTGACACTAGTTCAGATTGTATTCTAGACTATTTTGTCCAGTGCTCTCTGGCCCCGCCATTAGGGCAATCGTGGTGTGACTTGCAGTGATGCTTCACCATTTGCTTAACGGTAACTTTTTTGTTATTGTTGTTGGTCGTCCAACTGTGATAGAAGCGAATTCTACCTAAACATTTTTTGAAGTAATTGTATTTGTTCTAGCTATGGTCATAATTTTATAACTAGTTTGTTTTTACAAACGAACAAAAACAATCGATTGCCGTGTGCCGAAGACACACAAAAAAGGTCGAAAAGCACACGACCACGTCTTTCCCGTGTGCCGCACATGGAAAGAGCAGATGGCAAAAAAAATGCACAGGAACGACCTCTTTGTCGTGTGCCGAAAATTGTGGCACACGGCAACGTTGCTAAGTGGCCCCCACCGCCACTTGACGATGACGACGAACGGTGAAGGCGTGCTCCTGACAAGTGGGACTGTTTCAAAAACAGCATGTCAGATTTTGCCATGTGTTTGCACACGGAGGCACACGACAAAGACCTACCATAACTCCGCGCCCGTTTGGGTGGACACGTCTTTATTGTCTTTGCCATGTGCCTATCTTTATCGTGTACTTTTGTTTACCTTTACCGTGTGCATTTATTTGCCGTGTGTTTTTGTGCTACAATGTCATGCGTTTTTCTTTGCCGTGTGTGACACACGGCAAAAAGTGTTGGTACACGGTATAGATGGGCTCTCTCGTAGTGCGTCTAGACCCTGTGGCGGATCTGCAGCTTGCTTAGGGGGTGCACAGGACAGCGGGTAAAAAAGAAATCCTTTGCAAAACATCAACTTTTCACCATGTGTGCTCCCCTCAAAACATGATTTTTTTTAATCCAGTTTGGCACTGTAGGCACCCTGGTGCTGACTGCTCTAGCTACGCCACTAGATTGCAGGAGATCAAGCCATGACTGAGCTCTAAACTTTGCTTGCTATTCCTTGTGCTGTTGTTGCTCTCATGAGCAAGAGCTGACATTGTCGGGTCCACCTGCAGAATCAGCATGGTGACATGGACACTGGCCGTATAGGAAAGAGATCCGTACCAAAACTATATGGGCTGTCCGGTTCGAATGCAGCTCGGACATACATAATATAATAAGCCATAGCCCAAGCCCATAGTCTCGATACGAGAGGCCCTGATCCGTCACGTTCACGTACTCCCGGCGCCAGCACGCACGTACATGGCGGCCGCGGCGAAGCGAACCGACGGCGGCCAAGGGCCATCCCGGCCGGGGACCAGCTACCGTCCCGATCTCATCAGCAACCAACCCGACGCGGTGCTCGGCACCATCGTGTCTCTCCTCCCCACCAAGGACGGCTGCCGCACGCAGGCGCTCTCCCGGCGGTGGCGCCCCATCTGGCGGTCCGCGCCGCTCAACCTCGACGCCGACAGCGGCCGTAGAGCATTACCCGATCAGACCATCTTCGACATTCTCTCTGGACACGAAGGCCCATCCGCCGTATCTCCATCACGCGCATCACCCCCCTCGGCCCCCGCCATGACCCCAACACTTTTCGCCGGGACGTCCACGCCGAAGCCCGTGACCGTCACGCCAGGACCAGGTTCGAAGGCTGTCTCAGCTCCACGGACGTGCTCGCCGGCCTCCAGGTGCTCCATCTCGGCTACAGCTACGACAGTGACGGTCACGACGTCCTACCCCCGTCCGTATTCCGCCTCGCTCCCGCGCTTCGCGTGGCCTGGTTCGGCCGCTGCAGCCTGCCGGCCAGCATCTCCGTGGACTTTCCGAGACTGGAGAGACTCAGCCTGTACGAGATCACCCTGAAGGAGGAGGCTCTCAGCACCGTGCTCGCCGGCTGCCCTGCCTTGAGGAGCCTTACGCTGGAGAACACCGTGGGCTCTGACCGTCTCCGCATCAGCTCGCCCTCTCTCCGCAGCGTGGGTTTCTCTACATCTCGGTACAAATACGTACACTCTAGCATCGTCAAACTCAAAGAGTTGGTCATCGATGACGCCCCTGACCTCGAGAGGTTGTTGACACTCTACCCGGAATATGGTCCAGCCACCATCCGGGTGGTCCGGGCTCCTAAACTCGAGATATTGGGTGGTGTGAGTAAGGGTACCTCGCAACTCCACCTTGGAACAACAGTTTTTCAGGTAACTCTACCCATAATTCTCGAATTTGGGTCACATTTATGTTCTACTATTTTTATCCTTTAAGCTCTATTTTATTCTTGTAGGATATGATTGCCGCTAACTTGTCAACCACGATGTCAACCGTGAAGATTTTGGCTCTTGATGATGTTGGCCCCCATTTAGATGCGGTTCTTGACTTTCTCAAGTGCTTCCCCTGCTGGAGAGACTGTATATCGTTGTGAGTATTCATATTTGATAGATTTCTGTATAAGTTATCTTGTCAATTAACTTGTTTGATATGGTATTTATAGTTTTTCTTTCTTTCTACAGTTAGATGCCCATGCAAATAGGTTATGCCCACCAAACAATATAAAATATGTGAGGAAGTATGCTTACCGGATGATCCAATTGAATGCCTCGACTTCCACCTAAAAAAAGTGGCGTTGAAGGTCTACAATGGCACATGTCTAGAAGTTGACTTTGCACGATTCTTTGTTTTGAATGCAAGAGTACTAGAGAGAATGGAATTTGGACTGGTTAAGGACCGCACAGACGAATGGAGGGATAATCATAAAAAGCAGCTGCAGTTAGAAAACAGAGCTTCTCGTGATGCTCGATTTGAATTCAAAAGTTTACCTGGAGTACCTTCATAAACATTAGCGGGCGTACCCATGACCTGTTGACGGCTGATCCGTTCAATGCATCCTTTTTGGACGGATTCGTTACCATTTGGCAAGGTATCATTCCTTTATCTTGTTAGATCAAATTTTCCATGTCTTATTTCTAGTAAAAACTCTAAATTGACTCACCGATATTTTATGCTCTGTCTTCCAGTGTGATCTACTTCATACATTAGTAGAATGATGATTTTATGGCCCACTCACAAGCAATATATAGACGAACATGTCCAAGTTCAGGCTGCGAATCAACAATGTGCAAAAGCGTACATGATGATCATGTGCGGTAAAGAACGTGCATGGGTTTGCCTACAGTTTAAGTTATTTTTTGTTGCGCTTGAGAGCAATATTCTAGGTTTATTTGGTTCTTATGTTGGTATTCGGTGTTGGTTGTTTCTTTACTGCATAACCTCGTCAAATTAATGATTGTACTTCCAGTGAATCAATAATAGTTTAATGAAGATCACAATGTGACCGCAAATTTGGGTCTATTTTTGAAGCCGGGTTGTAAGAAGATGATTGCACAAGTGATAAAAAATTAAAATGTTAATTGTGTATGTTAAGAAAAACTTTATAGTGTTTGAGGGCTTTGGATATTGTGGCGGCTTAACTGTTAGTGTGGATAGCATCTAGGCCTATTATATTTTGGTGGTCTCGGTTGAAACGTGTGCCACAGTTGGTCATCTTTGGTCTTGAGTGGACGATTTCATCGGTCTAGTGGTACGCTCGTAATCATCTTTCTATCGATGATTCAGAACAAAATGCCTTGTTCATCGTCAACTACGCCCGACTACGTCAGCAAGAGATTAAGCCACGAGTGAGCTCTTAACTTGGCTTGCTATTCATCCTGCTGTTCTTGCTCTCACAAGTACTCAGCTTGCTGGATCCACCTGCTCAATCAGCAATCATCATGCTGACGTGGACACTGGCCCGAGGCCATCTCTCTGTTCTTTTCGAAAGCAGATCGGCAAGGCCACGACGCTCCGAGCACAGGAGCCACAAACCCAAATCCACATACAGGGCGGCCTGCTCCGTCACGTTCACCTAGTCCCGGCTACAACAGGCACATGGCGACCGCGGCGAAGCGAACTGACGGCGGCGAAGGACCATTCTGGCCGGGGATAAGCGACCGGCCCGATCTCATCAGTAACCAACGCGACGCGGGGCTCTCTCATCAGTAACCAAAAGGATTAATAAGGAAGAGATCATTGCACCATACTCGTTCGAAAGCAACTCGGACATACTAACCAGCCAACAAGGCAATGGTAGGATACAAAAACGAAGAGCCATGATTTATAATACTAATAGTTAAGATGTGTTACTAGTACTGTAGAATCAATTGGAGTTATGATTTTATTTTTATACACCAAGAGTTGGATGTTGACACCATCTGTGGCTCACAGTTTAAGTTTGATTCTTGAAGGTTGCCACTTAATTACAAACTTGTGGCGCAATCAATCTGCTTTTGCACTGCCCTTTTTCGCGCGGCCTCTATTCAGGGCAGCGCAGCAACTCAACCAACATCAGGACATTAGTTCATTCTTGACATTATTCCGCAACCAAATGCTTTATCCTACTACCTCCGGATCGGAGGGAGTAACAAACGTGTTTACGGGGCTGGGCCTTGGTGGCATAGGGCCTCTTTGTATTTCCTTGGCTTACCCATTTTGACTTTGCTGTACTCATCCGAATGGGCCAATGGCCCACAGACTACTACACTTACTACGGGTAGTTAGAGACTGGTCTTGTTTTCGACTCATGTGACGAAACACAAACCCCTCAAAAAAAAATGTGACGAAACACAAGAGTTTAACTAATTTATACTCTTGGTCTTGGTAGGGTTTTTCTTTTTACAATCAAAACCATCGACATATTTTAGGAGCAAAAAGTACGGGGTAGAGATAAAAGAGTTGACTACAGCGGTTACAAAATAAAGTCTAAAAGAAACGATCAAATATTTGAGATCTTCAAATTCTTTCTTCTTACACGACACAATGCTATAATTTTCTGAAGGCAGCCGTAGAGACATGACATTGATACAAAAACACATACATGTAAATATCAATCGTGGGTTCTCCCATAATTTTAATTTTGAGCCACAATGCCAGACCTATGTGCATGCACGCAGCCATTAAAATGATCAACCAACATCGGCAAGAGTCTTGGGAGGTTGGTTTTAGAGTTAGGCTGGGCGGAAGAAACAACAACAAAGGGAACAATTAAGTAAGAGCAACACCACGCGTCGACCCAATATGTCTGGAGCTGTTTGTTTCTGTCCACGAACAAAAAGCGCGCGGTGACACAAACAGAAATTAGTCTGTTTTTTGTCCGCACGGACCCAATTCTGGCCCAAATTTGAGTCGGGTTTGCGTCCGCCTCAAGTTCTCGCCGGGGCTGCCTTGGCCCGGCTGCCAGACTCTCCCAATGGCCAATCACCGCAATTAATGCGACGGGCAAGGTCGTTAAATGGACGCCGACGAGCCAAACCCTAGCCCACAAACTCAAGCATCACCCCCATTCCTCCCTAGCTACGACTGGCGCACCTCCCATCTCCTTCCACGATCTCCGGGATGGATCCGCCGCCGACGCACCGCCTTAGCATCTTCTTGACCAGATCGAGCGCGCTCGAGCGCTATTGCGGCAGCTTATCTCGCCACCACGAGGCCTCCTGGCCGGCCAGCATGCTGACGAACGCGCCGTCTGCTGGAGCGGGTGAGGAGGACCATGGAGGTGGCAGGGTCCCCGACCCCGAAACTTGGCACGTATTTATAAAACATTTCATCACGAAACTTGGCACGTATTTATATGTTCGTCACCAATTTATTTCGGAATTTTGTAAACAAAATTACATTTTTGTAATTGTTTTATTATACCAGGAGCAGATTAGCTCGGGAGCCAATTTGAATTTCCGCAGAATATCCTGATACTTATGGTATGTATTTTTTGGACTTAGGTGATTAGTTTTTGTATAGGTTCATTGCATCAGCATCCCCTATCAACTCGTTCAAACGTCCGTTCTCAAATGTGCATTGGAAGGTAAAACAGATTAAGAAAACATTATAATCCGCTTGTGTGCCAGGTCAAACATGAAAGCTGACATAATACTGTTGTATGCATTAGTGATTGGCAGAGGGATTTAAGGGTTTGATGTTGCATGAGGTGCATGCTGTCGATCTTGGGCAACGATGCAAAGCCACCATCCAACTTCGTCCAGTCAATAGATTTGCACTAACACAACAATGGATTCAAGGGCGACATCCTGCTTTAGGTGTTTATCAAGGACAAGGAGATCTCTTTATCAAGCTTGGTGATTCAACGGCTAGCTACACCAATGGATTCTAGGGCGACACCAAGAGTCATTAATATGTCAGTATCCCTATCGGCTTGCATCTCATGCATTGTTAGGTATCATTCGTGACCGTGTCAAGCATTTTGGAAATGAGAACTTGGATATCAAAAACTGATGAAAAACATTTAAAAAAATTACAGTTGCTCCTATAAAGTGATCAGGTCACAGTGCACACACACCGCGGAGGAGGTCAGATTTGTGATGACCCGTGCAAATCAAGCCAAACGTCCCATGATCTAGTGTACATAGTAGCGACAGCAATGCACATGTCCATGACGCTGTCGTTTGCTTCATAGCTGACCTGACGACTGAAATCTAAAGAGCAGGCAGATTGGACTAGAGGAGGCGCTGCACAGATTGGACTAGGGGAGGCACACAAAGGAGACAAGACCAGGCAAAGAGACGGCAGCGGCGCGGCGGGCTTGCGAGAGTGACTCGAACCGCGTGAGGAGATATGATCGTACGGTGCGTGATCAAACGGATGTTTTCTGAAAATTGAAATAACCAGAGACAAATTACATGGAATTTAAAATTTTAACATATTGTTACACATCGAGCCTTGCCTCGGTTACTCCAAGCAGGAGATTATGATAAAACCTAAAAATGCTAAAATGTTTGTAACCACGAATAGACTCATATTGAGCACAAAAGCATCGACGACTTGATCAAATTTCTGCCTGACATGCTTCCGGACGATAGCTTTCAATCTATATTGCCACATGATCTTCGACATGGTGCAAATCGACACCCGTGTGCGGATCAACCTCATTACCGACGTCAACAAACAAAAGAAGGCAACACATATGATGTCGTCTATATATGATTCTTTGCACTGCCGAAGTCTTTGTCACGACAGACACAACCGCATGGAAGGCCAGCAACATCTAATAAGCGACGCCCATATGAAGGCAGAGCCACATATTAGCTCTTCCACGATGCGTCAGTGCACCACACCTTCCGAAGACGAGCAGGATTACCCTGATCACTGAGACTCCCAACGCGAACCTGTCAAGGTAAAATAAGCTGAAGGGGAGCCAACACATGTAATCCTAAATTATAGGGGAGGGGGGGGGGGGGGGGGGGGGGGGGGTGGGGGGTCATGGTGATTTTACTCTCCAAATCGTTTGATAAATTAGATTTATGCCTAAAAAAATCTTGATGTTCTGCATGCCATAGGGGGCCAAGGCCCCTACTGGCCCCCATCATGTGCCCCCCTCCCCTATTCCATCGACGACCCGATTAAATTGCTGCCTAATACGCCTCCGGACGATAGCATTCAAGCTATATTGCCAACAGGAACTTCGACATGGTGCAAATCGACATTCGTGTGCTGATCAACCTCATAACCGAAGTGAACAAACCAAACAAGGCAACACATATGATGTCGTCTATGCTTATCTGCACTGCCAAAGTGTTTGTCATGACAGACACGACACAGCCGCATGGAAGGCCAACAACATGCTAATAAGCGACGCACATATGAAGTGCAGAGCCACAGCTTAGCTCTTCCACGATTCTTCAGTGCTCCACGCCTTCTGAAAACGAGCAGGATTACCCCGATCACTGAGGTCCCCAAGGCGAACCTGTCAAGTTACAGGAAGCATTTGAAAATGTCCTTACCCAGGGGTGGATGCATGATTAAACCTCAAAGCGGACCAACACATGTAATCTTCAATTACCGGGGCGCTATCATGTTAATTTGCTCTCAAAATCGTTTCTAAATTAGGTTTATGCCTAAAACAGTCTTGATGATATGCATGCCATAGGGGGGCCAAGGCCCCCCTTCCTGTGCCCCCCCCCCCCCCCCTATGCAATCGATGACTTGATCAAATTGATGCGTGATACGCGTCCGGACGATAGCTTTTAAGCTATATTGCCACATGAATTTTGACATGGTGCAAAATCGATATTCGTGTGCTGATCAACCTTATGACCGATGTGAACAAACCAAACAAGGCAACACATATGACATCGTCTATGATTCCCTGCACTGCCAAAGTCTTTGTCAAGGCAGACACAACCGCATGAAAGGCCGGCAACATGCTAATAAGTAACACCCATATGAAGTGCAGAGCCACAAGTTAGCTCTTCTACGATGCGTCAGTGCGCCATGCCTTCCGAAGACGAGCAGGATTACCCCGATCACTAAGGTCCCCAAGGCGAACCTGCTAAGATTCGAGAAGCATTTGAAGACGTCCTTACCCTGGGCGAAGGCTGGATTAAACCTGAAGGGGGGCCAACACATGTAATCCTCAATTCCAGGGGAGGGGGGGGGGGGGGGGGGGGGGGGAATCATGGTAATTTTGCTCTCAAAATCGTTTCTAAATTAGGTTTATGCCTAAAAAAGTCTTGATGTTCTGCATGCCATAGGGGGGCCAAAACCCATGACGCCTCCCTAGCTCTGCCACTATCCTTACCCTGCAGGACAAGCATGCCTTTGAAGACCATCTTCCTTGGCTTGCTTGTATGACCCGGGCACGTTGTTGGCCACGCTGAAGGCGACGGTGGTGATGAGGACACCTACCACCGCGATGATGTATGTTGTCATCTCGATCCCCTTTATCATCATGTCGTGGCCGTTCAATTTTCACCACATGGACCTGCCTCTGAGGGTTAGAGTCCTTTTCAACGTAGTCAGTGTCATCACAAGGTCCAACCGACAATTGTACCATACTCATAAAAACGTTAGTCCAATGTTAATTCACATTAAATATGAAATCAAATTAAACAACAATAGGTTTTTTCAATGTCTATACTTACCATGGAGAATATAGTTGGTGGATTTCGCTGCTAGATCCAACGGTGTGTGACCGTCATTGTTCATAAAGTTGGCTCGCACTTTACCATTCCTCAATAGGGCCTTTGCGAAGTCACGCATGTGTACATACACCGCGAGGTGGAGAGGCCTGTTGCCGTCCCAGTCCTCGATGTCTAGGACTAGGAGGCAGCGTAGCGTCGATTTCTTGATGGCAAGCGACACGACCTTGGAGCCTCTTCTCGCAGCTACGTGCATGAAGGTTCCGCCGCTGTTGTCGTGGAGCTTGGCGGAGCCGGGGCAGCCACCCATAAGTGCCTCCGCCACACGGGAGTGGTCGATCCCCGCAACGACGTGAAGAGCGGACATGCTGCCCGAGTCTTGCATGCGCACATTACGGGCTTGGAGTAGAAACAGCAGCAAGCAGCGCAATGGTTTCCTCACTTCCTCCTTTTAACCCTCACACACAGCAAAATAGACCTCAAAAGTCAAAACTCGTCATGACATCCATCGATGAGCCTCGCAATAACAAGTTCACAACCATGTGTTAGTATGCGAGGGTTTGTATGTGTGGAATTTATAGGGTAACTGATGTACGGTTGAAATCTAGCATCTCATATACATCATGCAGACTTGATCCGAGTCTTTTTTTAATCTCCGGCAACATCTGGGTAAGGCACAATGTTCATAAAATGACAAGAATGCCTTGCAGTGTGGTTCGAACATGCATTTTGCTTTAGCTAGTTCTACGCATATGGGTACTAAATTCTCTCTTAGAAGTGTATCTCAGTAAAATGAAATCGAGTATCATTAACGGGGCTTAAGCATAGATAGTAGCAAGCAGCGCAATACATTCATGTCTTTCTCTTTTCTACCCCATACACACTAAGATAGATCTCAGAGCTCATCATGAAATCCATCGGAAGAAGCTTGCAAACAATGTTTTGTGAATATGTGAGTGTTCCTATATGTGGAATTTATAGTGTAACTAATGTTCGGTTGGAATCTTGCAGACCTTACTTACGCATCATGAACTGAGTTATTTTTTATCTCCCGCACCATCTAGGCAAGACAAAAATTTAGAAAAAAGACAAATATGCCTTGCGGTGGGATTCAACTGGTTTGTCGAGTGTCCATTCAATCTGATTTCTTTTCCTTTAGCTAGTGCACGTCTAGGAAAGGCACAAAGGTTTTTTATATAAAGATAAGAATGCCTTGCGGTGTTATCAATCTTGCTGATTCAACGGTAGGGCGACACCAAGTCATTTGTTTTTCAGTATTCCTACCGTCTTGGTCCTTATGCATTATTAACTATCACTAGCAAAATGCCCGTGCGTTGCAACGGGAGCGAAAAATATGCATTGAGAAGGCACACAAAGTAATGATACAACACAATTATCCACTTGCTTATTTCTACTTCCTCTGTCTCTGAGTCTCTGTTATCATCACCTTTCCTAATCCTCTCACCCCACATCATTGCCAAGACCTCACACCATGGCCGTGTTCTACTCGATTTTTCTTGTCCACCATGCATCCATGCCAGCAATCTCACGTTGCGGTCCATTTTCTGCAATCACAAAAATAAAATAATTTAACCATATAGTACTAAGATTGTTCGAACACCAATTCAAAATTGGTACATCCACGTGCACACCATCGATTTGGAGTTTGATGAACATATGTGCACGAAAAACTGGCTGGTTTAGAAGCATGGGGCTAGAAAAGATACACTTCCACAGCCATCAGCAACAGCTGATTAACTATCCACACAGGATTAATTAACACAAGACGAGGGTCCAACTACTCCTACCAAGCAAGCTAGTAAGCCGGAGTTATACAGCGCAAATACAAATAGTGCCAATATTCGCTGCGTTAGCAGTCTACCTGATCCACATGGTAAGAAATTCCTTTCCTTTTCTTTTTCAGATGGCATCACAAGTCTGAACAGGCAACTCTGCCCCAACCCCTCCACACAGGCGCTCAACCCCTAAACGAACTCTCCAGTTTTGAACATCGGTAAGAATACATGCTATATAACAAGTCAAGGACCCTTGTCTGCTAATTGGACTGGCTGTATTGACTGTGTACTTCTTTATCGGAAAATCGACTGTGTACTTTTTAACAACAGTAGCTCCTGATTATATCCCTTAGAGGACAACTAATCGTGAATACAATCTAGTAAGAACAGCCAATTTCAGAGAGTTTTGCAATCTGGCTCATGTAATTGATCCAGTATAGCAGTTCAGTGTATTCAGGAACACCAATTGACACCCATTGCAACTCAAGGGAACCACACCAAAACGGAACGAACCATTGCCAACACTTGATCTATGGCATATTAGCCACGAATCCAAAGCAAGAGAGTATTATCCAGCTATTAGAACTGTGTGCAAGTCTGAAACATACATATATGCAATTATGGTCAGGACATGGGTATCTTGAACGCTAAACTGCTACCGTACTAATCACTAACACCTGCCCTTGCTTAACAATCAGGGTAAATATTACATCAGTGGACAAACTTCGGAAGGAAGGAGATTATTTTTGGCAATGTGAATGCACATTGGTCTGGCAACGCGGAGTGGGCTGACTTACTAAAGACCAAAGGCAGGGCCCAAACCTGTAGTTGCCATCTTTAGAGTTTAGATTTTAAACAATTTACTCAACACTACACTATAATGAACGCACCTATTGCAGGATAGTATACTGAAGACACATATTACAGGAACTCAACAGAGGTCTGGAGCCAGCGGCCAACTCACCGATGGAATCGTCGCAGACCACCCGCTCCTGCCTGAAAACAGCGGAGCAGGAAGCGCCGCCGTCTGCCTCAACGTCCCGCATCGGTGTGCAGGCTAGTGCCCGTGCGGCTGCTCCGCCGGTGAGCGGATGTAGGCGAGACAGGGGAGATGAGGCCAGCTCGTGTGTCCAGCTCCTGCTCAGTGCTGACGACCACGTCCAGATTGGCGGACTCCGCGTCTCCTCCTCGAACTAAACAAGGTGGGAGAGATCGGAAGCGCCAAGCAGAGCTGAGCTGATGAACCAGATGCGGCGTTTCCCCATCTCCTCCAACTGTGCAGGGGCGACGGGCTGGGATGGGGAGAGGAGGCGTTGCGCTGGGTGGGCATCCCATATCCGGGGCGGCGCGCTGGGGGTGGGGCGCTGGGGGAGGCGTGCTGCGGTGGTTCACCGGGGCGGTCGGTACTCGGTAGGTAGCACGCGGGCAGAGCATCGGAACGGCCACACGCGAGGATGGTGGTATGGACTGCGGGTGAATTGTCAAAACACTCAGGGGCTAAATCGCAAAACATACCATATCACGGTCGTCTATCCGTATTATATAGTAGAGATTCGTGACTGTGTCAAGTATATGGAAATGAGAACTTGGAAAACCATACCGTTGTCAGTGTACATAAAATAAAATAAAACTCTTGAAAAACATAAAATAAATCACAAAACTCTTGAAAAACATAAAATAAAATCTTACAGTTGCTCATATAAAGTTATCAGGTGTCAGTGTACATATACCATACCGCGGAGGAGGCCAGATTTGTGACGAGTCGTGCAAAGCGAGCTAAAACGTGTCTCATGTCCATCTGGTGTGTTGCGTATGCATGACGCTGTCGTTGTTGCTTCACAGCTGACCGGCCGAAAGGTGAAGACCAGGAAGATTGGACTAGAGGAGGCGCGCCATAGAGGAGGACAAAAGGAGAAAAGACCAGGCAAAGAGACGGCAGCGGCGCGGCAGGCTTGCGAGAGTCGATCGAACCGCGTGAGAGAGGTCCGTCAAAGGAGAAAAGACCGCGGCAAAGAAAGAAAAGAGGCAGACGCCTGACTACGCTGTGCAAAAGAAACGATTCTATTCTGATTCCATGTTTGAGTACGGTGAGACAAAATCTGTACAAGAAACAGTGATTGCATAGACTTTTTTTTTTTTTTGAACAGGGGAAAGGCCCCGAAGGACCTAGATACTGCATTTCATCCACAGCGGTGGTTACAAATTACATGGAGGTCCAGAAGAAAGTACAAATAACAACAAGGACCAACAAATTTACAAAAGGACCCTGGAACTCAGAACAGAAAAGCAATTGAGTCCTTCTCCACCGCGACGAGGAACTGCTCGAACTGCTCTCTGATTGCATAGACCAGACTCCAGGTTTTCATAGAGAAAGGCGATGCTGCTTGCTACAAGACAAATACAAGGTACATACGGGACCCGCAAATGGTTACATTCATGCATGCTCTACCGCAATGCTTATCCCAACAGTGTGGTATATATCTAGTTTTTCTCACGGGTATTTTCCAAAAAAAAAATACTGCCGGCCGCAATCTGTACTTGTTTTAGGTTTAGGTGCTGCCGTAAATGTTTGGTTGTTGTCTCGTGTAGTAGAGGAAAAAACTTCAATTAATTTTTAAGTTGCGCTAGGAAACTTGGACAAAAAACTAGCGCTCAATTTTCCAATTGTTTGCCCAATTTCGTAGCTAAACAAGCTTTGACCTCGCTGGTTTTGAACTGGAGAGAAAATGACGCGCTAATTTGGTTCTCACGGGCGAGGAGAAGAGAGAGTTTTTTTTTTTTTGAGAGTTTTTGCATTCAAATCACGAAACAATACATAGTAGTTGACCCTTACAAGCACACTGAAACACAATCCCAAAGGACCATGAACACCTAGCATACTCTAAGACAACCATAACACATGAAGATTTCCGTAGCCCTGTGTCGTCAACCCTGAATCTTGAGAGAAGATCCCTGCAGCAGTAAGATCTGCAACCAGGCGCAAGCAGGTCATCATCTTCGACCACGGTACAATTGCCGCCACGCTGCTTCCTCCATTCTTGACACCACGCCAAGAGGGTATGGACACCAATCCAACACACCTGCAACAGTCGTCGCCATTTTTGGCTTTGAGTACCGCGAAAAGTGTCCCTTTCGGAAGGAAGAGAACTCGAGTCATCCGACCGGTCCAGCACCGCGGCCGGCCATCCGCCCGGGCAAAGCAGGATCTCCCTCCAGCGTCAGCGCAGAGGAAGGAGAAGAACAGCAGCAACAAATCATACCGACAAGGAGGAAGAAGGGTCTTCGTCTCCATGCATCCATCGCGCATCTGAGGACCCAACCGGCCTGTGCCGATGGACCTCTAGACACCATAGCCCGCGACCTCGACGAGATCCGGGGATCCCCCACTCCGCTAGCTACTAGACGAAGGCAAACGCCCCGCCTGACCGCGAACGGAGCCCGGAGAGATTTATTCCGACGCGACACCAACGCGGCGGCCTCGACAGCGTCTCACTCAACCCTAACCCTACCGCGCACCCACCAAACACACACACCCGAGGTTCCCCCTCCCTCCCGCCGCCGGAGCGGCAGACGGAGAGAGAGGAAACCGGCGGCGGCGCCGGCGGCACGCAAGGGAGCCGCGATCGCCTCCTAGATCGCCTTGGGATCGATCCGATTTTTTAGGAGCGACCGAACCGTCAAGTCGCCTAGGAGAAGAGAGAGCTGGATTGCAAAGTGATGTGCGTGTTTGCGAGAAAAATTCACGTGCACCTGGCAGACATTCAATTACATAGGAAGCGGGACGACAAGGATGTAAACGGACATATGCATGCAAGGATTTCACGGCCATTAAACCAACGTGCATGCACAGATTTTCTGGCAGCGCCCACCACTCGTGGGACTAGCCGGGGCAAATTAGTCTAGTCACTTACTAATTTAGCCCACCTAAAGCATACATTGGTATGAGTCTGAGCCATTCACTTTTTTGTAGGTGTGCAGAGGCCCACCTATTATGGTTTTCGTCTACTAATTACAATGGGATTTATTACAGGAACATATATTACAAAATGAATGGGGATACCACGGTAATTTACTGGGGATTAGAGCAGAAACAACAACAAGCAGCGTCATCTCTTACTCCTTTCTATCCCCACACACAGCAGGATAGAGCTCGGAGCTCATCATGGCATGAAGTATCAGTACCAGGGGCTTGAGCAGAAACAATGACAAGCAGTGTCATGGCTTTCTGCTTTCTAACCCACACAAATTAAGATAGAGCTCGAAGCTCATTCATGACATCAATCGGATAAATGTTGCAATCACTAATGTGTGGGTGAGTATGCGAGTGAGTATGATAATGTGTGTGAGTGTATGCCGGTGAGTAAGATAGTGTGGAGTGAGTATGAGAGTTTGTGTGTGAGCAAATATGCCAATAAATAGGGGATTGTGAGTGAGTATGCGAGTGGGTATGAGAGTGTGTGTGAGTGAGTATGTCAGTGATTAGAAGAGTGTGAGTATGTGTAAACGTTTAGGGCTCATTTGATTCATAGGATTTTCAAAGGATTTGGTAGGACTGGAATCCTATAGGATTTTTTCCTTCGGCAGCCGTTTGATTCATAGGATCACATCTCATAGGAAAATAACATGAGGTTAGACCTCATGGAAAATTTTCTTCACCCAATCAAAGGAACTTTACTCTTCCCATAGAATTCCATTAGGCATGCCATTCAAATCCTATGAATTTCCTATTCTAACCGGGGGCTTCCTCCTTTCTACCCACGGCTTCCTCCTCTCTACCCCACACAGCAAGATAGAGCTCGGAGCTCGTCATGACATCAAGTAGCATTACCGGGGGCTTTAGAAGAAACAATTACAAGCAGTGCCATGGCTTTCTCATTTATACCCCACACACCGCAAGATAGAGCATGGAGCTCTTCATGACATCCATTGGATGAAGCTTGCAACCACTGACGTGTTAGTGAGTATGCCTGTGAGTAAGAGGGTGTGTGTTTGAATGAGTATGCCTTTGAGTATGAGAGTGTGTGTGTGTGAGTGAGTGAGTAATACCGGTGAGTATGAGAGTGTGTACTTCTGTGCGTTATGTGTAGACACGGTTGGAATATAGCACATGATGCAGACAAGACTTAGAACTAGTCTTTTTATCATCTCCGTAAGACAAAGTTGAGAAAAGACAGATGTGTTGTGGTGGGGTTCAAGTGGTCGGGCGATGCCATTTTTAACTGCTTTAGCTAGTGCATTCATTGCGTGTCAAGTAGGGCAGTACTCTCGGTTCACTTTTATAAGTCGAGCGACGAAAATTTCGAAAGGCCCAAAATAGCTGTAAAGGACAATTATACACCCACGATCAATCGATCAGTTTAAAACAAAATACGTCGCCTAGGACTTCTTCCTCGCGATCCCTTCAGTTATATAAACCTAGGGAATGACAGAATGTCAATTTAACTGCTCATGGATTGCGTCACATACAAAGTTTACTCAATAATTTTGAGATGGAAAAGTATACAAATCACCAATGATGGCGGTGACTTCTGTTCATAAATTGCATACGAAAGAAAGATTATAAAATACTCCTTCCATTCCCTGCTGTAGGGTGTATAGTTTTTTGAGAAAACAATCTAAAATATAGGGTGTACTGCGATTTGTGGACAATTTTACCGATACATATGGGTCATAGAGATAGGAACGAAGGGATTTGACGGATTGTTTCCAATTTGTGACTGTTAGAGACTCCTCTTTCCTGATTTTTTTCAAGGGCAAATGAGTCCACCCTATACCAAATTCACATGTCTTATATTCGTCTGAGAAAACTATACACCCTACATTACATTAAAGAATGAGGGAGTAGTAATTTAAAACAAAAAAAAAACACCGAGGCAGTCAAATGATTCTGAGACGAAAACATAACTCTCACCTCAATGTGCAATATTTCGACAGAAGGAGCCGCATCAAGGAAGGTTATAGTCCATTGAAGGTCAAATTCAACATAGATACCAAGCACAGACAGCTTCCGTAGCTTGCTGAATGCGGAGGTGAGTTGTTTTATTTCAGCTTGGATCCAAATCTGGTCACAAGATAAGTTAATGATAAATTACATGCAATTATGCATACTTTGTGAAAACTAAACTTTCAGGAGAGGATTTCAAATATCCAGAGATAAATTGACATGATGTATCATGAAACTACACCGGTAAAAAACTCCATAAGAGAAAACAGTTGGATAGAATGGGAACAAATGGAAATTTTAAGATAAATACACTGTAATTGTAAAAAAAAAAAAAAACTAGCCACACTTAATTCTAGGTTGCGGACTGTCATCATGCTAGAATACAATTGAATACAACGTGGTTTGATTGAAATGTAGTTTAAGGGCCATGCCAATATATATATGCACTCCTACTACTGTAGGTGTAGTTTCCCCCTAGTTTGTACAAATATTTCATGAAATTTAGGGCTTTGTTTGATATCTGTCATAAATATCCAGAGTATAACTACGATAACTTTCACAGCAAATTGAACTAGTACTTACGTTTTTCATACGAAATTCAACATGAGAGTGTGTATGCTTGTGGTTCCATGTAGAAGCTCACTTAATTTAAATATGTTCTGATAAAGGTCAAAACAATTTGAAAGGTACAATTTCTGAAGGGATCGAACAAATCCAAATGACAAGGGGGCAAATTCTGATGCCCAAATATCCCAATCAAGCTTCTCCAACTTCGGAAGGGATATTAACTCAATTCTCTCAAACCAACAATTGCTGAGCTCCAGAAGACGGAGTTTCGAGTATGGTGCATCTATCTTCCACACAGAGCAATCACCAGCATCACAACCAGAGAGGGTCAAATGCTTTAGTTGCCTGCAGTGGTCAAATAGGATATGGTTCATGTCTAATTGCGCAAAACTCAAATTGGACAAAGAGAGCCGTGTGAGGCAATGGAGGACACTAGGGTAGGCACGGAAAAATCCATACAGTTCTTGGCCACGTTTTGGCATATCCGACAGAGTACAATAAGACCTTGTCTCATCGAGAATGGCAAGGTCCAAATCTTTCACCAATCCACTGCCAACCGCGTCACATAGTATTGGAGCAATGTTGCACGAGAAAGTGTCAACAAAGTCGAGCTTAAGTCGTAAACATGTGATAATGGATTCTCTCCAGGTTTAGCAAATAAGCTCTTGGTCGCTTCTCTTAGAGTGGCATGGCATCTTCCATGATATTAGTGGCAATAGGCTCCGAGTGTGGAACAGATACGAAATCCTTGACATCAATGTTGAGTTCAGGCAGCAACCAAGGCAGTCGCATCCACCGTGTTGACAATGCACTTGTCCTCGCAGCTGTTCTCAGGTCGACTCTCACCAAGATGTACAGTAAAACATCGTCCGGGAGCGCGCTAAGCCGATCATGATTGCTATATTAACAAAAAAGATGGATCTATTTAGTTAGTTACTGAACAACTAGATTTATAAAGGGATTCATAAATTCGTAACAGACAAACATAAAATACAATGCATGATAATGCAGTCATGACAAGAGTTGTTCAGGATCAGGAGAGACACATAAATACTAAGGGAGTTTAAGCTGTGAACATGAACAAGCAACAACAAGATAATGGGGGCTAAAAAAAACACATACGGGGCTGTGCGCGCTGCCATTGTTTAACTCCGTGAAGATAACAACGGGGCTTCCGCGCCGTCGGGTCTAAAGCGAGTGCCCCGGGGTCCTGAACTCCTGAGTCCTGATCCGACTCGAAGTAGAGGCTGGATCAAAACCGAATCGACGAGGTAGATCTACCAAGGCTGTTACTATGAGTAATGGGGATGAAAATTAAAGACGGCGGTTGTTACCTTGGCGGAGGGAGGCGGCGCCGGCGAGGTCGCTCCTTCCATGGGCGGGGGCCTTCCATGAGAGGAAGACGAGGAGGACTGGAAGCCCATTATACTCTGTCAGCTAGTTGGGCCGTAAATTGGTTTTCTTTACGTTACCTAAAATTTTATTTTTCTCCACAAAACTACTTGTATTTACCGCCAGTACTTACTTCGATATTTTTTCAGAACTTTTAATTTTATTCTTTAGAAATTTATGAGGACATCATTTTGCGAAAAAAGAGAATTTATCAAGCTGACTTCAAGTTCAGTTCAGTCTAAATTAGAAGTTTGAACCGTGCAGGATTTCAACACGAGATCGCTGACATGACGATCGGCAAAATGATCAATAATTGATTTAACCTCACAAAGTCACTATGAAATAATGCTTTCTGAAGCTTAGCAGGAATGATTTCTTCCAACACACTATGTACGTACCACGTGAACCTGAACCTCGACATATGAAAATAGAAAAATGAACCTGTAAAATTTTAGACCCAAAACTTTAAAGTGAACTTGGCAACCAAATTCCCATTTTCTCAGTAATGGGAAATAAATTAATATCAAGTTAATACTAATATGTGCTTCCTCTACAACATACAACAAATACATAAAATTAATGCCAACGCGAAGAATGTCAATGACACCTGGACTAAGTGAAAGGTCTCCAAAAACAGTGCTTTCAAGAAGAGAGTGATGTGCGAGCGACACGGTCACGAGATCTAACTTTTTGCTGTTAGACCATGGGTTTTTGCTCGTGTAGAAAGTCAAAGTAATCTTGACGCAATGCCTTCAAAAAGGAACCGATGCTTTCTCTGATATAACCAATGACACCCAGACCTAAAATTTTCACCCTGGAGGTCGACACCCAGTACTCCAAGAGCACAATCTAACTGAATTCACCTGTGCAACCGAACTCTCATGAGCGAAAAATTAGAAAAAAAAAACAATTTTAGAGAGACATTATATTCTCACAAAAAGACATTTTATATTTTGCCTGGCAGGACATAAATGTGCATATATGTCTAACAAATAGTGCACCATCAACAGAACCATCTACAAAGCATTATCGGACAAATAGATCAAGCATCCATGCTAAGGGAACATCTGATGTGAATCCATCTTAGAATTGGAACTTAATTTTTGTGAGATCAAGGTATGTTAGTGATGGTGAAGACCAAGTGGTATACAATTCCAAGCGACTAGGGCATGTTTATTTGATGCCTAACACTTTCACGTGTCACGTCAAACTCCAGTCCATATGTGGATATCTAAGCGTGGAAAAAAAATTACCACAATAATTTCGATAAAACTGGACAAGAAACCGAGTATATAACATGCATGTGGATCTTGGAGCTGACAAAATGTGTTAATTTGAATAATTTTTTGCAATGAGAGTTATTCTTAGTTGAGAAAACAGAATGAAAGGTCTGAAATTGAAAAAGATATAGACTGTTAAAAGGCCAAGGCCCAAAATTAAATAGGTCGTCAAAGGCTAAGCCCCGAAAGAAAAATTGACCATAAAAGGTCAAGTCCAACAAAAGAAAAATGCCAGTTTCATTGGCTTGGCCCAAATAGAACACTGGAATGGACCAGGCTGATTTTGATATACTGCGATTTGGTTTCAGCATAATTTTGCCACACAAGACCGGCAATCTAACGTGGTCGTCCAGATTGCTAGTGACGACCTTATGACGATCCAGTATCATCTATTCGTCTTAAAGGGTTATGACGATTTCAATAAAAACGTCATTGTCCACCATTACTGATGCTCGGTTTTTTATGATCCTATTTTTGCCATAAGATCGTCATAAATGGACAATTGTGAAGTTTTAGTGACGAAAAAGATGCAGTGACAATTAATGAAGAGAGAGTGACAATGGCATCATGATATGATACCGTAACATAACACATTAGAATATAAAATAAAGCTACAATCTAATAAGTACATTATTATATGATACCACGAGTATTATTACCCGCCGTGGAGCTAGTAATATTTTTTGTGAAAATGATCCTGTCATTAAAAGAAACACCGAATAGTACGAAACAACTCAAAAAAATAAAATTACGACGAGATCCTTGAGATGCCATTCGTCATCAATCTTCAGACCGTGTTGACGACGCGTCGCCGCTCCTCCCAGAGCCGGCCTGACGTTGTTGGTTGCGGAAGTCGCTGAACGGGTCAAGAAGACCACACCGTCCCAGATCCGAAGAAGAAGGATGAACCGCTGATGAAGCTCCATCACAATCCGGAGACCGCCACCACCAGAAGAAGTTCTCGAGAACCACACCCCTCCCACAAACTTGTCGACTTCGTCGCCGAGATGGGGCTGAAGCTGGGGAGACATTATTTCAAGAAACACCGCCGCCACGAACAGAGTGGCGCCCCAACAAATCTAGACATTAAAATCAGAAAAACAGAACCCTCCCACTGACAAGGACCAAGATCCACCGGCCTGTATGACTTGAACGCCACAGAGTCGGAGCAGACCTGCCGCGGCGCCGATGGGAGACGGGAAGATCCGATCGCCTCCCCTAGCGTCAGAGACGAAGCGATACGGTCAATCCCCTTTCTGGGTTCTCGGGAAAAACACACTGTCACTTGACTCACCATCTACGGAGCTTGCAAGCTGCTGCGGCCTTGTGTCGACGGAAGCGACCTGCTGGATCTCTCGTGGAAAATGTGCTCATAACTCTCGCGGCCCTTGTGGTCGGTTGGTACTGTAACTGGATTTTTAGGATTGTGGCCGATGTAGAGAGCTTCGGGAGGGTCTGTCTGTATGCCAGACTCGAGCTGTTTTGGTGGCTAACTTAGGGCTTGTTTGATTCGTAGGATAGGAAAAATGTAGGAATAGGAAACCTAATTGAATCCTATGAGAATAGAGATTGTGTTTGATTATGTGAAGGAATTTTTCCAAGAGGTTGGACCTCATGTTTTTTTCCTATAGGATTTGCACTACAAGATTCCTATGGGAATAATTCCTATAGGATTGGATCCTATGAATCAAACAACTTCAATAGGAAAATTTCCTATAGGAATGAATCCTCCAAAAATCCTATCATATTCCTTTGAATCAAACGGGGCCCTTAATCTGAATATGTCCTTTTGGAAGGGAAGAAAGAGATATATTTGTAATACAATAGTAATTTGGCATTCGATTGTGCGAAACAAATACGTAATTCGAATGCACCTGTTGTTTGTTGCTACACTGCAAGAGTTTTTGGTGATTTAGACTGTCTTTTTTTAAGAAAAAAAATCAGACTGTCATTTGTAGTACAAAAGAAATTCAGACTGTCGGTACTGTTCCCAAAAATAAAATTCAGACTTCGGTTGCATCTTGTTCCTTGGCTGCTTGCCTTGCCGGCTCCGTCCAAATTTTCTCAGCGATGGAGAGCCCGACCTCGGCGGCGTCGCGGGTGGACTTCTACGGCTTCCTCGACCGCATGCGCCGCCCCGCCGCCGCCGGCCTCTTCCGCTCCATCAAGAGGTCAGTCAGTCACCCGCCCCTCCCCTCACCGCCGCTCCCCATGGCCTCCGCGTCCCCCCTCGTACGGATCTAACCTGAGCCTCTACCCCTGCAGCTTCCTCGCCTCGCTCGCGCTCGACGAGCCCAGCGCCGAGGAGGACGGCGCCAGGGTCCAGGCCTTCTACGCGTCCATGGAGGCGGCCTTCAGGGACCACCCGCTCTGGGCCAATGCCACCCACCAGGAAATCGACCACGCGCTCGAGGTCTGAAGCAAAAATTCCTGCTGAATTCCTTAAATCGCTTTCGGTATTTGCGTTGAAAGCCTCTGCTTAATTAGATTCTCGTGCTAGTGCCTCGAGAAGTACATCATGACCAAGCTCTTCGACCGCGCCTTCGCGGCGTCGCCCGAGGACGCGGCCGCCGACGCGGAGGTCTCCGAGAGGATTGGCCTCCTGCAGCGGTTTGTGAGGCCTCACCACCTGGACATCCCCAAGGTCCTGCACAACGAGGCCTCCTGGCTGGTAAGGCCATGTTCTCTGTTCTCAGTTGAGTTTGAAGCTCCTCTCATGTGGAAACAGTAGCTAGGTTTGCTTTTGCAATTGGCGAATTTTCGTCACTTTTTTTGCGAAAAGTCCACCGGTCTATTAATACTCATCCACAGCAGTACAAAAGACCCAAAAGGTAACAAAAATTACAAATTGGTTCTTGGACCACCTAGCCATGACAGGCTGCATTGTCATGACATGGTTTCGTTGACTATGTAGCCAATGAATGTATATTGCTCTAGATTTCACAATATGTGTCTACTTATTTGGATAGCTTTATACGCCGGTCAAAGAAATTTTAAGGATTGTGTTCTTGATATCATGCAGAATGTATGGTAAACTTCATTTATGATAGTTAATTGCTATTCTGATCCAGATTCTTCTGTTAGGTTGCTCATTTTTTCTTAGAATGACATAGCAAAGAGCCTCTGTTTTGTACCATGCGATATCCATTCGGTTCATCAACATCTATAGTTCTCTGATACTCACTGTTAATTAAAACTTTCCAGCCATAGAACTGTACCCAGGCTAACTATGACCTCTCCAGATTGCAGTTAAAGAGTTACAGAAGATTAATTCCTTCAAATCACCGCGAGATAAGCTTCTATGTGTTATGAGCTGTTGCCAAGTCATCAACAACTTACTGCTAAACGTATCCATGTCAAATGACCGAACGCCGTCTGGGGCTGATGAGTTTCTTCCGATTCTCATTTATGTTACCATCAAGGCAAGCTTCTCTTTTTAATTTTTTTTTCTTGCTCAATTGTTTAATTCAGATTTCTAGCAAGGAGCCAAGTAGTATGGTTGTTCAGACTTGGCTGCTTAGGATTATAGTTACAGTTTAGAATCAGAAGAAATCTTCACTCTGCAGTTATATTATGTTTGTTGTGACGGTTCTTAACCCTTATTTCTGTATGGATCAAATAAGAGGCCCTACGTATAAACTGCGACATGATCCTTGCTGAACTACTTGGCTGACTGCTTCATTCACCTTTTGTGGTGTTGACGGTTTCCTTGGTTATCATTGACGTCCCAACTAGATTCATTTGTTCATTGAATTTTGGTCGACATTGAGATTTCAGTTCCCATTTAGTCATTGCTATAAAATTGTGAAAAAGGAGTTCCTTCAGTTCCCATATAGCCATGTCAAATGTGTACACCGTGAAATAAATGTGTCGTGATCTTGCAGTGCAAATTCATTGTAGAATCTGCTGTCCTTGGTGTCGTTGGTTGTTACTTCAATTTATTTTTATTTTTCCTGAATCCTTATCAATTTTAATTTTGAAGTTTGTTTTCCTTCTATATAACTAGTTAACATGAACTTCCCTGGGGACTAGGGAGCATATAACTTCACACCAATATGTCTTTGTGGTACTTTCTGTGGTCTACTTGGGCGGAACTAGACCTATTGGTTTTTTAAGTACAAATTGACTACAACTGACAAGCTATCTGAAAAACTAATGCAGGCCAATCCTCCTCACCTGCACTCAAATCTGCAGTTTGTTCAGCTCTTCCGAAGAGAAACTAAGCTTGTTTCTGAAGTTGAATATTATCTCACAAACCTCATTTCAGCAAAGATGTTTATAATTAATGCGGATGGCCGCTCGCTATCCATGGAAGAAAATGAGTTTCAGATGCATATGGAAACTGCAAAACTAGGCACTCAAATATGTGTTGCTAGCCCTAGTAGCCGGAAGGGTCGGCTACATCTACGAGTGGACTACAAAAGCAAATTGATACAGAAGGTCCGTTGTTAACACTTCCTGCTCATTTGAAACAGTTTATTTTCGTATAAGTTTGCATTCAAGATTATAAGCAGCTTGTTTTCTGCTCATTTGATCTTCCTTTTCTTTAGTGTCGTCTTGTACACCGCCTTGGTGGTCTTGAACTCTTCTTTTAGCCTTTCAATGCAAGCCTTTTGCGTTTTCTCGAGGAAAATAAGCTTTCCTCGGTGCATAATGTGCTTTGTTCTGATCCTATCTAAGAACAAATGTACCTAGTAACTACTCCCTCCGTTTTTTAATATAAGATGTTTTAGCTTTTATCCACATGCACATGCACACAAATGTATGTAGACACAATTTGTGTGCATGTTCACTCATTTTAGTGTGCATATAGACAACATGTGTACTACCACCTAAAACATCTTATATTAAAAAACGGAGGGAGTAGCATATACTCAAGGTGGTTGTAGATAAACTAGCTTCTCTGAAACTATATTTTAGTCTCTAAATTTCTTTGTAGTGGTTGTATGTTCTTCATCTGCGTGATGATTTAGATGCAGTTTTGCTTGCTTTTGCTGCATAATCACAATCTTTCAGTTTAGCAGGTTCCAGATATCCTTTCATGGGCTCGGAAACTGAAAATTTGACTGCAGCAGAACTCAAGCAGTTGCATGGGCTCTACAGGCAGGTTGTCACCAGATACACACATCTGTCTAAAGCTTTAAAAAAGTTATCCATGGATGAGGACCAGCTCCTCGCATCAGTAGATGATGATTCCTGAACTGATGCGAAGATGCTGTCTAGAGATTTTTTTTCGAGGAAACACAAAGACATTTCATTGAAAAGGTAGAAGTTGGTCTACAGCCCTCCTAAGAGGAAGATTACAGCAAAGAAAAAAAAAGCAGACGTCCCAGGTCGTCGGTAGGACTCCAAGCCTTTGGGTGCCGGCCCTAGCTCAAAGCAAGGCTTCCTCCTTGATCATGGCTGCGCCGGTATTGATGGAAGGCTGAACTCCGTCAGAGATGTGTTCCTTTGTGTCCAGATCATCCACGACACAAGCAGGGTTGCAGGGGCAAGACCTTTGCGCATTGGTTTGAGGGTGCCCTGTCTGGCGTCATTCCACCAGAGAGGTGGTGTCGTGATCCAGCGCTGAACAGGACAGGCGGAGCCCTGAGAGAATAGCGTGCTAGACTGGTCGGGAGTAGGGGCACTCAACGAGCAGGTTGCGTATGGTCTCGTGGGCGTGGTCACACAGGGGACAAGCAGCAGGTGCTGCAGGCAACGGCGAGCCAGGCGGTCATCCGCCCAACAGCGATCGAGATCGGCGAGCCAACGGAAGAATTCGTCACACAGAGGTGCAGGTATTGGACGATCTTGTGAATGCCCAGGTTATGTGAATGCTATCCAGAGATGACATCAGTTAATTTACAAAACAGCCTCCATATCCACGTCACTCAACCGGAAGAATTCAGAACGAGGTTTGACGCCATGCCTGCTCATGCTACTGCAATCAATGCATCTGCATCAAGTCTCAGGATGTGCTGTGCTACAGGTATGGCCACAAGTAATCTTCAGAGTTTAAGGATGCATGTTTCTTCCTTGTCCAAGCTACCTGATGCCAGCCATTTCTGCCATATCTCTGCAGATGGGAGGTTCCAGCACCGGGTGTTGCATCTAGCACATGTCGCTGCTGCCAATCTTGGCCAGCCACACTGCAAGTTCTACGTTCTGAAAGATACAACTGTTGCCATAGATGCACCCGTCTATGGCATGGCAAGTGACACCTTCACAAGTGTATATGACGAAGTTGCCTGCACCAGTGCTGCGCAGAACTGCGGACTGATGTGGCCGCCAGGCCATACTACCTGAGTGATTGAACTACCAACTGGGATGCGTAGTGGGCTTGACTGTCATGTGAAGGCATTCTGTCAAAAGATACAAATGCCTGAAGCTCGTCTTACGTTTATTTTCTAGACGTCGTGTAACATGATGTTCTATAAATACTTGGGAACTGAGCATTTTTTTTGTTTATCGGGCGAAAGGTGTAAGGCACTAAAATTGTATCTGAGAAATAATTAATGCTTGTATCATTTGGTTGAAGAGCCAACTACTGCAACTTTATCTTTATCAAAAAAAAACTACTGCAACTTATACAATTGAGAATTGCTCAATTATAAATGTTCTCAAGAAGTAACTGTACACACGTAAAAAAAAGAGACAGCACACGGCTGATCAGTTTGTAAGGTGCAAGGATTTTATGTCTGCTGCGACAATTGATGCAAAAATAAAAACATATCGTGGTCGGCAGGATTCGAACCTGCGCGGGCAAAGCCCACATGATTTCTAGTCATGCCCGATAACCACTCCGGCACGACCACTTGTTTGAAATGAAATGCCCAATGTCTTTCTAGTTTGGTACCACCTCCGTTTCAGAAATATAGAACGGATGGAGTAATTAAATCGGAATTTCATCTGAGTGCATCACAATTATGATATTTAATTACATCACATACTCACGTAATGTTTAGATATAATGCAGATTTTTCACAGCCCTTTTTCCCATAATAAACCTGTTTGAGAGTTGACTTACATATACATGTCGTTTGCAGGTTATAGCTCTACACAAATTCGTTTGACAAAATGAGGCACTTTGAGCAGCATGGCATCTCATCTCAATCTCATACACCCGGATCTTCTCTTTCGTAAGTATTATTTATTGATTGATGAAACAATCATCAAAATTAGTTCGTAGATACCACACACCACGCTAGCGTACGTAAGCAAATGGCCGCACCACTCGTGACATCATCTCACTCGAGCTTGTGCAGCTGGGCCGGCCTCCGAGGAGCCGCCGCCGTGGCCGGGTACTCGATCAGCGGCCGGACAGGCGGAGCCGGCAGCGCGGCGGGAGGCGCGAGCGCTAGGCGTCCGCTGGCCGTCGGCGGAGCAGGCGCCGTCGCCGTGGACAGCAGCAGGCGGAAGGTCCAGGCGAGCACGTCGGGCGCGAAGGCGCGGAAGACGAGGAACACGTCGTACCAGCCGGGCCGCCTCACCCGGGCGTCACCGCGGCACGCGCCGTCCACCACCGCCCGCGCGTACGCCTCCACCGCCAGCCCTCCCGCCGGCAGCGCCGCCGTCTCCACCTTGGTCCACTGCTGCGGCTGCGTCTGGTCCGCCGACCCCGCGCTTTCCTCGAGCGCGAACCTGCCGGCGCCGGGCTCGCCGCCGATCCAGCCGTGCGTGGCCACAGTGATGCCCACGTCGTCCTTCACCTCGTACCGCAGCGTCTCGTAGAAGTCGGTCACCGCCGCCTTCGCCGCCTGTCATACAGAGTGTAGATTTAGAGATCGATTATTTCCCGTAATTAAGTTGGTTCATTCGGGGCTTACGGAGTAGAGGCTCATCCTGGGCATGGGCAGCCAGGGCTCGACGGAGGCGTTAACGACGATCCGGCCGTGGCTCCGGCGCAGGTGCGGCAGCGCGGCGTACGTCGGGTACACGTTCCCCCAGAAGTTGATGTCCTGTACACAGTCAGTGCAGCGATCATTTCTCTCCAGTTCAGGAGCCAAATCTTGGACATATATCTGATGAACGCGTACCATGAGGTGAGGGAACCCGGCGGTGTCGCCGGCCTCCTCGAAGCAGAAGTCGTGGCCCAAGCTCACCGTGTTCACCAGATGATCCACTGCAACGCGCATCACAACATTAGAGACAGAGCTCTTGCCGCGGCAGGGAATAGCAGCTGCGGCAGAACAGAGTAGAGCAGGCCGGGTGTAACTGCGGCTGAACACTTTGTTGACACTCACACTGGCCGAAGTAGCTGATGGTGTCGGCGACGAGCCTGCGGCAGTCGTCCTCCCTGACAACGTCAGCGGCGACAACGAGCACCTGCCCGGCGCCCAGCGCGCGAGCGTTGTCCCGGACCGCGAACAGCCGGTGCTCCCGCCGCGCCACCAGCACCAGGTTCGCGCCGCGCCGCGCGTACTCGTAGGCGACCTGCTCGCCGATGGCGGAGGAGGCGCCCGTGACGAGGACCACCTTGCCGTGCATGTCCTCCTTGGTGAGCGTCTTGACGGCCCACTCGGCGGCGCGCAGGAAGGCGAGCGTGGGCCACGCGAAGGCCAGCATCACCATGCTCGCCGGCGGCACCACCAGGTCCATGAGCGCGGTCAGCGCCTGCTCCATCTTCTCCGATCCGCCTGCCGGTGTCTGTCGTATCCTCGGCGGCAACAGCAGAACAGAGCGGCAAGAAGAATCGAGAAAGGGAAGTCGGAGAGTGACGACGGCCTGTGTCCGTGAGGTTTTACGGGTTCGGTGGGCGGATAAGGAGGGCCGTGCAGGCGTGCATCGGTGGCAGCTGCCGCCATGGACACGACACGACCGAGCTCGGCGCCACGAGGGTACGTACGTATGTACTAGGAGGCAGGTTTTGGCAGCTTCCTGACGAAGACAAATACCAGCAGCAGTATAGCAGAGTTTACTTGCGAGCACGCATCACCCACACACGACACGACTCTTCCTCCCAAGCCGTCCATCAACTTTACATGGCCGGCCGGACCGGCGAGCTGCGAGGCCGCAGCTCAGCGGCGGCGTGCACATTGGATCTTCACCAATGCCACGTACGATTTTTGTTGTTATAAAAAATACTTGTAGAGACAAATTTATGCGCACGATTTAGATATAGACACATAAGAAGTTTAAAGGGCAGCCAATCCTACTTAAAAGTGAATTCCGGCCACCCGACCATTGCAACATCGAAACCCCGTGGGTAACATCTTTTTATGCCTATGCAACAATACTGCAAACAAAAATCTCACGGAGCAAACCATGCAAAACCATAGCAAAATTTCAAGCACATGCGTGCATCAAAATTATTTATATATGCAACAAATACTTATTAGCCGGAGCAAATAATCAAGGATAAAGATTTCACAACATGCAAGAAAAATGGACCGTAACGACCTCTCTATATTTATTACTCCCTCCGATCCATAAAAATTGTCGCCAGTGACACTGTTAAGTTGCACTAGCTCAGTTCTTTCCTGGCGACATTTAAACTGGATCGGAGGTAGTACATGGAATCAAAATAAAAGAACGACTAAGAAAACACTTACGCTCTTAAAATTAAGGATACCTGAGAATGTATAATATAAATCAACCTTCTTCATAATGTAAGTGGATGCTCCAATAACTATCCCGAGACGAACGAAAACAAATGATTCGTAGCCACTGTAACTGGTATTTAGAAGTGAACTTATATGGTGCTGTGCAACAGACCTAACTTGTTATTTTTACAAGTTTATGCGGGTTGACTCTATCACAGCTTGTCAATGACCGAAAAGTTACCCGACCTAAGAAAGATTTGCCATCTGTGACCTGGCTGACCACCATGTCTTGCTCTTCCTTGTTCTTCGAAATGGCAGAAGATTCGTCACATTTCTGGTCATCCTTGATAAGAACCACCTTCTGCAGATTGGGAGCATGGTCCAAGATCGCTCTGATAAACGTCAGCTGCTGCTGTAGAGGTCTGAAGCCTACAATGTGGAGCTCCCTCAGTAACATGTTCTTGGAGCCACGAAAGTCCAGCTCCCACTGAGGATTGGTTCTTTCATGGGCGAGCCAGGGGGTGTACACGTCTTGCTTCTCACGTGGTTCAAATACCTGTTTTTGGATAAGAAACCAGAAAAATATTAGTTGGGCTCTACAGATTCAACATCACTTCTCTTACCTAAATGTACAGAATGAAAGAAAGGCAAAACACAATGTTCCAAGATTATAGATAAGCTGCACATTATACAAAAGAGTTCACAACAACATTGTTTTAAAACGAAAAAGTATCAATGAGGGGTGACGAAGATGTGTTTATGTATTGCATATAAAAGAATATCCTAATACACAATGTTATTTGGAAGATGAAAAACATACTCAAACTGACAAATAATTACGGGATAGAAACAATACCCACCTCGATATGCAATACTTCAATAGAGGGAGCGGCCTCAAGAAAGGCTGTACTCCACAGAAGGTCAAACTGAACAAAGACGCCTATTATAAACAGCTTCCTTAGCATACTGAATACGGAGGCGAGTTGTTTTATTTCAGGCCGCAGCCAATCTGGTCAGAAGATAAAAAATAAGAAGAAAAATTCAGGCAATTTTATGCACTATGTACGTATTTAGTAGAAGATTTCAGAGATCCACAGATAGATTTGACGTAATTGAACTCCATTCTAGAACCATTGGGGCATGGGGCACAAAATAAATAATTAAGGGAACAACAATACTATTGTAACAAATAAACAATTTTATCCAAACTTCCTTCTAGAAACATTGGGGAATGGGGCACAAAATCATCCAAGGCTTTCTTAAAATGTAGTTGTATGGCCCTACCAATCTTGTGTGCAGTTTTCTGAAAACCACTATTAAAGTAGCATTTTCATGGTAGCTCTTGTATAGCATTTTAACGGAATGTACAGTTTTTCGTTCTATGACATATAGAAACATGTCTATGGTACAACTAAGATAACTCTGATAAACTCAATACAAAAAATATATTGAACGAGTATTTACAGTGTTTCCTATGAAATTCAATGTGAGAGTGTGTATGCCTGCGGCTCCGTGTAGAAGCTCACTTAATGTAATGGAATGCTGGTTCGGGTACAGAAAATGGTCAAGTTCCAATTCCTCCAGGGATGGGACACAACCAAATGACAAGGGGGATCGTTAAATTTCCAAATGAACTGGTTGACCACCTTCAGTTTTGGAAGGGATATCAACTCAACTCTCTTGAACCAACACCTGTCGAGCTCGAGAACACAAAGTTTTGAGTTTGGTGCATCTATCTTCCACAGACCGGCGGGACCAGCATGACAAAAAGAAAGATTCAAATGCTTGAGTTGCGTGCAACAGTCAAACAAGATATGGTCCATGTCCAATTGGGAAAAATCCAGGGTGTATAGAACGAGTGTTGTGAGGCGATGGGGGACACTAGGGTAGGCACGGAAAAAGCCATCCATGTCTTGGACACGTTTCAATACGTCAGAGGCAGACCATTTAAAAGGTTCCTTTTAGTCGAGAATGGCGAGATCCAAATCCTTCAGCAAACCATGGTCAATTGCTTCACATAGTAGTGGGCCAATATCGCATGAGAAAGTGTCGATCAAAAAGAGCTTAAGCTGCAGCCTTGCGACAGTGGATTCTCTTCTAGGTTTACTAAATAAACTCTTGGTCGCTCCGGTTATAGCAAGCATCGCGTCATGTACGGCACTAGCCTGATTAGGCTTTGAGTGTGGATCAGACATGAAATTCTCGACATCAATGTCGAGCTCGGGGAGCAACCAAGGCAGCAGGTGATAAGGTACTAGTCTAGGATACGATTATAACGACGAGCACAGATACAAGTTCTCGAATTCCACACAAGATCTCTGATACAAGTTCTCAATCTGAAGAGGAAGGAAGGTAGGAGAAGCAAGGAGGAAGGGAGCAGAGAACAAGGTAGAGAGGCAGAGCCGTTCGTCGTGATCCAACCAGGATGGCCTGTTCTGCGGTGCTAGCTGCCTTCTATAGCTAGTTCTGCCAGGTGGGGCCGCAGAACCTGGGGTTGGGCTTCGTGGGCCTCGTCGGCCTGTGGGTGTTGATCACCGATGCGTCGCCACCTTCAGTACTCGCGCACGTGTCAGGTACTACCGTAGTAGGTATCCTGACACCCCCTCCCCCTTTAGCAACAGCTTGTCCCCAAGCTGGGGCTTGCGGGAACCGTCGTTGAAGTTCTTCACGGTCCTCCCAGGTCGCCGCCTCCGCGCCGCCATTAGACCACTGGATGAGGTTTTGTGTCACCACCTGGTTTGCTTTCTTCCTCAATCTAGTTGCCAGCACCTTTTGCGGAATAGCTAGAACGTCAGTATCATTAGGTAAAGACAAGGAAACCGGCGTACCCTGTTTGAGTGCTTGTCGAGGAGTGAGACGTGGAACACCGGATGAACAGTTGACCCTTCAGGGAGTTCAAGTTTGTAGGATGTTTCGCTCACGCGTTGTAGAACTCTGAACGGACCAAAGAACTTGAACAAGAGCTTATGATTAGCACGCGGAGCAACCGAAGCTTGGATATACGGTTGAAGTTTCAGGAAAACCATGTCCCCAACAGCAAATTCTCTGAATGTTCTATTCTGGTCAGCATACTTCTTCATCAATTGCTGAGCTCGTAACAGGTGCACTCGCAGCAAGTCATGCACCACTCGTCTTTCAGTTATCCATGTCTGCACATTTGGTGTTGCTGTGGCTCCAGGTGCTGTCAACCCCCAATGTCGTGGTTCATGACCATATAGCACCACAAAGGGTGAGGAGTTGAGAGTAGAATGGTGACTGTTGTTGTACCAGTATTCGGCCAGAGAAATCCAATTGCTCCATTTCTTCGGACAGGCGTGAACAAAGCATCGCAAGTAGGTTTCAACGCATTGGTTCACGCGCTCGGTTTGACCATCTGTTGCAGGATGATAAGCCGTACTCAACTTCAGTTCTGTGCCAATAGCTTGGAAAAGGTCCTTCCAGAACTTGCTGGTAAACACAGGATCCCTGTCAGATGTAATTGTCTCAGGTAAGCTGTGCAGCTTGTAGACATGATCCACAAACAGAGAAGCCACTTTGCTTGCAGTATAAGGATGCGCCAATGGAATGAAATGGGCATACTTGGAAAAACGATCCACACTACCAACAAGCAGTTAAATTGGCCAGACTGTGGCAAGCCTTCAATGAAGTCCATGGCAATGTGCTGCCATGGTTTCTTTGGTACACGTAATGGTTCCAGCAATCCTGGCATCTTTACTCTTTCTGGTTTCGCCTGTTGACACACCTGACAAGACTGAACCCAGTCTTTGATTTGCTTCTTCATGCCTGGCCAGACAAACAAACTTTTGATACGTTTGTAAGTGACTGGGGCACCTGAATGTCCACCCAAAGAACTGCTGTGAAAGGCTCGGAACAATTTTTGCTGCAGAGAAATATTGTGCCCAATCCAAACTCTATTATTGTGCCTTATCACTCCATCTACCAACTCATACTCTGATTGCTTCTCACCAGCTACTGCTAGCTGTGTCAACAGCTTCTTAGTAATTGGATCTTGCTCATAACCAGTGACCACCTCCTCAAGCCACACTGGATGGCAACTAGAAACAGATGAAATAGCCAGCACTAGTTCATGCTCTTTTCTTGACAAGGCATCAGCAGCTGCATTTTCCTTGCCCTTGTGATAAACAATTTTGTAACGCAGCCCAAGTAACTTAGCACAAGCCTTCTTCTGCCATGGTGTATGTAGTCGTTGTTCTTCTAAATGAACAAGACTCCTTTGATCTGTGCGAATCACAAATTCAGCATGCTGCAGGTAAGGCCTCCAATGATCCACAGCTAAAAGGATAGCCAGGTATTCTTTCTCGTAGGTCGACAAGCCACTGTTCTTGGGACCAAGCGGTTTGCTGAGGAACGCAATAGGGTGCCCTTGTTGCTGCAACACTGCTCCAATACCTTGGTTACTCGCATCAGTTTCCAACACGAACTGCTTGGTGAAATCTGGTATGGCCAAGACTGGTGCCGTGACTAATGCCTTTTTGAGAACTTGAAATGCCGTTTCAGCCACACTAGACCACTGAAATATCACATTCTTTTTGAGTAAATTGAACAAGGGACGAGCCAGGATACCAAAGTGTGCGACGAACTTTCTGTAATATCCAATCAGACCAAGGAAAGCACGAAGTTCTTTTATGGTTGTGGGAGTTTTCCAGTTTAGGATCTCTTTTATCTTGTCAGGATCTGTGGAAACTCCTTCCCCACTGATTATGTGTCCTAGATAAGCTAGACTCTGCTGAGCAAATGCACACTTGGATAACTTCACTTGCCAATTGTCATGCCTGAGCAACTCGAGGACTGACTGCAGATCCTTGGCATGTTGTTCAATGGTAGGACTGTAAATCAAAATATCATCGAAGAAGACCAAGGCACATTTTCTGAGGACTGCTTGAAGAGTGCTATTCATAGCTCCTTGAAAAGTTGCAGGAGCCCCAGACAACCCAAAGGACATTACCTTGTATTCGTAATGACCAGAATGCGTATAAAAAGCTGTCTTGTACTCCTCACCAGGTGCCATTCTTATCTGATGATAGCCGGCTCGCAAGTCGAGCTTAGAGAACCAATGTGCGCCAGTGAGCTCATCAATTAATTCATCAATAATAGGTACTGGGAACTTCTTTGGAACTGTCATAGCATTGAGTCTTCTGTAATCAATACAAAGCCGCCAAGTGAGATCCTTCTTCTGAACCAGAATGGCTGGGGAAGCAAAAGCACTGGTGCTGTGTTGAATAACCCCACTTTTGAGCAGTTCCTGTACTTGTTTCTCTATTTCGTCTTTGACTGCTGGAGTATGTCTGTAAGGTCGAATTTGAATTGGCTGAGCCCCTTCTATCAACTGTATCTTGTGATCACAGCTACGTTGTGGAGGTAGCCCCGTTGGCGCTGCAAAAACATCCGAGAACTGGTGCAGTATCTCAGGGGGAAGCTCACTGTCAACCATCTGTTGATCAGGTTGCACAGACTGAATCACCAGAATTTGTTCAATGTCTGCATTGTTTGAAATGCCTATGAGCTGTTCCACACTTATTTCATGACAGATAGGCGTCCTCTTTCCCATACCTTGCAAGTAAATAGGAAAGCCCTGATCAACAATTTTGAGTCGCTTGGTAGGCCAATCAATATTCATGGGGCTGTGCTTGTACAGCCAATCCTGCCCAAGAATAACATCAAACACTCCCAACTTGAGTAATTTGAAATCTGTTGCAAATTCATGCCCTTGAGATGTCCAGACACATTCCCTGATCTCCTGAGTGCACTGGAGTTCCCTGTTATCCGCTACCTTGACTCTTATAGGATTTAAGATGTCAGAGCATTGCGGCAACAACTCCTTAAGATTACTGTTGATGAAAGATGTTGTACTGCCCGAATCAACAAGCATTTTCACTGGCTGACCGTTAATCCACCCTTGCAACAGCAGCACACATGGGGATCCCTCACTGTCCTGCACTGTTGCTGACATAGCTTGTACTGAGATGCAGCACAAATCACCAGTTTCTTCTTCCTCAGTTGTGTCTTGTGGCATACCGAGAGCATCTGCTCCCATGATTTCCAGCAGCTCCTCCACAATGTGCAGCTGAATAGTTGCTGGACATTTATGATCCTTTCCGAATTTCTCTCCACATGTGAAACACAAACCACGAGCTCTGCGATAATTTTTTAGCAGTGTTAATTTAGAAGCAGCATCACTTGAGCGCCGAACAGATTCTTGTCCCTTTTATCACTTGCTTCATTGCTGTAATGAGGAGAAATGCCTTGACAGTTGGAGGCGGTAGGGCAAGTTGCTTGTTCTTGTACGCATAGTCTGAATACCGATAACCAGATGACTTCACACTGTCTTCAACCTCTTCCTGAAGTAATGCCAAAGCACAGGCTGCATCGAGATCTTGAGGTCGCTGTACTAGCACAACAGCTCTGATCTCCTTCTTCAGGCCCTCGATAAATCGCGTCAACAAATACAGAGGGTGAATCGCATCAGAATAGGCTAATAAATTGTTCATGATATGCTCAAATTTCTCAATGTAATCAGTAACTGTATCATGTTGCCGAAGAGTATAAAATTGTCTAATGAGTAACTGATGCCTATCCCTACCAAAACGAGTGCATAACAGAGTACAGAAAGACACCCAATCTAACCCTGCTAACTTCTTCCGCACTGAATGTAACCAAACCTTAGGAGCACCCACGAAATTCAGAGTAGCCATAGGTACCCAGTACGAAGTATGCACAACAAACATACTATAGTACTGCTCAGCAAGAGTTTGCCAGAGCTGAGGGTTTTCACCATCAAACAAGGGAAATTGCAGCGATGGATTTGTCTGTCCCAACTGAGCAAACAACTGATTGGCAGTGCATTCCCTCTCTGCGAAATTACTACGAAGGTGAATTGGGGTTTGAAAATCAATCGCACCTGTGACCGGGGTGGGCGCTGGGATTGGTGGGATCCCAGCGGCCAACCCCCGGTGGATTTGTAGTCCGTCGTGGCCTTGCCCGGAATCGGTCCCGACCGACGTAGCGCTGAGCGATGGCGCGTTCGTCGGTGTACGGGCGTCAGCGAGATGGGCCGCTGCCAGATCCCTTTGTCCAGGTAACGGGTCAGTCCCGGCTGGCGGGGCGCCGAGCAGAGATTTGCCCACCAGCGTACGGGCGTCAATGGCGTGAGCCGCTGCCAGACCCGGAGAGGGCGGCTCCGATGTGGAAACCCCCGAGCTCGTTGTCGTAACTTGTCGTTGCAGCGCCGCGACCGCCGTCTGAAGAGCGTCGACGCGCCCCTCGAGTTGCGGACGCCACGCGTTGATCTCGGTGGTGAACTTGTCGAAGCGCGCGTCCATCTTGTCAGCGCGGAGATCCTGCTCCGTCTCCGCCGACGCCAACAACCCTTTGAGTTGGCGGAACATCTCGGCGTTGGTGAGTTCCCCATCCGCCATGGCGCTCTCCTGCGCTTCACGGATCTGTCGCTGATGCCGGGTTTCGATAATCGACCCCAGGTCGGAGGAGGGTGGAGAAAATTTGGTGGAAGCGGTGGTGGGCTTGGCTCTGATACTAGGTGATAAGGTACTAGTCTAGGATACGATTATAACGACGAGCACAGATACAAGTTCTCGAATTCCACACAAGATCTCTGATACAAGTTCTCAATCTGAAGAGGAAGGAAGGTAGGAGAAGCAAGGAGGAAGGGAGCAGAGAACAAGGTAGAGAGGCAGAGCCGTTCGTCGTGATCCAACCAGGATGGCTTGTTCTGCGGTGCTAGCTGCCTTCTATAGCTAGTTCTGCCAGGTGGGGCCGCAGAACCTGGGGGTGGGCGCACGCGTCAGGTACTACCGTAGTAGGTATCCTGACGGCAGCCTCCACCGTGTCGACAGCATACTTGTCACCACAGCGGTATTGAGGTCTCCAACCCTCCCCAAGATACACAATAAAAGATCATCCAGAAGCATGCTGAGCTGATCTTCCTTCTCTGACAGCTATACAAACAAAATTATGGGAACCCCCCCCCCCCCCTTCTCCCCCGTCGCTCTCTCCCTCCCCTTCTCTTGAGAGTCGCCTGGCCGCCCCGGCTCCTTCCCCCTTCTGCTCCGGCGGCTTCGCCGGCCGGAGTCGATGTGGGGGAGGAGGCCGGCCTCCTCTGTTCAGTAGGTTTAGGTTTAGCAGCTCGTCCTATATGGCGATTAGGGGTAGGTCGCTGGATCTCATAGCCCAGATCTGGCGAGTCTCGTTCTGGTTCTTGCTGTCGGCGGTGCTCCTGTGGTTGGAGCAGCTCGGCAGGACGGCCGCGGGGATCTCCTTCAATAAGGGCTCTTGGAGCTGGCCCGACCTTCTGCTATGGCGCGGCAAAGGTTGGGTGCTCTGCTGCCTCTCTGTTCTGCTTCCGTGGAGGAAGACGGCGGATGAGGTGCGCGGTGCGGGCTCCTCCAGTGGTTTGTCAGGTGCGCTTCTTCTTCCTTGCTCCTCAGGCCGGCCGTGGTGGCGAGGTGAGGGCTCGGTGGTGGTGGCGTCCTGCTTTTGTTTGGTGCTGGTGGAGGTGGTTTTCGTCGACGGTGCTGCTCCGGCCGTCCTTGGTGGCGAGGGGAGTGGTGGCTGTCGGTGCTGGCGTGCTGGTTGGGGTGGTCCGTGGCGATGGTGGAGCGGCTGGATGATGGGCGGATGCGGGGAGACGGCGCTGTGGCCGAGCACGTTCAACGAGTCCAGATCCCGGCGCTGGCGGCGGGTGGCTCTTGCGGCCGTCTACAATGCGTGGTGGTGCTGTCTCTCCGGCGGTGCGTGGTACGGCGTCTCCGGCGTGGCCTCGGAGGGTTGGGCGTGATGAAGGATCTGATCGTGTTCTTTCCTGGTTGCTTGGGGTGCTCTTTGCACTTTGCCTGGATCTGTTTGTAATTTCCGTTTTTTTTGGACTGTCCTGTAAAGCGTACTGAGCTGCCGTGTATTTGGATCGGATCCTCTCCTCAAAAAAAAAAAAAAAAAAAAATTATGGATCAATCTTTTTAGTCACTGAATAATTAAATTGAAAAACATTCATGATCAAACAGAAAAGAGTTGCATAATACTGGAGTAGTATTTTGTAAAAATAAAAGTGTGCTATATTTTACAATCGATCTGTGTTCATGACTGAACTGCTTTGTACAACATGAGAACAACAACAACGAGGCAAGTAATGGGGTAAAATTAAGAATAAACTTACTCGACGGCGTGCATTATTATCATTATTAAACTCCATGAAGAATCCAATCCAGTAGGGGCTTCTGCACACATATATACGAAGCTTAACTGGCTCAAACGGGAAGGTCGAAACCGAGAACAATGCATTTATTTTTTGCTATCGCACTTGATCAGACTATAGACGAAGCACATCAATATACAGTGTAGTTTCGATTACTACGTACCTTCCCCCTTCTCCTAATCGAAAGTGTGGCCCTGATAAGGGTCGAACAACAGGTGCTTGCTGCCGATTGCTTCGAAGATCAGACCATACACTGCAGCTAAACCGAATTGTTCTGCGCTTATGAGGTTGAATCTGGAGTGCTTGAATCTCCTACTCCCTCCGATCCATATTAGTGGGCATATCTTTGTCTAAATTCATCTGTATCTAGTTAAGTATTTAGACTAGATACATGTGTATCTAGACAAAGTTGTGCCCACTAATATGGATCGGAGGTAGTACCATGAATACATACGGATGGAAAAAGGAGTTCGACGGTCGGACGGCGTTACCTACTTACCTTGGCGGAGGCGGCGCTAGCCAGGACGCTGCTTCAATGGGTGGCGGCTCAAGGAGAAGAGACAATGCCTTCTTCCATCGATCGATCGAGAGAGAGAGTCGTTTGTTGGGCCCGTGCCCTTCAGCCTGAGTAGTTTTAACTTTTAACACGTAACATCATATATTGGGTTTTTTTTTGGCACCGCACAACAACCATAACTTTTTTCCTTTTCGAAAGAGGTAATAACATGAGGGACACAAATAGTTATCCAGGACGTGTACAACTATCCGCAGATTGTGATCCCGCGACAGAAATAATTGTTGGCTAACAAGGGAACGTGCCCCGGATTACTTTTCCCTGAGACACAATGTGCTAACTCTACCATGCATGCATGCAGCCTGTACCAAGATTCTTTTTCATTTTTAAACTTTAAAATGTTTTATCTCTTAAACCATGATTTAAAATTCACATCCTTTTCACGGCTGGCTTTATTGCGACGAGATTTTCAATACTAGATGACATTTTTATATGTTTTGACAACTTTTTTTCTGACCCTACGTGCCAGATTATAATCACTTGGTCACTAGGTATTGTCAAGTTGGTTACCAAGTTAAAATTAAATAGTTGATCGGCTTTTAAAATTGCTCTACTGACCAATGTAATCCTTGTGTGATGGTAATTTCATATTTTACGTGTCTAGAGTGGATTTAGTACTCACTATGTGAACATGTACGTCGTGGCTATGACAAAAAAAATCATGTAAAATTACATGTTAACTCCTTCTGTATCAAAATATAAGATGTTTTAGCATTCTGGGTCCAAAATGCATATAGACATGCTTTACTGCAAGATCCATGTGAATCTTGCACTAAAACATGTCTATGTGCATGTTGGGTCCAAAATGCTAAAACATCTTATATTTCGATACAGAGGGAGTATGAATTATTTGGGTGGTAATATGGTAACTAATTATTGAAAGAACATGGTTGCCCCATGTGTGGTTTTGGTAATTAATGACAATCATTATAGACTAATGCGTATATTGAGATATCCTTATAGGTTTGTCCATAGGCAACGCTTGAACTCCATGTGTCGGATTCAAGGTTGAATGCCTTGAAGGTCATTGGATATAATGAACATATTTGAGATGATCAAGAAAGAAGAAAAGATATAATGTTGATCAAGGCGAAGTTGAAAAGAATGTGGATTCAAGTGATCAACACACAAAGCTAAATGTTGTATCATGTGGGATCATGTGATCCAATGGTATGGTAAGCAATCGTCTATGTGGTTTTGTGAACTAACCCATAATATGTGTATGTATGGAGTATCCATGTGGGGTTAGGTATTTTCCCATAGGTTCCCATCAAAAGGAAGATCTTATATAGCCTATGGAGAATGACGACAAGTGGTGGACGCCATCAAGATAATGGTCGAAGTGAAGACGTGACTTAGAGAGGCTCTCCCATAATGGAGTATGGGGGAGCAACATGTGAGTCTTCACCAAGCGAAGCGCAATCAAGAAAGATGGTCCACTTGAGAAGATCAAGATCGTCATCATTGAGCTCAAGTGGAATGCGCAAGGCAAAGGTATGATCTTGATAGGATTTCTATTTTACCGGTCTCATGATGTTAGTTGGGAGACCGGGTTATAGGTTAGTTCCATCAAGAGAGGCTCTCGAATGAATAACTTGATCGTATCATTGTAGAGAGCTCAAACCTTTGCATCCTTGGCATCATCTTTCTTGGTTCTTATTTGGCCTTTATCTTTTTTGGGTTTTGGTGCTTGTCGTGATCTTCATGACAAGCCCAAGTTCTTCGAAAACGGATTTCGTATGGAAAACTTGTTGCGTTTTCGGTGTTGAAAATATCATCGGTTTATCCTTGAGGAAAGTTTCACACCTTCTCATGTGTGGTGACTTTACTCTATTTATGGTTCTTGTTGTTTCCAACCTCGTTTGTCCCATCTCGTTTGGAGTTTCCTTACAAAAGTTATTGCAGATCTTGTACCAGGCAAAATTCCTGTCTGGCGGTAGTACTGTTGGGTGTAGCGGTAGTACCGCTCCCGCTGGGAGCAGTACTGCTGCAGCACTCGGGGTGCTTCCCTGGGCGGTAGTACCGCGGGCAGTACCGCGCCTTTCAGGCAGCGATACTACCGCTCAAGGTACCGCCAGGAGGGATTTCGCCTCTGTACTCCTAACGGTACCCGGGCGGTTGCAACCTCGTAGTACCGCTAAGATAATATTTTAACCCACAAGGAAGAGAAATGATTCACCCCAACATGCAATATTTCAATAGAAGGAGCCGCCTCAAGAAAGGTTATAATCCATAAAAGGTCAAATTCAACAAAGATTCCAAGTACGAACAGCTTCCTTAGCTTGCTGAATGCAGAGGTAAGTTGTACTATTTCAGGTTGGACCCAAATCTGGTCACAATATAAATAAAGATGAATTTCATACAGTTGTGTTGTGTATTCTGGAAAAAAATAAAAAAATCCACAATATAACTAGATAACTTTTACAACATAGTGAATACAGAAAAAAGAAATATTACTTACATTTACTCCTCCGAAATCCAACATGAGAGTGTGTATGCTTGCAGCTCCATGTAGGAGCTCACTTAATTTAAGTATATTCTGATAATCTTTGAAAGGATTTGAAAGGTACAACTCCTCAAGGGCTGGGACAGAACCAAAAGACAAGGGGGCATAGTGAGATATCCAAACATGCCACTCGAGCTTCTCCAGATTCGGAAGGGATATCTATCTTCAGAACACGAAGTTTTGAGTTTGGTGCATCTATCTTCCACACAGAGGACAGAGCCATCATCAACAGTACAACGAGAGTCAGGGTTAAATGCTCTAGTTGCATGCAGTGGTCAAACAAGATGTGGTGCATGTCTAATTGGACAAAGTGCAAATCGCATAAAGAGAGCCTTGCGATGCAATGGAGCATGCTAAGGTAGGCACGGAAAAATCCATCCACTTCTTGGGCACGTTTTATCATAACCCAGTCTACACAAAAAAAAAAACTTGTCTCGTTGAGAATGGCAAGGTCCAAATCTTTCACCAGTCCACTGCCAACTGCGTCACATAGTAGTGGGCCAATGTCGGACGGTATAGTGTCAACAAAGTCGAGCTTAAGTCGCAAACTTGTGATAATGAATTATCTCCGAGGTTTAGCAAATAAACTCTTTGTTGCTTCTGTTAGTGTGAGCATCGCGGAATGCATGAGATTAGCAGCAATAGGCTTCGAGTGCGGAACAGGTATGAAATGCTTGACATCAATGTCGAGTTTGGGCAGCAACCAAGGCAGCCGCGTCCACCGTGCTGACAGCACACTTGTCCTCACAGCCGTCCTCAGCTCCAGTCTCACCATGACAGAGAGTAAAACATCGTCCGGGAGCGCGCTGAGCCGATCTTCCTCATCTGATTGCTGTATTAACAAAATAAAATATGGAACCAACTAGTTAGTTACTGAACAACTGAGTTTGGAAACTTTTTTAGAAATAAAAGTTTGGAAACTCTTAACAGACAAACATCAAATACACTGCATGATACTGCAGGGATGACAAGAGTAGTACACTTGTACTCTATCTACAGTATGTGTTCAGGATCAGGACAGAACAATGAATTACGAAAGGAGTTCACATCAACAACGAGGCAGTGGGGGCAAAAAAGAAAAACCTACGGAGACGTGCGCGCTCTCATAGGAGTACTAGTGGAATTTCTGCGCGTCGTCACGACACGCGTTTTTTTAGTTTTTTTAATTTTTATTGGCGATATGTTGCTATAATATTTGGGGAACAATGCTTTATTAAAGTATTGCATATGTGTAAAGTGTATTAAAGGAATGGTTTAGAACTCAGAAGCTAAGTAACAAAATCACTTAAATGGTAAAAAGATTTCTTATTTTATCTGCATATTTGTACTAAAATGTGTATTATTGTAAATGAACATCATGCGTTGAATTACTTTAATTCCACAAATTGGAGTGGTTAATTATCTTTGTAATTTGTTATAAATATGGAAATATTTAATTTAACTTCATAGTCTGAGGAAATGCATTGTAAGGGAATTTGTTGAATTCAATCCATAATTGAGAAAATAGGTCTTTATTTCTTGTGAACATTTAGTGAATGGAGCATTTTTAAATTTTATGTGCATAATTGGAGAAGTTTCACCTAAATTGCCTCTGAATATTAAATAGTTTTGGAAGATATAATAAGTTTGTATTTTGCCTTGAAAATTTAATTGAACTCCATAGTCAAATGGAATACATTATATGGACATTTATTAAATTCAATCCATAATTGGAGGGAATTAATTTGGATTTTATCCAAATATTCGTCGAATTGAAATCTTGGAATATGTTTGCACTATGCCATAAGTAGCACAAATAATGGTTGGTATTTTTTTTTTGTTCGATTGCATAGTATAATTAGAGAAAATGTATTTTGTGAGTATTTATTACTTTTTAATCCATAATTAGGTGAAGTGCACCTACAATGTATACCAATATTAGGTAGTTTCAATTGCTTAAGTTTGTTTGTATTTTGGCATTAGCAAGTACCATTTTTTTTCTTTTTCGAGCATGTTGATTTATTTGAGGGTACCTTAAATGTTTTAGTAACTTGAAATTCTGAAACGTGCTTCTTTTTTTCCCAAATAATATTTTAGTATATTTTTTGGATTCATGCTAACAAATGGGCAAAGTTCGTCTATGTTGCATCCAAATTTTGACTATTTTAAATTGTTGAACTATGCTTTGTGTTTTGCTATATGTAGTTAGCGTTTAATTTTTCTAAACATTTTTTATATAGGTTAGAGAATAACCAAATATTTAGCAAGTTGAAGTATTTAAATATGTTTGTATGTTGACATGGATTCTTAACTGCAATTAGGAAAATGTGTTCGAGTTATATCCAAATGTTGAACGATTTAAAACTTTTAGAAATGCTACGGTAATTTCGAATAATTGGCAAATTTAAATGTTTGATTATGGTTGTATGTTGGCATAAATAAGTAATTTAGATTCGTAATCAGAAGATGTGCATTATATGAGCATTTAGTGAAGTAAATATATAATTTGTGGAATTGCATCTGAATTTATTTGTTAGATATATAGTTTGATGAATTGCATATGCATTTCATATGTATAGAAAGTTATTTGATTTTTGTTTTTGCCAATATTTTGCTTAATTGAGATGTTCAATTAGAGTTCATAATCTGAGGGCATACGTAGTGTAAGTATTTGTTAAATTCAACAGCACATAATTATGGATAGTGCATTTGTTTTTTCTTCAAAAATTTACCAATTTAAAATGTTCCATTTTTTTTGTGTGGCACTAATATAGTGTAGAATTTTGTCGCGTTGGCACGGCGCGCCCTTGGTGAATTTTGTAGGCATCTGTCAGTTTGTATTTTTTCATAAATTTGTAAAATGACTCCATAGTTAGAGAATTTGTATTTTGTTGTAGTTCGAAATGTCGGAATCCGTTGAAATTTGATATGTAGAGTATCTCCAAATACGCAGCGATTTAAATTGTTTGAATTTTTTTGTATTTTGCTATAAATTTTCATTTTAATTCCGTAGTTAGAGAATGCATGGTATGAGCATTTATTAAATTGAACTCCATGTTGATATATTTCAGAGTGACTCAAATTCTTAAGCAAATTGGAATGTGCAAAATATGTTTTTATTTTTTCAATATTTAATTTAAGTCTACAATGGGTGTGAATGCACATTTTTTCAATTGAATACCATAATTAGTGGAAGGTCATGTCGATTACTTGCAAATATCTACCAATTTGAAATGTTCAATTTAAGTCCATAATCAGAGGGAATGCATCGTATGAGCATTTATTAAATTCAACTTCATGTAATTTGAGGAAGTGCATTTGGATGTTTTCCAAATATTCAGCAATCTGAACTATAATGGGTGTAAACACACATTTTTTTTCAATTGAATTACATAATTATTGAAAGGTTATGTCGATTGCTTGCAAATACGTACCAAACTGAAATGTGTATTTTAGGTTCGTAATTAGAGGAAATGCATTGTATGAGCAACCCTATGTAATTTGAGGAAGTGCATTTGGATGTTTTCCAAATATTAAGCAATTTGAAATGTCTGAATTAAATAGTTCATATTTATTTTTTGTGAGCATGTTGGTACATCTGAAATAGAAATGGTTGGAAAATGCTTATATTTTTTATCAATAGTTAATTGAAGTCCATCTGTGGGAATGCGCGTTTGTTAGTTTTTTAATTTTTATTGGCGATACGTTGTTGTAATATTTCGGGAACAATGCTTTATTAAAGTATTGCATATGTCTAAAGTGTATTAAAGGAATGGTTTAGAACTGAGAAGATTAAGTAACAAAATCACTTAAATGGGGAAAAAAGATTTCTTATGTTCTCTGCATATTTGTACTAAAACGTGTATTATTGTAAATGAACATCATGTGTTGAATTACTTTAATTCCACAAATTGGAGTGGTCAAGTATCTTTGTAATTTGCTATAAATATGGAAATATATAATTTAACTTCATAGTCTGAGGAAATGCATTGTAAGGGAATTTGTTAAATTCAATCCATAATTAGAGGAAATGGGTCTTTATTTTTTGTGAACATTTAGTGAATGGAGCATTTTTAAATTTTATGTGCATGATTGGAGAGGTTTCAGCTAAATTGTCTCTGAATATTAAACAGTTTTGGAAGATATAATAAGTTTGTACTTTGCCTTGAAAATTTAATTGAACTACATAATCAAATGGAATACATTGTATGGACATTTATTAGATTCAATCCATAATTGGAGGGAATTAATCTGTATTTTCTCCAAATGTTCGTCGAATTGAAATCTTGAAATATTTTATATCTTGGTATATTTTGGAGAATCTGAAGTTCATCAGCTAATTGAAATGGTCAAGTGTGTTGCATTTTTTTGTGACTTTTTTGCGATTTATTTTAGTGTAGTTCGAAATATTTTGCGAGTTGAATTGTTCAAATGAGTTCGTATTTGAAGCTATTGATTTTACAACATTTATCATTTTATGGTATCTGTTTTCGAAAACATTTAAAGGCCATGATATAAGTGGATAATTGTATTTAAATGATTTAGCAATCTCTATTTAAATGAATTGTTTTGTTATAACAAAATATTTTGTTGGGTGTGTCATATTGAATGATGTTGTTGATATTATTTCTCTGGATATTATTTAAGTTGGAAAGAAAATTGTGGAATCCATGTTTTTTCGAAATGATATAAAGGTGTCAATTGATCATTTATGTATTATTTAATATCTAGAAGATTTGAAATATGTTGGAAAAGGTTCAAAAGTATGTGGACTGTTTACTTTGGTATTTACAAATTATTAGAGGTTGGTTTGAATTTAATTGGAGCTATATTTGGGAAATTACAAAAGGTTGTAAAAAAAGAAAAGCAGGGAAAAAGAACAGGAGAAAAAAACAAAAAGGGCTCGGCCCAGCAAGCGGCCCGCCTGCCCGTCCAGCCCACGATGACGTCAAGCTGACGTTATCTGTGGCGGGGCTCTGCCGCGGCGGCGGTGACGTCGCCGGCGTCGATTCACGGTGAGGCAGGACTCGGGAGTGCACGCGTTGGAAGCGCCTCCACGCGGGCAACACGCAGGTGGCGGCGCCGCCGCCTGTAGGCCACCGGAGCGTCGCCGGCGAGCACAATACGCCGCGACGGCCACCGACCGCAGCGACGGCGAGTCCGGCGCGGATTTGGCGTCCCGGCAGGCGGCGCGTGGCCAGAAGGCGGAGGCGAGGACGGCGGAGCCCTCCGTGTGCCTCGATCTGGACGCGGAGGCGCGTAGCGGCCGTGGAGCGCGTCGGCGGCACCGCGGCGGCTCCCGTGTCGCGCGGAGAAGGAGGAGGGAGGGAGGCGTTCTGGACATGTTTGTCAAAAAGTCCTCGTGTTTTGCTTTAATTTCATGTAGGTCCTTTCCTTCGTAAAGGTGTGGCCTGCGGGTTGATTTGTCGATAAAGGAAGGGGTTTTCTGCAAAAACGTCACGGGCGTGTCGTACGGATCGTCGGATCGCCAGCGGACGGCTCAGATCGAGTCACTGTTGAACACTGTTCATTTTCTACAGTACCTACTGTAGCTACTACAGTAGACGTTCGCTGCGGTGCCGCGATTTTGGCCGGCTTTCATATAGTGAGTAATTACGAGTGCATGAAGATAGCAACAGGGCTTCTTCGACAACTAATACGAGTGCCCCGGGCCCCGGGGTCATGATCCGACTCAAACTAGAGGGATTACTGAGAATCGAGGCTGGATCAAAACCTAATCGCTGAGGTTGAATCTGCCACCGCTGATAATACGAGTGATGGGGATGGAAATCGGAGATGGCGGTGCTACCTTGGTAGAGGGAGGCGGGGGTACAACTAAAAAGGGTTCCCTTCTTAAAGGGAACTTTGCCAGCTCATGAGCGTGCCACGTGGCGGTTCTCTAAAAGAAACGAAAGCAAGTTTGCTTTCTGCCTACGGACGAGACGACAGCGCGCTGCATCGCATGGCCAAAGGCAAGTCACGTACGTCTCCATGCGACGACAGGAGCAGCGAAGCTAGTGGCGCACGTCTCCACGCGATCAGAGTACGAGCAGCAAAGCATCGTTGGTAACTTGGTGTCACGCACGTATCTGCTCCCACACGCCATGCGTACGTTTGGAAGCCCCCAGCGATCCGATGGAGTAGGAAGCCCTGCGGTGTTGTACATTCAGTGAAGCTGCTGTTCTGACGTCCGTCCGCGCCTATACAAACAAATCACACAGAATTTGCACACAGTAAAACGTGTATTACAGACATAGATTGTACAACTACACAGATACAAGTTGTACAACCTATTCATCCCGTCTGCGGTGTGGTGGGCTCCGGCGATCCAATGTTTGGGGAGCTTCAGCAGCGGCGCGCCATCGTCAGCTCCGGCTCGTCGTCGTCGTCGGGATCCAGAGGGCTTCCTTGTAATTTTTCCTTTGTTTCTGGACCTTTCTGTAAGTTCGGAGAATTAATATATCATCCCTTTCGCAAAAAATAAGTTGTACAACTAAAAAGACACATGTTGTACAACTACACAAACATAAATTGTACAACTACATAGACATAGGTTGTACAACTATATAGACACATGTTGTACAACTAGACAGAAACAGATTATATAGACACATGTTGTAAAATTAAACGGACACAGATTGTACAACTAGCAGGTTGTACAGACACAAGTTGTACAACTATACAGGCACAGGTTGTACAACTACACAAACACAGTTTATACAGACACATATTGTACAACTAGACAGACACAGATTGTATAAACATAAGTTGTACAACTATACAGGCACAAATTATACAACTATGCAGCCACAGCTTGTAAAGACAAAGGTTATACAACTACAGACACAGGTTGTACAACTATACATAACCGGAAGTATAAATAAAAAAGTTCGTCGAAATCTATCAACATCGGATCTAGTTTTGAAGATCTCGACGCGAGGAGCTCAAAAGTAAAAACAGTTCGTAATTTGGATAAACGGTTCTCAAGATATTTCGTTTTGAAGTTTCGGTTTTGAAAAATAAAAGGCAAAAATTGCTCTCTCACCTCGGGTGTCCCTTTCTCTCTCCTGCTCCTCACTTTCAATCTGGTTGTGACACTTGACAGACATGCATGCACTTGTTGGTACCGCACGAAGGAGAAGCCGACACTTGTCAGCACGAGATGGTCCGCTGGGTTCCCTTCGCAAAGGGAACCATTTTTCTAGTGATTTCGGGGAGGCGGCGCTGACGAGGTAGCTCCTTCCATGGGCGGCGGCCTTCGATGAGGAAGAGGAGAGGAAGACGAGGAGGACCGGAAGCCCGTTACGCTTATATCCCCTAATTGGGCCGTAAATTGGTTCTACTATTTATGTTCCCTAAAACTGTTTTTTTTTCTCTAACAAAACTACGTATTTCCACACCCGTTACTTACTTTGATATTAAAAAAATACTATCATATTTTTTGTTCAGAATTTTGAATTTCCGTTTTTGGAATTTACAAGGACGTCATATTGCGGACACCATTTCATCAGGAGACTGCTGACATGACGATCAACAAAATGCTCAAGAAATGATTTGACCTCACGATAAAAAAAGAGCTTTCTGAAACATTGGCAGGAATGATTCCTTCCAACGAGCTATGTAGGTAACACGTGAACCTCAACCTCAACATATGAAAACTGACGTGCAAAATTTTAAACCCAAAACTTCAAAGGTGAACTTGGCAACCAAATTCTCCTTTTTAGTAATGGGAAATAAATTAATACGTAGTATATGTGTTGCCTCTACGACATATAAAACAAAAGACAATAAAACAATGTCCATGCGAACAAGGTCAATGACGTCCAGACTATGTGATCATTTGCAAAAAAGAAAAAAGAATTGACTAAATCTCAGTTAGTTGCACACAACTGCAAACCATGTGCAACTCTCGGATTAGTATGAATCAGGATATAAAATTCAACTGCTAAGAAGGGCAACTGAGATTTAGTTAATTCTCAGGCGACTTAGAATTAGCAAAACTGTATTTTGTTTTTAGCATAAAAGTGAAAATAAACCCAAAACAAAGACTGATCATCCGACACGACCCCTAGTTAGGAAATTCTTGTTTCAGACCTGTCAGGCAAATTCATGTTTCATAGCAAAGATTTCATAGGTTTTCAAGTTGGCAAGTTCAAATGTGCCGAAACATGTTAAATCGAAAAATAATATGTTTCGCTGACCCTAGAAACGGACGAATTTTTGCGAAATATTAAACCGTGCCTAGCGAATACACATTTGCAATGAACCATACGCATGTTTATGTTACACGATGACCCATCGTTCAACTTTATGGTAGAAAATTAAAGATGCATTAAATATTGGAAAACGCTAATTTACAACCGGCTGTACCACGTCTTACACGAGACCTACAGCCGGTTCGCGCGACACGCGCGTCTCGCACCAGAGTCCAGACCACGTCCCGCACTTGTGGCCCACGTCCCCCGGAGGATTTTTTTTTCAAAACTTAGACAATGTCTTATTGATTAAGCCGAAAAAGAATTGAACAGTTTATAAGGAAAACCGGTCAAAAACCGTACAACACAACGCACCGCTCGCCGGCCAAACCCGGCGAAAACCAACACAACCGCTGAGCGACACCAAAAAAGGAAAACCCCTCACGCCTCTCAAAAGAGGGCCTCGTCGAGACTGCACAAAGGCGTCATCGTCACACGTGAGTGGTCCCCACAGCCTGTAGGTCATGTCGACATGCAGGTCTCTTTGCTTTGGCTTTTTTTTACAAGGCGGGGTGAGGGAAAGCGCATGCAGCTTAATGAATGCATGTGATGGTCACATCTTGCTACCGTTGCTAGTTGCTACATGTATGATCAGTATACATCCATTAATTACATGGTCCTAATTAGTAATTTGTGAGAGTCTGCAAACTATTTCGGCACTAAAATGGGTCATCTTTCACACCATCCGATCATGATCCAACACGCAAAATCAACTTTATGGTTATGCCGGTGCCTTCATGGTTAACTCTGAAGGTACATTTGTAGCAGAGATTTATGTATTTTTTGTTGTCTAGGTCCGAGTAAAATGCTACATTTTCTTGTGTGTATGCTACAAATAGTTTTCTTCAATGTTCTCTAATGTTGGATACGTTGGGCACAAATGTTGGATGAAGTGGTTTTTTTGTTACAAACGCCGACACGCTATCGATGTTTTGCTACAAACAAATAAGATATGTTGCATAAGTTATTGCATTTTGCTACATGGATGTGTACAAAATGTTACACAAAAATTGTTACATGTCACAAACGTTGATTTTGCTGGCACGTCATGAAACCTTTTTATATGTTTTGCTACAATTAAATATTAAATTTGTTGCATGCGTCGGTTGTTTTGCTACGTGGGTATGTTCATGCAAATGGCACGTATGGAAGTTTTCATGTAATCTCATGTTTGATGACCCAATGTGATTAAATGGAAAGTAATGGGAAAAGGCACCAATACAATAGGATTTCTCGGGCAACCATGACGCCATGTGACAGCGACCTCTCCCAGCATGCATCCAGTGAAAGCGTCGCGCCAGCGGACGAAAGCGAGGTATGGCGCGCAGCATCATGGATCAACTCAATCGTATAGTGCCTAGCGCTCGCCATCATGGATTCATGGTCTCTCACGGATGTTTGGAAAACGAGTCCCAACGAGCTGCGTTTCCTTGCGGATCAATCAGGGCCAGGACTAGGCGTCCCCCGGGGATCTTTCCGGGACAGGACTAGGCGTCCCCCGGGGGATCTTTCCGTCCGATCCCCCGGGTCGCCAGCCTGACGCGTGTCCACTAAAAAATAGGCTAATCCCGCTTTTGCTACAAATCATCCCGCTTTTGCTGCATTGTAGCAAAAAATGGTTCGTACACAGAATATGAAAGGAAAAATTCTAGCCTCGCCGGAGACCTCACCGGAGACCTCGTCGGAGACGTGGTAGCAAAAAGTTTATGCTATTGTAGCAACAAAAAATTTCTATTGTAGCAAAATCAACTTCGCCGGAGACATCGCCGGAGACTCTCGCCGGAGACCTCACCGGAGACCTCGCCGGAGATATAGTAGCAAATTTTTTGATCTATTGTAGCAGAACCAGATAACAATAATAGCAAAAATAAAGTTATATTGCAGCTACATCGTAAAAACTCTTGCGGCAAGGTTCTCCGATTAAACTTAAACAGCAGAGCAAAATTGTAGCAAAAAAAGTTCTTGCAGTGCAAATTCACAGAACGTATGGTGCAAAAATTCAGACATGGACAAAACATGATAGCAAAAACATTATGCTATTTTAGCAAAACCACAAAACTAATGCAGCAAAAAAATTCCGGCCAGGTCCTCCGAGCACCGCTCACCACCGATTGTAGCACCGACGACCTTCGATGGTAGCACCGTGCACCACCTATGGTAGCAATACCGCCCTTCCTTGGTAGCATAGGCGCCCACCAACGGAAAGCACCTCCGGCAGCATCCGGCGGGCTACTTGAAAGCATAGGAGCACATGGAGCACATAGGTCAAAAGCCGAGCTCGCCGGTGCTTGCCACCGATTCGTGGCCGCCTTGCAGCAACATGGCGTCGCCGGACCTGTGGCTCGGCCGCGAGGGAGGCGAAGGAGCGCACGGCGCGGCGGAGTACCGAGAAAGGCGCCGGCGACGCCGGCCCTGCGGCTCGTGGGAGGAGCGGCTCTGGAGACCGGAATCCGCGCGCCGACGAGGAGGAAGGCCGGGGATGGCGGAAGCCGGCGGGCGGCGGAGGAGCAGCACGGGAGGGGCGCGCCGGTGGTGGAGCAGCACGGTGGTCGTGTGCGGCTGCGCGGCGGAAGCAGCAGGGAAGTTGGCCGGTGGTGGAGCAGCACGGTGGTCGTGTGCGGCTGCGGCGGAAGCAGCAGGGAAGTTGGCCGGTGGCTCAAGGCGGCGGCGGTCGGGTGAGGCGGCGCGGCAGAAACATCAGGGAAGGAGGCCGGTGGCTGGAAGCTGCGGTAGTCGGGTTAGACGGCGTGGGCGCGCGGCGAAATCAGCAGGGAAAAGCGGCGATGGAGAAAAGAATGAGTGGAGGAGAGAGCAACGGGAGAGGCCGAGAGGATAAGGCAGCCACGACGTGGACGCGTGGCGGTTGCTCGACCCGGGGGATGGACTCGCACGATCCCCCGGAGGATTGGTAGACTTTTCCATCAATCAGGCGGTATCTATATAGAGAGAATTCCTTCTGAGACACTGGCTTAAAAGTTTGTTCCTTATTTGACACTGCTAAAATATTTCTTCCTTGTATGTCTCTTCTTAAAATATCTTTCCTTTCTTGACACTCTAGTTCATTTTGTGAACAAACAGTGTTAAAGAGGGGGTATGAAAAGACCTTTTTACCTCTGTTTCATAATGTGATAAAAAAACTGTACACTAATCCTACTAGCTTATTCCCAATCTTTTTCATGTCGACAAGATTGCCATCGCGACGCATCACTCATTCACTCCTTCTTGGGCTTGTCGTGATGGACGCCGGCTCCAGGTTGCTGAGCGCCCGCGACGGCAGAGTCGGTCGACATCATCTTCTTGAACTCCTCGAACCCGACGCAGCCGTCGCCGTCCACATCCACGGAGGCCACCATCCGCTCGCACTCCTCGGCGCTGCACCCTTCCCCGATCCGCGCCAGCACCTTGCTCAGCTCCGCCACGGAGATGCGCCCGTCGCCGTTGATGTCGTAGACGTCGAACGCGTCGCGCAGCTCGACGTCCAGATCGCGCCCGGCGCCGCGGGCGTGGAAGGCCTGGAACTCGCCCAGGTCCACGAAGCCATCGCGGGCGCCGGTCTCCGTCGCGGTCGCCCAGGCCCAGCACTCCTCCCAGCGAGGTCGCCGTTCCCCGCACCTCCACGGGCGCTGGAGCGGGAGCTCGTGCTTCTGGCCCCGAGCGCGCGCCGGCGTGGAGCCCCAGCTTCTCCTGGGAGGACTTCGCGCCACCGACGCAGCCGCAGCGGCGGCCAACCGTGGACGCCACGCCGCCGCGGCGGCCCGCGGTCTTCAGCCTCGACCTCAACGCGGAGCCGGAGCCCGAGGGGCCGCCCACCCCGCGCGCAGAGCGCGTCCACGCGTAGATTCCGTCGCGCTTGCTTACAGCGTCGGTGTACATGCCTGCCGGCGTTCTTCATCCGGCCGCCGCCCAGCGCGTCGCCGTTCCCCAGCGCCTCCACGGGCCGGCCGCCGCCCAGCGCGCCTCCACGGCGAGGTCGCCGTTCCCCCGCGCCTCCACTTTCCGGCCTCCGCCCAGCCGCGCGTCGCCGTTCCCCAGCGCCTCCACGGGCCGGCGGCCCGCCCAGCGCGAGCGCCTCCATGGTCCGGATGAAGAAGAGGAGCGAGAAGACGAGAGATGGATAGAGTTGACTTCATACGAGGGTAGTTTCGTCCGCCATAATAAGGAACGAACGGCAATGTCATGGAAGGAAAGAAAAATTGGACAAAGACATGCAGGGAAGAAAAAATTTAAGAGTGTCAAATAAGGAACAAACTTTTAAGCCAGTGTCTCAGAAGGAATTCTCTCTATATATATCGCGTAGAGAAATAAATAGGATCGAATCTTGTGATACTCGCCACCGATCCGATCGATCTGCACCTCGATCCTCGTCTGCATGGCCATGGCGGCGCCACCATCCCGGCCGTTCCTGCTGCTTTGCGAAAGCGCCGTCTACGACGAGGAGGAAACTATGGTGGAGTGCTCTAGCAAGGCGTCCTACGGCTGCGGGCCGCTCGGCGAGCAGATCGTGGAGGGCCTCACCCTCTTCACGCGCCTCGACGACGAAGACTACCGGGGCCCATCACTCGGTGTCCTCGCCACCGACGAGGTCCTCCGCCGCCTCGAGGAGGAGATCCCCGGCGAGCTCGCGAAGATCTGGGGCAGCGTCGAGATCGGCCTCAAGATGGCAGAGGTTTATGGAACCGATGCCAGACTCTGTGGCAGCGTCCAGGCCGTGGACGACGACGCCGGCCTCATGGTCCTCCGCGTGTCTTTCCTGTTGTCCTATGAGAACCGTGCGTTCCGGTCGTACTACCTCGTCTACGACTCCGCCGCCGCGTCCCTCTCCCTCCTCCCCTGCCTGCCTCCGCACTGCCCCGCCGTCGGCACCACGCGCCGTCTGCCGGTGCGCCGCAACGACGGCGGCTACTCTCTGGTCCTCATGGCGGTTAACTCCAAGCCACAGACCGATGACCTGTCCGAGAGGCCCGTGCTCTGCCTGTGGTCACCGCCACCGGTGTCCGCGCCGGAATCGACGTCCCACGACCACGGCGTAGGCCCGTGGCGGATACGGCAGCGGCGGCATGACACGGCTATCCCGGCCAAGTTCTTCGGCCGATTTGCGCAGCTGCAGGTGTTCACATACAAGGGCAAGGCTTTCTGGCCGACCTCACGCAAGGCATCCTCTATTGCGACTGTGCCGACCTCCTTAACGACGGCGGCGACGATGACCCCGCCGTGGAGTTCACCTTCGTTGCGCTGCCGGAGGAGTACACGATCGAAACGCTGGAGTACAAGCACCGTGCCATGGGCGTCGGCGTCGGGGACAGCGTCTGGTTCGTGGTCCTCGAGTCGTGCGACCACCCCGGCGACACCACGATGGTGGTGCTGAGCCTGGACCTGTCCGCTTGCGCAGTCGAGCGGAAGTGGCAGAGGCACCTGGAGCTGAGCCTGCTGAGCATCTGGCGCTGGAGGGCTTCGTGGAGGCGGGGCTGCCCCGGAGGGTGCCATGGTCGCCGTTCCTCAGGGAGCAGGAAGCCGGGGTCATCTACCTCTTGTTGCCGCCGGCCGATATGAACTTCGAGAGAGGGTGCCACCTCATCGCCGTCGACGTACGCGACAGCAGCGAGCCGCTTCTCCTCCTGCCGCCAAGACGCCTCACCGGCACCATCGGACAGCAACCCTTATTCTTGTCTCCGGATTTCTTCAACCGACGAGGCAACCAGGAAGAAGCTCTCAGCTAGACGTCTACACCCAGAATTATAACACGATTCTAAGTTGTTACGCTATTATCGCACTACAGGAGAACATGTTTTTAGAGGCACTTTGAAATGCCACTAAAAATCCCCAAAGTGCCTCTAAGTATTTTTAGTGGCACTTTAAAAAGCGTTGCATTTAATCGTGTTGCTAAAAAGTATAGAGGCATTTGAAGTAAAATGCCACTAAAAATGAGTATTTTTAGAGGCATTTCCAGATTTGCCTCTATACTTTTTAGGGCACTGTTTTTCAAATGCCTCTAACTATTTTTAGAGGCATTTCTAGAAATACCTCCATACTTTTTAGGGGCACTGTTTTTCAAATGCCTCTAACTATTTTTAGTGGCATTTCCAGATATGCCTCTATATTTTTTAGGTGCACTGTTTTTCAAATGCCTCTAAAAAGTAGTTGCATAGCAGAACATACATTCATAACATACATTACGGGATTCATAACATACATTCAGGAATTCAATTTTCTTGTAATTGCATTCATAACATATTCTTCAGAAAGTTCACAGGAAATATTACTATTCTTCATATACATACATTCAGGAATCATCTACTCCAAACTGACAGAAATATCATCATTTGTAAGCAGAAATTCCTCGACAGAAATCAAACTCTAAACTGACAGAAATACATTCATAACATATTTTTCCAAACTCCAAACTGACAGAAATGCATATTGTCTATGCCATCTCAAACGATCCAGCACCCTAAGGGAAACAGAAAAAATAAGATGACAAATGTGAATTTCCCCAATAAAAAGATCCAAGCAAAAAATGTTGCAGTAGATACAACTGATTGAAGAAAAACACTCACCGACCATCAATTTTACATCTCCAGCAGCCCCCTTCTATCCATCTATTCTGCTATGGCCCTCCGGCTGGTACCCTCGGTGAAATGTAAGTAAAAGAACAAATTGACCAGACGCCCATGATCTGAAACAGAACAAATTAATCATGATGAGCACAACCCTCAACTCGTACTTGCTTGACCTTGCTGCTGCCCATCAGCGCTTATAATTTTCCTTCAATATCCTAATACTACATAGATGATAAATTATTCTTAAAAGGTAGCATGAATTGCTCTATGACTCCTACTGTTTTCAGTAGAAAATGTATCTTTGAACAGAGCAAACTAAAATCATCCAATATAGAAAGTCAATTAGTATCAAAGGCATACTATATATTTTTATGAGGTTCGTACAGTAACCTGTCCTAGAATTCTCCTAAAAGGACTGAATTTTAGCCACCAGTCTAGAACTAAAGTCATACACATGTGCTCAAGCTATGTGTGCCAACAAAACAAAGCCATTTTAGATGCCCTCAATAGATGCTTATTTTGTCGAGCATGCATGAAACACAACAGCATTGTTATCATTGCTACATGCCATTTCTGTCTGACTCTAACATTTAACTGTTTAAACATCTAGTAAGTATATTTACAATCTATGAGACTGGTGGCGAAGAAGGTTAGTGATGATAGATCCGGGATGAGAGGCTAAGCAGACACCAACGTTATGATATTAAGACACCATTCAGACCTTCGTTAAGGCAAAACAAGACTTGCAGCGAAATCTTAAGAAAGCACATAGTATTATGTCAAAATTTTCATTTGGGAGTATTGTGGATACAAGTATTACAGCAAGCAGGGAGAAGTGGCAATAAAAAGGAAAAATAGATTAGATATGAAAACATACACCCAATTCCGAAGCTCTTTGTTTCAGAGAAAAAATAGAGATTACAATAATAATATAACTAGAAGAAACATGGAATTTGTGGAAGTACTGAAAATGACACGGTTCAGAAAAAAAGACGGTATCAGTTTCCTCGTGCAATCAGTAACAGCAGAAGGCTTTTGCAGAAAGTTAACAGCTACACGTGACAACTAAATGGCAGAACACTTAACAGAGAAGACATCAAGAACAAAATTAGCAAGTGATTGAACTGGTATGTGCATGCAATCAATTATCCTGAGTGATCTTCTTAGTTCTAATATTTTAGTGCTAACACAAGGGAACAGATCGTACATAGATTACTAGCATGGCAGGCCATCAACATTGTAGGTATCTATACAATGAAAAATCTGTCAAGCCTTCTGAAACAATTTGTTGTGAACGAAGCCATTCAAGTAGGCAAAAGTATGAATTTTACTATGATGAGTAAGACAGGAGTAAATGGACATTCTAACGAAATATATCCTATTCTAAGTAAATCGTTTAACAGACCATAACATGGGATTAATAAAGAATATTGCGGTCCAATTGTCAATTTCCAGAGATGAGACGATGAGTGGAAGAGGATTCCTGCTGGCCTGCCATACTGAAGTGAAGTTACTTCGTTTTCTTTAATTACGTTAGCCGAATTCTGAAAATAAAAAATATGCACAATATAAAGCTGGAACGTCTAGGCTCCACATACAAAGTACCTAAGCAGAAAATTCTCACTGTACTTCTTGTGAGAGAGAAAAACTAAAAGGTGCGCAACTAAAGACATACATCAATGTAAAAAACTAGAATTATGGCTTGCCAACATGTTGGAACAAGACATGGATAAAGCAATGGGCATTGGTTGCTATCGAGTGCATCAAGAGAACAGAGGAAATTACCTAGTTTTCATTCAGTGTATAGAGATACGGAATGAGTTAATAATATGTTGCCCATAAAAGGTCACAAGAGATAAATATAAAGTTGCTCACCAAGATCTAGAATACCACCACCATAATAATGAAAACCTAAGTACAATATGTTGCTTACTTGCTTAATTTCCAATCATAAAATTGACATTTGTGTTGCTACTGCGGTGTCACACTTCCAACTATCTACATAAATGACACCGCAACACCTCTATGTCGTAAATCATGATAAGAAGGTGCTAGTACCTCAAAATTCTACCACGACAGACAGGTGACCTGAAGCTGCAGACTGTATATCATCAATTAGTGCTGTCAGAGAACCACCAAATTAATCAGATACAGAAGTATCCTGATCCAAAAATTTGAGTTCTAGAACCCTGTAAACTTCACAAACCATATCGACACAGCACATGGGAGAACTGATAACTACACACACACACACCCTTTCTCAAGCTACCTCATCGATCCACGAGATCATCACCAGTACAAAAAAATAAGGGGAGGCAGCGCAGGGGATTGGGTAATTCCATGCGTTACCTTGAGGATGCCGAGCTTGACAGAGCCGTAGATGACCTGGAGCTCAAGAGAGAGTTGGAAGAAGACGTGGTCGACCTGGAAAAGCGGCAACAACACCATCATGCCACCAAATTACCACCGCACCACAACAGCACCACCACCACACCACCACCATAACATCGGAGAGGCCAAGCGGCGCCATGCATCCAGGTGAGCCCGAGACGGAGAGGTTGCGTAGGGCCTCGAGGTAGAAGCTCCTCGTCACCTTCACCTGGGCGCCGCATTTGCTCGAACACCAAGCGCGCAAGGATGGCACATGGCAGGGATCCTCGGACAACAGAGTCACGAGGGCGTAGGGTCGAAGGCCGAGCTCTAGAAGGGAGCTGTAGACAACGAGGAGCAGCAGCCGAGGGCGCGGCGGCGCAGGAATCACGCCGGCAGCCGAGCCCAGCCCCCACGGCTAGGGTTTAAGCCACGGCGTCGCACTCGGGAGTGGAGCGGCTTGTCGGCGGCAGGGAATCGGCGGAGATATGCAAGGACAGTCCAGGCCGGAGAGCGGCGGTGCCGGGGCCGGCCGCCGACAGCCGAAGACATGGGCGGCGCCGCGGCGGCGCGAGCGGTGTGAGGGGAACCGGGAACAGGAGAGAGCTGCGCGCGAGGGAGAGAGAGAAATGAGGTAGGGACGATTGCCCACGGCGCCGGTCGGTGGTTTTGACTTTTTCTCAGGGTGTAAGTGGGAACGATTGCCCACGGCGGCGCCAAGTCGTGCCCGTTTAGTTGCGTTCATGGACATCCACGGGCAAAACCAGAAAATTGGCGGGCAGTCATGGCCCTTCTGCTAAGACTAGCCACAATGGTGGTATCATAGGTGGTATCATGCATGCCATGTTGGCGAAAACCTGACGTGGCACTGCAATTAATGATGAGAGAGGTGATAGTGGTATCATAGGTAGATACCGTAACATAACGGATTCCAATGCAATATGAGTCTACAACCTAATTAATATTATGTTATATGATACCACACATATGTTATTACCCATTGTGTAGGTAGTAACATAGACTAGTATCATATGCATGATACTAGTATATGATACTCCCCATTGTGACTAGTCTAAGCCCGCTACAAGCCCACAACCTGTGATCGGCGCCGCCACTTTCGCCCAGTACCTACGTCAGCCATCGTCAAACAAAAGCAGATCGTCAGCGATGTCTCGCAAGGGATGCGGCAGCCACACAGCGACGTGCGTGTGGACATGGAGCACGTTGAACTCGCGAAGAAGCACAATCCATACGAGTCGCGTATGCTAGTCATATATAAATGTACGTATGACATCACCATTACATCATCATGACGTATGCACACATGTTAAAGATAGTATAAAGTTCGAAGCTTTGCATCTTGCATGCCAAAATATTCAAAAAAAAAGAATTTGTTTGTTATCTTTCTTGAATATACTGCTCACCGGGAGCAGATGAGCCCGGTCTCCAATCGCATTATCGCAATTACCGAATACAACGTTCGGTCCAGACTGTACCGGTACCCGGGTCCTAGAATTAAGCATGGTACCATCTAAATTGCCAAAGATGGTTTACAGATTTTTAATCATGGTGAATAGCTTAAAACTCCCCATTAAAAAGGCTAAAAAATGTAAATTCCGACTGCTAAAATGGTGTTTTTAGAGGCATATTTTAGAAATGCCCCTAAAAATATATTTATAGAGGCACTTTGAAAAAATGCCCCTAAAAATAATATTTGTAGAGGCACTTTAAAAAAATGCCTCTAAAAATGGTATTTTTAGAGGCACATTTTAGAAGTACCCCTAAAAATTATATCTATAGAGGCACTTTTTTCAAAGTGCCCCTAAAAATGGCATTTTCAGAGGCACGTAGTTCAAAATGCCTCTGAAAAATATTTTTAGAGGCATTTAAAAGAAATGCCCCAAGCAAAATGCCCCTATAAATACGTTCTCTCATAGTGTCGATTACTGGAAGTCTGGAATAATACTTCTCTCTTCATATATTCTACAGTACCTTAGAAAAGTTTTCTGAACTATACCAATTAGCAAAGTTTTGTTAATTCTAAGTTGGCCGAGAGTTTCAATCGGTGTAAGAAAATTAAATAGAACTTAAGTTCAGTGAAAACTGAAAAGTACAAGTAAAGTGCAAGTTTCACTATTCCAGAAACTAAACTAAGGAAATTGTTTTTATCTTAATAGATTGAGACATAGAACACCTGAATTTTCTTTATATTATACAATGACCGTGATTGAACACAAGAATACTTGTATTTCCACACCCGTTACTTACTTTGATATAAAAAAATACTATGATATTTTTGTCAGAATTTTGAGTTTGGTTTTTGGAATTTACAAGGACATCATTTTGCGGAAAATAAATCTATGAAACTGACTTAGAGTTTAGTTCGGTGTAAATTAGAAGCCAGAACTCTGGAGGATTTCATCAGGAGATCGCTGACATGACGATCAACAAAATGCTCAAGAAATGATTTAACCTCACGATAAAAAAGAGCTTTCTGAAACATTGGCAGGAACGATTCCTTCCAACGAGTTATGTACGTACCACGTGAACCTCAACACATATGAAAACTGAACCTGCAAAATTTTAAGCCCAAAACTTCAAAGGTGAACTTGGCAACCAAATTCTCATTTCTCAGTAATGGGAAATAAATTAATATCAAGGTAATACCTAGTATGTGTTGCCTCTACAACATAAAACAAAATACAATAAAATAATGGACATGGGAACAAGGTCAATGACGCCCAGACTATGTGAAAAGGTCTCCAAAAGCAATGCTTTCAAGAAGAGAATGGTGTGCGAGCGACGCCGTCGTCGGATCTAACCAATGATGCTAGACCATAAATTTTTATTCGTAGAGCAAGTCAGAGCAATGCCTTCAAAAAAGAACCGATACCATTATCAGATATAACCAATGAAAGTCGGTCCTAAAGTTTTCACCTGGAGGTCGAGACCTAGTAATCGAAGAGCATAACCTAATTGAATTCATCGTGTGCAACCGAATTCTCATGAACGATAAATCTACGAAATTACAATTTTAGAGAGACATTATATTTTTCACAGTCATTTTATATTTTCCCATGAGGACATGAATGTGCATATATGTCTAACAAATAGCGCACCATCAGCAACACCATCCACAAAGAAAAATCGAATAAATCAGTCAACCGGGAATATGTTATGTGAATTCAGATTAGAAAAGAGTTGAAACTTAAAATTTACGAGATCGGGCGAAGCGGAGGAGGACAGGAGGGGGAAAAGCAGGGCCGGAGAAAAGCGAAGAACCGCATGGGCACAAATTACGAATATGGACCGGATGATCTCTCTGAAATCATGGGCGGTAGAATTATGTTGATATTTTGGTCTCACCGTAGACGGGCCCCGGCTGTCATTGACTGGGTGCTGCGTGTTATAGGTCTTCAGTCGAGGGGAACATGCGCAAGGAACTGCTCGACGCTCGCAATCCACCATCTGTCCACTATCCAACGGTTCACCTTGCTACGTTGAGATAAGCCCGATGTAAGATTGTTTTGAAGGTGAATCTTGGCGCCTTTTTTTTTCACACCGATCCCACGGAGCGAATTTCATTACCATTGAAATAACGAAATACAACCGACCATCAACATCCATTGTGCCCTAGGCGCCTTAAATGATTTACATAAGTCTTCTGAGCAAATTTTTAACATTTTGAAATACGTTTAAAATATACTCCCTTCGTCCTCGAAAGAGTGGACGGTTGGGGTCTAGTATTTTTCCACAAAAGTGTGTACATCTACACTATCAATGCACATTGCCTTTAATCAATTAGTTTTTAATTGACTCATGTAGCAATTTGTGATCTAGCTATTGGTTGCATATTCATTTGAGTTCCTTGGGTTGCTAACTTAATTACTACATGCAGGAAACATTCATTTAATTGCCTTCTCTCAATGGCTGCATGCACGCATGAGGCTGCTACTTTTCTGTATTAATTAGGCCATGGAGCAAAGTCCGGTATCTTCTTGATCTATGTGTAAATCTCTAAGACTATCCATAGTGGGAGTAACTTCACTAGTAACATAGATGTCACCTAAGCAAAAAATCCTATGTGGCATGTAATTAATGAGGAGAGATACAAATAGAGTAACTTAGCTAGTTACTTGTAACACTAGTAACATCACACTTTTCAAGAGAAAATGAGTCTATAGAGTAATAAATGAGACCATATATGACACCACCTCTATGTTACTTTGCACTATGAGGGTAGTAACATAGTCTAATAATATGTGTATGTTACTAGTTGAAGTTACTCCCCACTATGACTAGTCTAAAAGCACACTCTTTTGAGGACGGAGGGAGTATTTAATATGGGTATAGAAGAATGTATTCAGAGATTGATCATATCCGTATCCGGTCGTTTTCTTGGTCCGTTCCAGCTGACCGACAGAGCTGAGCTGGACGCGGCCGTCCAAGCTCATCACTTGGCTTCCACTACTCCGCCACTACTTTTGTCAGCTCCAGCTTCCCCCACCTCCTCTCCTCTTCTCGCCCCCACAACAGCGACACGCTCCGCCCGCGATCTCCACGCGCTCCATCCGTCCGTCCGGATCCCCTCAAGATACAGGTAAATCAATCAAGCATCATCCGCTCCCGATTCCAGACAATTCTCCGGATCTTACGGGATCTCTCAAGCTTCAAGCTCAGCCTTGCTCTCCGATCTTTGCAGCCATGTCTTACCCCGATTCGGTGACCGACCGCGGCCTGTTCGGCGGCAGCAGCAGCAGCAAGAAGGAGGAGGACGAGAAGAAGAAGAAGAATGAGGATGAGGAGAAGGAGGATGGCGGCGGCGGGTTCATCGAGAAGGTGAAGGACTTCATCCACGACATCGGCGAGAAGATCGAGGAGGCGGTCGGGTTCGGCAAGCCGTCCGCCGACGTCTCCCACATCCACGTCCCGCACATCGGCCTCCACCGCGCGGACCTGGTCATCGACGTGCTGATCAAGAACCCCAACCCGGTGCCCATCCCGCTGGTCGACATCGACTACCTCATCGACAGCGACGGCCGGAAGCTGGTGGCGGGGCTGATCCCGGACGCCGGCACCATCCGCGCGCACGGGGAGGAGACGGTCAAGATCCCCATCTCCATCTCCTTCGACGACATCCGGGACACCTACGGCGACATCAAGCCGGGCAGCATCATCCCCTACCTCGTCCGCGTGATCCTCCTCGTCGACGTCCCCGTCTTCGGCCGCATCAAGATCCCGCTCGACAAGTCCGGCAGATCCCCGTCCCGTACAAGCCCGACGTGGACGTTGACAAGATCAAGTTCCACCACTTCTCGTTCGAGGAGACCACCGCCACCATCCACCTCAGCCTCGAGAACAAGAACGACTTCGACCTGGGACTCAACCTGCTCCAGTACGAGATGTGGCTCGGCGACGACAGCGTCGTCAACGCCGAGCTCACCGACTCCACCAAGATCGAGAAGCAGGGGATCACCAAGATGCAGATCCCGTTCAAGTTCAGGCCCAAGGACCTCGGCTCCGCCGTCTGGGACATGATCAGGGGCAGGGGAACAGGGTACACCATCAAGGGCAAGATCGATGTCGATACTCCCTTCGGGAACATGAAGCTGCCCATCGACAAGGTCGGCGGAACCACCACTCTTAAGAAGGACGACGACGACGACGACGATGAGGTAGTATCTCAGAATGAATTCACATTGCTGCCTGGCCTGCTCTCTGTTGATTATTACAGTTACACCTTCCTTGTTGATGTTTGGGCAATCATCACATTATTACTAGCTAGACCAGTTTAGTCTTGTGTTGACTAGGATGATTGACAATGGAAGAAATAGCTTAAGAGTTAGGACCAAGCATTGATACATTGCTTTTCAGTTACAGAAGTGCTATAGTTGAATTATAGTCTTCTGTTGATTACTACATTTACACCTTCATTGTCGCGGTTTGTGCAATCATCACATACTAGCTAGATGAGTTTAGTCTTGTTTTGACTTGGGAATTTAGTCTTGTGTTGACTAGGATGATTGACAATGGAAGAAATAAAGCTTAAGAGTTAGGACCAAGCATTGATGCATAGCTTTTCAGTTACGGGAGTGCAATAGCTGAATTGTCGTATTCTGTTGATTATTACATTTACACCTTCCTTGTTGCTGTTTGTGCAATCATCACATACTAGCTAGATGATTTTAGTCCTGTTTTGACTAGAAATGGAAGAAATAGTGTTGACATGCTGTCGAGGACCGAAATAGCTGAATTTTAGCTCTCTTCTGAATTTTCATGGTAGTCCAACGCTAAAAATAGCACACAACCAAAGGAAGAGTTGCATTGCTGCACTGAAGCTCTGTACACTCTTAATCATTGCCGCTCAGCTGTTTTTTTTCACGCAAAGCTCTAGATCAGTCGAAACTTGCTGGTACAAAATTCTAATTGTCATGGCAGATTCTAGAGTGTCCAAAATGTTGTGTTATCTGATGCTGATGAACTTAGAATGTTACAGTTCTGTAGTATCGGATCTGAGCTAAAACTGTGAGACTTATTTTAACGAAATACCAAACCATGTCAAGAACCGATGAAAGAAAACTGTTGGAAACAAATTCAGGCATTTACTATGTATGTCAGCTGAATTTCGATAAATTGGACCTGGAGCCTTGCTAATCTCTTCATTTGAACCAACCTTGCAGGATTGAGGTGATGTTACTGAACATACAAGATAGTTGAGGACCGGCGGCACTCCTGCTGTAGCTTATGTTACCTGCGTTGTCTGAACATCGTCCATGTTTTATGCTTCGGTGCTCAGTGTTCTTTGTGTAAACTCATCCAGTGTGCATTCTTCCTGTGTTAACTTTGTCGAGTGGAAACAAACTTGAGAATAAATTACATCACCCCTTTGTTGTTTGTGTTTGTGGTAGCCTTTTCAGCCATATACTTTTTTTATAAAGGGAATATATTGACATAAAAAAGATACCACTACACCCAATCGGCGTCCATGCCTGCCATATACTGTGTCCATGCCTACTTTTTTTCGCCCCCAATCGGCGTCGCATATGCATCAATTGATATTTTTCGATAACGAGACACCTGAGGTTATTCACCAAATGCAAATTCATTATTGAAATTTAAACATAAGTATTGTTATCTTTACATGAAATTCAGCTACTTTACATTTCTATACAACTCGTGGGAATAAGAAAAAGAGAGACAAGGAGCCTTCACATCTTGAGGTCTCCCTGTCTTAACTGTCTAAAAACTACTTCCCTACGAAGACCAAATTTTCCTTTACATGATGTCAGCCTGCACACTTGTCGTTCTTTTCGGTCACAGTTCGTGTGCGCAGTCGACATGATCGCACGCAGCTTGCGCAATCGACTGACATTTCTGTCCTACAGAAAAAACGTCAGTTCATGTGCTTCTCGCACATAGAAATGTACACCTCTTTTGTTCCTGCTCTCTCGCCAACATGTGTTACAGCAGCTCCATGTGATCCCTGAATCGATCCACATTCGACGGTTACTTCTTTCTCCGCTCTTGTTCGTCGAGCCGATTCCGGAGATCTTTCAAACTTTGCACTACTTTAGGTTTCAACTTGCTCTGAAAAATCTTTCCTTGCAACGATGTTGACCTGCCATATACAAAACCCAGAGAGGGGTTCCAGTTAATTCAGACATTTGAGTTCTAACAACTTCGAAGTGGTTTGGCCTGGATGCTCAAACTAAATAAGGAAGACTCTGAACCTGGTTTCCTTCAACTCTTCGTCAAGCTCTTGTTCTGATTCCTTTATCTGCAGAACCATACGGCAGACAATTTGTTGTCAGCCAATCTGCACAGGGAATATGGAACTCCCCTGTTAGATAATTGCATAGGTGTAACAGTAATTGCTAGCATATTTGCAGTGTCCAGCTTCATGTTGGAATTGACGCAATCATCCAAATGGCCTGAGTCTGACCTTTTAATATCATATTTACTTCGCATGGCTTTAGTAAGAACAAAAATTTGCTACCATAGCAACATCGCGACAATTGGTCAGAATATAAGGATAAGTTTCAGCAAGATGGATATAAAAACCCAAGTCAAACATAGTTATTCAAGCAAGTGATGTCCACTGATGCAAAATAGTAACAACTAACCTCTTTGACCAGTCTTTTAGAGCTCCAAATAAGAGCACCCTACAAAACAAACAACGAAAATAAGCTTTAGATTATCAAGAAAAACATCTATTGAAAAAATATTCAAGCAATTCCTCCCCTAGCTGTAAAGTTTTAACTGCTTCGCAGATTAATGCAGTTTAGGTTGATAACACCCTTACAGATGAACACACCTATTAATCATGTTATCAGTACTTCAAAATTATCCTCAATGGCATGTTCTCTTACGAAAACTCTTTGGAAGGTAATATTCTGCTTTCGCAGGTGAGAACCTGCCCTTATGTTTTCCAGAAGAGCTATGCTACCCATCGAATTTTCTAATGCTTCCAATTAAGAAATGCGGCAGGACTTAGAATGAAAGGTACAATATCTGAGTGCATCACTGTCTGATGGTAGACAGAGACCAACAGAACAAGGGAATCATGAGGCGGAAACATACTTCACCATGCGACAACTGTTGCTCCAGTACATCCGACGTTACAACCCAGACTTTTGGGCATCCATCTGCCACCAAAGCTTCAACCTATGTTGGTAGTAAGAAGCAACCAGTATTAGAAACCTCTTGGTGACTTTACATACATACATAACATCTATTCGGTATGACATTGAATGTCAACTTTATTAAGAAGTCACTTATTGGTGGCACACATGAAAATTTAGCACAACCATCCTTGAGCTTAATAGGATCACAGTTCACAAAATGCTCATAACAGGAAATACAGTGGGGGGACAACCTAGAGTGCATCAACTTCAGATTACCATAAAATATTGTAGTATAATAATCATTGTAGCGTTTTCCTTTTGAAAAATAAATAGAGATATGAATAGTTAGGCATGCATACACAGCTAGTAAATATGCTTATCACTGAGACATCCCTGCTTGTTGAAACTGAGTCAACTATTGCCTAATATAAGTAGTTTTAGCCATGCATTCTTCATAGAATCAGGAATTTCTCTATTATATTAATTGTTTGCATGAACTTTGCACTGGCATTAATGCACACGACTAATCAACTAGGAACTCTAGAGCATCATTCTTTCTGTTGAAAAAACTTCACAATTTACCTCCTTCTCGATCCAACAATCAGCAGATAGGTCAGAAGAATATACCACATCAACCCTGTTCCATGAAGCAAAATTGGTTTGTTAGGGTTCCGCCACCTAAGAACCAACAAGAAAGATAGTTGAAACATGCATATAAATGAGCTTTTGGGGCATCAACATTAAAGGGAAACATCTAGCACAAAGAGTCAATTTAGATGTTGGGAAACGGTCTAACACAGTAATACCTTACCCTCTATAAGTTTCAGTATGTGTAGGATGCCCAGACAGTGCAGCATCAAATACGACTACAACTTTTACCTCTGCAAGGATGATAGTGACGAATGATATAAGATAGCTGACGTAGAAGAACACGGCATGGAACATGAGAGTAAATTATGCATTGCTGTTACATTTTTACAGAGTTAAAGGAGATTATGCTCTACACTTGGGTAGACACATACACTTGCAGGTTGTGATTAATTTTCTTACTGCAAATGGGGAATAAGCAGTACACCAGCCTCTCATTTTCTAACAGTAAACACACAGAGTAGTTGAGACCTGTGACCTTTTTTTCTGAAAAAGAATCATAGTAGAACCACACGTGATAGATTAATCTTCTGGTACAAACCTCTTACTGCACTGAACGATACAAGCTCATCAATGAGCATCTGTCTTGCAATTCCCTGATTCCCATTCAAGAAATCGCTCTTAAGCTTTCCCCAGTAGCCACATACATTGTAACCATCCACAAGAATAACCGGGGAGGCAATCTCCAGGCCATCATTTGTGCTGGATTAAACAACAGCACAAAGTCAGCAGACTCATGGAATCACCAACATAAGAACTAGGGGAAGTATTGGATATGATATGAAATAGACAAGCCTGACCAGGTAAGAGTGGCAGAAGGATCCTCATAGAAGTCCGTGTCATCAGGAAGCACTTCCTTCATGACTTTCTTTTTGCGGAACCTAGTCGCAGGCTGACGCCCGGTCGTTTGCTTCCTCTCAAAATCCTGAAAACAAGCGATTAAACACCTGCAACAAATTTATCTGATATAAATGAGTGGTGTACTACTATAGTGCAGGATAGGACAGTACTAGAATTTGCTTGTTTCAGGCATATCTGAACAACACTAGCACTACGTGCGTGCATCGATGAACGAGGATCTGTTTGCTATCTCTAAACTCGAGATGCTTCGCTAGATGGAATCCCCACATGTGTTTCTAATGTTCAGAGTTTCAGACTACTATAGTGCTGTACTACTATAATGCTGGATAGGACAGTACTATTGCTTGTTTCAGGCGTATCTGAACATAGCTAGCACTAGGTGCATCTGATGAACAGACTCAACGAGGATGTGTTTCCTATCTCTAAACTTGGGGTGTTTCGCTAGGTGGAAAATCCCCACACGTGTTTCTGCTGAGTTCACACTAGACACCAGCAAATCAAATGTTTGAAGAATGGAAAACAGATAGGAGACTCTGATGATGCAGAAGGAAAAAAAGAAGTCTTTAACTGTACCTTCCAGAACTTGAGAATCCTGAGGTTGTGCTTCACATTGGACGTAATCCGAGGAGCGGGCCGCCGATCAGAGGCCTGCAAACAAACGAAGAGCCACCGTGTGAGGACACCGTCCCGTCCCCCGGCATGTATCCCGATTCCCACCCTTACATATCATTCTACTAGGTCGCGGTGGGAAGTTGAGGATGCTGGACTACTATCTCGTCGTGTATCGTTCTGCTGGGCTGCGGCGGGAAGCTGGGTGGAGTGGGAGGGGAATGACCTGGCCGGAGGAGGCGCCGCCGCCCTTGGCGCCCTTGGAGCCCCTGCCCTTGTTGTCCTTTGCCATCGCCACCACGATGGAGGTCGCCGAGTAGGCCGCCGATCCCACCATCCCTCTCCGCATCCACCTCCCGCCGCTGCCGCCGTGCGCGTGTGTCAGTGTGTGGTGGAGGCCGCGCGGAAGAGGTGTGGGTGCCACCACTGCCACTGGGGAGGAGGAAGACGGAAACGGGTGGTCGCCCTGGTCAGCGTGCCGTCGCTGTGGCTTGCGACTTGCGAGGACGTAACGGTCTTCCGCACCGTCCGATCGTGCCTCGTGATGTGGGACGCCTGACATAAGACGCATTTGCTCTTGGAGTACTGATCCGCCTAAAATTCAAGATTTGACCCAAGAGAATTCTGCAATATCTGCTTACAAGTTTAAAACTGATATAGCTGGAAAAAAAATGCGTTTTTGTAGTACAAATTCGACGTATCAATTTGATTATTTGATCGATCTTACATGTATATACCGGTTTGGTAGCACGATTTCCGTAAAGTCGTTGAACAAGAAAAATTCAGGATTGTGCATCTATCATGTTAAATTCCACACAAATTGAACCCACACTAGCGGGCCGGTTTCGAGTTTTTTTTAGCTCCATGTTCATATAACTTGTTGAAAACTCGTTTTTCTAGAACAGATATATGAAGCGGTAGCGGTACGTGAAACGGTGAAAGGGCTCAAGGAGAGAGGAAATCGGGAGGATCATAAAACCCATCTAAAGTTTCGTCCACTTTGCCAGTGACGCCGTCGGTCCGCTTCACCTCCGGTGGCCTTGGGCCTTGGAGGCGTGGCGAACCACGACGGAGAGAGGGTTTCGTTCCTCCTTATTTTTCAGTGTCTTCTTCGGCGTGGTGAGGAGACGGCTACATCCAGAAGTCAGAATAAGGGTACTCCCCGCCCTATCATCCTCGGTCCAGTGGTGCGTCTAGCGCCGGCGGAGGACGCTTGGAGTTGTGTCTCAACTGGATCTCCGTGCACACAGTTGGTTCTTGTGTTTGTTGGTGTGGTTTCAGATCTGTCTCTTCCGATCTACGGATATCATCTTTGGCGATGGTTGCTGATCTGGTGCGCTGGTTCTTTGTGGCTTTAGCATGACGACCTCCCATTTGTCTAATTCAGCAAGCTCTACTACAACAAGTTTTGCCCGACTTCGGTGATGGAGGGGCGAGGACGGCGGCACGCCTTCGGCTCGTGCCAGTGTCTGTAGTCGTCGCTAGGTGGTCAATGACTTTTTTTCTAATTTTTATTAATCTTTGCTCTCTTTGTACTAATAAGGATGGTTATCAATAGATTGGTGGAACTTTTCGCAAAAAAAATTGAACCCATAATAATGTGTGATAGACGTTATTTGGTTGCACCAAAAGGAAAACATATAGAAGTTTGTTGACGACAGATCATGTGTATGCCATATTTGCTAATCCAAAAAAATAAATTCCATGAGTTTGAGCTCAACAACAAATTTACATTGGAAATTTTTCTTAAGAGTATATCATAGGACAAATTCCCACAGGCCCCAATCCATACGATCAAACAAGCTCCGTTGCATTGGAAAACGTCGTAAGTTCTAGGGTTCTCCAAAACGTCTATAAATTCTCTTGGACCAAAAAAGGCCATGCCGTTTTTGGCTTTTGGCCCACTCTTGTTGATTTAAATGAACCAATGTGAAATCCCTATGGATATGAATCGATGTCCATGGATCCTCAATCAGCCAGCAAGCGGAGAGTGAGGATTTGAGATAGCAATGAAAAAAAAGTGACAAAGAAAAACGGGTCTAAATGTTAAGTCACGTTTGACTTTTTCTTGTGCACGATAGCTCCGCCCGATTTTGTACGTGCCTCGGCTGACAAACATACAAGATCTCGTGAGAACATAGCCACCTTGGGTGGCTCCGGTGTAAACTTTCTTGCTCTTAATTTCCAAAAATCCTTTTTCATCAGGTTTTGGCTCCTCCCGTGTTGCCCATCAACAACATATAATTTAGCTTACAATCAATCCATCAATCAATCAACTAATCAATCACACTGGGAGTTTAGCTTGGTTAAGTCAAACCATAATTTAAGCAGTAACCGATCGATGATGCTTTGTATTTGTCTGTTGAGGACGATCCCGAGATCATCTTCCCAGCTCATCAAAGTGGGGGCGCTTATCCTCGGATAAGCAATGGCTCCAAACTGCGCCTTTGGTTTCCGGAATCTTTTCTTTCTTCTTTCCTTTATCTTAGTGGGATATTGCTAGGCACACATTTGCACTATACATCATGGTGCGTCCACATCTCCACAAGAAAAAGGCGTGTGATGATAGATTGATGGGAATGTGCATTTGTACATGATTTTATTTCTTTCCATGTACGGTGTTGCTTCGTGGGATGTACTTGTGTGATGGAACGACAGACAATTTGTTCGGTTGATAACTCCATCGAGAGACAAAATAGAAGAAATAACTTCTGTATCTCTCTCCTTGCCCGACTAATTTCCTTTATTTTCTTCTAGTCCAAGTAACTACATTTTCATCTACCAAGGCGGGCGGCTGATGCCTATGGGTGCTCAATTATCGACTCTCCTCCGCTCCCTTCAGCTGTCAGACCATTGCTCTCAACCACCTTGCGCCTCGTTGCTCGAATAATTTCCTTTATTTTCCTCTAGTCTGAATCATAATATTTTCACCTGGCTCAAGATGTCTATGGGCGCGTCGCATCCACTGTGTTGCGTCGCTCGGGGCCCCGAGATTGATCTACCAAACCGATGGCCAAGAGGCAAGTGCACCCATCCGTCGAAGTGCCCAACTGTGGAGTCTAGTGGCCATTACCTTATCATCTAGATCCATCCACTCCTCCTCTTGAGAAGGTAAATTAAGGCCCAGTACTTTTGAGCCTCGGCTTGTGCATAAACCACCCTGAACAGAGCTGTCTAGATAAGCAGCTGTGGATTTAAGCCAACCAGAAATTGCAGTCCAGTTCTTTTGGGATTCCGCTGTCCTGGTTTATATTTTCTGAGTTGTATGATGAAAATTCTGTAACGCCCTTTGATGCTCTAATTTAACAGATTTTGAGTTCGTTTATGCTATTTTCGCATGTATGATCACAATATAATATTTTGAACGTCATATTAATTGCTAAATATGAAAATAAAATAGGATTCATTGTTAGTTCATTACAACTCAAATAGAAGGAAGGACATGCAATGTTTTCTTTCCTAGGAAATATACAAATATAGTCTAATAATTCTAAGGAAACACACTCCTAGCAATATCATTACGGATCCCTTTCATGTAAGTACCATCATCTTCGGGTGGAGCACTAGGATATGAAGCACTCTCCTCTTGAACATATCCTCCACCATTAAACATGTCGAAATGTTGATCACGTAGGTTGGTATCATGAATGTAGTTGTGTAGACACATGCAAGCGGTAATTATCATCTTCTGTCGCTCAGGTAGTCGACGAGGTATGCCTTGAAGTATTCAAAATTTCATTTTGAGACAACCAAATCTTCGTTCGACTGTGTTTCGCCCTGATGAATGACGATAGTTGAATGTCTCTTCTCTTCCCCTTGGAGGATGATGTTGGAAGTCTGGTACATGATACCGAGTAGTTTTGTATTGCGCTAGATATCCTGTTGTGTTCGGGTATCCCGAATCGACAAGATAGTACTTACCTGCAGTGATACAAAATATAATTATTAGCTAACATATTACATATGTGGAAACATTTTAGAAATTGTGTACACAAAAGATTACCTGTCGGGGTTGGGGATAATGGGGATATGACACTTGAGCGTCGGTCCATACACGTGTGTCATGAACTGAGCCAGGCCATCCAGCAACAACAAAAGTGAACCTCATATCAAAATCACAAATCGCCATCACATTTTGACTTGTATATTCGTGCCTGTTCCTGTGTTGTGCCTCAAGTTGTTTTGGCACAATTACTTTAATGTGTGTTCCATCTATAGCCCCAATGGCATTCTTGAAATGTGGCCAAAATCTTGTAGTTTGCATTTTTGGATGCACTTCGGTGAAATTTCTATCTCTTGGCCTAATGTAATCACCAGCCATGCGGTCTACACAGTCTAGAACCTTATAAAACTTCTTGCTAATTGTTCACCAGCCATGCGGCGACGGGAGAGGCAGCTCGGCCGGAGACGGAGGCGCCGACGGATGGCCGCTGCCGCTCGTTTCGCTGCCGCACTCGAGGTCACCTCCAGCCGGGGCGGGGAGAGGCGCTTCGGGCGGCTCGGGGGCGACGAGATGCTGGTTGGCGGGCGGCTCGGGGTCAGACGCGGCAGGGACGGCGGGCGGCGGCGGGAGGGCGGCAGAGGAACCCTAGCTAGCTCCAGTGCTCGGTTCGCTGTTCGCTCGGGACAGAGAAGCTCAGCCTCGTGAGAGCGGCAGTAGGGTGTCGTCCGGCTCCGGCAAAACCATCTTCTTCAGCAGCTCGAAGTCGTGCTTCCCGAGGCGTCACGGACATGGCCCATGGCCACGCGCACCAGCAGGTGCCGCCGAGGGAGGTCCTAGGGCGCCGTCCATCGTCGGCTAGGACTGGGGTCGTGACCAGCAACCTGCTCGACGCCAGCCATGTCTGTCGACGCGCACACCAGGTGCTCGATGAAATGTGCAAAAGAGAGGACCGGGTGACAGAGAGATGGGAGGAGTAAGAAGGTGGGGGCCGACAAGTGGCCCCCACGTACACCGCAGCTAACGTTCGTCAGCCCTAATAGTGGGCCTGCCTCGTCAGACCGTTTAAAACGAGCAATCAGCGCAGCTTGTTGTCGTTAGTCCCAGTGTTGGTAGATTTTTGAAAAAATCACCAAGAATGGTACTGACGCGTAACCAGTGCCCCAAATGTGGTAGGTTTTTGTAATTTACTCGGAAAAGAAAGAATAGAAAAGTGGCCGGTTCGGCTCCCTACTGCGCGGTGGCAATCTTTTGTAAATTCGATGTCCAAGAGGGGCAACGCCAAATAACCATTCGATTCACTCACGGGAAGCCGGGAGCGGCGGCGGGAAGTAGAGGGTACCCAGCTTCTCCCCACTGTGAAGGAATGGCCAAAGCTGGTTGTCCAAAAAAGCTGCTTAAATTCGAGTTCTTTTGGGCTTAGCCTTTTTTGGACTGTTAAGCTGTCTATAAGCGCCAAAAGAACTGGGCCTAAATCTTTTACCTTCTCCTTTCTTTCCGGTCATCGCATTTAGACCGTGACGAGCCATAAGGTCAAGGGTGAAAGTTCGCCCATAAGATTTCCCCACCAGGATGATCATCAACATTAGTATTTTTTAATGCTATAACATATAGAATCACGAGAAATTTGCAAACACAATCACACAAGAGCACACAACAATTGTGTAGCAAAGGCGACGATGATTATTCGTATGTCACACAAAAAGTAAAGGCTGAAATGCATTGTAACGTACTATCAATAGCAATCGTCAGTGGCGCTCCGATCATATATACTATTTCATATATCTCGATTGATATGCTAGCTACACAATTAGTAGTAGTGTAAATATAACTAGTTGAATTTGGCGCGGCGGCACGCCGCGCTCTTGGTGTGAAATTTTGTTGTCAGGTTGTTTCCATGTTTAAGGCGGACGGTATATTTTTAGTGAGATCGAGCGTTGCAGCTGATGTGACTTATAGTGAGAACAAACCCATGCAATTAAGCAACTAATCTGTAAACTAAGGTACCACAAACATGAGAAGTTGTAAGAACCAAAAAATTTAAAACTTTGCAAACATCGAACAAAATTTCCTATATGAATATGCTGAAGTAAATGCTAAGATTTCCTGAGTAAATATAAAAAAATGCATGCATGTAGTATTCATTTGCAAAATAAATGGCCTTAAAAGGGGGCCAGCTTGATAAAAAAATATACTTCTGAATTATAGTACAAAAATTACTTTTTCCAAAATCAGTTACTGGTTCAGTTTCTTGCTGGCTTTTGCTATCAGAACTAATGAAATACCAGTAAATCATCCTGACATCCTACCCATTCTCTGCTATAGATGCAACATTTCTCTATGTTTAACTTCAGAAACGATTCCTGGAGCAAAATGTCCTACATGACCAATACAACGGGAAAGTGATTAGTGATCTGAAAACATCTCAGAGTAAGTGATCAGTGCCCTGAGAGCATCAGATATCCTAACAAAAATAAGAGTCATTTTGTGTGCCTTGGGCAGGAAATGATCAGCGGCCTTAAAGCATGTAAGAGTAAGTGTCTGATAAGACCACTCTAAGTAGCTATTTAAATGGTACCTTTTGCTTTTTTGCACTTTATTGAGCAGGTAACATCTACAAGAAAAGGAAATGTAAACATAAATGATAGGCTAAAATTCATTTTATGTACTTAGCTGCAACAATCCAAGAGCTAAACTGTGTGTGCTAATTAATATGAGAAGCAAGGAAAAGATTGACAGAACATGAGAACCGAGAGCTTACTTAGTGAGCAAAGAAAAACACCTGGTTTGCTTTCTTCATTGTTGCCAATGCCATCAGCTACTTCTCACAATCTGTATCACTGAAATAAATACGACATAAAGCACCCATCAGACATAGCTACATGATAAAGAGCTGTTATGCCATATGCGCCTTTCACAGCCAAAAAGGAAATTAAATTAACAGGATAATGCATCTGAACCATATTGACCACTAAAATTGTATGCCAAGCCTTATGAAATTTCACTGTAAGTATATTATAGTGTGGAAGCAAATGGTTGCAGTCTGAACGGCAAGCATCAGAGAACATCCATGCTTCCAGTTACATCTGGAAGTAGCAAAAAGGAAGGACAAACATTAATTAGTATGTACTATGTGAATTCTTACATGTGGAAACAATTTGGTAATTACAATAGGAAGAATAACAGACGCCCAAAAACAGAGTCTATACAACTTCATAGGCATGGAAATGAAAGGCATATCTCTAACATGCCCAAACTGAAATAATATATGTTATAATATCAGGTCTACGAATATGCAGATGGCTTGCTAAAACAGAACTACAGATCATGTTTAATTTAAACTATAGTGTTTCACTACTAGCATGGTAAAGATCCAAAATTAGTATACTAAGCCAATCATGTGAAACAAATCTGCAAGTCAAATTACCAATGAGATGAGCATATCTCTATTTCTCTGCTTTAGGTCTGGATGCGCAAGTCTGAACAGTATCTGGCAGACAGTGAAGTTCCTTACACAGTCATAAGGTATGACGCCGCGCCCTTGATGAGACATTTTGTCGATGGTTTGTTTTTTTGTAGATGCTAAGAAGACAATATCCTTTTTTTCTTAAGGATAATATATCTGATATTGTAGATGGTAAGAAATTTTGAAATTATGATTGTTTTCCTTTACGTAATGAATATTCACCATTTAAGCCTATTAAAATTACATATACCTCCGACCATAATAAGAGAAAACCACCTCGTATTTTTCCAATTCGACGTCGTTGTATATGTGCGACCCGGTGGCCAAGAATCCAGATCAACCAAGGCATAACAATTTCTGGCACTATTTCCATTAATGTATGTTCCAAAGCTGCAAAAAAAAGAAGAAAAGTGTAAACAGACCACACAATCATTGTACTTACTGAATCCAATATGCCAGCAAGAGTTGAGTGGTCCAACACACACGATAACTCAAAACAAAATTCATGCAAACTTGATGTTCTCTAGACATTGCTAACCAAAAACAGTAATGCCAACTCATCGACAGTAACAGATCCTGTTAAGATGAAATCTTTGCAAAGAAATCTTGGTACAATCAAATTCAACAAAAGTTTATAAATAAATCTAAACTGGATAAATAAATTCAAACTGTGGCTGCATGTTTCATTTATTAGAGAGAAAAATATGGCAGGAGAGCAATTTCATGATGCCAACAGAGCACTTATAGCAGAAGAAGTCACACTGAAGAATTGTTGCAAGAATATTAACCATTGCAGGAAAGGATGGACTGAGATCCTACACACTGAACTACAAATTTATATTCTTACACACATAAATTCTTAAATACTTAAAGCAAAAGAAATTAAGAACATAAAATGTTTGCACTTCTTATATTCAGTAAGAGCTTAAAATTGTATATAGCGGCTTATCACATCACTAACCATCATAGATTTAGGCGATGTAGATTCAAATCTAGGCCAAGGTTCGTGAAAAATAATTGTGGTCCATTCAAACGTCTACAAAGTTATTATCTGGCTGCATCACTTATGAGGATGGACGGGAGCAACACCTCTAAAGGGAAGGAAGTTACATAACATTAATAGCTCGATTACAAAGGCTGCATCTTTATTTTCTCTCAACAGCAAAGAAGAAAAACAATAGCATAGAAGAAGACAACACATAACTGCATGATGGACAAACACTATTTCCATTTTATTCTCACCATTCCTGCAGGAAATCTCATGCCAAATCAGTTGAAGCAACACCAAACTGAACAATATAATGCACGACTCATGTATAATGCAAAGAGCTCCTTGGCAGGGCCTATCCACATGCATGATAAGACCAGAAATTACATTGAGGTGCACCTGCAATGACATAAACAGTAGTATTAGAAACATACGCATGGTTGGATTTGAATCATGTCTCTATCCGATACATTTTGAAAGGAAAGAATGAAACATAGTACTTAATTTGGTTTTCTAGAAACTGTAAACCAAAGGATATAGGCATGCAATCAGTAGTAACATTTAGTATTTGTTGAACAATAGAGGGAGAGGAGTCCATAAAAAAAACAAAGAAACCATAGCTAATGATATTCAGATTCTTATATGCTTGTTAAACTTGAAGTGATAAGTTAAAAATATCAGGAACATGGTGCTGTTGTTCACTGGTCGAGATGGCTTCACAGTTATTCTGCTTGGTTCCATAATTCATTTTATATGCAGATTAATATGCTTGTGATTATACCTTGCAGTTGAAGAACTGGAGGCAGCTGAAGCATATACTGTTGAGAATCTTGGTGACTTGGGTGCAGTGAGCAGCAGCAACAACAACAACCTGTAACTTGTTCAGAGAAGAACTCGAACGCTGGGGCACAGCAGCACCATGAGCTCCACCGGCTGCAGAGGAGAAGCAGCACGAGCTTCAATGTAGGCGACAGTTGGGTGGCGGCGCTGCCTTTTTTTGGTCACCGTAGGAGCTACGGTGTATAATTGGACGGGCTCGGGGAGGACCGAAGCTGCCCGTCCGTGTCGAGCTCGTGGCGGCAGCTGCGGTCGTGGTGGGAACAAATGGCCTCGATTCCGTGGAAGAGAGGAGGTGCGGGCCGGCGTGAGGTCGTGCACGACCAGATAGTGGCGGCGCCGCTCCGATTTGGTCGCCTGAGAGGAGCCGGCGACGACGAAGCGCGACGGCGACGACGTCCTACACGGCGAGCACAGATTAAAGCGAGGGAGAGCGAAGGAAGGGGCGCAGGATATCCGCAAGCTCACTAGAACCACGAAGAAAAGGTCGATGAAGGAAGGCGAGGTCAGGCGGCGGCGAATCGGGCGACGGCGGGTTCGGCCGCAGTTGGGGAAGACTGCCCCATATGACGTCCTCGAAGCCTCCCGGCACGCGAGACTCGTCGAGGAGGAGGAGGGCGGCGCGATGGAGGTCGGTCCGGCCTCGATCTTGCCCGGGATGGTCGGAGACGGCACGGCGGCGGCGAGGTCGCAGCGTGGCGGTCGCGAGCGGCTGAATCGGGGGAAAATGGAAATGGGGATTAGGGTTTTCGTGGCTACGGGTTGGTTTTATATACGTAAGGACTGGTTCGTAAATTTTGAAAATTGGAGGGACTTTTTTGCAAAAATGCCGCGGGACACTGTTCAACACTGCAGCATCTACAGTGACCGGAGCGCGGAGAGAGCGCAGAATTGCGTGTCTTTGATATACTTAGTAATTATGCCACCGGATATAAGTAAGGCGAAGTAAAGTGGGCACATACTTGCGTGGACGTAGAATTTCTCTCATAGGCCGCACTACGTCCGTCCAAAATAAAAATCAACTCCCTCCTCCAGCCGGAAGCAGAGCAAGCAACCAGAGCAGAGAAGCTGCAGCTGCAGCCAGCCAGCCTTCTCCTTACCGCCAGACCGGGACAGCGACCGATTGGGAGGCGGCCAGCGGACGCTCCGAGAAGAGGGACCCGAGGGCCGAAGGCTAGGAGGGAAGGCTCGATTCGGATGGCGCGGCGTGGGGCGGCGTGGGAGCAGGGCGGGGACGAGTACGACTACCTGTTCAAGGTGGTGCTGATCGGCGACTCCGGCGTGGGAAAGTCCAACCTCCTCTCCCGCTTCACCAAGAACACCTTCTCCCTCGACTCCAAGTCCACCATCGGCGTCGAGTTCGCCACACGCACCACCCAGGTCTGCTCTGCTTTGCTCCCCACCCCTTCCCCGATACTGTCGAATCGGATGATCAAAGGATTGATGCTTTTGGCTGGCAACAGCAATTTTTGTTGTTCTTTTTTTTTTGAATTTTTCCATATATATTTTTTGGTTAATTTATTATTAGTCATCTCGTGTTGGACGGGCGGATGTGCGTGCAGTAGGAATTTCTTATTTTCGGTACAGTTTCACTTTCTGACCATGCTAGCGATTTAGGCTACTGTTTGCCTGCTTGTACCGTTGTACGTAATTCTACCCTTTTTTGCACTCAGTTATGACGTCTGCTACTATCTTGACTCGATCGAAAATAGGACACCGCAGAAAATTTGAAGAATTCAGTTAAAATTCCCTTACAAAGAGACGTAAAAGACATGAGGAACATATCCCAAAGTCAGCAGAGAAGTTTAACCGGAGGACGGAAGTTACTGAACATATATGTGATTTGAAAAAGTCATGATGATCCTAGAGCTAGTTGCTTTGTTCATGGATTGTATATTACTCCTGTAATTCATGCATCTTCAATGGTTTTTGTTGTTGTCAATAACCCCCGTGTCAATCTTGCTGCTGTGCTAGCTGCTGCCAACTGCAGCATCTGCAACTTATATATCATGAACAGCTGCCTGGCGCTGCGGTGGCTGACACTCTGTCAAGGCCATGTCAATCAGCACTGGCATCATTGACATGGTCTGTTTAGGAGGCAGTTGATATAGCATAAACCCACAACTGATGGCCTTGTTGGTAGTTAGTCATGCCGTCATTACACTTATAAACATATATTCCAGATTGCTCAAGGACTCGATTATTGTTATTGACCTTCTTTCAGTTGTCAGTTGCATTAATTCTAAAGAATCACAAAATAAAACCGCCGGTTTCCTATCTCATTTAAGCAGTAGTACTAAATAATCCTTTCTTTCTCAACAAATCATCATCCAACTAAAGGTCACTTTAGTTAACAACATTTTTGCTTGCTCTTGTGCTATTCATTCAGGTGGAAGGGAAGACTATAAAGGCACAGATATGGGACACGGCGGGGCAAGAGCGGTACCGGGCAATCACGAGCGCCTACTACCGGGGCGCCGTGGGCGCGCTGCTGGTCTACGACGTCACCAAGGGCACCACCTACGAGAACGTGAAGCGGTGGCTCAAGGAGCTCCACGACCACGCCGACGCCAACATCGTCATCATGCTCATCGGCAACAAGACCGACCTCAAGCACCTCCGCTCCGTGGCCACGGACGACGCGGCGGGCTTCGCGGAGAGGGAAGGCCTGTCCTTCATCGAGACCTCCGCGCTTGAGGCCACCAACGTCGACAAGGCTTTCCAGACCGTGTTGGCTGAGATCTACCGGATCGTCAGCAAGAAGGCGCTTTCTTCTTTGGATGATGCCGGTCCTGGTGTCATCGGGGAGGGGCAGTCGATCCACGTCTCGGCTGCAGACCCCAACAGCGTTTCGTCGAGGTGCTGCTCATTCTAGTGGTTGGTCGCCATGTAACATAAATGTGCTGTCCTACAACATAATAAATTCAGAAGATTTTTAGCACGGTTTCTTAGTTTGAGAGTTTGGCTCTGAATGATACTTGTGTTATATGCCTAGGTGGTGCAGTTGCTGTTGTACTGAAGTAATAACAGAAATATATGAACTGACAATGACTCTCTGTGAAGCTATAATGTGTCCAGAGATTTTCTGAATCTTGGGGTTTACACTGCTCATGTCACCCAACTCCCGATGAAACCGTCCACAGCCTAACCTCTAATTTAAACTGAGCTAAACTTGAGCTCAGTTCTCATAAATTCTCTCTCCACAAAAAAAGTTCTCATAAACATTTTCTTTGTTGAATATTCCGGAAAACGTTGAAATTAAAAATTCATAAATATAAAAAATAACTGGTGTATGAATACAAAGTAGATTGTAGAGAAAAATAAATAATTTTTGTTATAGGGGACGTATTTTTTGTAAAACAAAAATTAGTCTACGGCCAAACTAATGGACAGAGCATAATGGGGGCTTCTAGTCCGCCTCGTCATAGTTCCTCATCGGAAGGCGGGCATAATGGGGGCTTCTAGTAAAACAAAAATTAGTCTACGGCCAAACTAATGGAAGGATCGACTTCGCCGTCCTCCGCCAAGGTAAGAACGCCGTCGTCTCCGGTTTCCATCCCCATTATTCTTAGTAGCAGCCCTGGTAGATTCAGTTTTCTAACTGGTTTTAGTCGCCATAGACCCGACGGCGCGGAAGCCCCGCTGCTATCTTCATGGAGTTGAACAATGACAGCGCATGTCCCCGTATGTTTTCTTTCTTTTTACCCCCATTGCCTCGTTGTTGCTTCTTCACAGCTTCAACTCCTGATCCTTAACACATATTGTTGTTTAGTTTGTATTCCGTTTATCTTGCTAAAACATCATACATTGTGGAACAGATGGAGTGGATATCATGCAATCTGTGTTAAGAGTTTTTGAATTTAGTTATTCATCAACTGACTAAATAGATTTTTTTTTGTTTGTATAGCGACCAGATGAGGAAGATCGGCTTAGCGCGCTTATGGACGATATTCTACTGTATATCTTGGTGAGAGTCGACCTGAGGACGGCTGCAAGGACGAGCATGCTGTCAACGGGGTGGAGGAGGCTGCCTTGGTTGCTGCCCGAACTCAACATCGATGCCAGGGATTTTGTATCTGCTTCCACACTCAGAGTCAGAGGAGCCTATTGAGAGTTGTTAGCATAAAACCGCGACATTGAAGGCCAAATTCTGAAAAACCGCGACAATAGCGTGGGATCACGGAAAACCGCAACTCTGGTGGTAATCCGTCACAATGAACACACATTCCTGTCTAAGCGCGAATTGACACCCAAACTGACTACTGGGCCCACCTGTCAGCGCGACGTGGCAAGGTGGCCGGACGGCAGTTTACGCCCATTAACGGAGAAGGTGGGCCCACCTGTCAGAACGTGCGGGCCCCACCTGTAAGTGGACGTCTACGTAACATCTCGCCGGACTGAAACCGCAAGCAGGCCGCCGGAGAAGTCCACCGTCTTCTCGCCGTACAGCGAGTGTCCTGAAGAACGATGGCTGGCTGCGAGCTGGCCGAGGCACGCCAGCTCTAAAATAATATATCTAAATCTAAATTTCTAGAAAAAGAAATAAGGGAGCAGAGAGCAGCAGCCTCTGCCTCGCGCGCCGTCGCCTCGTGCTCTCGTCGCCGCCGTCCTGCTCTCGCTGCCGCCTTATGGCTCGCGCGCCGCCGCCTTCCACGCGGGCGCCGCCGTGCTCCCGCTCTGCCGCAGCCTCCCGCGCACCCCCACCTCCGTGCACGTGGCGTGGTCGAGCGCCGTCGTGCTCTCGTCCGTGCTCGCGGCCGAACTCGGGGCCGAGCGCCGCCGTGCTCGCTGCCGCCTCCCGCGCACCCCCACCTCCCGCGCACCCAGCCGCCGTGCTCGCGTCCGACCGTCGCCGGCCGGCGACCGTTATAAATCCACGCCGTGCTGGACTGCTTTTACAGGGATACGGTGGCGGAAGGGTACGGCATGGAGACGCCATTGGGCGAGGTCGGCACGCCGCCAAATCCTTGGCAGAGCAACGCATCCCCGCCGCCACTCCACGGAGGATTCACGTCGGAGGAGCTGCCGTGCGACCTTGCAGGGAGAACTACCGCGCGACCTTCATTCGCTGTGCGTGACCAAGATCCGCGGACGCGCCGCCAGAAAGTGCAGGAATTCTTCTCTTCGCCGCCGGCGACCTCTACGGCCGGACCAGAGCATGGCGGCGGAGAAAGAAGCCCGGCCGCACTGGAGGAAGCTGGCCGGCGGCGCAGGTCAGAGACGGCGCACGGAGGTCCCGGGCGGCCCGCGAAGGCAGGAGCGACCTAACATTCTGACAGGTTCTGACAGCATCTCCGTTAACGGCGAGGCAACGGGCGTCAACGGCCGTCGAGGGAACTTGCCACGTCGCACTAACAGGTGGGCCCAGTAGTCAGTTTGAATGTCAATTCGCGCTTAGAATTGAATGTGTTCATTGCGACGGATTACCACCAGAGTTGCGGTTTTCCGTGATCCCACACCATTGTCACGGTTTTTCGAAATTTCACCTTCAATGTCGCGGTTTTATGCTAACAACTCGCCTATTGAGAGGCTAATCTCAGGACGAGCATGCTCGCTCTAACCACAGCGACCAAGAGTTTATTTGCAACACTACTAGAAAATCACTCTTCGCCGTGTGGTTAAAACACACGGCGAAGGCTAAAATCTACCTCGGCGAAACTGTTCGCCGAGAAAGGCACTCGGCGGAGAATACTCGGCGACGCCTCTTCGCCGAGTGCTTTCTATCGAGATACTCGGCAAAGAATTCGCCGAGTGCTGTGTAGTATACCCGGCAAAGAAAAGTGGCTCGCGGCCGGCTCAGTGCAAAACGGCCGTTACATCTTTGCCGAGTGCCACGGCATCCCTACTCGGCAAATCGTTAAAATAGAATTAAAAAAATGTCGCCGGCCGCCGGAGAACGGCGGTGGCGGCATCGATGCGGCGCTCGGTATTCTGGTATCACTCGTTGCCTTCGTCGTCCATGGCGTCGCCGGCGTCGAGGTAGGGCGTCGATTTGTGGCATCGACGACGCGGCCAGCCTGGAGGAGCACGACGGTGCGGGGGCGCGAGGCAGAGGACGAAGTCCCGTGGTGCGCGGGAACCGTCTTCGCGGCGTGCTGGTCCTTGGCTCGTTGCCGCCGCCGCTTTATGCCAGGAACGGGGACGCCGCAACACGCCGTCTTCGCGCTGGAGCATCTGCACCGGGCGGCCCTGCGAGTACTTGTTGGTGAGCGGGGAGCCGAGAGCTTCCTTGACGGCGAGCGAGGTGAAGTTCTCGGACGCGATGAGCTCGGACGGGCGGGCGGCGGCGCGGAGGAGCGGGACTCGGTGGAGATGGCGTGGAGGCTGGACGGGCGGAGGAGCGCGAGTCGAAGACTCGGTGTGGAGGTGGATGCGGCGGCGGTGCCAGCAGTTAGTAGCGAGAGAGCTAGCGAAGGGATAAAGGAGAGAGAAAATTTGTGTGGCCGTGTGGGAGAGAGAAGAAAGGATAAGGAGAGAGAAAAAATGATAAGAAAAGAGAATGAGACACGGATGGGATTTGATGCAGTTAGGCCGTTGGATCTTAAAGAATCTAACGTGGAGAGGCCCGATCCGTGGGACTCTATTTTGGACCAATAGAAACGCATACAATGGTAATAACTGGGTCAAAACCTTTTTATGAAGGATTTTTTTGAATAATTTGTCAAAACTCAAGTTTGTCAATTTCCCTAACATCTAGTAAACATAAAAGGACTCCATGCCAAATGATTGCTTTTTTAAAGTATTTTTTTCACTTTCTTTGACTTTTTTGAAAAAGTTCCCAAAATGGCCACCATGGTTATTCACTGAAAGGGGTCACATTTTTCAAAACTATCGACAGTTCTGTGATATAATCACTATTTGGGTATCTCAGAATGATTTTTGTAAAAAAATCAGAGCTAACTATCACACACTTGTAGTTCAAATTTGAATTACTTTTGGAAAATGAGTATAAAGTCATTTAAATAGGCGAAATTAGGTAAAAAACGAGAAAAAATCTAATATTTATGGATTGTCCATCCTATATGGTCTACTTTGTGTGATAATTGTATTGGTGCAACTTTGAATCATATTTTATGTACTTGCTTAAAAAAATCATTTTTGACACATATAAAATGGAAAATGATGTTTATAAAAATAATTTGAAAAAACTCAGTTCGGCAACATTGTTGCCCATACCAAAATACACTTATGTGTCGAATATGGGCACATTATCACAATGTATGTCACGGAAATAACCATATCATAGTCATTTAGGTTGAAACCTATACATGTTTATAGACGATACACATTTTTGTGAAGTAATTTTTTGGAAAATGTGTCAAAACTCAAGTTTATAAATTTTGCTATCAACCAGTACACATAAATGTACTCCATGCCAAAGGATTGCTTTTTTGAGGATTTTTTTCACTTTATTTGACTTTTTTGAAAAAATGGTCAAAATGGCCATCATGTTTATTCATTGAAAGTGGTCGAATTTTTCACAACTACCAACGATTCTGTGATATAATCACTATTTGGGTATCTCAAAATTATTTTTGTAAAAAATTCAGAGCAAACTATCACACACTTGTAGTTCAAATTTGAATTACTTTTGGAAAATGAGCATAAAGTCATTTAAATAGGCGAAATTAGATAGAAAGAGAGAAAATTGCTAATATTTGTGAGTTATCCATCAAATATAGACTACTTTGCGTGATAATTGTATTGGTGCAATTTTGCACCATATTTTTGGTACTTGCTTCACAAAAAATGTCCATTTTATCACTTAGGAAAAGAAAAATGATATTTGAAAAAATATTTTGAAATACCCTGTTCAACAACATTTTTTCCCATACCAAAATACATCTATGTATCGAATATGGGCACTTTATCACAAAGTATGGCACGGGAATAACCATATAATGGTCATTTGGGTTGAAACCTATACATGTTTATAGATGATACATCTTTTTGCCAAGTATTTTTTGGAAATTGTGTCAAAACTCAAGTTTATCATTTTTGCTATCAACTAGTACACATAAATGGACACCATGCCAAAGGATTTATTTTTTTGAGTATCTTTTCACTTTCTTTGATTTTTTAACAAAAATGGTTAAAATGGTCATCATGACTTTTCATCGAAAGGGGTCGATTTTTTCAAAACTATCAACGGTTCTGTGATACAATCACTATTCGTCTACCTTAAAATGATTTTTGTAAAAAAATCAGATCAAACTATGACACACTTGTAGTTCAAATTTAAATTAATTTCGAAAAATCAGAATAAAGTCATTTAAATAGGCGAAATTAGATAGAAAGAGAGAATATTGCTAATATTTGTGAATTATCCATCAAATATAGACTACTTTGTGTGATAATTGTATTGGTGCAATTTCGCACCATATTTTTTGTACTTGCTTCACAAAATAGTCATATTTGACACTTGGAAATGAAAAATCATTTTTTGGGTAGTTTGCCGAGTGTAGGCACTCGGCAAAGGTGGGTGTCCGTCACGGCTCCGTCGGCCGGGCTGTCAGAACAAACAAGGGCCCATAAGTTCGCCGAGTGGTGTTCTTCGCCGAGTGTTTTTTTGCATTCTTCGCCGAGTGTCCCATCTTTGCCGAGTGTTTTTCTTAGATATACTAGGCAAAGTGTGTGTTCGCCGAGTGGTTTCCCCTTTGCCGAGTGTTTTGCGTGGATACACGGCAAATCGCTTCTTCGCCGAGTGTCACGCGTTTAGCACTAGGCAAAGCCCGTCTTCGCCGAGTGTCACGCGTTTTAGCACTAGGCAAATCTTATGACACCCGGCGAAGATGAATTTTCCAGTAGTGCAAAGCCTAGGAAAGAATCCATTATCGTGAGGCTGGAGCTTAAGCTCTACTTGATCGTCTCTCTCTCGCGAGATATTGGTCTGCTGGTATGCGATGCGGTTGACGGAGGTTTGCTGAAAGATTTGGACCTTGACATTATCGATGACACTTATCCTCCTGACTTCTTTTTTGAAAAGGGGGCATACCCCGGGCACATATATCCTCCCAACTATTCTATCTTGGATATGCTAAGACGTGCGCGAGAAATGGAAGAATATTTTCGTGCTTGCCCTGGTGTCCTCCATTGCCTCACAAGACTATATTTGTACTATGTGCGTTTTTCGCAAGTAGAAACGCACCATATCCTGTTTGAGTGCTGCAAGCAACTGAAGCATTTAACACTCTGATCGCGATGCTGGTGATCGCTCTGTGTGGAAAATAGATGCACCGAACTCAAAACTCCGTGTTCTGGAGCTCAGGTATTGTTGGTTTGAGAGAGTTGATCTGATATCCCTTCCAAAACTGAAGAAGCTTGAATGCAATATTTGGAAATTTGAAGATGCTCCATTGTCTTTTTATTTTGTCCCATCCCTTGAGGAATTGCACCTTGGAAACTGTTGGGACCTTCAACAGAATGTACTTAAATTAAGTGAACTTCTACATGGAACCACAAGCATACACACTCTCACGTTGGATTTCCGAGAAACAAATGTAAGTTCTAGATCAATATTTTCTCTGTATTCACTATGTTTCAATGTTATCCTAGTGATATCAATACCATGGATGTAAAAATATAACAAATTAACTAGCGAAACTGTGCCATCAATTGTACTTTTCGAAGTACTGCACATAGATTTGCAAGGTCATTAGATTACATTTTATCCAAACCTGGTTGTATTCAATAGTATCTCAGCATGATCTCGGTCTGTGTCTTAGAATGGATTCTAGTGAAATTTGTTTCTCTTTTGCAATCATAGTGTATTTGTGTTTATATTTTCCTTACGCCCCCCTAGTCTATCTAACTATTTCGAATTCTAGTGTAGATTTGTGACACATTATGTAAATTTATCTTTGGATCTCTGAAATCTTCTTCCAAATATGTAGTTCACATGGAGTATGCATAATTGTGCGACATTTATTTATTTATCCATCTTGTGACCAGATTTGGGTGCAACCTGAAATAAAACAACTCTCCTCCAGATTCAGCAAGTTAGGTATCTCTGTTGAATTTGACCTTCTATGGACTACAGTCTTCCTTGAGGCGGCTCCTTCTGTTGAAACATTGCATATTGAGGTGAGTTTAGTTTTTGTCTCAAAATCATTTGGCAACAAGAGTGATTAAGTGAATTGCTGCTGGATCCAGGAAAATCCAACTATATTGGTAACTCATTGCTCATCCACATTTAGGTAATGGAACATGCATGTTTGGTGGATGTATGGCCCGATGACTACCGTATAAGAAGCAGTCCTCAGTGGAAGCTGGACTGCGGTGGCTCCAAGAACTTGCTACTGAAAGAGCTCCAAATCGTCGGGTTTAGGCCGCTAAAGCAGCAGCTGACATTTATAAGAGCGATGCTTGACCCAATCTTCGGGCGGTAGTTCTGAAAAAAGATGAGGAATGTGACAAATGTGCCACCATCGCGCTCAGTAGGATAGCCTGTGCATCGGCTCGGCCTGCATTTCCTAAAAACAAGGATGAGCAAGACACAGTGATCAGCCAAGTCACTCATGGAACATTCTTCTCGGGGCGAATAATTTTTGTGGATTAAGAAGCTCTAAGTGCTGCTAGGTGCTCATGCCTAAAATGCTCTAAAGGGAGCGTTCCAAACATGGTTAGTCTGTGTTAAGGTGTAGCTTTATAAAACCGAACAAACCCACATTTGAACAGGTTGTCGCGTCTCGCATGATCCACGCGTGGTTGCTGTCTCGCTGATGCAGTTCCTACAAGCTATACACAACTTGAGCGGATGAAGTGTTTCGCTAAGCACGGTGGCGTTTCAGAAGGCCCCCTTCATGACCATCCCATCTCACTCCCAATGGGTCGCTCAGAAGCCAGTATGCCACAGTGCTGTGATATGAATTTTTTATTACTGTTGAGATGATTTGTCATTCTTGCCTCGGTCTCTGAAATGAATTTTGAGCTCAAATTTCGAAGCATTGTATATTTAAGCTTGTTAAGCAACTCTTGGGGTTTTTTCATCATTATTTGGTTGGCGATCAAGATTCTGGTTACCGATCGGTCATTCCGGTAACCGACCAGTAACCGAGTTTTCCGAGCACCCTCGGTAAATGTGCTTATAGGTCAAAGAAATCCCGCCGCCAGCTATAGATGCTACAATCAAGGTTGTGTCTAGATATAGTTTAAAACCTATAGATGCACCTGCCACCAGCCCACCACCTGCGTATGGGTCGTGGTGCCTTCCATAGATGCACCCACTGACGCTGTGCCACTTGCCGAAGCCAAGCCGCTCGACGCCACAATGTCGCCCTCCGCGGTCACCGGGATCTCGGATGGTTGGGCTGGGAGGCCATCGAATGTCGATTTCCAGTCTTGGAAATTTATGAGGTCGGTGTGGATTTGGCAGACGGAAGAAGATGAAGTGGGGCGCGGATGAGGAGTGAAAAAGGAACGAGGGGGATAAACCCATTTTATCAAGATGCACCACTATTTGTGCGCCGCAGTGGGAAGCCACGCGAATTTTGCCAGGCAGTGAGGATCCACCACGACAATTTCACGATCATGACGACGTTCGCCGTGACGCATCGATTCTTGTGCAAGGGAAAAGCAAAATCATGACAACATTTGCTTGGGCTTCATGTTCAAACTGTCGTGAATAGGGTACTGACGAACATGCCGCAGCGTGTCAGAGTTTGTCTGATAAGTTTAAACATGGGTTCAGGCCAGCTTATTGCTCAAGTCCAATAGCGTTGGATATGTTCGGCTTATTCTAAGCCAGATTTTTTTTTTTGGAAATGCTCCAAACTCTACAACCGATCATTCATGATGATGCTATTAAGGCGAATCTACTAGAAGTATAACCATAAAGGTGATAGTTGGAGAACTCGAAGCCTTCCAGGAGCTAATGTTGGGATATACCGAATTAGTATGTCCACAACATGGAGAGATTTCAGCTTACCAGGGTTGTCCATGGGTGGTAATGCTAGCAGGCTTACCGGGCGGTCCAGCAATGTAAGACAAGACCTAAGCCCTCTAAGAAGAGCCCAAAACAAAGGTTGCGTGGCGAACGTCTTAGGGAGCAAGTCATGGAACCAGCCGTGTTACTCTAGATTTGGTACTCTTAGTCGGATAGGGACTTTCCTTATAAACCGAAGGCACACATCTATGTAAGCCGGATTTCAGGAGTCCTTAGGGTTACACTCTCACAACTTAATTGTAACATGTACACATATATATTCACATATAATGGATTATATCTGCACGTAGGATCTCGCCGTCATTGTCAGATCTGAAAATGGGTGAACGCTTGTATGCAATCCCGTCACCAGAGCCACCTACATACTTCCCCACCTTCTAGTGTTACGATACTGATACTACGACATCGATCCATTTTTATTAGGTACCCATGTTTTAGAAACCAATTGCGATTAATTTAGTTTATTAGTTTGTGGAAAAGTGAAACTTGCACTTTACTGTACTTTTAACTGAACTAAAGTTTTATTTATTTTTCGCAACTTAGCATTAGAAAAACCATACAAAGCATGAGTGAGGTATAATGTCATGCGTAGTAGAAAAGTAACATATACGTGTTGTTGAGGTACTTAATTTGATGATCGATAATGTCGTGATAACTTGTAATCCGACATTGCCAAGGAGACTTGAAGCGAGTCAAGAATAGATAGACGTCTGGCTGAGAGCTTCTTCCTGGTTGTGTCGCGGGTTGAAGAATTCTGGAGGCAAGAGCACTGGCTGATAGTTGAAAAACGGGATGATGGCGACGCATCGGGACAGGAGGAGACGCGGGTCTCTGCTGTCGCGCACGTCGATGCCGATAAGGTGGCACCCTTTCTCGGATTTCTGATCGGCCGTCGGCAGGAGGAGGTAGATCACCCCGGCGTCCTGCTCCCTGAGGAACGGTGACCATGGCACCCTCCTCGGCAGCCCCGCCTCCATGAAGCCCTCCAGCGACCAAATGCTTAGCAGGCTCAGCTCGAGGTGTCTCTCCCACCGCTGCTCGCCGGCACCGTCTTCGGACAGGTCCAGCCTCAGCACCAGTGCACCACCACCGTGGTGTCACCGGGGTGGTCGCACGATTGAAGGACCACGAACCAGACGCTGTCCCCAATGCCGACTCCCATTGCCCGGCACCTGTCCAGCTCTTCGATCCTGTACTCCTCGGGCAGCGCGACGAAGGTGAACTCCACGGCGTCGTCGCCGTCGTTGAGGATGTCGGCGCACTCGCAGTAGAGGATGCCTTGGGTCGGGTCAGGCCAAAAAGCCTTGCCCTTGTAGGTGAACGCCCGCGCCTCCGCGTTGAACCTGTCTGGCATCGCAGTGGCGTGCCTCCGCTGCCGTATCCTCCACGGTCCGACGCCACCGTCGCCGTCGTTGAGCGAAGGCGTCCACAGGCAGATGACGGGCCGGCCCAGCTCGTTTCCGGCAATACCGTCGAGCTCCTCTTCCTCGCCGCCGTCAGGACTAGCGAGTAGCCGTCGCCGTCGTGATGGCGCATGAGGAGAGGGCGGTTGGTATAGGCGGCCTCACAGTGCGTAGGCTCGTACGGGAGCAGGGAGAGCGACGCTGCCTCTCGATCGTAAACGAGGTGGTACGACCGGAGAGAGCGATGCGTATAATCGTGGACGAAGGTCAGGCAGAGGACCAGGACGCCACCCTCGTCGTCCACGGCCTCGATCTCGCCGAAGATGCCGACTTTAGTCCCGTACGCCTTCACCTTCCAGTCGGCGTCATCGCTGCCATAGATCCTCGCCAGCTCGCCTGGGACCTCCTCCTCGAAGCGGGGGAGGACCTCGTCCAGGACATGGACGGCGAGGCGCGGGAGGTGGTCGTCGCCGCCGCGGAGGCCCGCGAGGAGGGTGAGGCCCTCCACGATCTGCTGGCCGAGCGGCCCGCAGCCGTAGGACACCAAGCTCTCGCACTCGCACTCCACCATCGTCCAATCGAAGTATTTGTGGAACATGACTCTTTCTTCCAGTAGCACGAACGGCCGGGAAGGCGCCGGCGCCGCCATGGATCGATAGCTACCTAGCGAGATCTGACGAGATGGTGTTTGCTTTCTTTTTGGATTCTGATGATAGGTTCGGGCGTACATTGATTGATGTCATCGGATACAAAAAGAAGAAGGGGTGTACGTACATGAAGGATACGAAAGTACGAAACCGACTTCATACATGAACCGACCTATAAAAACGGAATGAATTTTGCTTACCAAACACAGACAGTATCAGCTTGAAGACATGCCATGTTTTGTGCTGTCACCAAAATAAGCAGAGTTTGGCAGGCTGAGTTTATTTCACATTTTGGGATGGTTTTTCCGGGTAGCGTACACGACAACTCATATTCCATCAAGGTGACGTATCCAGTGAAAACCAGCAACCAGTGAAAACCTGAAAACTTTACTCGTGGGCCATCGGATCATGCATTATCTCTTATTGTCATCCCTATCTATTAATGAGAATTAATTATATTATAGTAGGAAATTGTATTTCTAAGTGAAGACAAATGGTACAATGGTGAAATTAGCCTTCCCTTATTTCGTAAGAGATCATCTCTTAGCTAAGTGAATGCAGCCTCCCCTTTGTTCATTCTCTCTCTGCCAACTAGACAAATATCCTACGTGTCAACGCTAAGAAAAGGCTGACGTCACTGATTGATGACGTGGATCACACGTTTGTTGGAAGACACCAAGAGAAAGGTATGAAGCAGTGTAGCAGCAGTTTCCTTTAGTATGAAACCAAGGTTTAATCGACCAGTAGGATCAAGAAATCACTTCTGAATGTTGTCAGTTGCGCGCTGACGTGGAACCTGCACACAACACAATCAAACTAGTTTTCCCCAACGAAACAGTGAGGTTGTCAATCTCACCGGCTCGCTGAAAACAAATGATTAAACGTATGGTGTGGAAAACAGTAGTAAATTGTAGAGAATGAAAAGGAACAATGTTTGCAGTTGGTTGTATTATCAGTGTAAGAGAATGGAACGGGGTCCACAGTTTACTAGTGGTATCTCTCCATTGTCCATAAAAGATAACTAACATGCTGGGTGAACAAATTACAGCTGGGTAATTGACAAAATATTGAGCGCATGACAATGCATATATATGACATGATGATTAATATGATATTCATGTGGGCATTACGACAAAATACATAGACCGTTATCCAACAGCGTCTATGACTAATAATCCACCGCCAGGTTGTCATCCGAGTTCCCGTTGGTATTAAGTTGCAAGCAACGGATAATTGCATTAAGTAATTTGCGTAATGTAACCAAATGCATTAGACCTAACGGCGCACCCTTAAACTAAGCATCGGTTATTTTATCCCTAGTGGCAACAGCACATCCACAATCTTAGAAGTTATTGTCACTCTTCCAGATTACCGGAGGCATGAACCCACTATCTAGCATAAATACTCACTCTTCGAGTTACAAGCATCTACTTGGCCAAAGCATCTACTAGTAACGGAAACCATGCAAGATCATAAATAACATATAAGATAGATTGATAATCAACTTGACATAGTATTCAACTTGACATAGTATTCAATAATTTCAGGTTGTGTTAAGGTGTAGCTTTATAAAACCGAAAAAACCCACATTTGAACAGGTTGTCGCGTCTCGCACGATCCACGCTTCATCCTCCGTGGTTGCTGTCTCGCTGATGCAGTTCCAACAAGCTATACACAACTTGAGCGGATGAAGTGTTTCGCTAAGCACGGTGATGTTTCAGAAGGGTGAATAGCTCCTATGCGACGTCTTTGTAGCTAATTGGCTGCAGAGCGACATCGTTCGCAATAATAGCTGTGGTGCGACATCTCTCTGCGCAGAAATAGCCCAGGCACGACACGGCCGTTAATTCATTATCCCCACGCAGTAAACCCCGTTGACCGTTACATGGATTAGTTTATTACGAGTGGGACCTCACACGTGCTCTGTAGCGGTGGTAATAGCTCCTATGCGACATCTGCCTCTGTTCGTGCCCGTTCGTGGGGGAACAATCTCTGCCACGCGCCGGCGTCCCTTGGAGCTCACTCCTGTCCTGTCGTCTCGGCTTCTCCGGGCTGGAGGAAATCATCCTTGCGACGGCGGTAGATGGAGCGGGCGAGTCGAGCGGCGGCGCGAGAAGAGAAGCGGCAATCGGAGTCGAGCAGGCGGGCGGCGACGCAGGGCTTGCGGTCGCAATCGCAGGTAAGGGCGACGAGGGAGGGTGGAGGATGGGGTGGTGCGGGTACACGGTCGTAGAGGAGACCGGCGGCCCGATTCGTGACTCGGGCAGCGGCGAGGGATTCAACCTATCGTCTTTGCAAGCGATACCGGATTTCGGTGGGGCAGGTGTTGAAGCAGGCGTGGCAGCGTCACGGCTACGGCGGCAAGGGTTTTCCACTTTGCCGTCATTCGCCGCCGAGGGCGAGACAGAGGTACCCGAGGTTTGCCTCGATGCGCAACATTGTTGCGGGCGACCAGAGCAGCTCGGGCCGGAGCTCATCGAGCAGGATTTCAGAACGCTCAACCCCGAGCCTGGACTTCGAAGTAGCGGTGAGCCTAGAGGATTTCAGTCAAGTTTCCGGGCTGGCGGAGGACAGATTGGTGTGCTCAGAAATTCTCTGCGAGATGAAATTGAGCTAGAGGAATCAGCTACAGAGACAGCTCCAGGGCCATGGCGTTCGGAGGGAAGATGGACCTGGAAGAATGAGCTGCAGACTGTAGTCCGGAAGTCTGGTGAATTTTGTTAGCTGCCTGAAACTCTTTCAGGCAGTGTTTGCCCAGCGCTGGGAGCGTGTGGGGGAGTACTTTTGTGAACTGGCCATGTAATCACCATGTCGAACACCTTGGGGGCGTGCTCTGGACATGCCGATGTTGGTATTCGCACGTTCTTGTGTTCACCATGTCAACACTTTTGTGAAACCTTGTCAACTAGGTAGAGGCTTATAAAAGATGTCATCTATAGACAATGATTTACTTCTTTATTTACCAAGTGGTAAATAAAGTGCCATTTGTCACTATAAAAGATGTCATCTATTGAAGCATTTTTTGTTTGAATATATCTAGACCTTGTTTATCAATTGGAGTTGTTAGTATATGACAAAGTAAGAACATGTGCACTGGTTTTTTCATTTTTTGTTTTTTTTTAATTTTTTATGCTTATTTTAAAATCGGTCAAACCCAAGTTTGACCAACATTTAAACAAGTTTGAACTCATTTGAAAGTGTGCACATGAAATAAGTTTAAGACATGAACATGAACAATTTTAATACATGAACATGAAATATATTTTGAATGTTTTTGAATTAGTTATGCTAAACCGCAAGTGCACAAGTTTTTTTTAGTTTTGTTTTTTGAATATGTCAAACACGCATTGGCCACGGCCCAAATGGTGTTTTTTTTTCTATTCTCACCGCCTCGCCACGGCCGAACGGCACGGCCCAACCAACTAAGGCCCAAACGCCTCGCCACGGCCCAATACCACGGCCCAATGCCACGCGTTCTTATCCGCCCATTTTTCCCCACTCACTCGCCGCTCCCACTGTCGCCGCCGCTCCCACTTGCTCGCCGCCGGCGACCAATCCACCTCCAGCTGCAGATCCAGCACCGCGTAGCCACAATGTTTAGGAGGGGGGTTCAAACGCGGGCCGCGGTGGCCATTCCGGTGGCGGTAACCGCTCCGACGAGGACGACGAAGAGTTCGTCCTTCCGGACGATTTGCCGCCGATTCCGCCGGGCGGGTACCGGCACCTGCAGCTTCTGCGTCCTCCTCGACGTCGTGTTGCCAGCATGGAGAGGGTGGACGACGCCGACGCCGAGCTGGCCGCTGCGGAGGAGGCGTTCAAGGCCGGCGAGGAGGGCGCCGAGCAGCGCTTTCGTGTGGCGGTGGACGCGCGGGAGGTCGCCGTGGCCGTCCTCCGCATCGTAGAGCAGGAGGACCTCGGCGTCGATCCGTAGATTGACGACACCGCCGCCGCACCATCGCCGGCAACCGAAGGGCAATTTTTTAGTTTTTATATTTTGTTATTATTAGAAGTACTATGTAAAATGGCCGTTTGTGGCCCACCCCCCTAAATATGAATGAAAATGGCTTGTGTGAAACTATTTTGCTATTTTGTACCGGTCGGAAAACTCACCAACGACGTCGCTGTCCATTAAAAAACATTCACCAAAATGTTGTTCAAACTTGTGCACTTGTTTAAAAGATGATGCACAAGAATTTGCACGAAAAATCCTTCACAAATTGAACAACCTCAACTGAGGTTGCATAGAGTTCGAAGGAGAGAGTAGAGTGTTTGGGGTTTTCAAAATGCAAAATATGGGAAACCTCACCCTAGCTTCATTTTGGAGTGACTAAGAAGGATCCAAGCTTGGTTTTTCATTTTCATGTTTGAAACTTGTTTAAATCTTGGTCAAACTTAGGTTTGACCGAATTCAAAATAATCATAAAATATTCAAAAAACATCAAAAAAAATGAAAAACCAGTGCACATGTTCTTAGTTTGTCATATACTAACAACTCCAATTGATAAACAAGGTCTAGATACATTCAAACAAAATATGCTTGAATGTGGTGTGAAATCTCAAATCTCAAACTATGAACTCTCATGTGTGAAGAGATGTGGTTTTGGATTTGCAACATGAAATTTTCCAAAAACTCACCAAATCTTCATTTTGGAGTGACTAAGAAGGATCCAGGCTTAGTTTTTCATTTTCATGTTTTAAACTTGTTTAAATCTTGGTCAAACTTAGGTTTGACCGAATTCAAAATAATCATAAAATATTCAAAAAACATCAAAAAAAATGAAAAACCAGTGCACATGTTCTTAGTTTGTCATATACTAACAACTCCAATTGATAAACAAGGTCTAGATACATTCAAACAAAATATGCTTGAATGTGGTGTGAAATCTCAAATCTCAAACTATGAACTCTCATGTGTGAAGAGATGTGGTTTTGGATTTGCAACATGAAATTTTCCAAAAACTCACCAAAGCTTCATTTTGGAGTGACTAAGAAGGATCCAGGCTTAGTTTTTCATTTTCATGTTTTAAACTTGTTTAAATCTTGGTCAAACTTAGGTTTGACCGAATTCAAAATAATCATAAAATATTCAAAAAAATCAAAAAAAATGAAAAACCAGTGCACATGTTCTTAGTTTGTCATATACTAACAACTCCAATTGATAAACAAGGTCTAGATACATTCAAACAAAATATGCTTGAATGTGGTGTGAAATCTCAAATCTCAAACTATGAACTCTCATGTGTGAAGAGATGTGGTTTTGGATTTGCAACATGAAATTTTCCAAAAACTCACCAAAGCTTCATTTTGGAGTGACTAAGAAGGATCCAGGCTTAGTTTTTCATTTTCATGTTTTAAACTTGTTTAAATCTTGGTCAAACTTAGGTTTGACCGAATTCAAAATAATCATAAAATATTCAAAAAACATCAAAAAAATGAAAAACCAGTGCACATGTTCTTAGTTTGTCATATACTAACAACTCCAATTGATAAACAAGGTCTAGATACATTCAAACAAAATATGCTTGAATGTGGTGTGAAATCTCAAACTATGAACTCTCATGTGTGAAGAGATGTGGTTTTGGATTTGCAACATGAAATTTTCAAAAACTCACCAAAGCTTCATTTTGGAGTGACTAAGAAGGATCCAGGCTTAGTTTTTCATTTTCATGTTTTAAACTTGTTTAAATCTTGGTCAAACTTAGGTTTGACCGAATTCAAAATAATCATAAAATATTCAAAAAAATCAAAAAAATGAAAAAACCAGCCCACATAGTCTTCTTATATACATAATAGATTTGTAGAACAGTTATTTGGCTGATTTAGACAAGGTCGAAAATAACTTGCTTAGAAATGAGGTCGTTTACCCTACCTTTGGAGCTCCTTTTTAGCACTTTTTTCATGAAGGCTCGGATTGACGACCAAGTTAGAACAAACAAGTTTATAGTTTGGAAATCATTGCAAATTGTGTTCTATCTATATAGTGTCATTCCCCATGCTCACAATTTGGGGTGTATTTTTGTTAGATGGAGGGTTGTAACTATTACCTCCTAATGGTGGTAGATTTGTCGCAAACATGGGCATAGCCTAGTGGCAAGGGTTGATGCTCACAATTTGGGTGTTGCATTTCCTGTTCTAGTACAGTAGCTCAGTGGGTCTACAATTTTTTTGAATTTTTTTGAAATCTTGATTTTTTGTCTTCTCAAAATTCAAATGAGCTCTAAAGGTAGGGTAAACAGCTCCATTCCTAAGCAATTGTTTTTTTTCACCTTGTCTTAATCAGCTAAAACAAACTCCTAGACTTGTTTTCTATCTATATAGTGTCATTCTGAAGTCTCACTATTTTTGAATTAATCTTCATCTAATTTATTTTCTTTTGAATAATAATGGTTTATTTGCAAATAAAAAAAACTCAAGTTTAAAAATGAAAATGAAAAACTAAACTCAAGTTTAAAAATGAAAATGAAAATGAATAATAATGGTTTATTTGCAAATCAAAAAAATCTTCATGTTTTTTTTGAATTTTTTATGCTTATTTCAAATTCGGTCAATCCTAAGTTTGACCAACATTATTAAAAATGTACAAAGTGCTTACTAGTGTTATCTACACAAGCATGTAACTTTTAATATAGGCATCCTAAAAATATGAAGTAAAATTCTAGTGAAATTCTAGATCTAGGTATTTTATTTCGAATTAAACTGATAAAGAACAAAACCTAGGAAAAAAAACGCTAACTGTGCCAGATCTAGCACTTTTCTAGGCCCAGTAACAGGATTCGGCCCGCTAATGTTTTTTCGCTGATTTAATTCACGGGACGCCTTTTAACTTTGGGTTGGGCCACGGCCCACGTACTAATCCCTTTCTCAGGCACGGCCAAGCCCATTTTTTCCCACCGCGTCGCGTTCCCCTCTCCTATTTATCCACACAAATGTGTCGTACCCTAGCTATTCTCACCCACTCCAGATCTGCGCCACTCTCGCCGCTGGCGACCAAAACCACGCAATCCAGCCCCGCCGCCGCAGATCAAGCCCCGCCGTGCGACAATGATGAGGCGCGGAGGTTCCAGCTCGCGCGGCGGCCATTCCGGCGGCGGATCTGACGAGGAGCGGAAGCGGAATGGGCGGAAGCGGCCAGCGCCCGCCTCTGACCCCGAACGGGCGCGTCGGGTTGCTTCCGACGGCGGTCGGAAGCGCGGCGCCCGCAACTACACCAACTACGGGATCGCGGCGCCGCCTGCGTACGCCCGGCGCGGCGTCGACGAGTACGACCGCAGATGGAGATGGCGGCGGCGGCGCGAGGCAGCCGCTACGAGCCGGGCGGAAGCTCCTCCGACGCGGGGAGCTCCGCCATTGCACGAGCACCGCTGCCGCCGCCGAAGAGGGAGGAGGAGGAGCAGCAGGGCTTGGCACCGCGCGCCGGGCGCGTCGGCCTTCTTCCGGGAGACTACGTCGACGACGGCGACCTCGACTGGGTCACCGCCGAGCTGATGGAGCGCACCAAGGACGAGCAGCAGCAACTCGTTGCCCGCCGGCAGATGGAAGGGAGCTCAACGAGTTCCGCTTCCGCCTTGCTATCGAGGAATCCCTCATCGATATGCCGTGGGGCGCCTCCGACTCCGACTGAGCGGCGCCGCCGCCTCGTCGCCGCCGCACCCCTGGGGCTCACTCAAGTGAGCCCAATTTTGGATGGAGCGAACTAGGGGTAGGAACTGCGGTGACGTCCTACTCCGTGCCCTGTAATAGCGTAGATATGAAGTAATCCGTGCCCGTGTGGCTTTTGCTCCGACGAGCCCTGCAATTAGAACTACTCCGTGTGTAATAGTATACTTATATGCTATGTTTGTGTGCAGTTTTAATTCTGTCTGTCTGTTGTTTGAATTCTTGTCTGAATCGAAGCTTCCCAATATTATCTGTTATGCTTGTCTGAATCGGAGCTAGCCGGCGTTGCCGTGCTTCGTCGCCGGAGAAGAAGAAGACAGGCAGGGGAGGATGCGCGCGCAGGGGAGGAGGATATAACGGTCGTCGTTGCTGTGTGGGTCGCATCTTATGCAAGCTGACGTGGATAAGTTGTGGGTCCCACCCGCCGGCTCCCCATAATCTTAATCCTAACTAACAGACTGCGCTTAAGGTCCAAGTCGCAGCAGAGCAATTTGTGCAAATAGCGATGTCGCAGCAGAGCTATTCCTGCCAACGACGTCGCTTCCCATAAATTGACGATGAAAAACGTCGCATAGGAGCTATTTACCCGTTTTAGAAGGCTCCACTTCATTACCATCCCATCTCACTCCCAATGGGTCGCTCAGAGGCCAGTATGCCACGGTGCTGTGATATGATTTTTTTTAATTACTGTTGAGATGATTTGTCATTCTTGCCTCGGTCTCTGAAATGAATTTTGAGCTCAAATTTCGAAGCATTGTATATTTAAGCTTGTTAAGCAACTCTTGGGGTTTTTTTCATCAATATTTGGTTGGCGATCAAGATTTTGGTTACCGATCGGTCATTCCGGTAATCGACCTAGCAACCGAGTTTTCCGAGCACCCTCGGTAAATGTGCTTATAGGTCAAAGAAATCCCGCCGCCAGCTATAGATGCTACAATCAAGGTTGTGTCTTGATATAGTTTAAAACCTATAGATGCACCTGCTACCAGCCCACCACCTGCGTATGGGTCGTGGTGCCTTCCACAGATGCACCCACCGACGCTGTGCCACTTGCCGAAGCCAAGCCGCTCGACGCCACCGTGTCGCCCTCCGCGGTCACCGGGATCTCGGATGGTTGGGCTGGGAGGCCATCGAATGTCGATTTCCCGTCTTGGAAATTTATGAGGTCAGTGTGGATTTGGCAGGCGGAAGAAGATGAAGTGGGGCACGAATGAGGAGTGAAAAAGGAACGAGGGGGATAAACCCATTTTATCAAGATGCACCACTATTTGTGTGCCGCAGTGGGAAGCCACGCGAATTTTGCCAGGCAGTGAGGATCCACCACGGCAATTTCACGATCATGACGACGTTCGCCGTGACGCATCGATTCTTGTGCAAGGGAAAAGCAAAATCATGACAACATTTGCTTGGGCTTCATGTTTAAACTGTCGTGAATAGGGTACTGACGAACATGCCACAGCGTGTCAGAGTTTGTCTTATAAGTTTAAACATGGGTTCAGGCCAAGGTTTCGGTTACCGGCCGGAATTCCGCGGTAACCGGCCGGTAACCGGATTTTTCGGATCCCCTGGAATTTGCATATCTCGGATGAAAAATGTCGGATTAGTCAAATTTGAAATAAATTTGTGCTCGAAAAAATTAAATTTCAAAAAATTCGATGTTTTAAGTTTAAATCCTAAATTCTTGCCGAAATATTGGGCCGGTTACCGGCCCCCTCCGGAATATTTTTTGAACCGGTATCCGAAACCTTGGTTCAGGCCAGCTTATCGCTCAAGTCCAATAGCGTTGGATATGTTCGGCTTATTCTAAGCCAGATTTTTTTTTGGAAATGCTCCAAACTCTACAACCGATCATTCATGATGATGCTATTAAGGCGAATCTACTAGAAGTATAACCATAAAGGTGATAGTTGGAGAACTCGAAGCCTTACAGGGGCTAATGTTGGGATATACCGAATTAGTATGTCCACAACATGGAGAGATTTCAGCTTACCAGGGTTGTCCATGGGTGGTAATGCTAGCAGGTTTACCGGGCGGTCCAGTAGTGTAAGACAAGACCTAAGCCCTCTAAGAAGAGCCCAAAACAAAGGTTGTGTGGCGAACGTCTTAGGGAGCAAGTCATGGAACCAGCCGTGTTACTCTAGATTTGGTACTCTTAGTCAGATAGGGACTTTCCTTATAAACCGAAGGCACACATCTATGTAAGCCAGACTCCAGGAGTCCTTAGGGTTACACTCTCACAACTTAATTGTAACATGTACACATATATATTCGCATATAGTGGATTATATCAGCACGTAGGATCTCGCGGCCATTGTCAGGGTAAATGCTTGTATGCAATCCCGTCACCAGAGCCACCTACATACTTCCCCACCTTCTAGTGTCACGATACTGATACTACGGCATTGATCCATTTTATTAGGTACCCATGTTTTAGAAACCAATTGCAATTAATTTAGTTTATTAGTTTGTGGAAAAGTGAAACTTGCACTTTACTTGTACTTTTCACTGAACTAAAGTTTTATTTATTTTTCGCAACTTAGAATTAGAAAAACCATACAAAGCATGAGTGAGGTATAATGTCATGCGTAGTAGAAAAGTAACATATACGTGTTGTTGAGATACTTAATTTGATGATCGATAATGTCGTGATAACTTGTAATCCGACATTGCCAAGGAGACTTGAAGCGAGTCAAGAATAGGTAGACGTCTGGCTGAGAGCTTCTTCCTGGTTGTGTCGCGGGTTGAAGAATTCTGGAGGCAAGAGCACTGGCTGATAGTTGAAAAACGGGATGATGGCGAGGCGTCGGGACAGGAGGAGACGCGGGTCTCTGCTGTCGCGCACGTCGATGCCGATAAGGTGGCACCCTTTCTCGGATTTCTGATCGGCCGTCGGCAGGAGGAGGTAGATCACCCCGGCGTCCTGCTCCCTGAGGAACGGTGACCATGGCACCCTCCTCGGCAGCCCCGCCTCCATGAAGCCCTCCAGCGCCCAAATGCTCAGCAGGCTCAGCTCGAGGTGTCTCTCCCACCGCTGCTCGCCGGCACCGTCTTCGGACAGGTCCATTCTCAGCACCACCACCGTGGTGTCGCCGGGGTGGTCGCACGATTGAAGGACCACGAACCAGACGCTGTCCCCAATGCCGACTCCCATTGCCCGGCACCTGTCCAGCTCTTCGATCCTGTACTCCTCGGGCAACGCGACGAAGGTGAACTCCACGGCGTCATCGCCGTCGTTGAGGATGTCGGCGCACTTGCAGTAGAGGATGCCTTGGGTCGGGTCAGGCCAAAAAGCCTTGCCCTTGTAGGTGAACGCCCGCGCCTCCGCGTTGAACCTGTCTGGCATCGCAGTGGCGTGCCTCCGCTGCCGTATCCTCCACGGTCCGACGCCACCGTCGCTGTCGTTGAGCGAAGGCGTCCACAGGCAGATGACGGGCCGGCCCAGCTCGTTTCCGGCAATACCGTCGTGCTCCTCTTCCTCGCCGCCGTCAGGACTAGTGAGTAGCCGTCGCCGTCGTGATGGCGCATGAGGAGAGGGCGGTTGGTATAGGCGGCCTCACAGTGCGTAGGCTCGTACGGGAGCAGGGAGAGCGACGCTGCCTCTCGATCGTAAACGAGGTGGTACGACCGGAGAGAGCGATGCGTATAATCGTGGACGAAGGTCAGGCAGAGGACCAGGACGCTGGGCGCAGATTCTCTGACTTTCGTTCTCTGACTTTTTCCTGACTTTGTGTCACTGAAAGTGGGGCCCCACCCTCGTCGTCCAAGGCCTCGATCTCGCCGAAGATGCCGACTTTAGTCCCGTACGCCTTCACCTTCCAGTCGGCATCATCGCTGCCATAGATCCTCGCCAGCTCGCCTGGGACCTCCTCCTCGAAGCGGGGGAGGACCTCGTCCAGGACATGGACGGCGAGGCGCGGGAGGTGGTCGTCGCCGCCGCGGAGGCCCGCGAGGAGGGTGAGGCCCTCCACGATCTGCTGGCCGAGCGGCCCGCAGCCGTAGGACACCAAGCTCTCGCACTCGCACTCCACCATCGTCCAATCGAAGTATTTGTGGAACATGACTCTTTCTTCCAGTAGCACGAACGGCCGGGAAGGCGCCGGCGCCGCCATGGATCGATAGCTACCTAGCTAGATCTGACGAGATGGTGTTTGCTTTCTTTTTAGATTCTGATGATAGGTTCGGGCGTACATTGATTGATGTCATCGGATACAAAAAGAAGAAGGGGTGTACGTACATGGAAGGATACGAAAGTACGAAACCGACTTCATACATGAACCGACCTATAAAAACGGAATAAATTTTGCTTACCAAACACAGACAGTATCAGCTTGAAGACATGCCATGTTTTGTGCTGTCACCAAAATAAGCAGAGTTTGGCAGGCTGAGTTTATTTCACATTTTCATGGAACAAAAATATTTTGTTGTGACCAAGTTGGGATGGTTTTTCCGGGTAGCGTACACGACAACTCATATTCCATCAAGGCTACGTATCCAGTGAAAACCAGCAACCAGTGAAAACCTGAAAACTTTACTCGTGGGCCATCGGATCATGCATTATCTCTTATTGTCATCCCTATCAATTAATGAGAATTAATTATATTTTAGTAGGAAATTGTATTTTTAAGTGAAGACAAATGGTACAATGATGAAATTAGTCTTCCCTTATTTCGTAAGAGATCATCTCTTAGCTAAGGGAATGCAGCCTCCCCTTTGTTCATTCTCTCTCTGCCAACTAGACAAATTTCCTACGTGTCAACGCTAAGAAAATGCTGACGTCACTGATTGATGACGTGGATCATACGTTCGTTGGGAGACCCCAAGAGGAAGGTATGAAGCAGTGTAGCAGCAGTTTTCCTCAGTATGAAAACCAAACTTTAATCGACTAGTAGGAGTAAGAAATCACTTCTGAAGGTTGTGAGTGGCGCGCTGACGTGGAATATGCACACAACACAATCAAACTATTTTGCCCCAATGAAACAGTGAGGTTGTCAATCTCACCGGCTTGCTGAAAACAAAGGAATTAAACGTATGGTGTGGAAAACAGTAGTAAATTGCAGAGAATAAAAAGGAACAATGTTTGCAGTTGGTTGTATTATCAGTGTAAAAGAATGGACCGGGGTCCACTGTTGGTTGTATTGATAATCAACTTGACATAGTATTCAATATTCATCGGATCCCAGCAAACACAACATGTAGCATTACAATAAGATAATCTTGATCATGATAGGCAACTCACAAGATCTAAACATGATAGCATAAAGTGGAGAGACAACCATCTAGCTACTGCCATGGACCCGTAGTCCAAGGAAGAACTACTCACGCATCACTCCGGAGACAGGCATGGTGATGTAGAGCACTCCGGTGATGATTCCCCTCTCCGGCAGGGTGCCGGTAAGAGCTTCTGAACCCTCCCGAGCTAGGGTTGACGGCGGCGGCGTCTCTGAAACTTTTCGTGAATAATGGCTCGGGTATTTAGGGTTTTCGCGTCGGGAGGAATAAATAGGCGAAAGGGCGGCGGCTGGAGACGCACGTGGGCCCCACACTACCCCACGGCGCGGCAGGGGGGGCCTGCGCGGCCCCATGGTGTGGCTGCCTCGTGGCTCCCCTCCGTCTCTCCTTTGAACTCCGTGTACGTGTTGGAAAAATAGGAGGTTCTATCCAAGTTTCGTCCAATTCCGAGAATATTTCCAGACTAGCTTTTCTGGAATACAAAAACAGCAGAAAACAGGAACTGACACTGTGGCATCTTGTTAATAGGTTAGTCCCAGAAAATACATAAAAATGCTATGAAGTGTATATAAAACATGTAACAATTGGTATAATATCAACATGGAACATCAGAAATTATAGATACGTTTGAGACGTATCAGTCACCCCATTGTACATGTCCTAATGCCTCAATTTTTTGGCGGCGTAGAAAACACCATAGACCAGATTCTGATAATGCTGATAACGCTGTTCCACTATGTAGACAGGACGTTGTTCCGGTATGTCTGATTTTTTCGTCTTACGTTCCACAACCAGGACTACGCTGACAACCAAGTTAGTTTCGCGATGAAAAGCAGCATTGGCTCCTGTGTACGAGGTGCTGCAAGGATTGGGGCAGTCGTTAATGCTTCCTTGAGTTGCTGCAAGGCGGCATCTGCTTCGTCTGTCCACTCAAATTTGTCGGATTTCTTCAGAAGCCGGTAGAGAGGCATGGCATTTTCTCAAAGGCGGCTAATGAAACGACTGACGGCAGCCGCCGAGCCGGCAAGGCACTGCACTTCCTTCAAGCCTGTGGGCCTGGATATGTTGAGAATAGCTTAGATTTTCTCCGGGTTGACCTCTATTCCTCGTTCGGAAACGATAAAACCAAGCTACTTGCCGGCAGGAACCCCAAAAACACACTTCTTTGGGTTGAGTTTCATCTTATATACCCGGAGGCTGTCAAAGGTTTCTCGTAGATCGTCAAGCAAATCCGCCTTTTTTTTAGACATGACAGCAATGTCGTCTACATAGATGTGAACATTGCGGCCAATCTGCTCGTGCAGGCATCTTTGCATACGTCGCTGATACGTTGCACCTGCATTTTTTAGGCCTAAGGGCATCGTGATGTAGCAGAAGGTCCCATAGGGCATAGTAAACGATGTTTTTAGTTGGTCGATTCTCGCATTTTTATTTGGTGGTACCCGGAGTATGCGTCCAAAAAGCACAGCAGCTCAGAGCCGGCTGTGGAGTCTATGACCTGATCTATACGTGGTAAAGCGAAGTGGTCCTTAGGACAGCACCTGTTCAAACCGGTATAATCAATGCACATTCTCATTTTCTTATTGGGTTTTGGAACCATTACAGATTTGCCAACCAATCGGTGTGTACTACCTCCCTAATGAACTTAGCTTCTTGCAACTTGATGATCTCCTTCTATTGCCTTTCTCTTCTCTTCACCGTAGCGTCTTATTCCTTGCTTCACTGGCTTGGCTCCTTTGTAGACATTAAGAGAGTGCTCGACAAGTTCCCTCGGTACACCCGGCATGTCGGCTGACGACCATGCAAAGATGTCCCGATTCTCACGCAGGAACTCGACGAGCGTGCTTTCCTATTTGTCATCTAAGCCGATCCGATGGTGACTTGCTTGGAGCTGTCACCTGGCACCAGATCCGCCTTTCTTTGTTTCCTCGGAGGCCTTGAAAGTCTTCTTTGCTCGGTTGTCTTCACCTTTTCCGGCAGCTGCGACGTATCAGTTTCCTTTTTCAACATGGCTAGCTCCTCTGCGTGGAGGACTGCCTCAGCGAAGGCGGCGTTGCCACGTTCGCACTCCTTTGCTTTTTTGAAGTTGCCATTGACGGTAATGGTACCGTTGGGTCCAGTCATCTTCAGTTTTCTGTAGATGTAACACGGCCTAGCCATGAACTTGGCGAAAGCCGGCCGTCCAAAGATTGCGTGGTAAGCACTCTTGAAGGGGACTACTTCGAATCAGAGATACTCTGAGCGGTAGTTTGTCTCAGGTCCGAAAGTAACCTCAAGCTTGATGCTTCCCGTGGATTTGGCTTGCTTTCCCGGAACAATGCCATGGAACTTGACCTTACTATAGTCAAGCTCTGGCTTTCCGTCAAGTTCATGCGCTTCAGAGTGTCCTCGTACATGATGTTGAGGCTTGCCTCCGTCCATCAACACCTTGGTGAGTCTGAAGTTGTCGACAATTGGGTCGACGACAAGGGCGTATTTGCCAGGATGCGGCACGTGATCTGGGTGATCATCTCTATCCCAGGTGATTGCCGCCTCGGACCATTCTAAGTACTGTGGAACGTCAGGCACCGTGGCATTGAGCTCACGGAGTTCCGCCTTCTCTTCCTTAGCTGAAGTAGTGCCTAGGAAGCAGACCAATTGGCCGTGCACCTTGGGGTACTTCTTCTCCTTGCGTGGTGGCTTAGGGTCCTCATCTTCCGACATGGAGACCGCCTCATCGTCGTCTTCCTTCCTTGCCTTCTCAGCTTTTTTGCCCTTTTTCGGCTTCCAGCCAATTTCGGGGTCCTTCTAGAAATCCTCCATGAACCGGCATTCCCCCAGTGTGTGGTTAACCTTGCCAAGTGATGCGTGGATTGGAAAGGGCAAGGCCTTTGCCTGATCGTAAGTCAGGCGCTGCTTGCTAGAGCCGCCTTCTTTGCCCTTACCTTTCCACTTACGGTTGCCGCCTTTGCCCTTCGAAGGCTGCGGCCACCTCGTTTGGTGGTCCGGCTTTATCTTCCTGGGGAGCCTTACATTTGTGACTTGCCCGCCACTTGGCGCCATGTCCTGACGCCGTCAAAGTCGCGTGCATCGTCATCCGCCTGTGCGTACATGGCTGCTATTTCTAGCATGACCCCGAGGTCCTTGACTTGCATGCGTACTAGCTTGTGCATGAGATTTCCCTTCTGCAGACCCGTGGTGAAGGCATGGATTGCCTGATTGTCGTCGATGTTCTCACAACTTGCTTCGTCTGGATCCACCTTACCAAGAAGTTCGTTGCAGTTTCATACGGCTTTTGCACACAGCGTACCAGATCGGTATATGTGTTAGGTCGCTTGTATGTGCCTTGGAAGTGTTGGGTGAACACCTTTTCCATATCAAGCCAGCTATGTATGGACTTCTTCGGCAAGTTTTCAATCCAGATTCTGGCTGTCCCTTCTAGCATGAGGGGAAGGAAGCGTGCGGTGACTAAGCCATTGCCCCCGGTAATCTTGACTGCTAGCGCGTAGTCCGATAACCATGAGTTCGGCTTGTCCGCTCCGTTGTACCTCTCGTGAGTTTTTGACACTGATGTCATGTCTCGAGGTATCTGAACGTTGCAGATGGCTGGGCCAAAGCACTCAGGGCCGAGGTGGGCGTCCTGCTTTCCTGCCTTAATGTCATTGAGATGATGTCGCGCGTCTCCTGGAGCGAGCTGCTTGTTAGATCTATCAACATTAGGCTCGTCCTGCGCTGCCCGGCTGTGCCTGGGCTCGTTGTTGTGTCCCGGCTTCCGCCTGCGTGCCTGGGCACTAGCGGTGGGGACGGTGTGCGGTCCTTACTTTTTCTTGGCGGCGGGGCGTTGTCGCGATTGCTGCCACTCCTTGGCGGCTGCTTGTTTCCCTGGCTTCCGCCTTTATCCCTTCTAGGCGGTGGAGGAGGTGAAGCTTCGCGTCTGTTGCCGGTTCGGGACGCTTCGTCACGCTGCCTCCTGGGAGGCGGTGATTTACGTGTGTCCTTGTCCTTGTCTTTTCCCTTCCCATGGCTACTGGAGCCAGATAGGTCCTCGGGATGACCACCGGCCGCAGCTTTGCAGGTGTTGGATTTTGACTCCATCCGCCCTCCCCGTGCGTCCGCCATGTCGGCACGAGGATCAGCCCGGGCCTGCTGCTCTAAGGCTTTGTGTGCTAGGATCGAGGCGTAGTAGATCTTCTCGTCTTTGTCGTAGTCGTCTTCGTTGTTGAGGATGTCTAAGGCGGCCGCAGTGTTGAGGACAGGGGTGCAGAGAATGACGTCCCCATTCTTGTCCTTACGCTGCGGTGCTGATGCCCACTCGAAACCAAGTCTTTGCGCCGGAGACTTGAAGTCTTCGGGAGGCGGATGCCGGCCTTGCTTGCTTTTCTTATCCGTCACATGTCCTGCCGGTTTGGCAACCGGGGTTGTGGTGAAGAGATTGCGCTTGGAGGTTATCTTGGCGTTTTCTTCCTTGGCTTCCTCGAGCAGATCCTGAACTTCTGCTTGCTTGCTTTTGAGGAACTCGGTTTGCTCCAACAAAGTGTTTCGGAGCTTTTCCAAGTCAGCTGGATTAGTTTTTTCATTGACCGGAGTGTGCAGGACTTCCGCCAGGGCCGCCATGTTGCCTCCCTTGCTGGACTCGCCTTTCTCCAGGACCTTCTTTTTCTTCGGAGCCGGCGGGGGCTGTTGGAATAGCGGATCGGTTGCGGAGCTCCAGCGTTGGCGGCATCTGCTGCTGCTGCCTTAGCCAGATCTGTGCCGGTAACATCTGCCACAAAAACTTGCTGCATGTTTGCTGACGAGCCTATAGCCGCCTCTGAAAGCGGAGGTTCGGGTGCATTGAAACACCTTTTTACCCTTTGCTCGAACATGCTTGCAGAGTCTTCTTCAGAGTCAGAGTCTACGTTGACGTGAACAGTAGATATGGATCCGGCATCCGACATCGCCTCATCCTGCAGTGCAGGAAGGATTGATTCGGGATCATTGCTGTCAGGCTGGGAGTCGGATCCCAGTACTGTCATGCCGACAAAGTGCATATCTGAATCTGCTGACTCCTGGGAGTAGGCGGACTCAGATCCATCTTGCGTGTAAGCTTCCTGTTGTAGGGCGGGTGGGGTGGCGAATAAATTCACGGCAACCCAACGCCTCCGATGTGTAGCCGATGAACACGTCGACGCCGCCAAACGGTACAACACCGCATCCGACAATGTAGTCGTCTGCGGGGATGCAGGACTCGTCGTAGCTGACATAGTGATTGTTGCCGTAGTGCATGGCGTGGCCCACGGCGATGGTTTCGCCGATGCCGCCTAGGGTTCCTGCTTGGAACGTGACGCCTGACGCCTTAGGCCCCACGGTGGGCGCCAACTGTCATTGTATCGGCATCGTAGATAGGAGACGGGGGTCCTCTAGCCGAGGGTGAACTGAGGGGTTGAAGGGGAGCATCGTCGAGGTCGGGATCGAACAAGGCAGTTTACCCAGCTTCAGATCTCGCGGCGGTGGCGAGACCCTACGTGCTGCTATAACTCACTATAATGACAATAGCTTTGGTCGGGTTACAATGAGTATGAGAGTAGGTTGAACGTGCCCTAAAGGCGTCCCGGGGTCCGGCTTATATAGGCGGCCGAACCTAGGGTTACAAGGGACAGACGTGTCCAGCAAGACTACAGAGTCCTAAACCTATCCGGCAAGTCACCGCCTTCTGTCTTGATCTTGGTGGCGTCATGGGCTTCAGTCTTGGGCCTCCGTCTTGCCATCCTCCGTCCGCCTTGTATGCCGGCTATCTGGGCCGCCCGGCAGGCCAAAGCCTTCACCACCACTTTGGGCCACCCTGGACTAACCGGATTGATCCATATCAGTGATACCCTAGTAGGTATATCCCCAACACCAGTCATCAAAATAGCATCAAACATGTATCCACACGTAGTATTGCTAATGTTTTTGGCAACTGGCTACGTGGTATTGAACATAAGTTTAGAGTTCTTATTCGGGTGCAGTCGCTTGTCTTAACATGTTCGTTTTGCCTATGTTGAAATGACACCCTTTTTTCTCTTACATAGGTCGCTTCTACAACGCGTAGAGTTTCTAGACATGTTTGCTGAGATTTCTACATGATTTTAGGATACGGTGAAAGATACTTTTATTCCATGTGGGTGGACGCATGATCGTCAGATTGGCTCTCCAAATTCATAGGCATTATATGAGCTCTTGTTGGTTCTTGTACTCGCCATTTTTACTTTTTCTCTTTTGATATTTTCTTTGTTGTGTGCATCTTAACTATGCAGAGTCCGGGTGTTTGACACTTTGTATTTGTGTGATACCTTGATAATAAATGCCCTTTATCCAAAAAAAAAGTTGTATTATCCCTGGGGGCAATGGCATTATATATGCCAAACCAATCAGAGCCATTTTTTGATTTTCAAAATTTAGATTCGATAAGTGTCTGAATGATCTAATTTTAGGTGGGTGGATGGATAATGACAAGTGACAGGGAGTACCAAAAATAAAAGACTAGTGACAGTGACGCTAACATGCATGGATCATGCGTCCGGATAAATTAGTGGATCTCGATCGGGAGCATCAAATCTTCTGGTCAGCGCATGTGGGTAGGAGTACCATAGTTAACTAGCTATTGTTTAATCTCACATGCATATCTAACTAGCTTATACATCTGTCTCGTGGAGAATGTGCTGTTATACCTTCTACTCTCTCCGTTACAAATTATAAATTATAAGATGTTTTATATATTTTAACATGGATTACAAAAGGATCGAATTGAGTGAATTTACGCACTAAAGTACGTTTAGATATGTCCGAATCAGAAAAAGCTAAGAACATACTCCCTCCGTTCACTAATATAAGGCAACTAGATTCATTTAAATTTTGACTACATACTAATGTGAGTGAATCTATATACAAAATAACTCTATATACATTTAAATCAAGAAAAATTAAATGATGGGTACAGTGTGCCTTATATTAGCTAATGGTATTATATTTTGGAAAGGAGGAATTCCTCTTGAAATTTTAGTACTCCACTGTTTAGAAACGAACATATATATTTTATTTCTTTTATTTGGAAGGACAACTTATTTGATTTCACGTGAGCCTTAGTAAATAATGTGTATCAATTTTCATATTTTAGTTATTCTACAAAACTTTTCCAGGAGTATATAGGTATGCTGTTATAAAACATATCTTTCGATAGAAATCGGATAATACCATATTTTCACGTGATCAACTTATTGTTCTAATGAGCTATACTTCATCAATCATGAATCATAAGCATGCATTTTGATATTATATTAGTTCTCAATAAAATCTTGGTGTTTACTCTTCAACATCTCATTACGTGCATATAATTGATCTTTAATTTATTCAATAGGATTGTAAAACAAATTCAAATCATAAGCTGATCCCCTCGATCCCGAGTCTCCAAAATTACAAGGTCTCGACAGTTCGTGTTTGGCGCCATAGACTAATCGTGTACAAACATGTATAGACAAATGTAAATATCTATGTGTGTTCCAAATGATGTAATGTATAAATGATCACAAACGAAGCAGATAGATGCAATGGTAAATGACCTGCAAAGTAAGAATAAGTTCTTACCATTGCGAGGCTTGTGGATTTGGTGGACGAGATATACTTTGTGGATTTCAGGTCTGGTTGCTACCGTCGGTGGCGGCATCTTGCTGTTCCGGATGCTCGTCGTCTTGGCGGATTCAGTGGTGGTGATGCAGGGCTGGAGCTCCCTTTCCTTGGTGTGTTGGTCCTCGCGGGCTGAAGATGAAGACTTCCTGTCCGCCATAATGTCGCCTGATTCTCCAAGGTTTCCGCTGGCTCCGGAGGGAGCAGCGTCGGCGGTGGCGGCGGCGCGCCGTCATCTCGCGCTGATGATTGTGGTGTTCTGGCTCCCCAGGGACCTTTCTGTATTTTGCTTTCTTTGTGGGGTGTGTTGTATCACTGGATATTTGCAATATAGTCCTGCGGTCTGTTTCGCAAAAACAAAAAAAAATCGGTTCAGCATAGTAAAAAGGCGACCATTAAATGGAAACCACTCCCACCCTTGACGTATACAGTTGACAAAGTTGTTGTTACACCACGAAGGTTTAGACGTTAATTGAAGCGTGCGTGTCGGGCAAGTTGAAGCCGTTTGTAGAGGAGACGAAGGCTTAGACGTTAACTGAGTCGGGAATAATTGTACCCGATGGTGGGGGAGGCGCCCGATTTCCCAAGCATCTGACTTAGACGAAGGCTTAGACGAAGGTTTAGACGTTAATTGACGTTAGCCGTGTGTGATGGTGACAGATCCGGTGACCGGACGGCTAGCTAGCACGGCCCCAAGCACAACAAGTTAATAATCGTGTGTCTCCGCCCATGTTTTAAATAGTGGGCTATAGCAAATAGCGTTAACTCTAAAAAGTGCTATAGCTGGGCTAAATCGAAACTAAATGGGCAATAGCGGGAAATTGTAAAGGGATTTATTTAGCGCCAAATGTTCAGAAAGCTACAGTGGAGATACAGCCGGGCTATATTTAAAAAGGTCTCCTCTCTCACGCCGGCCGTCGGCGCCCGCATCTGACTTAGTTAACCACCGACCCTGAGCTGACCTCCTGCTTAGCAGTTGTAACCCACCAACATATAAAACGTGCCATTTTCGAAAACAAAAATGTACTATAAAACATGATAAAAGGGGAAAGCCTCCTCACAAAATACGCGGCCTTTTCCTTCTTCCTCCAGCTCGATCGGCTCGGCGACTCCTTCAGTCCTTCTTCTTCCACCTCCGACCGAGCTCCTCTGCTCCTCCCCAAACCACGTTCAAGAAGCCTTTCCCAACTCCTGCCAGCGCGTCGACCGAGGATGTGCGGGATCTTCGCCTACCTCAACTACAATGTCTCACGAGAGCGCCGCTACATCCTCGAGGTGCTCCTCAACGGCCTCCGCCGCCTCGAGTACCGGGGCTACGACTCCTCCGGCATAGGCGTCGACGGTGACCTCCTGGCGCCGTCGGCCGTCTCCGCGTACGCCGGGGCGCCCCCGCTCGTGTACCAGCAGGAGGGCAAGATCGAGAACCTCGTGCGACACGTCTACTCCGGTCAGTGAGCACATGCACGTTGTCCCTCCGCCTCTGGTTATTATGCTCCAGTTCGGTTCAGTTTTTGTTGGTTTGGTCTTGAGCTAGGTGGTTCCTCTATCCAAAGCATAATCCAAACCTGGAATTTAGACGCTATTTCACGTGTTAAATTTTTACTCGGGTTCCGTCCGATCGCATTTTGGATTCTGCTATACTAAATATTGGATTTGGTGGTCTTTGGGTTGCTAGCTGGCGCTCTGCGTTGTGTGATTATTGGGATCTCACAATCCAAATTATGGTTATTCTATCCAACTCATCCGGCCGGTAGGAATCACTATAACTTGTTTGAGATTTTATGCCATCAGTCAACTATTTATCCACTTTGGTACTTAATACTTTTGCGACTAGGACTTATTGACAATTTTCTGTACACGAGTTTCTTCTAGCAAATTCGGCTACTTCTCTTGTTGCATGCGGCTACTAAATTTAAGCACAGAGGATAAATTTTAACCCATTTTCTTCTTTCCAGAGGTTGATGAGAAGGATGTGAACTTGGATGCAGCATTCAATTTGCATGCTGGAATTGCCCACACCAGGTGGGCTACACATGGTGTGCCCGCCGCGAGGAACAGTCACCCGCAGTCTTCTGGCGCCGGTGATGAGTTCTTGGTCGTGCACAACGGCATCATCACAAACTATGAGGTTTGCTTTAAAAAAAATTATCTTGTGTATATACATATTTTGTAGTATCTGATTATTGTAGTTACCTTTACAGTTAATGCACATGCATCATGCATTTAATAAAAGCTGAATGCATCCCATAGGCTGGGTGAAAACATTTCGGGAAAAAAAAATACAACATGCATGTTGCGCTCATGGGCTATAATAAGTTTCATGTTCTCAGACCCCCACATGCATGGGTTGTCTTCCTATCTCTTCTACTCCCTCCGTTTATTTTTAGTTTGCGTTCTATGCAAAGAACAGATACCAAGGTAGACGTACGATGAGCTAAATTAGAGGCTGCATGGACTAATCTATCCCTGATGTTTTAAATGCATGCATGCGCAGCTGCCCGTGAAAACCATGCATGCATTGGTCACCTTTACCTCTACGCCTCACTTCCGCTGTAATCAGTAGCATGCATGGCCAGCTGCACACCCAACGTCGGGGCATATTTTGGAAACAACACCACAACGCAAACTAAAAGGGAAATTTTGGAAAAGCTAGAACGCAAACTAAAAGTAAATGGAGGGAGTACTATGTTCAGCAGCAGAAGTATTTTGTATTTTAAAAAAACTACGAATCTCAATTGATTTCTTAGCGAGTAGCCAGGTTGCTTACAGCATATTGCAATTCTGAATGTTAGATTTCAGAAGATGATCACTGTTTATGACACTCGCGACTATCTCGAACCTTGCATGCATGGCAGCAATCATGTTTAACCTCCGGTTAAGAACCTCGAATTAATATTGCACGAATAAGATGATGGAGAGAAAATTCCTCGTCTAACTTGGTCTTTGTAATGTATGTTTTCAGGTTTTGAAAGAGACGTTAATTCGGCATGGGTTTACCTTTGAGTCTGACACCGACACAGAAGTCATCCCAAAACTGGCAAAGTTTGTTTTTGATAAGGCTCATGATGAAGAAGGTATGCGTCTATGTTCTTTGGGATGTGATATGGTAGCCATGTGTACTATTTCTCTAGTTTTGTAAGTTTTTCTTGGAGTTTAAAATAATATTTGCCACATTAAAATTAACCAGCTGAGGCCGAAAGCTATGTATCTTATTGGCCATCTAGAAACCTTTTAGGCCATATGATGACGGAATACCTAATAAGTAGGCGCATGAAGTCGAGACAACCGAGAAGGCCCAAGGTAAACCATGTCGTACTTACGGCTTCCAACCTCCATCAGGCTTACTCGAACAAGGTTGTGCCGGTTCTCCCTGCAAGTCGGCCTTGTAGGAGTCCCCCATAGACTCGAGTACACGACAAGTAGAGGTTAGTCAACTAGGACTTTAGTAACCTAACCGACTAGGAATATATCTTCAACCCTATCCCAGTTGCATAGACACATCGTGCTACACACATTGTAATCAATCTAAAAACCCTAATACCTAACATCCATCACAAGGGGCGATGCTGGGTAGATCGTATGAAAATCTCATTAAACGTCTTCGAGGAATCGAAGCCGATCAAGCAACTGATGCGCCTCTTCGCCTATCTAGCTCCCGTAATTCTGACGGAGCCTAACTCCACACCTCATTGTAAGCCACCCCTCATGGCTCATGCTTTGACTTTTTCACGACACCATATATTGCCTAAACTTGGCAAGTGGATTATCTAAGCTTGAGAGAACTGATCATCAAATTACAAACTAAATAGTCAGTGACTTACTTTCCGAAGGCTGAGCATGTTGGTAATAGTTATAAGTAATGCAGATTCTCACAATCAATTTGTTTTTTAGGTGATGTGTCATTCAGCCAAGTTGTTAACGAAGTCATGAGGCAGCTTGAAGGAGCCTATGCCCTTATATTTAAAAGTCCACACTACCCCAACGAACTGGTCGCATGCAAACGAGGCAGCACACTAATACTTGGTGTTAAGGTAAGCAAAAAGGACCATGTATTTCTTCTACTATTTGGTTTGTGTACCTTAATAAAAATATCTGGGATTATGTTCATACACTTATTATTTATGGTAAGCTCTAAGGTTTTTTTTGTAACTTTTTTTTGGAAATGAGGGAATAAACCCGATTCTATATCGAGCGATGCACACAAACATTTATTGCAATATTTTGTAGCACCAAATTTACAAATCACTAATCACAAGTTGAAACATGAATCAACCAACAAGAAGAGACAGCATGAAGCAACTAATCATCACGAAGTCGGCTAATATGCTGCCACGAAGTCTGGCTGAAGATATCCTGAGTGACAGTCAGAACCGTGTACAACCAGTAGCCATAAGATCCCGTTGGTCAAACGGGAGGAGGAATTCCCATAGATGAATTAAATGGGTCGTCATATTGATAATTGATAACATGCAATACATGAAAGATTTTTCTTATATTAATTATTTCGGCAATTCCATATAGACCAAGAGAATAGCTGAAACTCCAATATTAATTCTAGCCTTGGTTTTTATCAATTCCATTCAACCAATTCCGAAACATATTAGTTATATTGGTTGGTGGAGGGATATTATAGGAGCTATAAACAACACGCCATACAAGTTTGGAAAAAGGACAAGAAATGAACAAATAGTCTCCTCTGAGTCACAAAAGGAAAACATTTCGTACATCCTTGCCAACTTCTTTTAGCGAGCTGATCGTTTGTGACAAAAACTTTTATATTAAGAAACCACATAAAGACTTTTATTTTCATAGTTTTAGTGTCCATAGATATTTATGCAGAGACCTACAGTGTCCATGCATTTATCAAGTCTTCATACATGGATTTTAACTGCGAAAGCACCATTGCTTGTGAGCTTCCAAACAAACGTGTCAGGTGTCCAACAGATTGACCTCCATCAATCGGTGACATAGGTGAGACGAGGAATCCCATTTATCGCCAATTAGTGCCCTTTTGAAGCTCATATTAAGCGAATGATCGACCACCAGATAACACATCATGAACATAAACATTTTTTCGTGGGGCAATGTTATATAAAGATGGATATTGATATTATAATGGGGTATATCCTAACCAAGTGCCCTCCCAAATCCTAGTGGTTAACCCTTCTCCAAGTCTAAAAAAACTATTCGGTTAAAAAACTCATCTTTAACCCATGCATATAGACCCAACAAATAGCTGAAACTCTAATACGAATTCTAGACTTGGTCTTTTTATCAGTATATTTTGCATATATTTATAAGAGTTGTATGTGGATTTTGCCATATATGGTTTTGTCATGAATGAGAATATCACGAGGTCCGCACTCAATATTCGATGTACTAACTCTATGTTTAGCTGGTTCTGTTTCACATAATTCCTGCACATTGAAATTTGTCTGTTTTAATGATTATATAGAAATTTTCTTTTTTTTGGCGAGAAAAGTTCATTATTGATATACCCTTTATCTTATTATTTTGGTTTGGTATGCCTTCCACTTTAGGTTGTTGTAAGGATATAGATCTTGTAGTTCGGCTTCTATTGAGTTGAATGTTGATGTTCTACAGATGGTCACTATTATCTTTGTGTTTTCAGGAATTGAGTAGTCAAGAGAGTGGGAAATCATTTCGTGATGTCAAAGCACGGACAACAAATGGAGAGCCCAAAGAATTGTTTTTCTCTAGTGATTTATGTGCTATTGTGGAGCATACAAAGAATTATTTAGCTATTGAAGACAATGAAATCGTTCATATTAAGGTGATGCTTAAGTGATTTATGTGTTTGTATGCATCGTTAAATTACAATTTCCCTTTTCTAGATCAGTATTGTTTAGGAAATTTTCTTTTACCAACCTCAATTTTCGTCACTCTTCATCGCTACTATTTTCACTCAGTTGTTACACCATGCTTGAAGAAGTATGATTCACTACTTTAACCATCATCATTGTTTTCCCTCTTTTTACAATAACCACAAAAATAAAACATGGATACACACACTAGGTGCAGCGGCTGTGTTGTTTCTTCCATGAAGCTTACACTTGATAATTTATCCATACCCAATTTCTGAAGAAAAAAAATTAACTGTTGCAGGATGGCAGTGTGTCTATCCTTAAGTTTGAACATGACAAAGAGAAGCCAGCGTCTGTGAAACGAGCATTATCTGTTCTTGAGATGGAAGTTGAACAAATACAGAAAGGAAGCTATGACCACTTCATGCAAAAAGAAATTATGAACAACCACATTCACTGACAACAACAATGAGGGGTAGACTAAAGGACGGTGGAGTTCTTTTGGGTGGACTAAAGGAGCACCTCAAAACAATCAGACATAGTAGAAGGGTGGTCTTTATTGGGTGTGGTACTAGTTATAATGCCGCGTTAGCTGCAAGGACTTTTGTGGAAGACTTAACCGGTGAGTGAAATAAAATTTTATCGATTTTTTTATAAATCATCAGTGCAACAAATACTTTGCTAGTTGTCTCTTAACACATGTTTTCCCCTTGCGCTATTTTGTCCATAGGTATTCCCGTGACTATGGAGGTTGCAAGTGACCTGCTGGACCGGCAAGGGCCTATCTACAGAGAAGACACTGTAGTTTTTGTTAGCCAGTCAGGGGAGACAGCAGACACCCTCCTTGCTCTTGATTATGCACTAGAAAACGGAGCACTTTGTGTTGGCATAACAAATAATGTTGGAAGCACACTCTCAAGAAGAACACACTGTGGGATTCATATCAACGCTGGTTGTGAGATTGGTGTTGCTAGCACCAAGGTAAAATTTCGTCGTTCTCATAATGCATAGTTTCAGATTTCGACATCTTATTCCCTAACAGTCTCCGAAAACCACGCAGGCATACACAAGTCAAATAGTAGTCATGGCAATTCTAGCCTTGGCTATTGGATCTGACAAAATATCGACTCAACCTAGAAGGCAAGCTATCATCAATGGTCTTTCTAGTCTCCCATGTATGTATTATTGGTTCAACAATGTACCATGCATGTCAAGAAAATGTTATTTCTTGTTGATTTTATAAATGACGTGTGTAACGTCACTATGCAGGCAAAGCCGGTGAAGTTCTTAAACTTGATTCTGAAATGAAGGAAATTGCCTCTTCATTGGTCGACTCGGAGTCCCTCCTTGTCTTCGGAAGAGGTTACAACTATGCCACTGCATTGGAGGGTGCCCTGAAAGTTAAGGAGGTTGCGTTGATGCACAGTGAAGGCATGTTTGCTGGTGAGATGAAACACGGGCCGCTAGCACTAGTGGATGAAAACCTTCCCATTATCGTCATTGCAACACGTGATGCATGCTTCAGGTATGTGCAATTGTGCATTGAACCGAGCTTGGCCAATTTCCGTTTCGCATGGAAAATGCGTAAATAATTCTCCTCCTCTTGCAGCAAGCAACAATCAGTGATCCAACAGCTCCTTTCTCGTAAGGGGCGTCTGATTGTCATGTGCTCAAAGGGAGACGCATCTGTTGTCAGTCCCAGTGGATCTTGCAGAGTGATCGAAGTTCCACATGTTGCTGATTGTCTCCAGCCAGTGATTAATATTATCCCATTACAGGTTCGTCCAAAATCTACTATCTTGTTTATTTTGTCAACTCCAAAAACCTCCTCTTGCACCATTGCATTTTTATTGCAATTTTTTCACTGAAGATTTTCTTACTTCTGCTTCAGTTGCTCGCATACCATCTTACTGTTCTTCGTGGATTCGATGTGGACCAACCAAGGAACCTGGCGAAGAGCGTGACTACACAGTAAGTAGAGGAAAAATGTATGCATGAAAGTCAGATGCATTCAGATATTCTTCTCGAAGCGAAGAACAGGAACATACAGATGTTTGTATCAGGGTTACATTATCATGGCAGGTTGGATACATTATCTCCTCTGCAACGTGGTGCATAAGAAACCTTATATTATGCAGCATGGTGCATGGCAATGGTGTTGAACGGGGGAATAAACGTCCACCTTATTTTATAACTCTCAGAATCTACCTTTTGTCACGGATACAAATGTAACGAAGAAAAACTATACTTTCTTCTTTTGTATATATTTCACTTTTGTACAGATACCAACTGATATTTTTATCCCAATGTATGAATACATGGCGTATGAAATAGGAAATTAATTAAATATAATTGAGATATTCTTGTTGAACATGGCGCACCACCTACTAGCATGGTCCTGCGAATTTAAAATGTGTGCGATGATTATTTAAACACACACAATTGATTGTTTTCAATATAATGTTTTTCATAAACGTAACAAACATACATGACAAATGATTCCTGAGCGTGTGCGGTCATGCCAAAACTCAAACAGGTGAGTGTGCGACAACCGTGTGGGATGGCTCTATCATCCGCTCATATTTGTTACAAAAATTTCGTCTGCGATGGTCAAACCTATCGCACGGAGTTTAACCATGTGCAATTGACCAACCCATCGCCAAACCTTGGATATAGACAGTTTGGCGAAGTGGGCGGGATCATCCATTTTAAAAGTTTGGGATTGGTTGTTTTGAACTATTGACCGAGTATACAGCTAGCTGGCCAGCATCTTTAGGCTACATTTCATTTCATCTGCCGGTGCCGCCAACCACGACTTCTCTGAAAGTCTACATCTTCTCTATCTCGCGACAGTATTCCTCCTCACGACCGTGAACTCTTAAGCATGCCGCCATCATCCAGCTCATACAGTTGCTCAAAGCACCTCCGCCATGCGCGCCGAGCCAGCGGATTGCCACTGATCTTAATGAAACGATTGTTGAGGTGCTGAGCAGGAAAAGAATGAGGGCAAGCGATGCGGTAGGTGCAAAAATCCTCGTAGTAAACTTCCATCTTTTTGGAGAAGAGGGACCCACTTTGAGCGTAATGTAGAAGTAGTTGGAGAAAGTCACCTATTTCGAGAATGACAAGGGGAGAGAATCTCCACGTTTTTTTGGTTATTAATTGAAGGATAATAGTAATTAAATGACACAGGTGCACGTAAGTGCGGATACAAAGTATCAAGAGGGCTATCAAACCAACATAAACACTAAACATAGGTGATAAGAGATGATTAAAATACAACATTGAGTCCTATAATTACTCATGTATCAACATCAGCGCGCTAGAACACAGAAATGAACGGCCACCAAATTGTCTTTCGGTACCAAACATCCGGAAGCATGGCGGTGTGGAGCCTCATTATTCAGAAGTCACCCAAGTAGTCTTCTCTTATTTCTTTGGAGCATGTACGTATTCAGTGTGTGTTCCGCTAGACAAGTGTGGAGCCTCATTACTCAGAAGTCACCCAAGTAGCCTCATTACTTAGAAGTCACCCAAGTAGATTAAGGAGTATTGCGTAGCTTGAGTTGGTGTATGAACTGTAACACGATATGCCCATCGATCTTCATAGAGACGATCATGTCGGTCACGGTGATAATTGTGTACAGTTTGACAGCGGGACAGGATCGAGATTGGCATGTAGATGTTCGGCTCTATAGAGGTGCCATTGTGTACCATGTACAAGTTGAAATTGCAAAAAACGGTTGACACGAATCCTCGTACATTGCTGGCCGTGAATAAGCCTAGCCTGGGACGAGTACGCACAGGCGGAATTAATCTCCGCGTCCAAAATTCATTCCTTTTTTATAGGTCGGTTCATGCATGCTGTCGGTTTCGTATCCTTCCGGAATTTACATACGGAGTATATGATACTATATCCCTTCTTGTTGTATACGTATCCGCTAAAATCAATCAACGTAGGCCGAATCGACGATCTATTATCCGTGTCCGGGGAAAAAAGCAAACACAATCTCGTTGGAATATAATCTTGCCTAATTAGTGTTGAGTTAGTTTCGGAAAGTTTTAGGTGGTCTTGGGTCGGCTGCTGCATATATATGCACAGCCCCGTGAGTTTTGCAACACCGACGTGAATCCCAACAAAGCTATGGCAGCGCCGGCGTCTTCCCGGCCGTTCGTGCTGCTGGACAACAGAGTGCGTTTCCACGAATACTCCGATTGGAGGATGGTGGAGTGCGAGTGCGAGAGCTGGGTGGCGTACGGCTGCGGGCCGCTCGGGCAGCAGATCGTGGAGGGCATCACCCTCGTCGCGGGCCTCGGCTCCGGTGACGACGACGAGGACCACGTCCCGCGCCTCGCCGTTCACGCCCTGGACGAGGTCCTCCACCGCTTCGAGGAGGAGGTCCCAGGCGAGCTAGCGAGGATCTATGGCAGCGACGGCGCCGACAGGAAGGTGAAGATGTACGGGACTAGAGTCGACCTCTTCGGTGCCATCGAGGCCGTGGACGACGAGGGGGGCGTCCTGGTCCTCCGCCTGACCTTTTCCCACCGTAATGACCACGTCTATCTCCGTTCGTACCACCTCGTCTACGATAGAGACGCAGCGTCGCTCTCCCTGCTCCCGTACGAGCCTATGCATTGCCGGACCGTCTACACCAACAGCCCTCTCCTCGTGCGCCGTCACGGGCCTCACGGCGGCGGTTACTCGCTAGTCCTCACGGCGGTTGACCGTAGTACCGGCGACGGGCCAGGCCGGCCCGTCGTCTGCTTGTGGACGCCCGACGACGACGGCGATGGTGGCCTAGGGCCGTGGAGGATACGGCAGCGGAGGCACGCCACGGCGATACCAGAGCCATTCGACGCGGCGCTGGCGTTCACGTACAAGGGCAAGGCTTTCTGGGCTAACCTGACCCAAGGCATCCTCTACTGCGAGTGCGCCGACCTCCTCAACGACGACGCCGGCGCCGTGGAGTTCGCCTTTGTCCCGCTGCCGGAGGAGTACATGATCGAGGAGGAGGTGGAGTACAAGCACCGGGCCATGGGCGTCGGCGTCGGGGACAGCGTCTGGTTCGTCATCCTCAAGTCGTGCGAACACCCTGGCGACACCACCGTTGTGGTGCTGAGCCTGGACCTGTCCGACGGTGCCGGCGAGCGGCGATGGGAGAGGCACCTCGAGCTGAGCCTGCTGAGCATCTGGGCGCTACAGGGCTTCGTGGAGGCGGGGCTGCCGAGGAGGGTGCCACGGGCGCCCTTCATCAGGGAGCAGGACGCCGGCATAATCTACTTCTTCCTGCCCCCGGCCAATGAGAAAGCCGAGAGAGGGTGCTACCTCATCGGCATCGACGTGCGCGACAGCAGCGAGCCGCGTCTCCTGCCGCCCGGCGCCTCACACACATCCCGTTTTTAAATGATCAGCCGGATATGTTGTCTCCCGAATTCTTTGACAGGCGGCACAACCAGGAATAAGAAGCTCTCAACCAGCCGTCTAGCTAGCTAGCCTTGATTGGCTTCAAGTCTCCCTGGCAATGTCGGCTTATAAGTCATTAATTAGGCCATCTATTATCGATCTCCAATGCTTTGTACGGATTTTCCTAATTCTAAGTTTATGAAAAATACAAATAAAGTGCAAGATTCACTTTTGTAGAAACAAAACAAAAGAAATTGCAATTTTCGAAGGAAAAGTCAAAACGGAGGCCGAGCTACATGTATCTCTATTTTTAAAAATTCAAATGTCACATTTTGAAGTTTAGAAAAAAACTGCAAAAAAATCTGAATGTACATAATAGTGCATCATACCAACTTGCAAAATCTTAACTCAAAATAATTCATATTTTGAGCTACACAAAATAACAACATCTATCAAGATTTTGTCATTGTTACACAGTTCAAAATATAACATGTTTGTAGTTGAGATTTTACATGCCGTTAGTACAACATTATCAACATCCATGATTTTTTTTAATTTTTATGAAACTCTACAAATATGATTTTTTGGTCATTTTAAAATAAATGCTATATGTGTAGCTCGGTCTCCATATCGAGTATATGTAGTTATGATAGAATAGAATAAACTGCGGATTTCTTTCCATGCAATTCTAAATTGAGTTGTACTTCAAGATTACCATCAGTACACTATATATACTCGCCCATAAAACTAAACAATATCCAGCGATTGTGCCAATTTCATCCTTCTACCTGGTATGGTATCCGATGCAAAATCCCGACCAACCTCACGCTTTTTTAGTTTATTACGTGCCCTAGCCTCATGCATGTTATTTCTTTCTGTTTCAAAACAAACTGCGCAGATTATTGGCTAGAAACATACTATCTTTTTTTTTTGCAATAAAGAGAAGGTACAAAAGCTGACAGCTGCAAAAAATTGTCCACCCGAGTATGAAATGTGCGTACACAATGAACCTAAAAACGCCAAAAGCAGACAAGAAACTAGTTCTTTGCTTATGCGGACAAGAAATCTTGTCCCATTAAGGGTTTTCACGGGGCCATTACTTTCTAGGGATAGAGGTTTAGATCTAGCGGGGTGATACACGTGTCTGCTATTTAGACAATCATTAATTGATCAAACGGGCGATGTTGTCATTCTTATCTCATTTTATATAGGTAGACCAAAATCATTAATACATTCAACAGTCAAAGATAGAACATATAGTTTCTTCTTTATTTCACTAGCCATTCAGGTACTCCCTCCGTTCGGATTTAATTGACACACATTTTGTTACATATGGATGTATCTAGACATGAAACAAGTATAGATACATCCATGTTTGAACAAAACCAAGTCAATTAATTTGGAACGGAGGGAGTAGTATTTTGTAAGGATCTCTATAAGAAATCTGGATTCTAGCCTTATGATATGAGCTTCTGAATAAGCGATTACAATCCATCTTCACCAGAATGCCATAGCAGGAAGCTAAATCAGCAAACATAGACCATGCATACCATTTGGGAGCAAGCCCTTCAATTTGGAGCTAAATTTCTTCCAGCTCAACGTAACTTGCAGTGTCACCAGTCAATTTAGTGATATAACTCTATATGTAACTAGATCAAAGGGCTCAATAACCTCAGAAACCATCTTCCAAGGTGAGAAACGCACAAGGAATTCCTTGGTCTTCAGTTGCTTGACTTGCCATGCATGGCTAGGGTTGGGCTCTCGAAAAGGCAGGAATCAAGCCATTTAAGACGTTTTCTTAAAGGATGGGCTAGAAATCAAAGTGGAAAGTATAAGCAGGAAAATGAAAGAATGTTAAAGATTATTGATGAACTTGATATTAAAGCTGAAAATAACCCGCTATCGGTATCTGAGCGAGATACTTTGAGGGAAGCGAACGAGAGGCTTTGTTGCCTCCGGAGAGATGAGGAAACTAAATGGGCACAACGGGCAAAAGTGAAACACATTCAGGAGGGTGGAAATAATACAAAATATTTTCACCTTATTGCTAATGGTAAACATAGGAAAAAGAAAATATTTCAACTCGAGCAAGATGAAGGAACGATTATTGGACAGGAAAATCTAAAAAATTACATTTCGGACTGTTACAAGAAGTTGTTCGGCCCCTCTCTGCCAAGTGATGTTATCATGGATGAAAATAATACACATGATATACCGCAATTATCATCAGAAGAAAATAATATTCTTACAGCTGATTTCTTAGTGAAAGAAGTGTATGATGCTATTTCTCAAATGGAGCTAAACAAGGCGCCTGGACCCGATGGTTTTCCGGCCGAGTTCTATAAAACCTTTTGGGAGGTTATTAGGAACGATCTAATGGCTTTATTTGTTCAGTTAAAACAAGGAAATTTGTCTTTGTTCAAACTAAACTTTGGAGTTATTACTCTGCTCCCCAAGAAAGATAATGTGGTTCAGATACAGCAATATAGACCAATATGTCTCCTCAATGTCAGTTTTAAAATATTCACAAAAGTAGGTACTAATCGAATTACTGAAATTGCGCAAAAATCATTCGACCGACACAGTCGGCCTTTATGCCTGGACGCCACATTTTAGAGGGTGTGGTGGTCTTACACGAAACTGTCCATGAACTTCAAAGGAAGAAGATGGATGGAGTTATTTTTTTAATTGATTTTGAGAAAGCATATGATAAAGTTAAATGGCCTTTCCTTCAACAAGCTTTGCGTATGAAAGGCTTTGCACAGGAATGGTGCAACTGGATTACGCAATTTGTTCAGGGAGGAAGTGTCGGGATACGGGTAAATGATGACATCGGTCATTACTTCCAAACAAAAAAATGTCTCCGACAAGGTGATCCGTTGTCTCCTATGTTGTTTAATATAGTTGCGGATATGTTGGTCATTCTTATCGCAAGGGCGAAGGAGGATGGCCAAATAGGTGGTCTGATCCCTCATTTAGTAGAAGGGGGCCTATCCATCCTACAATATGCAGATGACACTATATTATTCATGGAACATGATTTGGACATGGCTGTGAATATGAAACTTATATTATGCATATTTGAACAATTGTCGGGGCTTAAAATCAATTTTCATAAGAGTGAAATTTTTTGTTTTGGAAAGGCTAAAGAGGTAGAAGATCAATACAAACAAATCTTCGGATGTGAGTCTGGTTCTCTACCCTTTAAATACTTAGGTGTTCCGATCCACTATAGGAAAATTCGGAATTCCGAGTGGTACCCAGTGGAAAGCCGTTTCGAAGGCAAGCTGGGGTGTTGGAAGGGTAAGATGCTATCCTACGGGGATCGCCTTGTCCTGGTCAATTCGGTCCTAACGAGTTTACCAATGTTTATGTTGTCTTTCCTGGAAATACCAAAAGGGGTACGTAAAAGACTGGATATTTATAGATCTCGATTTTTTTTGGCAGAGTGACGAAAATAAGCGAAAATATAGATTGACAAGATGGAACATCATATGTAGACCGAAAGATCAGGGTGGTTTAGGGGTGGAAGTGCTCGAACTAAAGAATAAGTGTTTACTCAGTAAATGGCTGTTTAAACTTTTAAATGAAGAGGGGGTTTGGCAAGAATTGTTGCAAAACAAGTATCTTCATAGTAAAACTTTAGCTCAGGTGGAAGCACAACCGTCTGATTCACCTTTTTGGAAAGGTCTTATGAGAGTGAAAGAAGACTTCTTTAGTAGAGGGTCATTTCGGGTTGGTAACGGGGAAACCACAAGGTTTTGGGAGGACACTTGGCTAGGCAATACTCCGTTGAAAAATCAATATCCATTGCTATACAACATTGTGCAACAACAAAATGTTTCGGTTCATGATGTGTTTCACAATGGTCCACCTTTAAACATAGCCTTTCGTAGGGCTTTAGTTGGAAACAAGTGGGATATGTGGTCTCATTTATGTGTTAGACTAATGGATATTACTCTCAATGATGTTCCGGATAGATTCACTTGGAAATTGACACAAAACGGGATATTTACAGTTAAATCTATGTATGAAGACTTAATGAATGATCATACTAGATTCTTACAAACATACTTATGGAAATTGAAAATTCCGCTGAAAATCAAGGTCTTTATGTGGTTCCTTCATTAAAAAAGTTGTGCTTACTAAAGATAATTTAGCGAAAAGAAATTGGAAAGGAGACTCTCATTGTTCCTTTTGTGGGAATAATGAAACCGTTGAACATTTATTTATTTCCTGCCCATTTGCAAAAATGATTTGGAGAGTTGTTTTTTGTACCTACAATATTCCTCCCCCCACCAATATTACTAATATGTTTGGGAATTGGTTGAATGGGGTAGATAAAAAGACCAAAGATAGGATTCGTATTGGCGTTTCTGCTATTTGTTGGTCGATTTGGAATTGTAGGAACAATCTTGTTTTTAACAGGAAAGAAACTTTTCATGTCTTACAGGTTATCCATATGGCGGTGCATTGGATACAGCTATGGGCCTTCTTGCTATCTACGGACCAGCAAGACCTTATGGTGGCTGGATGCACACGACTCCTGTTGGTGGCACAGGAGTTTTTCTCCCGGCATACGTGGCAGCATACTAGTCGACTTTCGTAGTGCGCTACAGGCTTTGCTTTTTGTCCGGTTGAGGCTTGTCTCAATCTTCTTTGTGATTGTTTGAGATGTAAAACTACACTTGACATAAATTTGGTAATAAATGGCTGTGTGCATCACTCGATGTAGAGGCCGGGACATCCCCATTTCTAAAAAAAAAAATTTACTAGTTCAGCTTCAGAGATCTCACTGTGCCTGATAGTGACAACGCCACAGTTTCTGAAGTTGATCTAGCTGATGTGTGCTTCACAATGAATATCAATATGGTAGAAACGGTGTCCAGCTACAACGCCTCCAAAATAAGCAGACAGATGATATTGCCTAGCCCACTTAGGGAAATTAACCACATGTGCCCCGGTAAATGACACATGAAACAAATCTTATGTTGATCGCAGTTCCCAATTAGGCCTAATTGGTCCTTTTCTAATTGGCCTTTTTCTGGCCATTGGTCCATATGCCACTTGGGGGCAGCCCATGGAGGGCTTAGCCACACCCTATATGGACCTAGGATCTCATGTGGATGCCCCATGTGGCTAGCCAGGTTGAGCACCCGGGACCCCTCCCGGCACTTTCTTCCCTCTTTGGAGTCTGTCCGATTAAATTTTGAACTAATATTTTCATTTTACAGAAAATTCCCGGCATTAATCCGACATCATATGAAAACCATTTATATGATCGAGACATTCAATGTCACAATATTGATACGTCTCAAACGTATCTATAATTTTTTATGTTCCATGCTGTTATTATACCAATTGCTACATGTTTTATAAACACTTCATAACATTTTTATGCATTTTCTGGGACTAACCTATTAACAAGATGCCGAAGTGCCAGTTCCCGTTTTCTGCTGTTTTTCTCTTTCAGAAAAGCTAGTCGCAAAATATTCTCGGAATTGGACGAAAATTGACGGGCGTACATATTTCACCGACATGATCACGGAGTCCAAAGGGGAGATGGAGAAGTGCCAGGAGGGCGCCACGCCACCCTAGGGCGTGGCCCACATGTCAGGCGCGCCGGGGGGTAGTGTGGGCCCCTCGGAACCTTCCAGACGCCACCCTTTCGCCTATATATTCCCGATGTCCCGAAAACCCTAAAAACACCGATCATATTCCACGAAAAGATCCGCAGCTGCCGTCGTTGCCAACCCTAGATCGGGAGGGTTCTAAAGCTCTTCCCGGCACCCTGCCGGAGGGCAGATCATCACCGGAGGGCTCTACATCGCCATGCCTGCCTCCGGAGTGATGCGTGAGTAGTTCATCCCTGGACTACGGGTCCATAGCAGTAGCTAGATGGTTGTCTCTCCACCTTGTACCTCCATGTTTAGATCTTGTGAGCTGCCTAACATGATCAAGATCATCTTATTGTAATGCTACATGTTGTGTTTGCTGGGATCCGATGAATATTGATACTATGAGCAAGTTGTTTATCAATTTATCTGTTTATGTTGTTTATGATCTTGCATGCTCTTCGTTGCTAGTTGATGCTTTGGCCAAGTAGATGCTTGTAACTCCAAGAGAGAGTATTTATGCTAGATAGTGGGTTCATGCCTCCAGTAATCTGGGCTCGAGATGACAGAAATGACTAAGGTTGTGGATGTGCTGTTGCCACTAGGGATAAAACAATGATGCATTGTCTACGTGTCATTTGCATTGTTTACATTACACACTTTATTTCATGCAATAATCTGTTGTTTGCAACTTAATACTGGAAGGGGTGCGGATGCTGACCTGAAGGTGGATTATTTAGGCATAGATGAGTTGGATAGCAAATCTATGTACTTTGTTGTAATGCCCAATTAAATCTCATATTAAACATCTTGTCATATATTGCATTGTCATGCACTCTCTATTTGTCAATTGCCCAGCTGTAATTTGTTTACCCAGCATGTTAGTTATCTTTTATGGAGAGACACCACTAGTGAACTGTGGACCCCGGTCCATTTCCTCATACTGATAAAACCACCTACTGCAATCATCTGTTCCTTGTTATTTTCTGCAATCACTACTGTTTTCCACACCATTCGTTTAATCCTTTGTTTTCAGCAAGCCAGAGAGATTGACAACCTCTCTGTTTCGTTGGGGCAAAATAGTTTGCTTGTTTTGTGTGCAGGTTCCACGTCAGTTGCGCTGTTGACAACCTTCTGAAGAACCTCCGTGTCCTCCTGGTTCGATAAACCTTGGCCATATTTCAAGGGAAAACTGCTGCTGCACTACATCATACCTTCTTCTTGGGGTCTCCCAATGAACGTGTGTGTCACGGGCATCACATATATACCCCTGGAAGAGTATTCCCTCTATATAAAAGCTCGGAAAAATTCCAACAGTCCTAGAAATGATTCCTATAACTCCGGGGCGTCCCAAGTTCGCTTATTCAATCTCTTTGATATATGTAAATATATTGATCACTCAGAAAGATCATTTCGATGATTCTCTCTCGTTGTTCAAGGCCTACCACTATACACAAATAACCAAAACTAACTTAAGTAACCCCTACACATTCGAGAAAAGTGGACATGACTTGGAAAATTTTCCAATCAATAATAAACAGCGGAACCATTGACGTCCATACTGAATCCCATTGTTATGCGAATACACTATATGTTGAACTTGTTGGTTATTGTACATCATTCCATTACTCACGATATTGAACTTTACCCGAGATTAGTTATTCCGATATGATGTGAATCAATTTTTGATCTATATCTTTGTCGATCTTGTTAACTGGAAATTATTCTTTTACGCCTTCCCGTATTACAATGTCCCCAAGATGAAACTTCATCATGTATTATCTGCAGAACATTGATATATACCTTTCATACCGAGTGGGCACTACATGTATTTCTCTTTTGATAGAGTAATTTCCCATCTTGTAACATCAATATTAATACACACCTTTGAAATTACCCGGTAACTACCGTTTTTTATCACCCTGATACAGTGTGATACTTGATAGCACCAAAGCAACTCTTCGTGTATGTACAACCTTACTAACCTCTTGATTTAAGTACATGTAGTACTTTGTGATATATTACTAAGGACAATAGACATCATAAAGTAATCTCTTAGCATATCAACGAACTGGGTCTACCCAACCATATTGTTTTAACCAAAAATATGCTAATTATTGATGTTGACGTAAACTATGTTCATGGCCAGGAAAACACGGTCATCTAGCAATTAAAAATTAGTCTAGGAACTTCATACCATTGCGAGTGAAGGCGAGCTAGGAACTTCATACCGGCGGTCAGGGTTGATGGAGAAATACATACGGACCAGAGTAAGAAGGAGGAGGCTTTCGACAACACCTACAAATCATTACTTGGAGAAATTCACAATCGCGAGTTTGCCCTGGATCTCGAACAACTCGGGATCCCGAGTTTTGACCTACAGGAGATGGATATAATGCTCACGGAGCAAGAAATCTAGGGAGTCATTAAGGAGTTGCCTTCCGACCGTGCGCCTGGGCCCGACGGTTTCTGCGGGGCTTTCTTTCAGAAGGCTTGGCAGGTTATCAAGCGGGATGTCATGGCGGCAGTGATGAAGATGTTTTTGGGAGATGGCCGGGGTTTTGGCAAGCTCAATAAAGCGCTGATCACTTTGATACCTAAGAAGCCGGATGCGCTGGAGGTTGGGGATTACCGTCCGATCAGCTTGGTCCATAGCATCTCGAAACTATGCTCTAAAATCCTTTCTAACAGGCTGAGACCGAGGATGGGAGAATTAGTTAGCATGAACCAGTCAGCATTCATCAAAGGCAGGAACCTGCATGACAACTTCATGCTTGTTCGTCAAGCTGCCCGGAAGATCAACTCGAGCAGAAGTTCAGGGGTGTTGCTTAAATTGGATATCTCACGGGCTTTTGATACCCTCTCCTGGCCGTTCCTTTTTGAAGTGCTTAGACAGCTGGGGTTTAGTGATGCATATAGGAGACGCATCGCTATTCTCTTTCAGACTGCATCTACGAGAGTGGTGGTCAATGGAGTTCCAGGGCAGAGCTTTGTTCATGCTTGCGGCTTGAGGCAGGGGGACCCAATCTCCCCTATGTTCTTTGTCATGGCTATGGAAGTCCTCACACACTTGATTATGCGTGCTGCCGAAGGGGATTTGCTGTCCAGACTGCCCGGAATACGTCCTCTTCAGCGCATGTCAGCATTTGCGGATGATGTGGTTCTATTCTGCAAGCCAAGGGCATCGGACCTCATAGCGATAAGGGAAATCTTGAATCTGTTCGGAGGTGCGTCAGGATTGAGGATGAATTACCAGAAAACAACTGCAACCTTTATCCGCTGTTCAGAGCAGGAGCAGCAATGCGTCCAGAATATCCTCGGATGCAGAGTGGAGAATTTTCCGATCACCTACCTAGGGCTCCAATTGGTACTGCGGCCCCTCACGAAGGCAGAATGGCAGCCCATGCTGGATAGGGTGATCGCGGGAGTGCCGGCTTGGCAACGTGGCCTACTGGCCAGACAAGGAAGACTTGTCCTGATTAAATCCGTGGTGACGGCGAGGCCAATTCATCATCTGCTCATCGCGGAAGCGCCATTATGGCTCTTGGAAGAAATAGATCGCTGGATGTGCGCTTTCTTCTGGGCTGCCAAAGACAAGGTAAACGGTGGAGAATGCTTGGTAGCATGGGAAAAAATATGCAGACCCTACAAATACGGTGGCTTAGGTGTTAAGAATCTGCGGCTACAAGGGCTAGCACTGCGAATGCGTTGGATTTGGTTAATGAGAACAGATAAGCAGCGACCGTGGCAAGGGTTGGCATTGATGAAAGATGCTGCAACCCTCGGAGTTTTTCGGGGTCTCGTGAGCATCAAGGTTGGCAGAGGCAACGACACTTTCTTTTGGAAGGATCCTTGGATCAACGGCAGGTGGTGGCTCTAGGCTGACGAGGGAATATCTCCCCAGCAATAGTGCCAGAAACAATGCTTGTACGTCACACGTCAGTTGGGAACCCCAAGAGGAAGGTATGATGAGTGCAGCAGTAAGTTTTCCCTCAGTATGAAACCAAGGTTTAATCGAACCAGTAGGAAAACGAGGTTTGCTTCGAAGGTGTTGGTGAAGGAGTGTAGTGCGGCGCAACACCAGGGATTCCGGTGCCAACGTGGAACCTGCACAACACAATCAAATTACTTTGCCCCAACTTAACAGTGAGGTTGTCAATCTCACCGGCTTGCTGAAAACAAAGGGTTAAACGTATCGAATGGAAATGATGTTTGTTTGCATAAAACAGTAGAGAACAATGATTGCAGTAGATTGTATTTCAGATGTAAAAGAATGGACCGGGGTCCACAGTTCACTAGTGGTGTCTCTCCAATAAGATAACTAACATGCTGGGTAAACAAATTACAGCTGGGCAATTGACAATTGATAAGTGCATATAACATGCATGTGTGAGCTGTGGTGTCTACTATGAGATTCATTTGGGCATTACGACAAAGTACATAGACCGCTATCCAGCATGCATCTATGCCTAAATAGTCCACTTTCCGGTTAACATCCGTACCCCTTCCAGTATTAAGTTGCAAGCAACAGACAATTGCATTAAGTAATGTGCGTAATGTAAACAATACATTCATCCTTGAATAAAGCATTGCTGTTTTACCCCTAGTGGCAACAACACATCTACAACCTTAGAACTTGCTGTCACTATCCCAGGTTAAATAGAGGTTGAACCCAACTATCATGCATAAATACCCCCTCTTGGAGTACAAGTATTCACGTGGCCAAGGCTTCAACAAGTAACGGAGAGCATGCAAGATCACAAATGACATAGACATGATAATATAATATTCAGCTCCACATAGGTATCAATATAAGTCAGATCCCAGCAAACACAACATGTAGCATTACAATAAGATGATCTTGATCATGATAGGCAGCTCACAAGATCTAAACATGATGGCACAAGTGGAGAAGACAACCATCTAGCTACTGCTATGGACCCATAGTCCAAGGATGAACTACTCACGCATCACTCCGGAGGCGGGCATGGCGATGTAGAGCCCTCCGGTGATGATTCCCCTCTCCGGCAGGGTGCCGGGAAGAGCTTCAGAACCCCCCGAGTTAGGGTTGACGACGGCGGCGGCAGCGAATATGTTCTGGATGAAAGGCTCGGTGTTTTAGGGTTTTCGCGTCTCGGGGAATAAATAGGCGAAGGGGCGATGTCGGCGGACCCCCGAGGGGCCCAAACCACAGGCAGGCGCGGCTGGGCCCACTGCCGCGCCACCTGGTGGTTTGGCCACCTCGTGGCTCTCCTTCGTCTCTCCTTCGGACTCCGTGTACGTGCTGGAAAAATAGGGACTGGCCTTTTGTTTCGTGCAATTCCGAGAATATTTCCAGAAGTAACTTTCTGAAACCAAAAACAGCAGAAAACAGGGAACTGGCACTGTGGCATCTTGTTAATAGGTTAGTCCCAGAAAATGCATAAAAGTGATACGAAGTGTATATAAAACATGTAGCAAATGGTATAATATAAGCATGGAACAGCAGAAATTATGGATACGTTGGAGACGTATCAAGCATCCCCAAGCTTAGTTCTACTCGTCCTCGAGTAGGTAAAACGATAACAACAAATAATTTCTGAGGAGACATGCTTTCACACAATCTTGATCAATATATTGCAAGGCTCATGTCATGAATGAAGTGACTCAAAGCAATGATCTATAGTTTGCTAACAAATAGATAAAGAGTAAACAATGAATCATATAAGCAAAAACTTTTCATGAATAGTACTTTCAAGACAAGCATCAAAAAGTTTTGCATAAGAGGTAACTCATAAAGCAATAGATTCAAAGTAAAAGGCATTGAAGCAACACAAAGGATGATTAAGTTTCAGCATTTGCTTTCAACTTGTAACATGTATATCTCATGGATAGTTGTCAACATAAAGCAATATAACAAGTGCAATAAGTAAATATGTAAGAATCAATGCACACAAAGTTGACACAAGTGTTTGCTTCTAAGATAGAAAGGAGTAGGTAAACTGACTCAACATAAAGTAAAAGATAGGCCCTTCGCAGAGGGAAGCAGGGATTAAATCATGTGCTAGAGCTTTTTAAGTTTTCGAAAGCATATAGAGAGCACAAAATAAGTATTTGAGAGGTGTTTGTTGTTGTCAACGAATGGTAGTGGGCACTCTAACCCCCTTGTCAACCAGACTTTCAAAGAGCGGCTCCCATGAAGGACGTTATCTCTACCAGCAAGGTAGATCATCCCTCTTCTCTTTTGTTTACACATGTATTTTAGTTTCTTTATAGATGACACTCCTCCCAACCTTTTGCTTACACAAGCCATGGCTAACCGAATCCTCGGGTGCCTTCCAACATTCACATACCATGGAGGAGTGTCTATTTGCAAAATTAAGTTGCTTACTGATAAATCAGGGCAAAACATGTGAAGAGAATTATTAATGAAAGTTGTAATTAATTGGGGCTGGGCACCCCGTTGCCAGCTCTTTTTGCAAATTATTGGATAAGCGGATGTATATGCCACTAGTCCAGGTGAAAGTCTGTCAGAAGTAAATGACAAGATTGAAAGATAAAACACCACATACTTCCTCATGAGCTATAAAACATTGACACAAATAAGGAGTAATAAAGTTTTGAATAGTTTAAAGGTAGCACATGAAATATTTACTTGGAATGGCAGGAAATACCACATAGTAGGTAGGTATGGTGGACACAAATGGCATGGGTTTTGGCTCAAGTTTTGGATGCACGAGAAGCATTCCCTCTCAGTACAGAGTTTAGGCTAGCAAGGTTGTTTGAAGCAAACACAAGTATAAACCGGTACAGCAAGAATCACATAAAAACATATTGCAAGTATTATAAGACTCTACACTGTCTTCCTTGTTGCTCAAACATTTTACCAGAAAATATCTAGACCTTAGAGAGAACAAATATGCATCCCAAGTCTCAACAAGCTCTACGGTAGTTCTCCACTACTAGGCTTTAACTACATGATGCAAGAGCTTAAACATGATCTACTTGAGAGCTCAAAACAATTGCAAAGCATCAAATCAAAACAAGACAATGATCTACAAGAATGCATATGTCTTTTCCAATACCAACTACTACATGTAGCATTTTCTTTCTTCCAAACAAACACCAAAATTTAATTAAACATAAACTCTCCAAATGATAATATAATCACTAGTACAGAAAAGCTATTCTGTGGCGCACAATTTTGCTATTCTGTGGCGCATGGGTGGTGCGCCACAGAATAGTCGCCACTAAATAAGCTATTCTGTAGCGCACCACCCATGCGCCACTATTCTGTGGCGCACCGAGCCTGGTGCGCCACAGAATAGTCCTGGGTGCGCCACAGAATAGGGTGCGCCACAGAATAGTCCTGGGTGCGCCACAGAATTACTGCGCAGTACTGTACCCGTATATTCATACAAATACCAGTATAATACCAGAATACATGTATATTTCATATTTACACAGATATAACAGAAACAGAGATTTTTCACAGATATATCAAAACAAACACATTACTAATATATGTCATCACAAGTTGATACAAAAGTGCGGAAGTTTTACACAATTGTTGAGATATACAAAAGTTCATCGAATCGTTGCCCACGTTACAAAATGAAGTGTTCACCGCCTACACTAGGATCGAATAGATTACATCTCGGCGTTGACGGTGAGCAATAGCGGGAACACGACGATCTCATGTAGCCTTCTCGCGAGCGCTACGAGCGGAGCGGCGCCGGGAACGGTTTGCCGAGAGGCCCTTGAGTTTGTCTCCGCGTACCACTTCGTCATCTATCTGTACACAAGACAAAGATGAAAGTGTTAGTCAAATAAAAGCAAGAATTCTGATTAAAGAGAATACAAAACTATAAATAAGACTAGAGCTAGGTAATTAAAGTAACATAACTAAAAGTATATCGCATCGTCTGAAAAACTAGAGGTAGCCAAAGACAAAACAAGATTCAAAAAAGTTAATGCCTCATATATACGTAGAATATTATCGAGAACACACAAGGAATCCTGATAACCTTGTGGAACCAAGTAGAAGGCACACAGGTCTCACTCACGTCGCCCTGAATCATATATAGTGTCACAACGTTTTAATCATCGGCATTCTAGAGGATACAAAACTATAAACAAGAATGAATTGGAACATAATTAAAATAAGATTCAAAAGACTAGATTTAGTCAAAGACAAAACAAGATTGAAAAAAATTAATGCCTCATACTTAGAAGTGGCACACATAGGTTACAGGGACGGGTGAGTGAGCCAAGTAGGATGCACGAGATGTGTCTTCTCGTGCATATCAACTTACCACAAAAAGATCAAATAGAGAAAAACCCGTATGATGGATCCTTCTTCCTGATTCGCTCCGGAAACGGATAAATGCCGTCTTTCGTCATCCACGTCCTCCTGTCATTCTGCTTATCTAGGCGTTCTTCGATCTCCCACTTAGACAACGCTGAAAATCGGTTGGGATATATATTTGATTAATGCATGATATAACTAGAGTATGATTTATTCATGTAATATAGAAAAGAAAGAAGCAAGGTTTCTACCTCTGGCGTTGTGTAAGGACCCCCCTGCTGTCTTGACATCTTCCAGGATGATTTTCGATAACTGTAACTGGATGCGATGGAAGTCTGCTCTAAGGTCATCATCGGTGAGATCCTCATCATATGTGGCCCATTCTTGGAGACGATATGGCAAATTCGTTATCACTGCATCCCATATGTCCTATTTTTAGCAAAGTCATGCCAAATTTCACGAAAAAATCCGGCATGACCTTTGCTAAAAAAGGGACATATGGAGTACCCGAAATTGCCGGAACGGAAGTTAATCGACGTTCCGGCAATCTCAAGGGCCTCTCGGGGTACCTGCAAGCATTTCCAACAAAAAAAAACACATCTACGGCCGGCACCTCCGGCCGGCATCTCAACGACACGATGGTCGGAGCACAAGCACAATACCCCATATGTCCTATTTTTAGCAAAGTCATGCCAAATTTCACGAAAAAATCCGGCATGACCTTTGCTAAAAAAGGGACATATGGAGTACCCGAAATTGCCGGAACGGAAGTTAATCGACGTTCCGGCAATCTCAAGGGCCTCTCGGGTACCTGCAAACATTTCACAAATCATGTTGGCCGGCATTCCGGCCAACAACATCACAACAACACATGCATCCCCGGTCAACAACATCACAAGAACATCCGCAAAATATAGGAGGGCACCACCTTGAGCAGCAGGAAGCAACGGGGGGGCCTACACACATACACAACACATAAGCATCTCCACAGTCACGATATTACTTAGCAATTGCAGAGAATAAAATAAAATTAATCAAATGTTGATATAAAATATGAGGGAGTATATATTAACACATTTTTTTAGTATTTCAAATGTTGATTGTTTCTTCTATAATTATGGTCAAAGATAGTCAAATGTGACTTAAAAAAAACTAATACAAAGGATTGCAAAGGATTTTTTATGAAAATAGGATAGCCCTAGAAAAATATTGCAAAGGATTTTGTTGGGAAGGGAATTGGATGCGGACCTCGTCGGCGGCGGTGGTGCGTGAGGTGGGGCGGGTTGGGGCGGGTCGGGGGCGCCGCACGGACGCGGGAGGCGGCGGGGTCGCGGACGAGGGAGGCGGCGAGGTCGCGGACGAGGGAGGCGGCTGGGTCGCGGACGAGGGAGGCGGCGGGGTCGCGGACGAGGGAGGCGGCGGGGTCGCGGACGAGGGAGGCGGCGCCGGCACGGACGAGGGAGGCGGCGCCGGCGAGGGTGAACGGCGGCGGCGCGGGTTATGGCGAGAGGAAGAAGAGATCGAAGAAAGAAGAATGAGAACGAAGAAGAAAACGGCGGCGGCGCGGCCGGTTTTTGGATAAGGTACCTTATTCTGTGGCGCATCCCCCTAGCGGTGCGCCACAGAATTAGCTTATTCTGTGGCGCACCCGATAAGGGGTGCGCCACAGAATAGTTGGTTTTTTTATTTAAATTTTCTGTTTTTACACACATGTTAATAAAAAAACAGTTAATAGTTGGTTTTTTATTTAAATTTTCTGTTTTTACACACATGTTAATAAAAAATAGTTAATAGTTGTTTTTTTATTTAAATTTTCTGTTTTTACACACATGTTAATAAAAAAAAGTTAATAGTTGGTTTTTTTATTTAAATTTTCTGTTTTTACACACATGTTAATAAAAAACAGTTAATACAAATATTGAAACTGTGCCATATATATCAAATTACATAGACCATATGCTTGTCTCTCATACAAAACAAATTATATATAATACACAAAAAAGTTTTCGATCTTCGTCCGGCCGGTTCCAAACTAGCATTTCTTCTTTCCCTTCTTGGCGGTTGAATAGCTTAGGCCGGTCACCTTGAGACTTCTTCGCGTGAACGGACAACCTTTGGTAGGTAGGGAGGTCTTCCTTTTTTCTTTAGAATTAGTAGTAGGCATGTCGAAGTAGTTGTCGAATTCCTCCTCGATCTTCGGATCGCCGTCCAGGTCCTCCTCATTGGCGTCTCCTTCCATTCCGATGATGCTCCTCTTGCCCTCCTCACGACAACACGGTTAGGCTTTGACGGGTCGGTAATGAAGAAGCATTGATCGACTTGGCTAGCGAGTACCCATGGCTCATTTTTCGCGGAGGCTTTCTTCGAGTTGGCTTCGGGTATAACCATGGTGGTGAAATACCGGCCTTCTTTTTCGACGTTCTTGGCCCATCTCACACGGAACATTGGCACCGACTCTCCACAGTAGTTGAGCTCCCATATCTCCTCTATCCTTCCGAAGTATCTTTGTTTGACGGTAGCCTCGTCATCGGCGTAGGATAGCATAGTTACTCCTGAGTTTGGATATTCGCTACTCCTGTCCTTTTCCTCGGTGCAGAATCTGTAACCATTGATGTCGTACGTCTGATAGGTCTTCACGTTCTGCGCGGGGCCCTGTGATATGGAGAATATGAGTTTTTCATCTTCCGTACTTGGCTTTCTGACCCGTGATTCGGACAGTTGTTTTTCCCTGAACCAACGCGTGAAGCTGGAGTTGTGCTCTCTGGTTACGTCTCCGTTCTTCCTCGGCCGGCCCAGGTCGATGTAGTTCTTCTCGATTATGCTTCTGTGCTCTTCCACCCAAGGTTCGATCAATTCTAAGTGTTGTAGCGCGACCCGGTGAGCCCTATCGAAGTCGACGTGTCGACCATCAATCAAGACAGGGAGTGAGCGGTAGGTCAAGTCCTCGTAATCGCCCCGATAAATTACGCAATCATTGATGCAGGCGTGGTATCTCTCGTGCGGTAGGTCAAGAGGGCACAGGACTTTCTTGGCCTCCTCGATAGTAGTTGGTAATGTGTTACCCTCGGGGAGAATATCGTGCCAGAATTTCAGGTTCTGGTTGAAGCTCTTGTCGGTCCAACTGTTTCCCGACTTCATCTCCATAGCATTAAGCGTTACTTGCAAGCGCGTATCCTGAGGCCGGCACCCAGGATACAACGGAGTGATCCCGTCTATCCCCATTTGCGCTAGCTTGGCTTTCTCTCTGTCGTTGCTCGTCTGACTGAGAAGCAGTTCTTGAAAATGAGCATCCTGCAAGCCCAAACTTAGCGGGGTCTGCTCGTCTCCTTCGTCATGATGATCATGTCCGCCAGCATGTCCTTCGTCATCATGATGATCTTGTCCGTCACCGGCATCTCCTTCGTCATAATCTTGTCCGCCGCGGGCATCTCCTTCGTCATGATCATCTTGTCCGCCGCGGGCATCTCCTTCGTCATGACGATGATCTTGTTTGGCTTGTTCCGGCATGAAACCGTGCCTGAGCAGGTGCTCCTCCAATAATCCAGAATCAGGGTGTATCCACCTCTCATGTTTGCATTTTCGACACGGACATCTTATCTGCCTCCCGTTGGACCGAATCATGTCCGCCTTCGCTTGGTCCTTGTATGTTCTGATTTGACTGGAGCTCATCATTATGACCATGGTTGACTACGCGCTATACATAGAGAAGAAACGAGAGTACATAACTTAATTAGAGCCGCAACATGCATGCACACACAAACACACACAACACATCTCAGTCCGGCATCTCAACGACACGATGGTCGGAAGCACAAGCACAATTAATACCCCACATGTCCTATTTTTAGCAAAGTCATGCCAAATTTCACGAAAAAATCCGGCATGACCTTTGCTAAAAAAGGGACATATGGAGTACCCGAAGTTGCCGGAACGGAAGTTAATCGACGTTCCGGCAATCTCAAGGGTCTCTCAAGGTACCTCCAAACATTTCCAACAAGATGGTCAAAGCACAATAACCTTTCTCACCTTGTAGATTTGATCCAAAATAGAAGATGGGAGAAAGGAGACTATGTATGGAGGAGTCTATCAACCAAAATAAGTTTAACTAAAAAAAAAGGAGAAATATATGGTCAAAAATGGATGGGAAGGAGGAGCACCACGAGTTGGGAGGAGAGGAGGAAGAGAGGAGGAAGAAGAGGAGGAAGAAGAGGAAATGAGAAATGGGTAGGGGAAAGTGGGTGGAGATGGCCTTATAAAATATCTGGTACAGTTATTCTGTGGCGCACCCCTAACTGGTGCGCCACAGAATAAGCTTATTCTGTGGCGCACTGGGTCAGGTGCGCCACAGAATAGTTCCCCCCAATTATTTGTGGGGCCAGAGCACCTTATTCTGTGGCGCACCTGCATGGATGCGCCACAGAATAAACCTATTCTGTGGCGCACCTGACCCAGTGCGCCACAGAATAAGGTCAAAAGTGGCAGACCCGTGCGTTGGTGTGGGGCCCGCGCTTATTCTGTGGCGCATCCTTATAGCCGTGCGCCACAGAATAAGGCTATTCTGTGGCGCACCATGGCTGGTGCGCCACAGAATAAGCATGGTGCGCCACAGAAGCTTATTCTGTGGCGCACGGCTATAAGGTGCGCCACGGAATAAGCTTCCATAGAATTGAGTTTTCCTACTAGTGAATGCAGCAAGAGAGTATTTATAAACAAGTGCTAACAGCTCGAAGAGATGCATGAAAAACAGGAGCTAAAAGCACTGCAGTAGCTAGTTAAGAATACTCAACAAATATAAGTGAAGAACATGAGTATTCACATGAAAAAGCGGAGCGTGTCTCTCTCCCACACAAGGATTGCTAGGATCCGAATTTATTCAAACAAAACAAAAATAAAAACACACAGACGCTCCAAGTAAAGCGCATAAGATGTGAAAGAATTAAAATATAGTTTCACTAGAGATGACCTGATAAGTTTGTTGATGAAGAAGGGGATGCCTTGGGCATCCCCAAGCTTAGACGCTTGAGTCTCTCTGAATATGGTTGGGATGAACCACGGGGGCATCCCCAAGCTTAGGCTTTTCACTCTTCTTGATCACATAATATCACCCTTCTCGCTTGATCCTTGAAAACTTCCTTCACACCAAACTCAAGACAGTTCTCATTAGAGGGTTAGTGCATAATCAAAAATTCTCATATTCTGTAATGATACAATCAATCCCAAAGCTTCTGGACATTAGCTACAGCCACCAATGCTTTGTGGAGCAAAGAAATCCACACAAACACAGTAAAAGAGCGAATGCAAAACAAAAGGCAGAATCTGTCAAAAACAGAACAGTCTGGAATGACGAATTTTTTCGAGGCACTTAAGTTGCTCAGATGGATCTGGCCTAAAATAATGAAAGTTGCGTACATATCTCAGGAATATGCGTGATTTTTCTCAGAATTTTTTGAATTTTCTACAGGGAGATAAGCTCAAATCCGTGACAGCTAAAAATCTGTCACTGCGCAGAAATCCAAATCTTGCATCAACTTTCAATATAGAACTTTACTTGGCACAACATTGCGATAAAATAAAGATACAAAGGAGTTGCTACAGAAGTAACAAAACTCCTTGACTCAAAGAAAACAAAAATAACAGCAAATAAAAACGATGGGTTGTCTCCCATAAGCGCTTTTCTTTAACGCCTTTCAGCTAGGCGCAGAAAGTGAAAATCAAGTGTTGTCAAGTGGCAAATCATTCAAATCATCAAAAGCTTCTTCCAACACACAGCTTGTAACAATGGGTATCTTAGATGTTCCTGGAGGTGTTTCATTACCTTTAACCGTACTAAAAGTTTTATCAATTTTAAGCTCATAATGAGTCTTTGGTTTTGGCACTTTAGGAACATACATAAACTTTTGCTCTCTACCCACATAAACTTTCTCCTTTTTAGACTTAAGAGAAGTAAAGGTTGAACTTAAGGTTTCAATAGCTTCCTCTAACTCATCAATTCTATGATTTTGGGTGTCATGGATATTATTATCCTCAAGAACAGTGATTCTTTCATTGATGGTGGCTATTGATTCATTAGTCTTACCAATACAATCAAGAAAATTTGGAAAAAAATTCTCCATAGAGTCTAACTTATTTATAACATCCTCCAAGGTGATCTCAATTTAATATCTTTAGTGGGTGGTGTTCCTACCAAACTTTCAATAATATTACAGGCTTCTAAAGCAGGAGTACCCAAGAAATTTCCACCTGTAAGAGTGTCTAGAACATACCTATACCAACTAGAGATACCAACATAAAAGTTCCTAAGGAGGATAGTGGTAGAGTGTTTCTTAGTACATCTATGATGAGCATCACTAATTCTATACCAAGCATCTTTCAAATTTTCACCTCCTAGTTGCCTAAAAGAACGAACTTCAACTTCAGGAGCATTCATTTTGAAAAACAAAATCAAACTGAATTAAACAAGTAACTAATTTTTTTGTGTTTTTGATAAAGAAGCAAACAAGACTAAATAAAAATAAACTAAGCAAGACAAATAACAAAGTAAAGAGATTGGGTGTGAGAGACTCCCCTTGCAGAAGCAATTCGGTTTTCCCCGGCAACGGCGCCAGAAAACGTGTTGGTGGCTCTAGTTGACGAGGGAATATCTCCCCGGCAATAGTGCCAGAAACAATGCTTGTACGTCACACGTCAGTTGGGAACCCCAAGAGGAAGGTATGATGAGTGCAGCAGTAAGTTTTCCCTCAGTATGAAACCAAGGTTTAATCGAACCAGTAGGAAAACGAGGTTTGCTTCGAAGGTGTTGGTGAAGGAGTGTAGTGCGGCGCAACACCAGGGATTCCGGTGCCAACGTGGAACCTGCACAACACAATCAAATTACTTTGCCCCAACTTAACAGTGAGGTTGTCAATCTCACCGGCTTGCTGAAAACAAAGGGTTAAACGTATCGTATGGAAAATGATGTTTGTTTGCATAAAACAGTAGAGAACAATGATTGCAGTAGATTGTATTTCAGATGTAAAAGAATGGACCGGGGTCCACAGTTCACTAGTGGTGTCTCTCCAATAAGATAACTAACATGCTGGGTAAACAAATTACAGCTGGGCAATTGACAATTGATAAGTGCATATAACATGCATGTGTGAGTTGTGGTGTCTACTATGAGATTCATTTGGGCATTACGACAAAGTACATAGACCGCTATCCAGCATGCATCTATGCCTAAATAGTCCACTTTCCGGTTAACATCCGTACCCCTTCCAGTATTAAGTTGCAAGCAACAGACAATTGCATTAAGTAATGTGCGTAATGTAAACAATACATTCATCCTTGAATAAAGCATTGCTGTTTTACCCCTAGTGGCAACAACACATCTACAACCTTAGAACTTGCTGTCACTATCCCAGGTTAAATAGAGGTTGAACCCAACTATCATGCATAAATACCCCTCTTGGAGTCACAAGTATTCACTTGGCCAAGGCTTCAACAAGTAACGGAGAGCATGCAAGATCACAAATGACATAGACATGATAATATAATATTCAGCTCCACATAGGTATCAATATAAGTCAGATCCCAGCAAACACAACATGTAGCATTACAATAAGATGATCTTGATCATGATAGGCAGCTCACAAGATCTAAACATGATGGCACAAGTGGAGAAGACAACCATCTAGCTACTGCTATGGACCCATAGTCCAAGGATGAACTACTCACGCATCACTCCGGAGGCGGGCATGGCGATGTAGAGCCCTCCGGTGATGATTCCCCTCTCCGGCAGGGTGCCGGGAAGAGCTTCAGAACCCCCCGAGTTAGGGTTGACGACGGCGGCGGCAGCGAATATGTTCTGGATGAAAGGCTCGGTGTTTTAGGGTTTTCGCGTCTCGGGGAATAAATAGGCGAAGGGGCGATGTCGGCGGACCCCCGAGGGGCCCAAACCACAGGCAGGCGCGGCTGGGCCCACTGCCGCGCCATGGTGGTTTGGCCACCTCGTGGCTCTCCTTCGTCTCTCCTTCGGACTCCGTGTACGTGCTGGAAAAATAGGGACTGGCCTTTTGTTTCGTGCAATTCCGAGAATATTTCCAGAAGTAACTTTCTGAAACCAAAAACAGCAGAAAACAGGGAACTGGCACTGTGGCATCTTGTTAATAGGTTAGTCCCAGAAAATGCATAAAAGTGATACGAAGTGTATATAAAACATGTAGCAAATGGTATAATATAAGCATGGAACAGCAGAAATTATGGATACGTTGGAGACGTATCAGCAGGACGGCGGAATTTTTAGCGCCGGCAGTTGTCTCTCTTGTCAGTACGAGGAACAAAAATAAGCGAACTGTGGAAGAAGGTCTACACCAAAATAACTGGATCAAGGATGTTCAGGAGGGAATGTCGGATGATGTGGCTGCCCAGTGCGTCAGGCTTTGGTTAGCCATCTCTACAGTGCAACGGAATGTTGAGGATGGTGACAGTTTCAGTTGGCCGTGCTCCAAGTCAGGCCAATACTCAGCAAGCGCAACCTACAAGCGTTTGTGCAGCGGAAGAGTGGAGTTCAACGCGCATGAATGGATCTGGAAGTCCAAGGCACCTTTAAAATGCAGGATATTCGCCTATGGACCTCGGATAGAAGATTCAGGCACAATTTGCAAGAACGGTCATCGCCATGCTTCGTGTGTTTGCAAGAGGAGGACACAGTTGATCACCTACTGCTCCAATGCGTCTATGCCAGAGAGGTATGGTTCAGGTGTGCACAGGAGTTGGGAGTCTCGTTACCTGCACCGACGGAGTCGGATAGACTGGAGTCATGGTGGCAAACATCCCGGAGTGGGTTTAGGAGAGGAGATCGAAGGAAACTTGACGCCCTAATCATCCTGGTATGCTGGAGTCTATGGAAACATCGTAATGCTTGGGCGTTCAACAACAGGAAAAATCAGTGTAGCCCGGAGCAGCTGATTAGGAGAATTAGGGATGAGTGGCAAACTTGGGAGCAAGTTGCCGCAGGAGGGAGATACCACCCCCCATGAGTAGTCAGTAGGTTCGAGAGTAGGGAGTTGTGGAGTTCTGCAGACACTCTTGTTCGCATTTGTGGACTGCTTTCTTGTAATCAAATTCTATCTTCTATAAATATATGGTACGCCTTTGGCGTACTCGCCAAAAAAAATTAGTCTAAAGGAAAGACTAGGATATCTTTATTCTATTCATATTTTCCTCTGAATCTCACCTTCAGCAGCCACAACAGTTATAACATAGAATTATGAATCAGATGTTAATTATCATTGCCTCTTGGACATACATCCAACATCTCTATCTTATTCCAAATGTCTATACATCTCCATATATTTCTTGCTCTAGCCCAAGAAAACAACATATGTTTTATATCTTCATATCCCAATGTGCAAATTTGACAGATCGCTTGATTCCCAATATGTCGATTAGCGAGAACCTCATGACATGGGACCATACCATGGAGGGACAGCCCAGCCCACAAATTCGTTTTACTTTTTTTGAGAATCGGAAACCGAAAAACTTAGCTTATGTTGGGATTTCCAATTTCCAAAGCCTCTCCCAAACTACACTATCAGGATAAATTTTAATATCCTAGGCAACTACATCAAAAAAGTATCACAATTAAACCCCGCCCTAGATACCACTAGCAGTGCCGACTAAAAATTATAGATTTTTAGATTGTAGGCTTGAGCAGAGCCCAACATTAAAAACAAAATTTGCGATACAGACAACTGCCAGAATTACACTCCGGTTCTAACAGAACAGTCCAGGAATAAGATAAAAATTACACCCAGGTCCTCCTGGACCCCGTTGACGAAGACGACGACGAGAACGTTGCGCCGGCGCGCCGCCGTACGACCTCCCCAAAGCCTTGGAACGGGAGGCCCCCTGCACGGACGGGAAGTCGACACCACTCAGCTCCGAAGAGCCTCCGCCCTGCACCATCTCCATCGCCGACGAAGTGAACACAAGCAGTAGCCGTGAGGAGCTTCAAGTCCTAGATCTTCCGCCACCGAAGATCTGGACGGGGAACCCGGCACGGCACGAATCCACCGATTCACGGGTACCGGAGAAGCAAGCGCGCCACCGCGAAGCTCCAGAGAGCTCCGCCGCCGGAGAGGACCGCACCTGCAACAAAACACACCACCGACGACCCCGTCCGCTCCATGGCGCCGCCGGTTGAGAACCCAACTAAACCTACACTATCTACAACCGTGAGACGAGGATCCCCGCCCTCCCGCCGCCGGAGCGGCCGTCGGAGGGCGAGGAATCCGGCGATTCGACGGTGAGGAGGTGGATTGGCCGGGGAGGTGAAAAAATTCGCCCCTCTGCTACAGTAGCGAGAGAGGGGAGACGTCCAGGGTCGTCGATAGCTGCCCAACATTAAATTAATGAAGTCGCACCGGCATACAAGGTTTTACAAGTCACAAAGGTTCCGTAAAAAAGAACAACAAAGCACTGTTACAACACGGAGAGGTGAGGCTCAGCCCAAACGGGACAACAAACAAGACGTGCTAAAAACCGAACACCCTACATCTAACAAGGACACTAGATGAGGCAAGGGGAGAACGACTAGCGGCCCTCCCAGACTGGTTGGTAGGGAAGATCAGCTGGCTGGATAGGGAAGATCCCGTCAATCTAAAACTTGTTCCTAATGTTCCAAAGTATCCAGCACAATGTTGCACAACAAGTCCACATGATGCGTTTTGATTGGCCTACGTAATTACGCAACATACGGTGTAAGTCGGCGAAACACGACGGATTCCAGGTGCAACTGAGCATTTCCGAATTGTGCTCCACATGAACTTGGCTAGAGAACATGAGAAGAAAATTAATGTGGTTCATGACCTCCACGGTCCCCACATAAGGCACAACCGGCCCCTTTCACTGACAAATAGTATCATTGGAGGGAGATGCTTCCACTAAAAAAGTTATATTGCCTAATGCATTTCTCAGAAAAGGAATCACTAAACTTTTCCCTTGTAATTTTCTGGAAGCCCTCATAATCAGGGTTCATAATGATGACTGTATCTGCTAAATATGAATCAAAAATTCGAATGACATTTTTTTTAAATCGGCCGTCGTGGGCTTCGCCCCCTATCCTTATCTATCCACACGCACACGGCCTCCCCAGCTCACTCCCCTCTCGCCTCGCTCCAATGCCGCCGCCCATGGCGCTCGCCGTCTCCTCCACCTCCGCCACGACCCTCCAGCCCTTCCCCGCGCGCCGCAGCCTCCTCCTCCCCGCCACCGCCGCCCCCGCGGCACGCGCCGTCCGCGGCCGCGTTTTCTCCACGGGCTACGCCGCGAGCTTCTACGGCGGCGCGGCGGGGACGCGGACCCGCAGCCGCGACAACGAGGAGGTCGGGGACGAGGACGGCTCCTCCTCCGGGTTCGGCGGCGGGCTCGGTATGTCGGCCTCCGAGGCGGCGCTGGCGCTGGAGGAGCGCGAGATGCCGCCCTGCCCGCCGGGCCTCCGCCAGTACGAGACCATGGTCGTGCTCCGCCCCGACATGTCCGAGGAGGAGCGACTCGCACTCATCCAGCGCTACGAGGAGGTAATAACCAAAACGAGATAGCTGCACTACAACTCGATCGCCTCTCCCGCTGCAGTTTCAGCATGAGTTCCTGCGAAAACATACAGTGTAGTAGCTAGCCAATTTGACATCGTGTCCCTTAAATCGTTTAGGTAAGCTACAATTCGATCACCGGCACCAATCCCGCTGCTATTTGCACATGAATCTCTGTGGAAATACAGGATTGTACTATCCAATGTGACAGTGTTCGCTCCGGTCTTCAGCCTGTTTGATGTTTGTTAATCGGAAGGCTTTGGGTGAAGTGTAGTGAATGAAAAAGGTACTAGCTCAAGATGAACTGGGTAGGCTGATCGAAATGGTCGATATTCAAACCGCATGTAATCGAAACAATGCCCTCTTATTTGCTCTCTTGGTCTACTGTTTGAGCCATTGAGTTAGATGTTCTATCAGTTGGTAAAGAAAAGATTAGAGAATAATATCTCGGTTCTGACAATGATGATGCAGTAGCAGCACATTGCTACATTGCACGAGGCCGGTAGAATTACAGTCTTCAGAGCTTGATGACTAACAATGGTTGCATCGTCCCCACAAATCCTGCACCTGTTTCAGAAAACCCAAACCAATTTAGGGCTTGGTTTTCAGTCTCGGTGGAATTCAGAAGCAGCATACCGCAACCCTGCACGATTGCGTTGTATGGGATTAATTGTTGTCCATGCTGCTTACTTGCTGGTGCTGTTTCTGTGTGTTTGCTGCAGCTGCTTGTTGCCGGAGGCGCCATGTACGTGGAGGTCTTCAACCGGGGGGTGATTCCGCTAGCCTACAGCATCAGGAAGAGGAACAGCAGGACCGGGCTGCCTTTCACCTACTACGATGGCATATACCTCCTCTGGACCTACTTCACCAAGCCTGAGTCCGTCGACGCGATGCAGCTCAAGCTCAACGCCGACGATGACGTCATCCGCTCCACTAGCTTCAAAGTCCGCAAGAGGAGAGTTTACTAGAACCAGGATCGAGTGTAAAATTGGTTTGGTTTCATCTGGGCTTGACAGAAAGCTCCAGGTTTTGGTTCATGTTTATATCATACGAGAATTCTGCTACTGCCTTTGGGTGTAGATTGTATGCATTCTCCTGCAGTTGGAAAGTGTGCACTTTGTTTTGTTTATATTCTTCTAGAAATTCGTGTTTGTTTCTTGTTCTGCTGATCACGCCCCATGGAGCTGTATGAATTGTGCAACCTTTGGTGTCATGATCATGTTATTGCCAGTAGGAAGAGGGCTATTTGAGACTCGGGTGGCGCAGCCAACTGACTTTTGATGGATGATCAAAGGGTAGAACAACTATAAACGGGGTGAACTTCACCTACTGATGCAAGTAACCTGTCATAGAAAATGCTTCAGCCGTGAATCAAATGGGGACTTCAAAAAAGCCTCTTCTGGAGAGTAGGCCATGGCAAGCATAACATTCTTTGGGTAGATCATTAGATCCCAGATTTTAGACCTGGCATGTTCTTGGCTTGCTCTTGGTTAGATACTAACTAAACAGTCGGCTCCCTTACATTGGAAAATGAGCATATGTGAAATGAAAATGCAAAAAAAATACACTGAAGAAGTAACAGAGAAATCTTAAGCATTCGTATTAGCACAAAATGGGTTCAATGATTACATATAATTTTGTGAGAAGCAATCGATCAATATTGGAATAACAGAAGCTTTTCAGGTAAAGGTTCTTCATCAAAACAAGACCCCACGGAGAAGACTTGGAAGACATTATGGGCAATTCAGTGCCCAAGCAAGATGAAGATCTTGCTCTGCTCTGGAGAATTTGCCTACCCACGGGATCCAAGCTGCAGGTCCAATCAAAACCCACAAGGTATGACTGCAACCGTGTGGAATATAATTTTTTTTTAAGGATACGATCGGACGTATCGGTTTCAAGAAGGAGAGGCCAAGCGGCCGTTTACAACGTGTTTCGGCACATGCGCCGAGAACGCCAATCCACCAAAAGAAAAACAAAAGGGATCACTCGCCAACCCTCCACTTGTCTACGGGTTCTAAGCTACCCCTAAATATCTTCGCTGCCCGCCAAAGGTCAGCCTCGGCTTCTACCATCCTGATGGCGGTCGCTGCCGAAGGAGTGTGACCTTCGAAAACCACTCCATTCCTATGTCTCCACAAGCTCCAGCAGATCAAATTGATCGCCGTCCACAGGTCCTTCTCGTCGTTACTCTCGGCGTCTTGGCTGGTAGCCAATCCACTAGACGATCATCATGGTCCGGGACCCAATCCACTCTACCCCACTTGCTCAGGAAGGAGTGCCACACCTCTCTAGAGAGGACACAACCAAGGAGAAGGTGGTTTATGTCTTCTCCCACTTGGTCGTTGAACGGGCAAGCGGTCGGTCTAGGCAGCCCTCTTCGCCCTAAGCGGTTTGCAGTCCAACATCTGTTCTTTAGCGCTAGCCAGAGGAAGAACTTGCATTTGTTTGGAGCTCGGGAGTTCCAAACCTGTTGTGCCCCAGCCAACCCGATCTTGCCCTCAAAGAGTCCTCTGTAAGCCGAGCGAGCTGAGTACTTGCGGTGGCTCTCCTAGTTCCACCTGAATTCATCCACGACCCCATCTGTCAGGGCGAACCCTGCCACTCTGTCAGCCAAGGACAATAACTCGCGGATCTCTCGCGCGTCCAGGTCAGGCGAGACGTCATCCAACCATCCACCTGAAAGCCCATCTCTGACTCGTCGAGAGTACCGCGCGGCCTTCGGCACTTTCATGAAGAGGTTCGGAGCCAGCTCCTTCACACGCCCACCGGGCAGCCACTTGTCTATCCAGAAAAAGGTGGAGGCACCGTCACCCACAACTGAGGTGGTGGCTGCCTCAAACAGCTGATGTACCACGCGGGGGACCTGGATGTTGAACTCACTCCAGGGGTTGGAGCTGTCCGTCCTGCTAAGCCAAAGCCACCTAGCCCTGAGAGCGCGGTTCATCAGTCGCAGGTTGGGAATCCCAAGACCCCCCCAAGTGCTTGGGCATGCAAACCCTCTCCCACGCCACCAGGCAGTGACCTCCACGGGCGTCCTTGCGCCCAACCCAGAGAAAGCTGTGGATGATCTTCTCCATCGCCACCAGGGTCTTCACAGACAGGTCAAGAGACATCATAGCGAAAATAGATATCGCAGAGAGGGTTGTCTTCACAACCTCAAGACGTCCTCCAGTGTGGAATATACTGAGCCCGTTTGGGGGCAGGGGGATTGCCGTCGAAGGCACACGCCCCATAGATAGGATGTTCCCCAAACGACCAAATATGTAGGACGTCCGGACCATATTTGGGGAGCACCGTTGAAGATGCTCTTACTGGTATACAAATTGTTAAAGAGAATTGATATGGTACCGTTGCGCCACAGAGAGGCCACTTCTTATTTTGACAGCCATCATTCTCAACCATGACATGCCACAATTTAGATGTATAAATGCATATATTTTCTATTGTTTTAATTATATAAAGATATTTACTGAAAATTGGTTTTTGAGTATTTCTGTATCCACTAGAGTTGCTCTATATCGTCGAACCGGAACGGGTCGAAAGATCTGGCTCTCATATGGATGTCTTGCATATTTTAGGTTCGCACGTACCTTCAGTCACATCCTTTCTTACACATCCATCCTTGGTGCAATTATCGGCCACCACGGAAAAAACTACTCCCTCCATTTCTCAATATAAGATGTTTTAGTCTTTTTCAAATTCACATGTATGTAAACATATTTTAATGTATAAGTTCGCCTATTTTAGTACGTATCTAGTCAACATGTGAAATAGCTGAAACTTCATCTTATATTTAGGAACGAGCCAGTATGACCGAAGTTTAAGTTAGCAAAATTTGCCAAAAAAATGTTGAAATTAACACACGTTTGCCTGGGCAAGGTGGAGCATGGAACTAGTCGAACACACACTGACTCACCCATCTTGGGCATTTTGACCGAAATTATGGAAGTTTTGGTAAAGTAGTGGTGTTCCTTTCATATACCCGGGATCAAGGTTTTGGTTACCGGGCGGTAAATCTGGTTACCGCCCGATAACCGAGTTTCCCGAGCACCCTCGGTAAATAAGCAAGCCGAGCACAAAATACCAAATTCATTTCAACTTTTTGAATTTAAACTCTAGAATATTTATTTTGGAATATTTATTTAGGAACCATATCTAGTGTCTACAAAGATTTGTTGGACGCTACAGTGGTAGCAAACTCTTTTTTGTCCTGAACGTCTCTTGTTCGAATCCCATCTCATGCGATTATTTTTTCGGTTTTGAGGAATAACTTAGTTCCATATCTACTCCGTAAAAAAAGATATATTAATCCAAAAATGTGTTCTTGTTGGCTCAAACTTGCAATCGCGAGCTGATGCACAATTAGCATCCACCCTATCACTGCGTTATGTTCTTTTTACAGCCAAACCTAGCTTAACAAGCTATTAATACAGTTTTCAGAAAAATATGAATTCAAAATTTGATTTTTAAATTTGTCAGGTAACGATCCGGGATTTCTCGGTAACCGCTGTAACCGGAAATCCCGACCCTCCCTCGAGATTTTTTTCTATTCGGAAACCAAAACCTTGCCCGGGATCATGGTTTTCAAATTCAGTGAGATTTCAAAGAAATTCACTGAATTTCAGTGATTTCACCCAACACTGAAATAATTACTCTTCGGTCAAAATATTTCAGCAATTTCAGTTCTACACAGGAATATAAAAAATATTTTAAATATTTTAAAATTTTCGAATAGTAAAATGAATTTTAATAGAACATTTCGGTCTTTTGGCCGAAAGGAAAACCACTGAATTTCAGTAATTTCAGTAGTGGCCGAAATTTTGCGGAAACTGAAATTTAAAACCATGCCCGGGATAGCCTAACTTAGCTACTCCCTCCGTTTTTTAATATAAGATGTTTTAGGTGTTGCACATCTTGTCTAGATACATACTAAAGTGGGTGAACATGCACACTAATACATGCCTACATACATTCATGTACATGTGCATGTGGAAAAATGCTAAAACATCTTATATTAAAAAACGGAGGGAATAGAACCTAAGGCTGGTTTTCGCATCACCGACCATTCCATGCCGGCCGGCCGTCGGGGGCCGATTCCCGGAGAAGCATTCGCTCTACACGCAACTAGCCCCGCCCCCGACGGAGATTCGGCCACCAGTCTACCGCCCGGAGTGCAGGCCCAGACAAAACTTCCCGGGGCGGAGGCTGGGCAACATTCTCGGCCGCAGTTGACAAACTTCCCGGAGAACCAAGGAGACGGTTGCGCCGGTCTGGAAGCAGAGGGGGGCAGGCGTGCCCCGCGTGGACCCCTGCCGGCCCCTCGGTAGCCAGGCGTGTCCCTGATGCACATGCATCAGGGCCCGACAGCCCGGATTGTGCAGCTTGCGCCTCGATCGCGCGTGGTTCGTAAAACTCTCGCTCAGTTCAGCTCATTTTTAGGCTGGATACATGCATGCATGTGGCCGCATATGGTCCAGCATAAAGCAAAACTCACAGCACAGTGGCGCAAAATGCAACTAACTATGAGGATCTCTCGGCTTATCTGATACGATCCAAATGCTTTACGATTCGTACACAAGTTATCAATATATTTTCAAATACTAATGCATTATCAATAATTTCTGAATTTATGTAATTTAATTTTTAGATTCATGTACTAACAAGAAATTTATGTACATGTATTGACAAAAATAAATAAATCCACTCATTAACATTTTTTTTGTTTTATCAATACATTAATTAGTAGAAATAATATCGTCCGTTGGATGCAAAATCGACGGTCATGATAAACGGGGAAGATCCTCATAATTGTGGAAAAACTGGTGTAGCACTATGACACATCATTATCTACAAAAAAAACCGTTGGCATCCTGTTTTTTTTTTCAGGCAGCCACCGGCGTCTCAATTCATGGTGCTCAGCAAAATAAACGTTGCGGTAATCAATGTACTGGGTTAAATACTAAAGTGAGTCTAATTTTAGGAATGTAGTTAACTGGGCAAAGGGACCTTTTTAGGGCTAAGGTCGAGTTATTCGCAAAAAAATAGGGGCTCCGGTCGAGTTGCTTTTCTGAAAGCTACCAAAGTTCTTGAGATTGGATAGCCACTCGGCCAATCAGCCAAGCAATGCATACTTCGTTGCAAACACGCGAGAGCATCGTGCCGCAAACCAGAAACTCCGGCAGACGGCCACCACCCTACTGCTGCATGTTAATTGGGTTTCTTCTACTAGCAACTGGGGTGATGTTCTTGGATGAAATTAAAGGAACATGTTTAAAGCTGTCTTCGCCATTTCCGGGGAGTATATAGAAGAACCCCAACCATCTAAGCAGAAACTAAACACTGATTTTTTTTCTAAACACTGATAACTGAAATGTCTAAAAAGAAAAGAAAGTTCGGAAGCAAACCAACAAAACGAAAATAAGATGACCTCTCCTCGGATGCAGCCATCATTTTCTTCCTAGTATATCGCTGCTGACACGGACCCGCTCGGGCGCGTGACAGGTGGGTCCAACTCCACGGTGACCTCGCCACGTTGGCGTCATGCGGCGGACCTGGGGCCCTCCAGCACGGACCGCCACACGGGGTCCACCTCGCCGTCGCCGGCGGCCGCCAGCCACGCGTCCACGTCGTCGAACAGCGCCCTCTCGGCCGCCACGCGCCCGTCCACCAGCGACTGGAAGAACACGTCCCACAGCTCCGCCGTCGCGCTTCCCGCGGGGACGCCCAGCCCGCCGGGGCACTTCTGCCAAGGAAACTCGAACACCCCCGGCGGCGGCTGGCACGCCTCGAAAGCCGCGTCCGCCGGAGCCGCCGTCGTCCTCTTCGCCGCCGACGAGTCGTCGCCCTCCTGCTCCTCCACCTCCTGCTGATCCATGCGCCGCGCTAACAACATATACACACACGCACAAACATCTCAGCAACCAATATTTCCTTTTTGCATGCAACGACAGAGAGAGCTAACAGAACATGCGTTTGCTCATCGCCAACAAACACATGGGCATGCATTCGATCGATATCCTACCTGATCGGGGCGGAGCAAGGAAGGAGAGGGATGTTAGATCGCCTAAGGTGTTCTTCGCGGTGGTGGTGGTTGTGGTTGGTGTCCCTGCAGGGTGGGATCCATGCGGTGGTGTGGATATATATAACGCACAATCTACTGGGCGGCCTGGGTTGCATGCACGGCCTTCGTTTTGTATGGATTAGAAAGAAAAAAAGATGTGACACTGGAAGAGGCAACTGATTTTGGTTCTTAATTTTTTCGCTGGTGGGGTTTGAAATGGATGGAGGTGGATTTATGGGCTCATTTTAAGCCTAAAATATTTGCTTGATTTTAGGGATGCTAGCTGATGAATGTTATAGACTAGTTTGTGTCATTCCCTTTGCTCTTGTCCATGGTTCTTGTTGTAGGACAATAATTTTGAATCCATGTTTATATCGTATCGAATTGAATAAATTCCTAGCACAATATCTGTGTGTAGGTGAGTCGGGCTCTTGATATAGGATAATAATCTATAATCATGATTAATATGGTACAAAATTACGTAACGATTGAAAAGATACTTGTTGTCGAACGGGAAAGTCGAATGGCACTTCTCGTCATCGAGTTCAGATCTAGATCTGGGCAGCTGATTTTGAAAAATTTATGGCAGACGGTTACATGTGTTTCTTAATAGTATAATAGTTTCAAAAAATCTTCTTTGGTGCATAGTTAATCAAGGATCAAAGATATACCTGTTATTGAAGGGGAAAGTCGAATGTTACTTCTCGTCATCGGGTTTAGACCTGGATCTAGGCAAACGATTTCGAAAAATTTATGGCGGACGGTTACATGTGTTTCTTAATAGTATAATAATTTCGAAAAAAATCTTCTTTGGTGTATAGTTAATCAAGGATCGAAGATATACCTGCTATTGAAGGGAAGTCGAATGGCACTTCTCGCCATTGGATTCAAATCCAGATCTAGTATCAAGACCAATGATTTTATGCTGGACCACTGAGGGATTATGATTCCTGCTTGCTACGGTCGTAGTGATAGATGTGGCAAAGTTATCATGGCGCGATGAGTCATTTGCCCTAAGCATGGTGGGCGAGCTTCGTTGAATGATGAACCCTTTAAGGTGTTGACTACATGAAGCAAAAAGATGCTAGTTGGTACATCGATCTACGATGGGAGGAACTGATACAAGAGAGAGCTGAGGGGGTCAAAGGATGGAAGTTGCTCGATCGTATATATCCCGAAGAGGTCAAGAGAAGGTGTTGGTCACCTAGATACCAGAGGAGGTCGAGGGACAATTAGGGATAGCTAGAGTTGGAAGGAAATAACGAGTTTGTGGCATGTGTGGAAGGGGGATACATCGCTACAATGAAAGTACTAGTGAGAGAAGAGAGGGATCAATGGGTCGATGCTTTATAGAATCGAGGGGTAGGGCCAATTTCGTGTAAAATAGAAATCTTTACAACTACTTGACCAATTAATTTCTAGAGCATTTTCCCATGTGGTCGATAACAATTACGCATGTGGCATCAAGAAATGACTAATTGTTTCATAAATTTGAGTTTGTAGACCATGATATTACAAAAGAGCACAATATTATGCGGGCCCGTGCACTCCTCGGTCCTACTATACACTATCATGTATCCGACTATCCATCACCGAAAGAAAAAAACACCATCAATCACCAGGATAAGTTGCTTAATTTTTGCCATTTGATCGACCAATCAACATCGACGATAATATAATGCTTGATTTGTGCCCCTGGGTCATCGGTCATGTGGCCGAGATGGGACGACCTTGGTTGAATCCCCTTATTGGCATCTCATGCTCCTTTTCCAGAACGGTAGTTTCAAGAACAGGAAAAAAATAGGTTGCACACTACCTAGCACATCGGTGACAGGCTCTCACACAAACCATTTGGCCGACAGGGAATGTGTGCAACAAGTGTATGTCATATCAGCCGTCCACGTGTCTCTGGCCGGCGATCCAGCATGTCCATCACCTACAGCGTGTACGCCATGCATGCAGCTTAAGCGGCCGAACAGAAACCCGGGAGCAAAATTGGCACGTTACGTTACACACGGGAGTGCAAAAGCAGTGCGTGGGTAGCTATAGGGTGACACTGCGCCCGCTGGCTCCATCCTATCTTTTCCATACCCATGGCATACACGCAGCCGTGCTGGCTCTTTCATGCTCGATCATGGTATGCATGCAGCCGTGGTTAAGAGGCGAACAAATTTAGTCGAGAGAACAACACCGTGCAAGATGGCGCCGCCCAAGTGTTTGGTGGTGAAGTTGTGGAAATTGTTAGGAAATATGCGACTTAATTAGAAGGGGATGGCGCGCTTTGCTGTGCCCGAAGGTATTATTGCGGTGATTAATACATGACATGCATGTCTAAATAAAAATTAGGTGCTCATACACGATCAGGTAAAAAATTATAACCTTTTCAAATATTCTAGGTATTGTTCTATTATCAGCACTATAAACCGTATAATGGAAAATTAGCAATTCTATGTATTTCTTAATATCAAAACGAGGCCTCATACACGATCAGGTATAAATTCATAACCTTTTCAGGCAAATATTGTAGATATTGCTCTAGTATCTGTAGTATAAACCGTATAATGCAAAAGTAACAACTTTGAGTTTGGTGCATGGAGCTGGAGGAGCCGTGCGAGGTGGGGTTGGTCGAGGTGCAGCCAGAGCAAGAGCTTACATGCGTCGCCACGTGCGCAGTTTTTGGACTGCACAAAATAAATTTTGACAAAATTTACATCAATGACAGTTATTGAAGTAAGTTTTTTTGGGTCCAAATGTCCTAAAAAGTAGATAGACCCTAAAATATGGCAGCCATTGGATATGCTCTAAGAGAGGAGCGGTCTGTATATTCGTGTGCGGTAGTTAGAAAAATCATCGTTAAGTTTTGTGTCCAACTGAACAAACGGATAATATTACTCTGACCTCAATCCGGTGGACACGAATATGTAGAGCATGAACCAATGAGAGGTTACAACGTGATTCAACTAGGGAGGTCTAATCCTAGGGAGCTTAGAGATCGGAAGGAAGACCAAACACCTTGTATAACAGGAAAATATATAGCCTACTAATAAAACTCTGACACCATCACTAAGTCACGATGGATCCACAACATTGATTTTAGAGAGGTAAAATCTATACTACACTCTAGTCTGGATCTATGTTGCGCTCTAGTTTGAATCTTTGTGAGTAAATTTGTTAGCTGTAACTCAGAAGACATATATTGAAAAGCAATAAGCTGATCCGGCACACTAGTGCACAAAAGAAGCATCAACTTAACATAATACCAAATATTCAAGTTATCATCGTAACCAAGCCATCTCTGTCGTCAAGGGAGCCATATCTACCAACGCAATCGAACGGAAAATCAAAGTTTGTTTCTTTGTTTTCGCAAATTATCCTCTCTCTCTCTCTCTCTCTCCCAAGTATTTTCGTCTGATAAAATGTTGCCAAGGCACATCTTGCCCCTCTAATCTCCACCACCGCGGTAAGGTTCAAAATCCGGTAGTCAAATTAGGATTTAGTGAGATTCATTAACTTATTTGCAGGTCATCATTCTAGCACGTTAATTGATTTGTTTATGTTAAATTTGCGATAGCAAGTCTTCTTTGTAGAAAAAAATCAGGGACTGATCGCCACTTGCACGGGTCCGCTATTCGTTTCGGCATGGCCACATGGGTCATGTCCTAGTGCAAGATTATCTTCTCCTAGAGCTCAAGATGCATGTTGAGATCTAATTTTATCCCTTTTTCTTCTATGTGGTGATTTTACTTCGTTCTAGCCGTCGCTCGCGAGCATATTGCCATGACCGGAGAAATAGAAATGGACTGGGACAAAAATATGGGTGATTATTTTGCCCATGGACCTTGACGGCGGACACTGACGATCTGGTGGGCCGACAGATAGATAGAGTTAGACAGACTCGTAGACGAGATAGTTTACGTGAGCTAAAGCTTCAGCTCCTACAGCGGCAGATTGACCTTGCACTAGAAGTTCGTGACCTGGCGGTGACGATCAAACGATGGCAGTGGCGTGCGTCAATCACTGAACGTGTAAAGAGACTTCGGGGAATGCCTCCAAGATGGGTTCAGAGAGATCCAACATATCGTCATGGCGTTTTGCCACAACCAACTACTACAATCCTAAATGCACTACGTTTGGTTATGAATATAAAGACAAACACTCAATTGTTCTCACGACATCCAGCTTTGTTAGCTAGTTTCACAGCCTTCATCTCGCCGACACTTAATTTCGGACCTGTTCGACGCATCGTCTGAAGTTGTATGTGTTCCTATCCCAGTACTTTCATGGGCCACAAAATTACAGCAAGCGGCAACATAAAAGTGTTACTGCTTGTAGGTAAACCGACAAACAAGCAGAATGTACATTGCTAGTACATGCGAATGTACTGATCATAATGTGGAACAAAACGTAACGAGTTCACATATTGTCAGCATACCTTGAGGTGTACCACCAGCAACTCTTAGCTTTTTGGTACAATAATATGGTAATCTTCGACACATATCATCTATCAGAGTACAGCATGCCCAAACTGAAATATTATGTGCAAAATCGCAATATATATCAAAATAACTTTGAGAAGGGTTTGTAATATTTGGCTGCTAGCCTTAATCAAGAGCTGTATTCTCTTTTCGTGCCAAATTATTTAGCTAGATACTCTGCATGTTAGAAGGCCAAAAATATCAAATAGCCATTGCGAGGAAAATTTCATGGCGTCGTATCAGGTTGATTTCACAGCGGATGCAAGCGACTTCAAGAGAGCCGGTCTTCTCAAAGTGTGAGTGAGAAGGATCATTAGTGACAGTAACGTCAGCGCCCCAGCTTGGTGAGCTGAGCCCAAAGAGGTAGGAACATACATCAAAAGTGTAGATATTCCCAATGTGACCTGAATAAAAAATCATATTGCCGATTAGTATGGGTGGCAAAAACCATCCAATGATTTAGTTTCAAAAACATTATGTTAAACATATCCTTTCATGTAATACAATAAATTCATCAGTTAATAGATTAAGTTATGTAGTGTAATTCACTGTAATCTTAACATGAACTGAAGCCAAAGGATTCGATTTGTGAATTGTACCTGAAGAGCAGCCATCCCAAGTGTGCTTCCAACCAGGGACTTGACTGCTGGATGCATATCTATTTTCCTTGCGGCCAACCATAACCCACCCACAGACAATAAGGTGGTTGTTGCAAGAATTCGGTGATTGAGCTACAAAATGCAAAGAAACAGGTTAAGCAAAAAAAAAGTGGATAAAGCACAATGACGAATTTCAAGAAGTTTTCGTCTCTGTCGCCTGAAAAGTTGCTATGTGCTACAAGCATTATTGAACTGGCCGCAAGAAACTAATACTTTTAAGACTTGTTGAAATGTTAGTTAATGCATTTTTCGAAATAAACCAATTGTTATTGGTGAATATAAAAATGTTTGTGATTCTAGTCAGTTGTTCCTTCTTCCAAAATGAATAATGTGAAGAAGCTAAGAGAATGAATAACAGAAGTTTAAGACGGCATAACTTTCAGAGCTATAAATCCTATCGTGAGTAGAGAAAAATGTTACCTGCACGGTGGATGTACTCTCAAAGAAATTACGTATGAATGGTTCCATACTAAACACATCTTCAGGAATCCAAGTGTCACCCATCTTTGGAAATGTATTGTATGCTCGCCCCTGATCATAACAATTAGTTAGGCGTGTAAGGAAAAAGAAGGCTAAGCATAGTTTTTAAAACAGCAAAAGAACCGAAGTATTCACATACTGCATCATTTCCTGCAACAAAAGCTCCAGATATGGCAGTAATGCCCACAACGGCACTGACAGGAATTGCCAGCTTTCTGAATTTTGCTGCGCCTTTTACCCAATTCATCGCTTCAGCTGGAGGTTCTGGCATCACTATTGACAGAGCAGTCCACAATATACCACAATATATAACAAATGCAGAGGTGAGATGAGCTGCCAGCCTGTATGGACTAACCCTTGGTTCAACATACTCAGATGCTGGTTCCTAATATGAGAAAAAAGAATAGTGAATTTCCAAGCAACATTCTAATATAAAACAAGGGTATTGTATTAGTACCTCAAGACCGCTTTTCACCATCCACCAGCCAATTAGTCCTTGCGCACCACCAAGTGCAAAGAGAGCAGAGAGCCTGAGGCCAAGTTGGCGCGTAACATAGCCTTTTGCAACAAAGTATGAAATAGGAACAGCAAATACAAAACCCAAAACTCTTCCCCACATTCTGTGTGCATACTCCATCCAGTATATAAATTTGAAATCTTCAAGATTCATTCCTTTGTTCACCCTGCATATGTTCATTGAATGCTGCTGCCGCATTAGCAGAAAATGTGCGGAAAGAAAACTAGATGCGACTCTCCACAGGATGGAGAAAGGAAAGATCTCACAATTAAAACCAAAGTAATGTTATGCTTTCTTCCTCAACAAAAAACATGTAAAATTCATTTTGACACATACTCCCTCCGTTTTTTAATATAAGATGTTTCAGGTGTTGCACATATTGTCTAGATACATACTAAAGTGAGTGAATATGCACACTAATACATATCTACATACATTTGTTTACATGTGCATGTGGACAAATGCTAAAACATCTTATATTAAAAAATGGAGGGAGTAACTAGCAAAATTATATCAACAGACTAATTGGATTGGAGAACACAGCGGAGTAAATAAATTCTCACAGCTTCAATAAACACCTTGATAACAAACTACTGCTAAGACTTCAAGTTAGAAGGTGTTCTTACTGAAATGTTCTAGTGGGTCAAGGGATGACAATCAAACAATCCTTATGGAACATCTCTAGTAAGGAAATAACTTGTAGTCCAATTCCCACAACCTATTGCGTTTTATTTGAGTTTTTACATAACGTACTAGTAAACATCTGTTCTCAGACTCATAAATAGTGGGATTTGTTAAAAAGGACTTATGCAAAAGAGACGTGAAAATATTCAGTAGCACCAATGCTACAAGTACATGATAAGTAATTCCTTGAAAGCTAGGGTCATCTAAGAGGACCACAAAATTGAATTCAATAGAATAAAGTGGGTTGCATCCTCAATGATTCAACAAATTTAGTTTCATCAAAGAGGCCTTGGCGCTAGTAGACTGCAGCGCGTGTAGGGAAGGCAGTAAATGCATTCTTACCTCATGTACTCAGGTGACTGCTTGTATTTTTCAAATTCCACTAGCCACTCTTCTTCTGACATAGGAGGCAATCCGCCAGCAAACTTCCAGTCAGTCATTGAAAGCCCGAACGTGTGAGTCGAGTGACTCCACCAAGGATGACCATGCTGAATACCCAGGCAGCACATCCGAAGAGCCATATCCCAACTGCCTTCTGTGCCCGAGGCCCTTTGGTGACGAGCAGCTTCAGTCCTGAATTTGCAGTTGCATTTGCCGCAACTGGATTCAGTGCCGCAGTAGACATTCTCCGTGTGCATTGGTCCAGAATTTTCTATCAAAAAATAAAATAAATCAATTGCAAATTTTGGAGGATCATTTTCAATAAGAGTACTAGTATTTTTCAACGCAAATTTAAGAGGAAGTGATGCATGTGATGAGCTACACATCATATTCCTTAGAAGTTCTAAAAATGGAATGCATAGCCAAAGCTTCATGCATAGAACACGAACTCGTCTTCACATCCACATATCAATTATCAAAGGAAAACAATCAACACTTGTATTTTAGTAATTATACGGCAGAACTGAGACACCATTTGCTCTTCGACAAAAAAACATTTCCAGGAGAAACGCTCACCTTGGTAGCGAGAGAACGGAAGGCGTGGAAGGAGGCGACACGGGAGGTGGTGAATAAGCCGCCGGTCGATCGCGGGAGGAGGTGGCCGCAGGAGCCCGATCCAAGCCTAGGAGGAGCGGGGGCCGGAGCCGGAGAGCTCCTCGGGATCGTCATGAGCGTGGAGGCCTGGTCCTTGCCCCGGCGGAGCAGCGCCGCGGCCACCCTGCTGCCCATCATGGCAGGCTGTGGTGCACAAATGCTCAAGTTTTTCGGTCACTAAGGATCTCACTGAATCAAAGAAAAAATGCCCTGAAGCACAAACGCCGAGTGAGATCATTGGGCCCGCGTTGGGCCAAGGAAGGAAGCATGGGGTTGAAATGTGAGAGATGAGGGGCAGGGGGCGATTACCTTGGTGAGGATGACGGACTCGAGCTTGCGGTAGCGGAGGCCACGGGCGGAAAAGAGGACGGGGTTCGCGGCGGCGGCGAGGCCGTGGCGGCGGAGAAGGGCGGCGGCCATGAATATTTTGTTGGTGCTCTCCCGCTGGACCGGGCCAGCCCAGGCCCGCTAAGGAATATCGAGAGAAAAAACATGTGTCAATATTGTTCTAAAAAATCATCTTTTGCTATCCAAAATGATTCTCTCTCTCTTTAATGCCCAAATTATCTCTCGAGACCCGACACGGCGTTGTTGCCACCTCAAGGTGTCTGCCTAGACTGACCGCCTGCTCGTTGTGCGACCAAGTGGGAGAAGACATAAACCACCTTCTCCTTGGTTGTGTCCTCTCCAGAGAGGTGTGGCATCTTTCTTGAGCAGGTGGGGTAAAGTGGACTGGGTCCCTACCCACGATGATCGTCTAGTGGATTGGTTACCGGCCAAGACCCCGGGAGGTAATGATGAGAAGGACTTGTGGACAGCGATCAACTTGATCTGCTGGATCTTGTGGAGGCATAGGAACGGATTGGTCTTCGAAGGACACAGACCTTCAGCAGAGACTGCCATTAGAATGGTGGAGGATAAGACTGACTGTGGCGGGCAGCGATAATGTTTAGGGGTAGCCTAGGACCCATAGATAGGTGGAGGGTTGGCGAGTGATCCCTTTTTTCTGATTGTGGATCAGCGTTTTTTGGCACATGTGTCTAAACGCGTTGTAATCGGTCACTAGCCTCTCCTTCTTAAAACAGATACGTCCGCTCTTAAAAAAAAAGGAGAGGGACTATTTATATAATATATACAGGGTGGCTGCCCGCCGGTCTGATAGAAATGGCTTGATGGAGCTACATGTCCCTGGCCTCCTAATGGGAGAGAGGTGTCCATTGACGTCGCGCTCGTGGACACAGTCTCACAATACGGAGCCGGCTGCGTTGCGTCTTTGGATCCGCGGCTTCCGTCAGGGTGGCTTGTAGAGTGTGGCTAGTGTTGAACTTTGGCTTTAAATTTGCATGCTCTAGCTCAAATATAATTCACAAATTTTAAGTATGCAATCAAGTTTCAATGGGTGCCCTATTTTACATCATCCATCACGTGAGACCAAAGTTTGGTACCTAAAATCAAAATGGAGTGCCCTAAAATACATATCTATATCTATGCGGAGTTGTTCTCAGGTGTCAGGTCGAGGCTCTGGCCGGTCGCCGGTTTTAACTCTAAACGGATTTAACAAGACTAAGTTAGTATTTCTCTCTTTCTTGTTTCACAAACCTGAGATCCTTTTTCCACTCCGAAATTTTTCCATCCAAAATGTGGATTTACAGATCAGTGGCTCTTTTCTTTCGTAGGCCTGAGTTATTTTCACACTCTGAAAATTTTGCTATCAAAATGTGGATTTACTGAATAGTTGGCGACTGGTTTTATTCCGCCAACAATCAGGCCCTCTTTGATTTGAAGGAAACCTGTAGGAAACGTACAGGATTAGGAATTTTTCCCGAGATGGCACTGTTCAGTCCTTTGATTCATACGAATGGTGTAAGGGAAAAACTGAGGAAATTTTCCTTTAGATCACACTTCAATGCAAAACGTAGAGGAAAACAAAAATCCACCAAGACCTCATTTTCTCAATCCTATGCACAAGGAACAAGGAAAGGTTTTGCACATGCCATCCTTTGCTATTCCTATCCCTTTCCAATTCCTTTGATTTTCCAATCTTATAAATCAAACACGCCCTCATCCTTTTACCTCTCAGTTCATCTTCCTGTGCTACTGCTGCTCCACCTTTTCCGGCAATGCCGTTTCAGCATTTCCGGCAAGTCTAGAGATTCGAGAAATTCCCTTAAAAAAATTAAATAAAAATTGGCCCATACAGGTCTCGAACCTGTGACCTTCGCGTTATTAGCACTAACCAGCTGAGCTAATAGGCCTTCGATGTTGATAATATATGTGTATGCTTATAATAGTAGAGTAACAGCTCTGAAGACTGCTTGATTTGGTGTGAGGCTCAAATAGAGGCAGGTTCACCACTTGGAATGCAGAAATTACAGATCAGTACTCAGGAGCACGCGGTTAAAATACGTTATTACTTATTACATGCACAAGTAACAATTTCTTGTGTTGTTTCTTGTTGGTGCAATTCTCGTTTGGCTCAATTCACTGAATTCTTATTTCCTCTAGGTTCTTCATTGAAGTGTGCTGGTAACTAGACAAAAAGTTTGACTTTGCTCTTCAAGAAAATATTGAACCGTGTTGCATCTCCATCTGGCTTGGTGTTGTCAGCCGATGATATCATCAAGGGGTTCTTACTGGCGGCAAATAGATGTGCGTTGGGTCATATTCAAACTCAAAAGTGGCTGAAACTATTGCTGTTCGTGAGGCCCCCGAACTCACCAAAAACGCTGGGTTTCAGAAGTTCTAGATGGCATCTGACTGCCTGTCATTGATAAACAAGGTGCGATATGGATGCATCGACAGATCCTCTACTTGCGCCACTCTCCAGAATGTTAAGTCTAGTGCTACAGAGGTTTTATCCTGTATTTTCATCCATGTTAAACGTTATCGCAATAGGCAGCTCATGTTTGATGAGTCACCTGATGAGATCAGGACCATTTTCTAATGAACAAATTATGAAAGGGTGTTGCCCATTGTCTTGCAGAAAAAAAAATTATCTCGATAACATTTCATATCTATACTTATATAAAGCAAAATCATACTAACATGTATTAAATTAGTCTATCTCTACAAATCATTCACTATTTGGGCCACTCATTTATCCATGTCATCACCACATCACCCATTGTTTGAGACATTCAGTTATCCATGTCATCCCATATTTATTAATGATATTCAACAAGTTTTTCACATTATAAATTCTTTTAGCCATACAATTTTCCATATCATCAATTTTTAGCGGTTAAATATACGAACATTTCATATTGATTAAATTTAGATTTTCAACTATTGTGGCTAATCAAATCGCTCATATTGCCAAGAATTTTCTATCCATTTCATGCATCGGATATGCTTTCTTTTTTACTATAATTTTTTTAAGGTTGGTATCTTTCTAGTTTGTTTGACAAGTGAGCCCAATCAGGCTTGGATTGCTAATAAAAACAAGTGCAGATTGACACAACAACTCAACTGGTTTTGACACATTGTAACATATAAAACGGTATATTCGGTACACCACATAAAGTCAGACAGACAAAAAAGATACAGAAAGCACAAGGTTTCGACAGCACCAGTACAGCGACAACGACAATACCACGAGTATTCCTTTCTCCAGTACAAAGCGCAACTCGGCCATATCTTAAAGCACCATAACTATCATGTAGGAAGACCAGAGTACCCCAAAACCAGCTAGCACTGGACCGACAGATTCAGTATCTATCTGGGCGCCTGAAAACCAAAACAGCTGTCAGGATTGGCCAATGATGATAACAATTCAGAAGGCAGATTGGACAAGAGAAATTAGATACAAAAGAAACCACATAGCAGTACCTGCCACGCTCCCTGGATCGAGAACGCTCCCTTCTCCTTGAATCACTACCACGGGAGCGGTCACGGTCATAGTCTCTATCCCGGTCACGGTCATGGCGACGGTCCCTGTCATGGCGTCTATCACGATCCCTATCGTGGTCTCTTCTGCTTTCCCGAGGTTCGACTCGGTCCTTTCTTTCTGCATCCCTATCCCTGGATGCCCGCCCATTGCGGTCCTTGCTGTGTTCTCTTGATCTAGGAAAACCAAATAAGAACATTCAGACTTTACTCTTTATTTAGTAATCTAGAATTAAACAAAGATGGGAAGTCCATACCGTCTGTCAACATCCTCAGATTTCTCGGTCCTTCTTTTGTTCCTCTCCTCCTAGAATGCAATAAGACATTGTCTTAAAATGACGTATTTTCGCAAAAATAGTACCAAGTGGGGATAGCTTGATTTAAACGACCAGAAAATAATGAAGGGAAGGGTCGAAATGGATACACTACAGCTGAGATCAATTCAGCAAATGACAACTTACATATTTGTGAAGCAGGCAGCAATATGAACAGGTTGTAACTTACAGGTAAAGATGGCAAAAGGATGCGCTTTCAGAGTTACTTAACCGGGGTACTATTTATCACCAGCTCTACAACATATGGATCACCAAGCAGAAAGCAAGCTCCAGCTTCTGATCAACATAATACTAAGCTGAGTACATATGAGAAAGTTGACGCAATTAAGTAAACATGATTCTCCATACCATGGTCTGCTCACTCCTATGCTTACATTGGTCAACATACAGTGGCAGTTGTTGCCATGGGAAGGAGGATGATTGTCACATGAGATTCCACTTATGCAACACTGACTAATTCCTGTAATGACTATCGCAACAACCATGGCGCCCTCCAATGTGAGATAAAATAACATATAGAGAAGGCAAGAACCTGGAGGCTCTTCCTAGAGATAAGGAAACTCACAGATGCTAAAAGGTCCAAAACAGAGTAACTCTTTAAAGCAGAAAATGGGACATTACATTCAGCACCTGATAAAGATGTTCAAAATTTGCACCTTAACAAACTTAGAAAGAACATCAAAACCCCATAAACCAATTTGACAAAACAGAATGTAAGTCTTTAACAAAATTGTGTGGATTTTTTGTTTTAATGTGTTTATAACTTTATCAGGTGATAATATCTGAAATACTAAAACTTCGATCAATCACTCCCAACATCGTACTTGTAGTTTCGGGCATGCAAGAATGTACCTGGAGTTCTTTCAGTTTCTCACGAATCAGCATATAGCCCAAGTGTAGCTTCCCTCCAAAATGGTCAGCAAGACGTCGATCACTGTATACAATATGGGATGAAATATATTTCCATCTTAATGGTCCAATTCAGCTTAACATTTAGAGAGTGGGGGCTAAGAGTATTACTTGTCATAGACACTCAGAAATGCTCCACATATATCACAGAGGCGCAACTTCTGATCAGTCTACAGAGTGGGCAGAGAATACGATGAGCAATGCTAATTGCTAAGGCACGTATTAGCAATAGTTGGAGATGTTCAGATATACATAATATGAAATTTCTGCAAGGAAAAGAATACATAACCCTAGGAAATAGTGCAGACCATTGCGCAACCAAATTCTTAGAGCACATTACATATGACGACATTCTTAATTTCCAACGTTCAAGAATATCAAGAATGCACATGTGCATAATGCATCTATATCAATACCAGTTACAGCACAAAAGAAAAGGCTCATAAATTTCAAAAAAATACGACACGCAGAGGTAGCACTTATTGAATAAGTTCGTTGTATGACAATAAATAAATAAACCATGAAAAAAGAAAAGGTTAGTTACAAAGTTTTAATAGTGTGAATGATACTGCAAATAATACAGGAAAGCATTACCACAATTTTTTTAGCTATATAGGTAGTCCAATATCATAACATACTTAGTCATTTATTCTGACAATACTGTTACACTAGTGCAAATAAAACCATGTGTGTAACACCTATCAATTACTTCATATTACTTTATATTTCATTACTCGCTAGCACATTAATTTGGGAACTACGCAAGAAAAAAAGTCGAGCTGTCACGTGAAAGTTCAAAACTGAGAAATAAAACGAATTATAGTAGAATATAAGATCAAATTTATCGGAAATTTAAACTTGCACAAATACAAGCTTTTTCATAGTACCAATGGCTGGAAAATGCACGAGTTCAATTAGTATTCCAAATTATAGAATATAATCGCATAAAAAACAAGGCTAGAATTTTTTTGCATGTAAGACTTGATGAAAAATAAGACAGGAACAATCCTAGAAATAAATAAAAAACCACTAATGTGGAAAGCATCTCTGTAGCCTGTACGGAAACCTAGCGTATGCTAGGACTAACAATCATCGAAGGACAATAGCAGAAAAGGCTAGTGCGTTACTGATCTGTAAATTAATGTCATTAGATGAATATAAGAAATAAAAAAATGGCCCTTCAAACTCACAATTCGAACATCAGCAACAGTGTATTTAGCAGGATCAGAAGGCGGCTCCTGCCGTGATGCCGCCAGCTGGTGATAAAGTCAACAAAACAAGACATCAGTCATGGTTCATACAAAGCAAAGAAAAGAATCGGTGACCTAACAATGCCAAGTTATCTGTATCATATGTCTGCAGAGGTGGTGCTGAAATAAATAAATTAACCTACTATAACTGACTGGTGAAAAGTTGGACACAGTAAAGTTAGATAATGAGGGCAACAGCAACCTTTTTGAGAGCTTCTGCTTCTTCTAAAGCTTTCTGTGCTTCTTCTACCATCCCTTGTTCACCTACCAAAAGGACAAACAGGAAAATATCATTGCATGTTTTTTTCTGCTTGGCATGTACATATATAGTGAATAAACTATCCAAGAAAAATTAATTGTCCATGCTACTGAAGATAATGATGTGCAATGAACCAAATAAGTACATCTATATAGTACCACAAACTTAATCTTTGATCTGATTGTACACAAGCTATATAAGTTCATGGTTCACCCCAATAAGAGTTACTCCCTCCGTTCTAAATTAGTTGTCTTTCATTTGTACAAAAGTGGATGTATCTATACTTGTAACATGTCTAGATACATCCACTTTTATACAAATGAAAGACAACTAATTTGGAACGGAGGGAGTACTTTGTTAGTTTCTCACCTTGAGAAACACAAAATATATCAGAATAAATTTTGCAGCGCATATCCTATTATCCTTACGAAATATCTTATTGTCGTATATAGTAATCAACTAATTGAGTGAGGGAATTCAAAGTTAGCATGTATCAGAGAAACTAAAAGTATCTTGGTCCTCATCATGACAAAAATATGTGCTATTAAAAAAGAGGTAAAATGCTATATATGCTTTGTAAACAAAAATGGTACGAAACATACCAAGGGCTTCAGCTTTAGTTAGCTTTTCATTAATCAGTTCTTGAGTACGAGCATCAGGAGGAGGAGGTGGTGGCAGTGGTGTGATTTGAGGAATTGGATTAGACTGAGGTATTGAAGCTCGGTCCTTGTTGAAGGCATCAAGCAAGAGGGTAGCCTGCAATGAAGTAGGAAAAACAACCTATGATATTAAAACTACAGAAAACATATTCAGTAACATGTCCTCTTAACCCAAGATTTACAAGAACTAAGAACTCAGATATTCAAAACTCCAAAGCAGTACCTGCATGTCAGCCCTTTTAGCTCTTAATTCTTCCACCACTTCCATGGTCTTGATTTTATCATCGGTTTTCCCTTCAAAATCTGTTTGGCACAAGTCAACAAGTTAGTAACTGTTTTTTTCCTGCTACTACACTTTCCTATCCTACGCTGTTGGCCATTAATAAAAAACCAGACAATTAGCTAGATTCAAATAGGCTGCTATTTTATGCCTAACGAAATTATCGATATGCTTTTACACAGATAAACCTGCTGGACAACTGCGAACAGAAATACTAGAACCAATTGGGGGAAGACATGAATCAGGTGACATTACCGAAGGTATCAGCTTCTTTCATTTTCTCCTTGATCTCCTTTGACAGCCGTAGGACTTCTTCATCCTGCAAACATTAACACATGAAACACAATCAACTCAACCGAAGCACCTGGCCTCTCACTAACAAACAGATGAGCTCTGAAACAACACACGGTGAGCAAGTACCAGAGTAACCTCAGACACGGATATCGCGATGGCAGCCTTGGCATCCTCGTCGCGAGGCGCTTGAGCGCCCTCTGGATCTTGCGCTCGCACTCCACGATGAGCCTGTCTATCATGTCCTCCAGCTCCCTGTCGAAGTTCTCCGACCCCTTTGCTTTTACTTCCTCATAACTAGCACGAGCTCAGGAACGCAACGGAGAAACAGTAGTATAGTATGTGTGGGCAGAAAGAAGTACTGAAGCGAAACGAACATGCAGTGCTGCGTGACAAGGTAGTAAAATGAACTGAAGGATACTCTTTCCGCAGCTGGAGCGAGTGGACCTTGGGGCAGGGTCCGAGATCCATTTTCTGCCACGAGCAAAATTATCCAGTCAGATCGCAAACGAGAAACTACTATGTCAAAGCAGAGGACATACATCCTGGTTTTCTGCACGAATGAATTCCTACAGAAGCAACTAACTAGCCCGAGGTATTCGAATTCGCAACCTAATCTAGTGCGGCGCCAGCCCTAAACGAAATCCATCGAAAATCGGCACGGGATGTGTAGGAGCAGGTGGGGGAGGGTGGTTACCGTGAGCTGGAATAGGTCGTGGGGGCAGAGTCCGGCGAGGAAGAGGCGGCAGACGTCGCGGTCGAAGTACTTGCGGTTGACCTCCCGCACGTCGCCGTTGCGGTTGGCCCCCATGAGCACGTCCAGCTGCTTCCGCATCGCGTCCATGGCGGCGGGCGGGCGCCCGAGCCGGCCGGCGTCTCCTGCTGCTGCTCCGGCGAGGCGGGGTTTATACGAGCTAGGGTTTGAGCTACCGGACGACGATAGGAGACGCTCTCCAACCCAAGCCGCCTAAAGAGAAGGAAGGAGAAGGGGACGAGCCTCGGATCGGGCCTCCGATCGGGCCTCTTTTATGGGCTTCCGACTCGCTTTCACTATCCAGCCCATTGGCTTCTTACTAGCCCATTGAGGTTTCATGTTCTTCTTTTTTTTCAGTGAGTTGATATTTTCTTTGCGGGCCAGTGAGTTTTTTTTATGCGAATAAAGTCGAAGGCCTTATATTATCTGAAAATAACCTTTACAAAAACATCCTTAGAAGTTCAGCACCATCTTACTTCTGCATCCCTAGACGGCACGCCGTTAGCAAATCTCGATGTCGACTCTGGCCTCCGATGTAGCAAATCTCGAGTCAATGGAAGCTTGAAAAAACCGTAGCGGCCGGTAAGTCGTCAAAGTAGATCAGAAGATGTCGGAGATCACGATATCGAGATATCACCGTCATGAAGAAGGTAGTACCTAGGAGGGCCACTAGATAATCCTAGCTCTGGCCAGACAAAGATGGGGGACACAAAACTCGCAGTTCCCCGACGAAGCCGTACCTGGTTGAGCTTCATCAGACGTAGGCGGAACATGAGGACATCAATACGCTGTGACATCATCCCCTCCACAGAACGTCGTCGTCGTAGACAGACACTTATCACACAAGACCTAATGCCCGATGATGAACACCAAACTCCAGCCCGTTGACGCTCCTTCAGAGAAGAACATCGACCAGGGGCGGTCTGGAGTACCTTTGTTCTCATCGCCGCCGCTTCACCGGAGACAAAGAACTCGGACTGGACACACCGATCCGAGGTTCCCCCACCCTCCATGCCCTATAGCGGCAGACGAAGGGCAAGGGAACCAGCGGCGGCGAAGCCCGCGCCGAGGTGAGTGATGCTCGCTTCCTAATCGCCTCCTCGTGACAAAGAATTATGAAGTTCATTTTTTTTTTTTTTGCGAAACACAGTACAACGCAAGCGCTCATATACACGCGCACACACTCACCCCTATGAACGCACGCACGCACACCCTACCCCTATGAGCACCTCCGAGAGACTGAGTCGCGGGTCGAGTCTTGAGATTGACGAAGTCACCACGGGCGCCTCGCTGTCGACGGGAACGTCGCCTCCCACTGAAGAATATTCCGCCTTAAATGAGAAACACCAGCGTCAAACCTGGGGTTTGAACTCTGGTGGGCTAGGGGTACAACCACCCAACTAACCATCTTGCCACAGGCAAGTTCTCAATTATGAAGTTCATTTAAATCTTCAAAAAATTCAGGCCATGTTTATAACAATTAATTTAACGTTCCTATGGATCGCGTGACGTTCAGAGGACGGCCTTAATTAGACTCCCACAACACAGGTTTACTGTCTGCCTACACAGCCTGCAACGCAACTTCAGTTTACTTTTCGGACGCCCTGCCACGACCTGCTATTCATCCTAAAAAGGTAATTTCTGAAAACGACTTCTGAAATCATGACTAGCTTGGACCAACATTACATGTTCAAGTTCAAGTTCAAGTTCAGAATGTATTATGGATCTACGGCAACTGCGCAGTGCGCCCAGGTACATATACTGTGTCTCTAACCAAAACTGAAAAAAAAATCAGTAGCTTAATTGCCCATGCCAAAAGCACGATCAGACACTCCGTATGGCACAAAAATCCTTTTGCGTCATTGCTGATATGATTGGAGCATGCCTGAAATGCACCATTCTTCTGTTGTTGGCAATCTCCATATCAAAACCATGTCTCAAATGCAGCAATACGAGCAGTTCATCAGCATCAGCAAGGGCCAGAACCAAGACATCAATGTAGCAGGATAGATTGATCATCTAGCAGTGAAAATAGGCTCAGCGTCAGCGCTTGGTTGCGTTCTTCTGGCATACTTGATAAGCAATCCTTCCGAAGACGCACCAGGTAGGGCGGACCCAGGATAAATAGTCACCGGGGTCAAGACAACAATTTGACTAACTTGTAGTTATTTTTACTGGTGTCATTTCCATTTCTTAGCTATATGTACAAGGGAGAGAGGATGGGCTCTGGCGGCACGCCAGGCGACGACGGCGCGCCTGTAGTGCGGCTGACCGGCCGTTTCTGGGACAGCGCTGACGGCTCGCCGCCGGCTGGTACGCTCGGGGGACGCCGCCGAAAAACCCTAGCGCCGCCGGCGTGGGATGGGGGATGTGCGGCTCGCGCTTCTCCTGTCTAGGTGATCTGACCGCCGAGCCTTCAGGTCTTGAGGACGGCAGGGTCCCGACGGAGGCGGCGGAGGAGGTGCTGCTAGAGGACTGGGTGGTTTCGCGCGACGACATCCAGCGGCCGGCGCAGTCAGAAGGGGAGATCGTGCGGAGTTTTGGGAGAAGGTGGGCTATCCGACGCCGGCGTCGTCTGGGAGAGTTCTTCTCCGGCGAGCTCCGACGCAAACCGAGGTAAGGCTTTGTATTCTGTGTGCAGGTCCGAGCCGGCGTCGAAGGAGAGATCGGAGGAGGAGAAGTCGTCTGCCTTGGCGGGTGCGGTGGTGGTTAAGAGGATGCCACCATGCCGTCCGCTGCGTCGTCCTCCGATGCGGATGGGGTGGCGTGGTCCTATACCTCGTCCCCGGATCACGCCGCTGCCGTGTCTCGGTGATTTCTTCCCCGTGCTCCCGCCAACTACGGCGGCGCGAGGCTCGGATGGATCGCTGGCGAGTTCGGGCGGTTGCAACCCGGCGCTGATCACGGCGAGGGCGCAGGCGAAGGAAGATGATCCGAAAGTTCAAATTTTGCAGTCACCGTCGTGTGGGGCCCAAGCGCATGCAATTCTGAGTCGTCGATCGCCCTGGGAGCATCTAGGCCGCTGGTTCGAAGGTTTGTGGAGAGCTGATCGAGTCTCCAGCTCAACCCTAACCTCCCGTCCGCCTCCACCTCACAAGCCCACGACTCCACCGATCTCCAGCTCTCCGAACCTCCCTCCGGCAACGCCCGTGCCCGTCTCGAGGATCTTCCGGTCGTTGACGCGGTCCTTCGCCGAGGTCGCGTCGGCATCGCCTCGGATGGCCGCGCCTCCGCCGGGCCATGGTGGTCCGCCGACCTGGGCCCCGGCTGTGGCTCCTGGTGCACATGCTCGAGGTGGAGGGGCAGCTTTCGGCAACTCGGCAGGCCCTCCTTCGTTCGCTCCACGGCAGCCCGGTGCGGGGCAGCAAGGCATGGCCGCTGCGGCTGCTTCTCAGCCGCCGCCGGGCTTCGCCTTCGGCGCGGTGGCGCAAGTTCCGAGAAAGAAAAAGAAGAAGAACAACAACGCGGCTGCAGGGCATGCGCAGCAGCAACAGCAAGGGCTGCTGCCCGTGGTTGGGGCGCAACAACCGCAGCAGCAAGTTGTCATGGGGGTTGGCATACAACAGCAACCTTTGGGTGTTCAGCAGCTGATCCCGGGAGCGGGGCAGCCGGGTGTCGTCCCTGTGTTACCAGTGCCAAATGCAGCAGTGCAAGGTGTGGCGCCTATCGATGCAGTTGCGCAAGGGACCAAAAAACCTAAAACTTGGTGTTGGAAATGCGCGGTGACTTCTCATGCGACGAAAGATTGCCCAGTGAAGCATTACTGTTACATCTGTGATAATGCAAAACATCCGACGCCAATGTGTCCCTCTCTGAAACTACCAAGACCTACGGTGATTGTTGCTGGTCAGGGGCATAAAGACACGATGTTCATTCAGTTCCCAGACAACTTGTACAAGGATGACATGATCCCCATGGATGATCCAGTTGCTCTCGTGACGGTGCAAGGAATGGCCGCCACCGCAAAACAGGTGGAATCTCAGGTGGCGCGGCTGTGCCCTGTTCAGTCTTGGCGTTGGGAAGCGATCCCCAATGGCGTTGACTCCTATACGGTTAACTTTCCGTCTAAGGAGGATCTGTTGCGCTTTGATGGCATTGAGCTTGGGGTTCCATCTCAGTCTACCAAGCTTATGTTCAGCCAATGGAAGCCAGTGGATGTGGAACACAAGATGGAGCTTCAGCAGACCTGGGTTCACGTCACCGGTGTGCCGAATCTGCTGAGGCATTTTTGGGGTTTGTGGGCAGTCGGATCTCTCATTGGTACCACTATTGATGTGGACATGCTAGCCCTCCGTCGCCGTGGGTGGTCCGGATCTTGGTTGGTATGATGTGGGGTGAGTGCTTCAAAGATTCAGATGAGGAGGGGCTGTACATTAAGACGGATGGGGTGCTTCGGCTAAAGGGGTACGACTTCACCTTCCGGCCAGAAGGTGCGGACTTCACTCCTGAGGCTGACTTTGTCCGTTTGTGTGGCAACGTAAAGGAAAGGGCGGCTCCGATGATAATGGGATGGAGGAAGATGGCCCTAGTGACATGGCGGGACAAGATGGTGCTTCAAATAATGCGGCTGCTAGCATGAATGTTGATCCAAGCCCGGCAACGGGAGCGGGGCAGTCGCATGGTGCCACCTCATCCCATGCTCTAAAAGGAATTGCTGTCACACCCTTCAACCCATTTCCTCAGACTCCTAGAGCTATAGAGCTAGTACGGAAGTGGAAAGATGCTGCCTTGCATGGTGTGCACACGGAGCTGTTAGATGGTGGCAGTAATTCTGATAGTGGCAATTCGAGCCTGGGCGACCACGTGATGCAGCGTCCGGTGAGTGTTGATGGGCCAGCGGTGGCAGAACGTGTTGTTGAGCAGCCGGCGGGTGTGGACCGTGCTACTGGAACGCGCAAGGCGCTGGTGTCCGAGGCATCTGGCCCGTGTCCTGCTGCGGCCGCGGCGCCTGTGGCGTCTGGCCCGGTTCCTGCTGCGGCTGTGCTGCCGTTGAAGGCTGCTGATGGCCTCGTCACCCCGTGCACGAGCTGCAGCGGGCGGCTGCCTGTGGCGGGCCAAACTCCTTGGTCCAGGAGGGACTGGGTTGTGGCGAGGCGACGCGTCCTCGGATGGCTTCGCCGGCTAATGCACTGCAGTACACCGCAAGTAAGGGGTGTAACTCGGGTGTCGCAGCTGCTGCGGAACCGTCGGTGGTGGAGCTGATGGTGGGCACCCTTGGCTGCCCGATGGTGGGCGGTGCTGAGAGACGCGTTTCGCCAGGCCGTACCATTGCGGAGGGGGACTCGACATCAACTCTGTCCTCCCCCTTGACGGCGGCCTCGGGGTCACCGGCCTCGTGCATAGTGGTAGAGAGGCTGCTACATCGCCTCTGCCCTCTCCCATTGTGCCTTCTCCGGTGGGGGGACGTCCGCTGTCTACGGTGACGCCTAGACGCAGTGGACGTCACCTGACTGCGAACGATGGTGCTTCAGCGACTGATGAGGATTCGATGGCTAAGGCGATGCGTCGCAAAGCCGCGTCGTTCTCTACTCCTGGTGCTGGTACGTCTACACCCAAGCATTCATTTATGTCCTTTTCAACGTCTACTTTATCTTCTAAGTTGTCGGCGGTAGGCGTAAGTCTAGGCAGAAATGAAAAGGAAGTAGTGCTTTCGGCTAAGGTTTTGAAACACGTAGAGTATGATCGTCGTAGAGTTTCTCCTAGTGTTTCGAGTAAACCGGTTTCCTCACCTATAGATGATGATGATGCGCATGCCACAATAGATGGACAGCTTCTATCACATCTTGTAGGAGAGGTAACCGAGGTGGATATGGACGAGGCTGAGCTGGGATCTTTTGATGACTGTATGCTACCGGCCGGAGATCCAAATCCGCCAAAAATAAAAAGAACAAAGCTTCGCGTAAAAGCGCGAAAAAGTCAAAATCCCCAACTGTTTCCCGATGAATGGCATTTTCGAAAATAGCAGAGGTCTAGGCGACTTGGCTAAACATTTGAATATTGCGCATCATGTGAGAGATTATAAGTTGGATTTTTTGGCTATATCTGAGACGGGTAGACGGGATTTTCCAAGCACTCTACTAGACCGACTTTCAGGCGGTGTGGAGTTTGATTGGCATTCCTGTCCCCCTCGAGGTAGATCGGGTGGCATGCTACTTGGCATCAAAACGGAAACCATGGAGTTGTTGGGTCATTCGGATGGTGAATTTCACATTAAATTTCAAATCCAACAAGTCCGACAACTTTACATGGAGCTAGTTGCTGTGTACGGTGCTGCCCAAGAAGAATATAAGGCTGCTTTTCTTAGAGAGTTGGTTAATCTAGCTAAAGATGACCCAAATCCTATTATTATAGGAGGGGATTTTAATATGCTGAGGTACCGACACGAGAAAAGTAGGGGTAGATTTGATACTCATTGGCCTACTTGTTCAACGCTGTCATCGATAGCTTGTCCTTAAGAGAGGTTCATATGACGGGGAGACAATTCACTTGGGCTAATAGTCTCCCCGAGCCGACGTACGAGAAGCTGGATCGGGTTCTGATGGACTCCCGCTGGGAGGATAAATATCCATTAGTAACGGTTCGTGCGCTTGAACGTATAGAGGCGTTTTCGGATCATGCCCCCATACTCCTATCTACTGGAACGTTGACATCGCCCGGGAAGCACCAATTCAAATTCGAATTAGGTTGGCTGTTACGGGATGGTTTCGATGATTTGGTCAAAAGGATATGGTCTCAACCGGTTGTGGGTGATAGCGCTATCCAGCGGTGGAATAATAAGATGCGCAATTTGCGTAAATTCCTTCGTGGGTGGGCAAGACACACAACTGGTATGCTTAAAAAAGAAAAGGAGCGCCTGTGTTCCATTATTGATGAGCTTGATCAACTAGCAGAAGTACGCCCCTTATCAGCAATGAGAGTGACCTAAAACGGCACTCGAATGAGCAGGTGGGTCGTATGTTGCGGGAAGAAGAGCTCAAATGGTACCAAAGATCTAAAGCTCAATTCATTCTACAAGGGGACTCGAATACAAAGTACTTTCATAATGTTGCTAATGGCAGACATAGAAAGAAATGTATTCATTCTCTCCTACAGGATGAGGGCTTGATCGAAGGACAGGATCAGCTCAAGGAATATATCACAAACTACTATAAAGGTTTGTTCGGGGCTCCCGAGGAAGGGAACTTTACTCTAGATGAGTCCGAACAGATGATATTACCCAAGTTACTCCTGAGGAAAACAACTTTCTTACTGCACCTTTCTCTATGGAGGAGGTAAGTAAGGCGGTTTTTCAAATGGAGCATAATAAGGCGCCAGGACCAGATGGTTTTCCGGCTGAGTTTTACCAGCATTTTTGGGAAACCATCAAGTCTGATTTGCTTGAGTTATTTGGCTGCTTACATGCCGGACAACTTGAGTATTTCGCCTTAATTTTGGGGAGATCGTTTTGTTGCCTAAGATTCAGAATGCCGAAAGGATACAACAGTATCGGCCAATATGCCTTCTGAATGTTAGCTTCAAAATCTTTACAAAAGTAGCGACCATCAGGTTAAATTCAGTGGCAGATCATGTGGTAAAACCTACCCAAACAGCTTTTATGCAAGGGAGGAATATCCTAGACGGTGTTGTGGTTTTACACGAGACCGTACATGAGATGCACACGAAAAAACTTGATGGGGTGATATTTAAAATCGACTTTGAAAAAGCGTATGATAAAGTCAAATGGCCGTTCTTGCTACAGACTCTGAGAATGAAAGGGTTCTCAGAGGAGTGGTGTGCTTGGATCCTAATTTTGTTACCGGAGGTAGCGTGGCGATAAAAGTCAATGATGACGTTGGCCGCTACTTCCAACAAAAAAAGGATTAAGGCAAGGTGATCCTCTATCGCCTATACTATTTAATATAGTGGCGGATATGTTGACGATCATGATTGAACGAGCTAAGACGGATGGCCAAATTGAAGGAGTAGTTCCACATCTTGTTGATGGGGTTTATCTATTCTTCAATATGCAGACGATACAATCCTCTTTATGGAACATGACTAGATAAAGCGCGAATCTGAAATTGATACTATCAGCATTCGAGCAATTATCGGGATTGAAAATTAATTTCCATAAGAGTGAATTGTTTTGCTTCGGTGAGGCTCAAGAAGCAGCTGCTCAATATGCCGATATTTTTGGCTGCGAGCAGGGTCAATTTCCAATTATGTACCTTGGAATACCAATACATTTCGGAAACTGACTAATGCGGAATGGAGACACGTCGAAGAACGTCTACAAGCTAGGCTATCTAGTTGGAAAGGAAAATTGCTATCTCTTGGTGGAAGATTGGTTCTCATTAATTCGGTACTAACAAACATGGTACTGTATATGATTTCCTTCTTCCAAATACCAAGGAATCTTGCATAAATTGGATTATTTCCGATCAAGATTCTTTTGGCAAGGAGATGGTGAGAAGAAGAAGTACAGACTGGCTAAATGGAATGTTGTTTGTCGCCCTAAAGATCAGGGAGGGCTTGGTATTCATGACCTTGATGTCAAGAACTCAGCCCTCCTAGGTAAATGGCTTTTTAAGCTGCTTACTGAAGAGGGATATGGCAAACACTCCTTAAGAGAAAATACATTGGCACAAAGGCGGTATCACAGGTATATTGGAAACCTGGTGATTCCCACTTTTGGGCTGGACTGATGGCGACAAAGAAACATTTCTTTCGCTTCGGGGTATTTAATATTAAGGATGGCTCGGAGATTAGATTCTGGGAGGACAAATGGTTAGACAACACCACCCTCCGGGATCGATATCCAGCCCTATACAATATTGTTCGTCATAAGGGAGATACCATTGCCACTGTATGCAATGCTCTCCTCCGAATGTGACGTTCAGGCGAGATTTGTTTGGACCAGACTAGCGTCTTGGAACTCCCTGTGGCACGGTTGAGATCAGTTCAACTCACACAGGGCCCGATGATTTCGTTGGAATCTATGTGAGAATGGTAAATTCTCTGTGGATTCCATGTATAGGGCGTTAGTACATTCCGATGTGCCAGTTGATGATAATAAAAAAATATGGCAAATGAAGATACCACTTAAGATTAAAGTATTCGTGGTATCTTCGTAGGGTGTCATTCTAACAAAGGATAACCTTGTTAAACGAAATTGGCATGGAAGTACGAAGTGTATGTTTTGTCCACATGAAGAGACAATAAAACACTTATTCTTCGAGTGTAGTTTCGCACGTTCTATATGGTCAGCCATCCAAATAGCGTCTAACTTATATCCACCCAAGTCTGTTGCCAATGTTTTTGGTAACTGGCTACATGGGATAGATAAAAGGCTTAGAACGGTTATTAGGGTGGGAGCGATTGCTGTTATATGGTCGCTTTGGCTTAGTAGAAATGACAAGGTTTTCAATGATAAAAATGTTTCTCATATGCAGGTACTCTACCGTTGCACAAGTATTCTCCGTATGTGGTCCACCTTACAACGTGTGGGACATCGAGACCTCTTTACGGAGGCGTGTGCACGCTGGAGGAGGTGGCAAGGGACATTTTCTCACAACATGGGTGGCCGCTTGATCGCGCATTGGACCTCCATAGGCCGTCGAGATTAGCCATGACATAGGCGTTTTACATTATCTTGTTGGTTGTAATGCGTCTATTGTTGCACAACTTTTTTCTTTCTCTGTTGGATTGTGGCTGTGTGCATTTTTTATGCAGAGGACGGGTGTAATGCTTAAACTATTTGAGTAATAAATCCCTTTATCTAAAAAATATATAAGGGAGTGCGTCGGTGTCAATTGACACCGGTCGTTGTACTGTAGGTCCGCCCCTGCCAGGTACGCGCAGGTCACTAAACCGAGGAGGAAAGATGTCAGCATGAGAATTACATTACAGAATTTGAACAAAAACAGCTGTGAGAAATTATACCTGATGTACGGCTGCAGGTCCTTCCATTCCCACATTGGCCGCTCCTGGAATAGTGCGGCAAACCTCTCGGCTGGCGTAAATGGCAGATCGGCAACCCTGAAAGCATGCACCCAGGTCTCAGCCCGAGCTTCTCATACAGCACTTCGCCTTCCAGCATCTGAAGTTCTGCCCCCACTTAAATATTTTGCCCCCACTCTAGTGTGTTAAATATTCTCATTGCGGACCCAAAGAGGGTATACATAGTCATTGCCCAGGAAAAACTCTTGATGTGTTAAAGTGTAGGTTGTCCCGCGGGGTTTTACCATATGTGGTAACTCTCAACGGAGCATCCTAATTACAAAATGTACTACTTTAACATTTTCAATCTTGACCATAAATAATTGGAGATAAATACCAACACTTGCAACATCTTTTGGAATGACCATATTTATGAAGTAAAACTTAAAAACTTAGTTTTAATGATGACAAAAGTGAAGACCTTATAAAAATGAACTATGTCATGACACTAAGTAAGCCTAAACTGTAGGTAGCTTCACAGTTTGGATTTAAAGTGTGTTGCAAAGCTATGCACGGTTTAGAATTGTCACAAAGTGAGAGGGCCTCTACACTTTCGACACTACTTGTCAAGGTCAGAGTGAAGCTCGATTTTGTTGCCACTATGTAAATGTTGCCCAAAACGCTAACTGGATTATTTGTGCATATAAATAATGTATGTCAGTTTTTTAGTATGTGCACCCCTGAAATCTATAGATAGTCATGGCATATAAAAATGTAATAGTATTATCAACATTCATCCAGATTTGAAGAAGTAATGCATTGCATGCAATATTTGAAGGGTTGCGTCCAGACCACAACCTCTATTTTAGGTGTTATCTCTCCTATCTAAAAGAAGAATTTCGTTCCTTAGTCTGCCACCAATACCACTTCGCCAGAACCTTTCGTCCAACTATTCCCGTACGCCCTCATGGCAGTTTTTTCCCATAAAAACCGGCATTAATTACCAGATCCTATTTGTAAGCAAGCGTACATCAACGACTCCCTATCTAAAAGAAGAATTTTGTTCCTTAGTCTGCCACCAATACCACTTCGCCAGAACCTTTCGTCCAACTATTCCCGTACGCCCTCATGGCAGTTTTTTCCCATAAAAACCGGCATTAATTACCAGATCCTATTTGTAAGCAAGCGTACATCAACGACATTAATTACCAGATCCAATCTTTCCCGCCTCCAATACAGCGCAATGGGTACAGGCAAGCGATACAACAAATCGGTACGGGCAAGCGAACGTGTACACAACCAAAATCTGAATCAGATACTCGCCAGATTGGGCAGCTCCTCGCCAGATCGGGGCGGCAAAAATTGAATCGATAGGGGAAGAGAGCTCACCGTCATCCTCGCGATCCTCGCCAGCTCCAGGACCTCGCTAGCTCCAGGACCTCGCCATCCTCATCAGCTCGAGGATCTCGCTCGCATCAGGAGCACCGTCATGGATCCTCGCCATCAGGAGGTCGCCAGCACCTCAACGCCCCACTGCCCCAGCGAACCCACCAGTACCTCGCCGCCCCAGTGCCTGATCTACTCAGCAGTAGATCAATCTCACACGCAGCAGCAGAGCACCGGCCATGCGAGCAGAGCGCCGGCTCCCACCCAGCAGAAACAGCACGCCGGCTTCGATTCCGGCGCTTCGATTCCGTCCCCAGGGCAGCACCTCCATCTGCCCGGCTTTGGGACGGCACGGCTGACACGACGCTTTGACGCCGACAAGGTCGCTTTGATTTCGTCCCCAGGGCAGCAACTCCATCTGCCCGGCTGCGGCACGGCTCCGGGACGGCACGGCTGCGGCACGACACGGCTCCAAGAGTTGGTGTTCAACATGTCAGAACAATGGACATGCGGGTGGGGTTCAATTGGGTAAAGAATGAACAAAGCATATTGCTACCAGAAAATTAAGTGAAACTCAGTTAATTCAGCCAATAAGCCGGAGTGCACGGACGGCAGTACACTACACCACTGTAAACATTTAGAAAAGAAACAAAATCATCCAAGCAAAATTCAGGAGAAGGAAGAAAAATAGTTGGGGACATAAATGATGGCATTAGACAAGTACTTAGTGCGCGTGCATTTTAAATTATTTACTAACCCACACATTTGTGACAAGTATGACCAAAAATCAGTAACAGTATGTGCCAACAATAGGTCACAAGTTACTCATAGGCACATTATACACTAGAATTTTCATCATATCCCAGAAACCAGCATCAAGATATTGGTTAGACATTGCACTTTAGAGGCATCCACCTAGAAAAATAGAAACATTAGAACACATACACATACAAGAATATATATAAATGTCAACAATCATAAAAGTGTGATTAATTATTTCTTGAGGCATGTGATTTGTTCTTAAAGCTTGGGATTTCGTTTGAGGATGAGGCAATGTCCCGAACAACTAATGCAAGTTTTTCTACCAAATATGATATAAGTTCAGCAATGTGTCTCGTGTGTTCTTAATGTTAGAAATTAGATTTGTATAACAAAGAGCACCACTACTAGTATTTAGCAACAAAAAAATGTGGTTATTAAGTGCCCCAATCATGTACTAGAATGTAATGAATTAGTTTGTAGTTTTATAAAATGAACTATACAAAAGAATAAGAGTTTAGTATAAATATTATGTTTTCCTTGCCCTTCCAATGTCTTCTGCATCGTCTAGTTGACTGCCCGACTTAGTAGGTCACCCTCCGTCTACATAAGCAAAAAAAAGTAGCAAACAACAAACATCCTCGCAATTCCTATTTGTGCTCGTTTTACATACAATGTTGTCAAAGTACGCAATGCTAAAATATCACTTGATACGACATCCATGTTGAGAACGAGTTCCTTCACTCAACTTCCCAACCCTATGGTTGTTCTACTATTTTTCATAATGCATCTGTGTAATCGTAACTTTTCAGAAGTGGAACATTGATGGAGTTTCCGAGCTCATATATTTGTTTTTCTCGTTGGCAAGGCCATAAATGTATAAGTAATCACTTCTCAGATAGATTTTAGTTGTGGCGCTTCCGTTTCGCAACTCAAGAACAAACCATCTTGGTGGTTGCCTCAAAGTTGTTCTTTGATGTTCAAGAAGGTAGCAGCGATGTATTTGATCAAATTGTTCCTCTTTGGAATGATCCCAAACTAAGGATGATCACATGCCCGATCCCTCAAATAGTGAATGAAATGAGTGAACGAGTTCCTCATTTGGTTGGAATAAACCTCACGACCGAAATATTCTCAGAATCTTGTACTGATTTTCTACATCATATAAAAAGACATTAGTCCATCAAACTCTATATTAAATTGAAATTTACCTAAAATTAAGAATCAATATTGATTCCACAAGTGAGACACTGGTTTATGATACGTCTCAAACGTATCTATCATTTATTATGTTGCATGCTTGTTTCATATCAATGCAACATGCTTTATTATAGTTTTGTATCATTTTTATGCATTTTCTGGAACTAACCTATTAACAAGATGCCCAGTGCCAGTTCTTCTTTTATGATGTCTTGTTTCAGAAATCCTATTAAGGAAATATTCTCCGAAAGACCTGAAAAGAAGACGGAGTCCAAAGGGCAGCCGGAGAGGTGACCCAGGGTGGCCAGACGCCACCTAGGCGCGGCCAGAGGTGGGCGATACGTCTCAAACGTATCTATAATTTTTGATGTTCCATGCTGTTATTATACCAATTACTACATGTTTTATTTACACTTCATAGCATTTTTATGCATTTTCTGGGACTAACCTATTAACAAGATGCCGAAGTGCCAGTTCTTGTTTTCTGCTGTTTTTCTCCTTCAGAAAAGCTAGTCGCAAAATATTCTCGGAATTGGACGAAAATCAACGTGTGCAAATATCTCATCGGAAGACTCCAGAAGCCAGAAGGGGAGACGGATTGGGGCCATGAGGCAGCCACGCCACCCTAGGGCGCGGCAGGAGGTGGGCCCGTGCCCTGCCCTGGCGTGGCCACCTCGGGTGCCCTCCGACGCCGCCCTTTCGCCTATTTATTCCCGATCACCCAACAACCCTAAAAGGACCGATCATATTCCACGAAAAGTTCCGTCGCCGCCGCCGTCGTCAACCCTAGATCGGGAGGGTTCTGAAGCTCTTCCTGCACCCTGCCGGAGGGGAGATCCTCACCGGAGGCTTCTACACCGCCATGCCTGCCTCCGGAGTGATGCGTGAGTAGTTCATCCTTGGACTACGGGTCCATAGCAGTAGCTAGATGGTTGTCTCTCCACCTTGTACCTCCATGTTTAGATCTTGTGAGCTGCCTAACATGATCAAGATCATCTTATTGTAATGCTACATGTTGTGTTTGTTGGGATCCGATGAATATTGATACTATGAGCAAGTTGTTTATCAATCTATCTATTTATGTTGTTTATGATCTTGCATGCTCTCCGTTGCTAGTAGATGCTTTGGCCAAGTAGATGCTTGTAACTCCAAGAGGGAGTATTTATGCTAGATAGTGGGTTCATGCCTCCAGTAATCTGGGCTCGAGATGACAGAAACGACTAAGGTTTTGGATGTGCTGTTGCCACTAGGGATAAAACAATGCTGCATTGTCTATGTGTCATTTGCATTGTTTACATTACACACTTTACTTCATGCAATAATCTGTTGTTTGCAACTCAATACCGGAAGGGGTGCGGATGCTAACCGGAAGGTGGATTATTTAGGCATAGATGCGTTGGATAGCAAGTCTATGTACTTTGTTGTTGTTGTAATGCCCAATTAAATCTCATAATAATCATCTTGTCATATATTGCATTGTCATGCGCTCATTATTTGTCAATTGCCCAGCTGTAATTTGTTTACCCAACATGTTAGTTATCTTTTATGGAGAGACACCACTAGTGAACTATGGACCCTGGTCCATTTCCTCATACTGATAAAACCACCAATTGCAATCATTTGTTCTCTGTTACTTTCTACACTCATTACTGTTTTCCACACAATACGTTTAATCCTTTGTTTTCAGCAAGCCAGAGAGATTGACAACCTCTCTTTTTCGTCGTGGCAAAGTAGTTTGCTTGTGTTGTGTGCAGGTTCCACGTCAGTTGCGTCGCTGACAACCTTCTGAAGAACCTCCATGTCCTCCTGGTTCGATAAAACTTGGTCATATTTCAAGGGAAAACTGCTGCTGCACTACATCATACCTTCCTCTTGGGGTCTCCCAACGAACGTGTGTTGTCACGGTCAACAAGAAGATCTTCTGGTGCTGTTGCTGGGAAGTAATAAAATACGCTACCGTTAACACGCCATCAGTGGGCCCGTGCCTGGGGGTCGTCTGGCCCCTCGGGTGCCCCCGAAGCCGCCTCTTCGCCTATATATTCCCTTCATCCCGAAAACCCTAACTACCCTATCAAAATTCCAAAAAGATATTTGAGGCCGCCGTCGTTGCCAACCCTAGATCGTGAGGGTTCTGAATATCTTTTCGGCACCCTGCCAGAGGGGGAGATCATCACCAAAGGGATCTACACCATCGTGCCTGCCTCCGGAGTGATGCGTGAGTAATTCCATTGGACTACGGGTCCATAGTAGTTGGTATATAGTTGTCTCTTCTCCTTGTGCTAGCATGTTTAGATCTTGTGAGCTGGCTAACATGATCAAGATCATCTTTATGTAATGCTCCATGTTGTGTTTGCTGGGATCCGATGAATTGTGAAGTTATGATCAGGTTTGTTCATCTATCTATCTATATTTTTTATTTATGATCTTGCATTCTCTCCGATGCTAGTGGTTGCTTTGGCCAAGTAGTTGCTAGTGTTTCCAAGAGGGGTATTTATGCTAGATAGTGGGTTCATCCCTCCAATTGTCTGGGCTTGAGATGACAGAAACAGCTAAGACTTTGGATGTGTTGTTGCTACTAGGGATAAAACAGCGGTGTTTATTTCTACGTGTTATATTCATTGCTTACATTACACACTTTGCTTATTAGAATTATCTCTTGCTTGTAACTTAATACTTTCGAGTGACATAGATGCAGCTACAAGCGATTTATATATTTTGTTGTAATGCACAATTAAATATACAATGAACTTTTAACTTGTCATGATAGTATTGTCATGCCCTTACAATTTGTCAATCGCCTAGCTCTAATTTGTTTACCTAGCATGTTTGTGTATATGTTTTATGGAGAGACACCACTAGTGAACTGTGGATCCTGATTCATTTTTTAACATTGATTAAAACACTGTTTCCATTGTTTCCCACCATCATTTGCTCGTTATTCATTTTTGCATTTACATTTATTTTGCACAACATACTTTTAATCCTTTGTTTACAGCAAGCCAGTGAGTTTGACAACCTTCCTGTTTCGTTGGGGCAAAGTAGTTTGATTGCGTTGTGCGCAGGTCCACGTTAATCTACAAGCGCCAGAGTAGATTGACACCGTGTTGAATCTCCTCTAAGTCCTAATTGATTGATAACCTTGGTTTTGTTCACAAGGGAAAACTGTTGCTGCACTGCTTCATACCTTCCTCTTGTGGTTCTCAACGAACGTGTGATCCATGTCATCAGTGTGACAAATGTTAGAAGTATTTGTCAAATATCTATGCATGTAAGGGTATACCCATCACTTGTAAACAACAATTTGGTCAATCTATATCATGTCAAATTGTCAAATTGTTGTTTCGATTTAGTCAACATTCTACGGTCAGAGTCAGTGCTACTAGCAATCCCCACCTTGGTAATTAAGGTAGGGCATTAAATCACAGTCGCACACCCATAAATGACCTAATCCTTGCGTTCTATTTGCATTTAAAAATAGCTGCATTAATTAAAATGGAACTGACAAAGTATAGAGGAAAAATCAATCCTTACAAATCAAAATCTTCCCATCTGAGTATTTTTCTTGTTCTATCACTTGTACAGATCGGGCAAACACATACGGTCTACTTTGGTCATCGCAAACGTTTCTAGCGCGTCGCTATCCATGGGTGGCCGATTTCTTTATCGGGGTAGATCCAGGCCTACGGGGTTGGTGGCTATTGCGAGTCATTAACGCCTTATGGCAAGGGCTTTCTCCGCCGTCAAGATGTGTATGAACTCCTGGTGTTCTTCTTCTCTAGCAACGGGGAAGACGTGGATGCTTGTTGCGGCGATGGCGGTCTGCAGCAGTTTAATCGCTTGTTTTCTCTTAATGTTGCTTGTATTCGTGTCATCTCTGTATCTATACCAAGGTTTAAAGGCGTCACACAGGAGTCGCATAGTCGATGCTTAAGCGTCAGAGCGCCCTGAGATGGCAAGGCGTCGTGGCCACCTTAGTCTCTTGTGTATGGCATCCAGATTTGACCGTGAAGCGTCCAAGTCGTCGCTTAGGCGGGGAAGGCGTCGCTCTGGCTGAGTTTGGATGCCTTCGACATCGCTGGGCAGCTCGAGCGGGAAACATAAATTGGCGGGATGGGAAGGAAATTTGGGGGCACATTGGGGGGAAATAGATGGGGGAGAGAGTGGGGAACACACCCCTGATAGGAATCGATATGAGAGAGAGAGAGAGAGAAAGAGACGTGCTCTCCCCTCTCAGGCGGCCAGCTCCTCCTCCGCCAAATCTCGTCCTCCTCGGCCAGCTTCCGCCCTCCTCCGCCGGCCTCCCCTTCTCCGGCCAAGCTTCTGGGCCTCTCCTCCCCTGGCGCAGCCCTCTCCCAGCAGGGCAACAAGACACGTCTCCCCTATCTCCCCCATGGTCTCTTTCATCTCCGCCCTCACCTTCTCCTGTCTCTATTCTGCTTTGTTCTGCTTGTGGTGCCATGGTGTTGTACTATCGTGCTTGTTGTGATTGCCCGCTTGTGGCTCTAAGACGTCGCCTCGCCTTACGCTTTAAGCGCCTAGGTGGTGAGGCACCTCCCCCCCCCCCCCCCCCCCCCCCCCGCCTTAGGACGCCTTACCGACTTAAAAACCATGATATGTACTTTTATCAATACAAGTAATATATGCCTGCGGGCATACAATGTGAAAAACAAATAACAAAGAATTCTGAACTACATTTAATCTTCAAAAAAATTAAGCCACGTTTAGAACAATTATTTTTAATCCTTTCAAAGTTCCTAAGGGTGTCTCCAAAATAGGAATAAGCCCAGGCTATAAGGCATTAAGGTCGACCATAGAAAATAAACATTGTGGCGGCCTCAAAAAAAAAAATAAAAAAAAAATAAACATTGTGGCGTTCGCCTTAGTGGAAATTTCAGTATGGTAGCCCAAGGGATGGCATGATGTTCATAGCAGGGCCTTAATCGACTGCCACAACAGAGTTGTACTGCCTGCCTACACGCAACCTGCAACACAACTTCAGCTTACTGATCTGCTATTCGTTCTAAAACGGTAATAATTTCTGAAGACAACTTCTGAAATAATGACTAGCTAGCACCAACATTACATGTTAAACTTCAGAATATATTATGAATCTACTACAGCAATTTCACAGTGTGCCCAGGGTACAGATACTGTGTCTCTAATCAAAACTGAAAACAAACTCAGTAGCTTAATTGCCCATGCCAGAAGCAGGATCAGACACTCTGTGTAGCACAAAAACCCTCTTGCGTCATTGCTAATATGATTGGAGCATTCCTGAAATGCAGCAATCTTCTGTCGTCGGCAATATCCATATCAAAACCATGTGCCAAATGCAGCAACACCAGCAGTTCGCCAGCACCAGCAAGGGCCAAAACCAAGACATCAATGTAGCAGCATAGATTGGTCATCTGGCAGTAAAGATAGGCTCCGCGTCAGCGCTTGGTTGCGTTCTTCTCGCATACTTGATAAGCAGTCCTTCCGAAGACGCACCAGGTACACGCAAGTCCCTGAAACATAGAGGGAGAAAGATGTTTGCATGAGAATTACAATACAGAATTTGAACAAAAACTGCTGTGACGAATTATACCTGATGTAGGGCTGCAGGTCCTTCCATTCCCACCTTGGCCGCTCCTGGAATAGTGCAGCAAACCTCTCAGCTGGAGTCAATGGCAGATCGGCAACCCTGAAAGCATGCACCCAGGTCTCAGCCCCAAGCTTCTCATACAGCACTTCCCCTTCGAGCATCTGAGGATCTGCACGCATTCCTGAAGGGATGCTTCGCTCCCATTTATCCATGAAGCTGTTGAGCTTCATCTTTCCTGCGCTGAGTGCTCTCCGGCAAACTGCAAGCAGACCAGTTTCTCATCAAGGCTCCAACAACTCGCCTCTTCCTGCGTGACCTTTTTGCCGAATCTGTTGAGGCAGTGGGCTACAATCTTGCGCGTAAAGCCGTCGGACTCCATGACAGATAGCACAGCATTTTCTGGCATAGCATTTAACAGCCAATCGTGCAGCACGGAGTTGTGCAGAATCATGTCCAGAACCGTGTTCACGGAACTGACATCGACAGTCCTCCAGAACCCATCGATCTCAACAGCCGAGATGGCATTCAGCCCATCCAGCAGCTCGCTGTCGCTCGCCTGAACGAGCACGCAGAGGTCTTCCCACGTGTACAGCCCCTTGTTACGCTCGGGGCCATCTCCAAGATCCTCGTCGAGCACATAGGGCCTCTCCCTGAGAAGGCTCCTCAGCTTGTCGAGCCGTGGAGCGGTTCGGACCAACTCGATGCTCCCTGGCGCTGCTTTGATGATAGAAGCGGCCGCGTCAGATGTTGTGGTCGAATCCTCGTTGGCATGGTCTGGTCTTAAGCTTGGCGGGACTGCTTCACCCGGTGGTATTAGGAACATAGAGTTGGATGTGCCCACGAACTTCATGGCGTAGGTCGCCGAAGGCGTGCAGAGGACAGCTTCTTCTTCGGGGCGGCCCCGTACCGTCACCCTGTATCAATCAAGAGAACTCTTCATTAGAATTTCTCACAGATGGAAACCAAAAAAATCTACAGTAACAGTAGAACAGTAGTATAGCAGATAATGATTTCTCAACTGCATCTAGCGTACTGGACTAGTTCTGCAAGGATCTGATTAAATAATACGTCTGCGGAAGGTGTTGACTGTTTATTTGGCCAGACTCAGCTTCGGCTCAAGAACAATCAACGAACTAAGTTTTTTCCATGGTGATGCCCATTTCCACTGCTCGTGGTGTACTAATCTGGCTAATGGCAAGCATACAGAGAATCAAGTCCAACCTAAGTATTTACAACAATTGTTCTACGGATTTAACAGTGGATGGTCCTAATCGAGGATCTGAAGTCTGAATGAAGAGCACCGATCTAACTTCTGTGCATGGATTAAATCGAGAGCAGGGGCAGTCGAGGAGAGGGGCTTACCGGCCCTGTAGGAGGTCGGGGAGGAGGTCGTCGGCGGCCTCGAGGAGGATGAGGTCGTCGTGGGGGCCGAACTCCTGGTGGTAGCAGACGGAGAGCGAGGCACCGGCGCCGGAGAGGCCCAGCACCGCGTCGGCCCCGCCGCAGCCGCCGTCCCATCCCCTCCCGAGTTGGGCCTCCGCGTCCTCCATCGCCGCGTCCATGGATCGGATCCAGACGATTTACCCCTCTCTCTCTCTCTCTCTCTCTCTCTCTCTCTCTCTCTTCCGCGGGATTTTTCTCTCTGTTTTTTGTGTTTGTTGGATTTGGCGCGCTCTTTCGTTTTGGCGGACGAGTTTCGCGCGCGAAATGCTATGGTTGGTGGGGTCAGGTGGTCAGCCTGTGTAAAGGAGATGCCAGCGTATATTCCTAGATTACTAACTCTATCTAGGCTGATGCAAAAATGCTAAGGCTATGTTTGGTAGCGAAGTATTTTCAAAGTATTGCAAAAATACTTCAGTTTCCAAAATTACTGCAGTATGTAATACTTTGATGTGTTTGGCTATCACAAAAAAACGTTGTATTAATACTGCAGTTTCCCGAAAACTGACGTTTTCTCAACGTATTCAAAAGACAACTCGAGACCACTTTTTCGGAAACGGAGAACGCGAGGAAAACGACCCGCTCTGCTCGCTACGTTGGTTAGCCGCCGCCACCGCCGCCGCCGCCTCCTTGTTTCCTCGCGAGATCGGATCGTCGCCAGCCATGGGCAAGAGAAAAGACATCGATGGAGAGAAGAAAGGTGAGTGCTGCCTCTGTCCTCGTGTTTATTTCTGTTGATTCGAGCTGTCGAAGCTTTTCGCGGCTCCCAGGCCATCGGGCGACTGGCGCGGCGACGGTGCTTGTGGCGACAAGTGCTTGGCATGGCCATGGTGAGAGGACGGCCACCGGTTTGCGTTAGATCCGATGGTCCTAGGAAAGAGAGAGACCACGAGTTGCACGAGCCCAAGGGTGGCACAAGGCACTAGGCAGTGGTGACGGCCATTGTTGGGTACCTTCGTGCTGTGACCTGTGAGATACTATGTAGTTGTGACTCTACGGAGGAGATCGATTAGGCCTTGTTCTCGGTGGCGGTGCCATACTCGTTGGTGATGCAGACGTAGAGCACGTTGTGTCCCCGCAGGCGGCAGTAGCGCGCAAAGACGTCGGCGCTGAGCACGCAGCCGATGATGTTGCCCAGGTGCGGCAGCGCGCTCGTCACCAGGGAGTATAAGCTTCAGATCATCGAACTTCATAATCTATAATCTATAACCAGGGAGCACGCAGCCGATGATGTTGTACTGCTAATAACTAGCTGAGTGGGACTGTTGTCGATTTCTCTTGTTTACATAATCTATAATCAGTGCTCTCCAATTGTAAGATCTAATGCCAAAGATTTTTCAACTGCAGAAACTAAACCTAGAGCATCATGGACAGATGGGCAAACTGATATGCTCGTTTTTATGATGAAGGAGTACAATGACGCATCAAGATATCGTGCTCAGAATGGATGGACTAAGGAAGGTTGGAATTGCATGGCAGCACGCCTGAATAAACAGTTCCCCAGAGCTGATTTCACACTTAAACAAGTGAAAGATAGAGAGCAACGCTTGAAGAGAGATTATGGAATTGTCAAGTCCATTTTAGAAAAGAGTGGATTTGGTTGGGATCCTGACAAAAATGTTGCAACAGCCATTGATGAAAAATGGGATGAACTGACCGAAGAACAACGAAAGTGGAGATACAAAGAATTTCCACACTATGATGATTTGCATGGAATATATGAAGGTACGTTAGGACAACTACAAACTTCCAGAATCACCACCAGTAAAGAAGGCTAAAGATTCAAAAGGAAGTGATGAAGGCAAGCCTAAGAAAAGCAAGGATGTAGCTATTGACAATCTGGTTGCTGTCAGGAAAGAAGAACTTCAAACTTATAAGGAGTTGAAGACAAAGCAAATCGAAAGTTATAGAGATATGAAAATGGCACAGATGGAAAAAAAAAATGATCCTGACAAAGATCCTTATTGCATTGGCAATTGCATTGAAAAACTGAAGAATGTAGGAGACCTCACAGCATGTGAAAAGCTAAAGATGATTGAATATCTAAAACAAGATAGAGTGGACAGAGAAATTTTCATGAATGTGGATCATGACGTTGTTCTGGAGATGTACAAGAAAGTGCTTGCACGTGAAGTCTGAAGCTACATCGTTTTCATATCAATAAGGAAGCTCTTTTATACTTTATCATGATTAAGTGGTTCATTTTTCATTATTTAATTATTTTCTGCCAGCAAGGAACTTAGCACCATATGTTCTCCATTTTATTTGGTTCATGTAAACCCATATTTCAGTTTTAGGTGTATTCAGAACACATATGTACCCATTGGCTGCATAATATAGAATACATATTTTTTCCATCCTAAAATCCCTCTTACATCTCAGTTCATGACCCTCCAAGACTTCTTTTACGTACTTATCTCCTGTAAGTATGGAAGTATGAATACGTCGACAATTGCTTGAACCTCTCTTGTATTTCTGCAAGGCTTCGATGATGGCCAATTCATCATCTTCTCTTTGTTTGCGCTTTAAAAAATTCCCCCACATTGATGCAGCACTACTACAACCAGAGAAAATCAATTTCTGAAAACAGAACAATACATAAAACAGGGTGAATCCAAGAAAAGTAAAAGCATGCTTTCACCTGGGAGAATAAGCTTCAGATCATCGAACTTCAGCAAAACGTTCAGTCCAAATCAGTACCTATCAAATGGGAAAAGGTTCTCATTTAGTTATCTACTGTTGGTACTTTCATCAATGGAAAAATAGCACGGAGGGCGTTGACTCACGCAGCAGCCTTGGCGGTCGCGGATGGGGCGAATCAGCCTGAATCCAGCGGCGCCCTTCAAGCTCGCGAACGGGGCGGAGCAGCCGCACTCCGGCGGTAGGTTTCGAGGTCGCGGACGGGGGCGGAGCAGCCGCACTCCAGTCGCCGGCCGTAGCTTTCGAGGTCGCGGACGGGGCCGAGTGCCTGCGCTCGCCGGCCTTCGCGTTCGTGGTGGGTGGAGTAGCCTGTGAGAGGAACTGCAACACCTGGCCGACTCGTCAGGCGTGGTGGTAATGGCGAGCCAAGCTGGGCGTCATGGCGCGCCGGGCGGAAGAAGTGCGTGTTTTCCCGCAAGTTTGGAACAGAATTCCCTAACGGTAGCCACAATACGTAGCTAATTACAGCGCTAGCCAAACAGGTTACAGTATTCTCAATACTCCAAAATACTTCAGTTTGTCAATACTTTGGTAAGTTATGCCTACGGGCTAGAAAACTTCGGTTTAGAATACTTTGCTTTTTAAGATACTTCGCTACCAAACATAGCCTAACTCTATCTAGGCTCTGTATGTTTTACAGCCCAGCCATTTTCCCTTCTTTTTTTAAAGTCGATGGACCCTAGACTTCTTAATTCGAAGGATTTTCATATAATATTTGGCGAGCTGAAATCGCTAGGAATTTTCAAATGCTAGTACTTTGTTTTGGTGGACCGGATCCAATAAAATCCTTTTTCTAAGGATTTCATGGTGTGGGCAATGCACTTTTCAGAAGAAACTTATCAATTATTAAAATTTGTGGCGAGATTACTTTTTTTCATTGTTCTATGGATCAAATTTCAGTGCAAAGCATAATCCAATAAATTTACATTGTAATGTTCATCTTATATATCTCCCTAGCGTAGATTTTTACAATCCTACGAATCGAAGGGCCGTCAATTTCTATTTTTTTTCGCACTTATTTCATCTTGGGCCATTTTCCTCCCTTTCTCCTTCTACATGATGTCACGCCTAATGCGGTAGGTAATGATTGTTGACGGTAACAATTAATTAGTTATCATCATAGTGCAAAAAATGCAGCAAATTTCTAGGTAAATGTGAAGTAGTGACAAAACAACACGGGAGATGCATTTAGGCACCATTTGGGTGTGTGCATTGAGTCTTGGAATTCGGTATTAGAATTCCACTAGCCTGAAATCCTTAGTTTCACTTTTTAGTTTGTCTTGGCATTCAGGCTTGGAATTGGCCCATGATTGTCTTGGCAAAAGTATGTCTCACTCAATTTATACTATGCCCTTGAGATCGCTCAGAATCCGAGAACACATACCCCTTCGCTCATCTGAGCGTGTTCTCTTGACCTCCCCAACGACGCCCTTCCTATATCGCCTTGCTTCGTCTAGTGTCGCCCCACCATCCCGACCTCATCCATCCTTGCCTTGTCACGACTCCAGTGTTGTCTCCTTTTCCTGCCTAGTTGTCTGCGTCACCGAACTCGAGGAAAGTAATCCCATTCGATGGGGCTTGTGGTGCACCTCACTGATGTGAAACTTTTTCAAGACCTAGAGTTAGGGACAACACAAACCAATGTGCACCAAAGACACTCTCGTGACTTTAGGATAAGATGAAAATTTCTCTCACACATTTGATAACCCCCCATAGGCTACGTGTCATTGTCGATGGGCAGATATGCAATGAAGTATAATTCACAACTAAGTACTTAGTTTTAATGATGACAAAAGTGCAGACCTTATCAATATGTAAAATGAACTACATGGTGACACGAATTAAGTAAGCACTAAATGAACTATGTCGAATGGCTAGATTTACAATGAAATAATTGGATTTAGAGTGTGTTACGAACGAGAACAAATCAGCTTGGCGGTTGCTTTAGAGTTGTTCTTTGATGTTCAAGAAGGTAGCAGCGACACATTTGATCGAACTGTACCTTTTCTGATTTAATGTTCCCAAACTGAGGATGACCACATGCCCGATCACTCAAATAGTGAATGGAAATAAGACATTGGTTTTATCAAACTCTATTCTGTGGGAAGTACCTAAATTAAAACTCAATATTGGTTCCACATGTGACACGCTGGTTTGACAATGTTAGAAGTCTTTCAAATATCTATCACTTGAAAACAACGATGTGGTCAATCTATACCCTAAGTTAAATTGTTGTTCCGATTTACTCAGCATTCTACTGTGTGAAACAGTACTAGTAGCCATCCCCGGTTTGGTAATTAAGCTAGGGCATTATATCACAATCGCACACACACGCATAATCGACCTAATCCACACGTTGTATTTGCATGGAAAATAGATGTATTTAATTCAATGGAAATAACAAAGTATAGGTAAAATCAATGGTTAGAAGATCAAATTATCTTCCCATCTAAGTATTTTTCTTGTTCTCTGGGAGAGATCCCAAAACCTCTCATCTTGTCCTCATCAAATAATTCCTTAACCTTCATAATGATTTGTATTGAGCATTTCCAACATTGTTCAAGTTGTTCTCATAAATGCCTTCAGTGTGGCTTTTCTTTCCTTTAAGCTCAACTTGGTCTTCCTTAACTAGGATTTTTTTTTTGCATTTTTTTACCAACATATTCCACATGTTTCTTCCCAAAAATTATCCGCCCTTTCTGTTTTCTCTGCTCAGCGAGATCTGTTGCTCCAACGGTGCCGTCTTGGATATGCAGAAAGTGATCCCGCGTAAAACAATGCGTGGATAAGTTGGGTTCACTCCAAACACACAAATAGGAGAGAGTTTGACAACAAAAGAAAATATACATAATTACTTAAGGATGTCGTTAAAAGCTTCTCCTTGGGTGGGACGATGGGATCTGGATCTATCATGGTCCTTGAGTGGGATGGATGGAGGATGAAACCCTGGAGACAGAGAAGTGTCGCGCCCCTGCGCACTTGCTCATGCCGCGCCCATGTGCCCTTGCTGCCGCCGCCGCCGCCGCCTCCCTGGTCTCTCTATTCGCCTGCAGTCTAGGGTTCATGAGTGCTGCTCGACACACAACAATGTCCATCCCGACTTTGGCCAGGGATAAATTTCAAGAGGACAACCGAATTAGGACACATTGTTCTACTATTCCAAAGCCAATGAAATATAAGATTGCTGGTTTTCCTGATCCTAGCTGCCCCAAAGTTAAAAAATGCAAGCAAAAATTATAAATGGCGCATCTAAGTGAAACCTTTGGTACAACAAAGATACAAAGATTGACTAATTACTGAGCTGTAACATTCCAATGTTTGATGGAGCAGTATTAGCTAGAAATATAAGATTGCTGGTTTAGCTAGATTCTTGTGGGTTATAGCTATCACATATTACCCTTCCATTGGAACAAGTTATCCTAATGTATAGTTCCTCTTCTTAGGCTCCCTTCGGTTCATAGGACAGAGAAACTACAGGAATGGTAAAAACATAGGAATAGGAAAGAAATACAAGTGGAAAATAAAGGATTGAGAAATATTGGATAATCGTGTATGAGTGTGTTTGGTTCGCAGAAATGAAGACATAACAATGCACATACATGGAAATATGTGGCACACAGATAATATGTCTTAGTTAGTTAATGTAACTTTTTACAGTGTATAATATGGACGTGCATATGTCTCGGTCAATCGAGATTGAATTAAGTCTCGGTCGCTCAAATATGGTACATGAGCTTTATTCGGCTTTGTATGTACTGTTAGCGGCATGGCCTTGTACTTCTTAGTTGTTGGGCTGGTTGGGCCTTACTACTCCAGCAGTCCAGCTCACGATATGCAATTTCATATTTTTTTGCCATTTGAATACTCTACAACTGCATGAGAAAAAATACCCAAAAATTAAATACGTGTGAAATTGCACATTAAGGCCACTATTGTGCAATTTCATTTTTTGGCATTTGAATACTCTACAACTACATGAAAAAATACGCAAAAATTAAATACGTGTGCAATTGCACATTATGGCCACTATTGTGCAATCACATAGTTTTTTTTGGCATTTGAATACTCTACAACTACATGATAAAATATGCAAAAATTAAATACGTGTGCAATTGCACATTATTGGCCATAATATGCAATTGCGCATAGTCATAGTGCAAATTGCACGTGCAAAAAAGTATTAACGTACAATTGCATATTAGTTTCTAACTGCATAATAATGTGCACTTGCACACTGTTAATATTCAGATGCGATTACACAGAGGTTTTCATGTTCGATTATATTTCATGTCGAGTGCAATTCATATATTATTTATACAAATTGCATACTATTGTGTAATAACATAATAATTTCCAAAGTGAGCATTGAGAGTTTGGTTGCAATTCCATACTATTAATGTACAATTGCATTTAGATAGTTCATCTGCAAATTTCTTACCAACAAAATTCACAGCAAAAACTGGACAAGATTACCGGTGCCCCGTCCACCTACAAGCTGTAGATCCGCCACTTGATGGTCCTAATCGAGGATCTGAAGTCTGAATGAAGATCCATGGATATAACTTCTAAGGATGGATTAAATCGAAATCAGGGCAGTCGAGGAGAGGTGCTTACTGGCCCTGTAGGAGACCGGGGAGGATGACGTCGGCGGCCTCACGGAGGATGAGGTCGACTTGGGGGCCGAACTCAAACCAGTAGACGAGTTGAGATCTCAAACTAAACTGACCAGGAGAAGTCATATTTCGTGCTAGTTATTCAGTGAATCGGCTGGCATAATTCCAAGTTCAAAAAGTTGTTAGAATATGCAAGGGGCGAATAGTGAGTTGCCTACCTCCAAAAAATAGCATGACATAAGTAGCCTGAAATCATTATCGTTTGTTTTGCCTTTGCCTCGGTACACAATTTTGTAAGACTACATGACAAAATGCACTTAATAGACTAGAGACGTTACGGGTTTTATTACAGCGACGACTAAGAAGGCGACAAGGAGACACAAGGCTTGTAGAACACAAAATACACGTTATATCATGCTCACTTTGTGAAAGCTGAAGAAATGCACCGGAGTAGAAACAAATGCAGCAATTCAGAGGAATGGTCGGTACAAGCATTACTATTCCAGCACTACTTGATATAAGGCGTGTACAGCAAAAATGGAAATACTATTCCAACAAATTCATATCCATACATCACTAAGAGTTAAGCATACAGCGGTCTCGATTTCTAGATCGTTGTCCTCGGCCCAACCAGTCTCGAAGAAGTGACTTTCGGTTGGGATAGAATGATCGATACATATTGTTTGCCCTCGATTCAATATTAGCTCCCCCTTTATGTGCAGACATGACCCAATTGGCACCACAAGGGGCAATCGGTCCAACGGAAGGCGAAATTCCGTGCCGATACGCATACCTTCTTCACAGTCGGTGAAGGGGCAATCCTCCCACTCATCGGCGTCTCTGCTGAAGATTGTGGCCCCAACCTCAAATGTGTCGATGTATGCCGTAACATGACCATGCACCATGGCGAAAGGGTACAGCCATGGCAGGCGCACCATGAGCTCCAGATGGGCCTGCACGGCGTCACTTAGCACCGCACACGTCAGGTATAAAGAGCCCATGTTCGTTGTGATGGTTATGGTGTTGGGCTCATCGTGCCTGCCAAAATCCATTGGTGAATCATACGCTGCTGTGTAATACTCATCCGTCTCCGGGATAGATGCACTGATGCTGAAGCCGGTAAATGCCGAGATGGCATGACCTGCTCCAGTGATCCGCAGCTTATTCTGCATTCATATATATATATATATATATATATATATATATAATATATATATATATCACAATCTATTTAGCGTGTCGAGTACTTGAGTGAGAAGTAGAGAACAATCATACATATATATATATATATAAAGAACAATCATGCATATATATACCTTGAATTCAGAGGAGTCGGCGTGTGTTGTTAACCATTCTTTTTTCCGCGAGTTGAAATCCGCAACCGGATCCCAATCCCACTCCTCACGTCGGTAGAAATAGTTGGAAGCACGGCCATCGAAGATAGTAAGGGTGCCACTAAAGGGGAAGTCAGAATATGCAGCAAGTACCTCCACGAGGACTTGGCCCCTCAGTGTGGAACGCCGCGGCGGCGGGCTGTGGCGGCCAACTGACGGAGACAGTAGCACAGGTGCCGAGGATGCAGGTGGTGCTTCCGAGGAGGAACGGACGAGGTCGACCAGGCCCAGCACCGGTGGAGTAGCGAAGGGGCGAGGACGGACAATGGGGACGTTGGCAGCTGGCCGCCGGGAAAGGATGAAGGGAACCATCAGTCGCAGCGCCCAGGAGCAGACGAGACAAAAAGATGGAAAGGATGTTGGCAGCTCAGACTGTCCCGTCGGCGGCGATGGCTCCTCTGACATACTGGGCTAGCTCACACGGCGGCGGCGGCGGTTGGCAGGCCAAATCCTAGACAAGAAGACGCTGGTTTACGGCTGGCTAGCTGGCCCCCTTTGTTTATGGATCCGCACGGTGTCCGATCCGGGAACCACTAGGAGTCGGCAGGTGATCGGGTGATGGCTCGTTCCTCATAAGCGGAGGTGATCGCCAAATCCTAGACTAGTTGATGCTGGTTTACGGCTGGCTGGCTGGCCCCCTTTATTTCGGGATCCGCACGGTGTCCGATCCGGAAACCCCACCAAAACCAGCTCCCCTGATCCGATTAGAGGTAGATTTAGGCGGCGCTTGCCATGGTCGTGGACTCGTGGTAATGATCCTTGATCAGATAAACACTAAACTCTCGACCTAGGCACGAACCATGCATGCAGCACGTGGTGGGGAGGCTAGCGCGCAACGAAATTTCCAAGGTTCGGGAGTAGCAAAAGACATTCTTGATTTCAATGTAAAATTAGGAAGAACTTGCAACGTTTCCAAATCTTAATCTTACATAAGGTAAAATCTAGAACACGTTGTGCCAAATGGGGTAAGCAGAACAAATTCCTAATAAACTGGGTAACTAGTGTCACAAATGGCAAACTAGCTAGGGGGTAAAAAAACAATGGATTTTACTCTCTTTATGAAGGAAAGCCATGTCATGCTTTATTAATTCGAAATCAAAGATACACCCTATGTCCTCAAATATTAGCCCACCGAAACGTCTTATACATGAGGACAAAGGTAGTACATTGTTCACAATTAGAGCATCCACGGCGGGGCGCTTAGGCCTCAACGCTATGATGATAATCCCGACCAATCCGACAGTTGTGAACTCAAATCCTGGCGTCAGTGTGGCATCACTGCAGGACGGTTCACGGTGGCTGGTCTAGTGGAGCAGATCATGGCGGATTGGAAGCTCTGGAAGGATGCTGGCCCGGGAGTTAACAATTCTTTTACGAGAGTAGTTCATTAGTTTCTTTGTAAGTGGAGCCGGGTGTGTTGGTGGTGTGTACTGGCATGTTGGACGTGGCTGTCCCTGCCAGTTTTGTATTATTCTGTTCAAACTCTTCTATAAAATAAGGTACGCACTTTGTGTACTCGCTAAAAAAAGTGTGGCATCACTGCCAAAGTATGCGTCGGTTGCTAGGCCTTTCCTTTTGGTAACCAAAGGCAGCCGGAGACCAGCAACAATAGGTCATTATCATCTCGATTAAGCTTTCTGCATTACAGGTGGAGTCTCTTATCTATATTATTTTCTCTAAGTATCTGAATTTTTGTATTTAAGCGCATACACAAGGACTCGGCACTATAGATGCTCTTACAGCTCTAATGGAATGTACAACGGGGGCGCTTAGAGCAGGCGCCAGGTGATTCCGAGCAGTTAGGCCGGAATCAATATTTAGTCGCCGGTGCTTCTATTTCCTTTTTCCCTGGTCATAAGTAGGCGTCAGGCGCTAGGAAGGCCCTACCGAGCCCAGCGATGATCATGTACCGCAAAATCTAATTTATTGGGAGCGTTTGGGTGATAGCATTGGAGACTAGGAACGTTAGCGCCAATATTTTAATTTAAGCGGCCGTAGGCAATTAGGGTTGGAGAAAGAGACTCTTAATCAGACGCTACATCATTCATTAATTATTTTTTTATTTCTTAAAGGTAGGTACAAGCGCTTTCCACTATACATGCATGGCCTAATATAAATGGGAGGATCACAATGTCACACACCATAGTCTATATATATTTTTTAGTTCTTGAGCTGCCGACCCGATGTGATTCCCTCCAGCAGCAAGCTCCTCCGACCTGCAGCAAGCCCCTCTGCATGGCCTCCCTCATCCCTGAGCGTAGGACATGCCTAGGTATGCAGTTGCTGGCTTGCTGCAAATTTTGCAGCACTTGCCTGTCCATGTTTCATCTGTTCTAGCAATACATTTTACCATATTCGAAAATATAGTGAAAGTTGCAACAACTCTGTCGATAGCCAGTATAGCCTAGAACAAGACAATGTGATAACACTTAACAAAGGGAGGGATCCAGAGCTTCATCAAGACCTAACATCGGTGGTACATTTTATAAATTCGGATTCATCGACGACACACATCTGAGCCATCCGCCACTGCTGCCTTTCGGCTCAGCCCATCCGAACATTTACCCGCCACCGGCACTACCACACCTTGTGGCCGATCCTCTGTAACTAGCACCACTCTAGGCAGAACGTCGAGTAAGCAACTCTCGCGCGGGAGTGGGAGGAGGAGAGACGCCAACGCCTCATTAGGGAGGTGCTTCTCATTAGGTATGTTAGCTATAGCATGATTCCGCCATGCTATATGGCAGAGACGTGAGGCGAGCATAGGGATTGGGGGAGGTGAAATCAGGGAGCGAATGGAGCCACGAAAGAGGGGGGAACACTACCGCCAACTCGCCCTGCATGTTCCTCTTTCCTTCCCGACGGGGTCTCGACCGAGGCACCTAAGACAATAGGGAAGAACGGGGATCGAGGAAAACCACCTAGGGGATCGGGGAGGCACACAAAGAAAGAGTTGGCCGGCGGGGGTCTATGCCCATATGGATTATTTTCCACTTTCGTAGCATCCTGATAGATGAATCCTGCCAGTCAGAAAAACAATCAAACCATGATCAGTGGACTATTTGGGCAATCTGTGACAACTCGCCTCATAACTGGTAGCTAGGTATTAGCAAAAAACAATCAAAATAGACCTGCTTCGGTCCTTCGCCCTAAACCCATAAACGTATATTAGACCGTACAAGCCTATAGCCTATTGATCTGTGCTGAGCCGAGCCGACCTGGACTCACTGTTTTTTTTTGTCGCTGGAGCCGACCCGATCTGGGACTCGTCGACGCACGCTCGCTTGTAGGAAAAAGAAAAATTAGTGTTGATGTGATTCGAACCTAGGTGTCACGAGCGCACGCAAGGCGCAAAGCCGCTGGGCTACATGTGCCTCGCTGATTGAGAAAGCATCTCGCTAATTAATATTGTGAATTTCCGTGTCCTTTTTGGAAGCACAGCCTATACAACCGAAACTGCTCCTTCTAGGGATAATATTTCCAACATTTTTTATCATTAATCATAGAAATTGAGTACCAAATCATTCAAAAGTAATTTAAAAAAATTAACAACATGAAATAAAATATAGATAAACTCATTTTCATAAAAAACATGATGATTATAGCACAATAATAAATATCAAAAAATACAAGACATTGTGTGCATCTTGTATGCTCTCCTAGCGGGAGCATGGGGCGGGGCGTGGCCGGCGGCGGGAGCATCGAGCCGTAGCCTTCTTTTCTTGCTATTTTCGCAGACTCTCTGTTCTCTGGATGGTATCGAAAATAACATATTGTATCGCTTCGCTCGTATGAAATGTATTGGACCCACATGCACGAGCACTAGTACAAACTTGACTAAGCTAGACGGAAATCAGAGCCGGTCGGATTGAAAATAAAAATCATCGTCTGGGACAGCCACCTTAAACGACCGTTATTTTGTGTCCGTCTCTAATTTGAGCTACGATGGTTATTATTTACGTTTCCAAAAATCGGCAAAAAATCCCAGATACAGATATTTATGATCTACAAGTCTGCAAATTTTCAACGTGAAATACGTTGTATTATGGTCTGAGAAAAAATGACAAGTTAGTGGATCTGGGTGATGAACAATATGCGGATTCAAAATTTTGAATTTTTGCCGATTTGTCTTTTTTGTATCCCAAAATACAATGAGTTTTGTTTTAAAATTTTGCAGGCTTGTAGATCTAGACAATATCTACCACTGGTATTTTTTTCATGATTTTTGGAAACTGCCGATTTTGAATTTTTTTAAACGAGCTACATGGAGCTCGGGCTCCATTTAGACTTTTCGGTGTGTTCCACAACATGCAACCTAGCTAGGAGTGTAACATGTGGGTCCCACATGATAGTTTTAGGTCAAGATGTCTACAGATGGTGCATGTGGGTCCTAAAGTCTAGTAGGTCATATAGGTATGTATCTACCACCTCAGGGATATGTGGACCCACCTGCACCACCCTAGCCATCTTGACTCAAGCACATCTGGCACATGTGGACCCACATGCAATAGTCAAAACCATCTACTTGTATATCTAGCATCTTTGGGTCATGTGGACCCACATGCAACACCGCTAGCTATGTTTGCATGTTGTGGGACCTACATGATAGTCTTACGTCAAACTGTATAGGGTTGGTGCATCTGGGTCCAAATGCTAGTAGGTCACATAGTTATATATCTACGACCTTTGTGACATGTGGACCCACATGCGATAGTTATAGTCATCTAGTTGTATATCTACCACCTTTTGGACATGTGGACCCACAAGACATTGTGTGCATCTTGTATGCTCTCCTAGTGGGAACATGGGGCAAGGCGTGGCCGGCGGCGAGAGCATCGAGCCGTAGCCTTTTTTTCTTGCTATTTTCATTGACTCTCTGTTCTCTGAATGGTATCGAAAATAACATATTGTATCGCTTCGCTCGTATGGAATGTATTGCACCCACATGCATGAGCACTAGTACAAACTTGACTAAGCTAGACGGAAATCAGAGTCGGTCGGACTGAAAATAAAAACCATCGTCTGGGAACATCCACCTTAAACGACCGTTATTTTGTGCCCGTCTCTAATTTGAGCTACGACGGTTATTATTTACGCCCGTCTCTAATCACATACGCATCCGAGACGGTCAGGAAAAGTACCTGACGCAGAAGTATTGCAGACGGCCATGAAAGTTACGCGTCGCTGATAATAAAACTTTTGAGACGGCTAATAAAATTAACCGGCACTAACTTATATATGCAAAAGTAAAATATGTTCATATAGAGAGTAGCAATTAAACCTAACACAAATTCACAGGCACACACACATACATAGAGCATATTGTTTGAAGCAAATCAAGCTATATCTAGTTAATCCTTCTAATTTACTAGTTAATTAACCGGTCGGCCGTGAGATCATGATCTTGTGGGCTGTGCAGGTATAGGCGCGCCGCGTGGATTACCAACTATTGTCAATCTCGTTGGGCTTGTCGACGATCCAGCCAATACTCCTACTCGGTGCACCCGAGCAAGCAGCACCGTCGTCACCACCCGAGCAACCAGCGCCTGCAGCACCACTCGAGCCACCTGCTAGGTGTGTTGCATGTGGCTCCACATGTCACATATGTGCTAGGTCAAGATGGTTATGGGTGTTTCATGTGGGTCCACATGTCAGAAAGGTGGTAGATACATACCTATATACATGACCTACTAGACATTTGAACAACTATCATGTAGTGACGTGTTTTGACTCCCGAGCACCATGTAGCTTGTTTTTTTTATAAAAAAAAATGCATTTTTACGTTTCCAAAAATCGGCAAAAAAATCCCAGATACAGATATTTATATGATCTACAAGTTTGCAAAGTTTCAACGTGAAATACGTTGTATTATGGTCTGAGCAAAAATGACAAGTTAGTGGATCTGGGTGATGAACAATATCAAGATTCAAAATTTTGAATTTTTGCCGATTTGTCTTTTTTTGTAGCCCAAAATACAACGGGTTTTGTTTTAAAATTTTGCAGGCTTGTAGATCTAGACAATATCTACCACTGGTATTTTTTTCATGATTTTTGGAAACTGAAAAGTGCCGATTTTGATTTTTCTTTAAACGAGCTACATGGAGCTCGGGCTCCATTTAGACTTTTCGGTGTGTTCCACGACATGCAACCTAGCTAGGGGTGTAACATGTGGGTCCCACATGTTAGTTCTAAGTCAAGATGTCTACAGATGGTGCATGTGGGTCCTAAAGTCTAGTAGGTCATATAGGTATGTACCTACCACCTCTGAGATATGTGGACCCACCTGCACCACCCTAGCCATCTTGACTCAAGCACATCTGGCACATGTGGACCCACATGCAATAGTCAAAGCCATCTACTTGTATATCTAGCATCTTTGGGTCATGTGGACCCACATGCAACACCGCTAGCTATGTTCGCATGTTGTGGGACCTGCATGATAGTCTTACGTCAAACTGTATAGGGCTGGTGCATGTGGGTCCAAATGCTAGTAGATCACATAGTTATATATCTACGACCTTTATGACATGTGGACCCACATGAAACATCCCTAGCCACCTTGACCTAGCACACATGGGACATGTGGACCCACATGCGATAGTTAGAGTCATCTAGTTGTATATCTACCACCTTTTGGACATGTGGACCCACAAGACATTGTGTGCATCTTGTATGCTCTCCTAGCGGGAGCATGGGGCAAGGCGTGGCCGGCGGGGGAGCATCGAGCCGTAGCCTTCTTTTCTTGCTATTTTCATTGACTCTCTGTTCTCTGGATGGTATCAAAAATAACATATTGTATCGCTTCGCTCGTATGGAATGTGTTGGACCCACATGCATGAGCACTAGTACAAACTTGACTAAGCTAGACGGAAATCAGAGTCGGTCGGACTGAAAATAAAAACCATCGTCTGGGAACAGCCACCTTAAACGACCGTTATTTTGTGTCCGTCTCTAATTTGAGCTACGATGGTTATTATTTACGCCCGTCTCTAATCACATACGCATCCGAGATGGTCAGGAAAAGTACCTGGCGCAGAAGTATTGCAGACGGCCATGAAAGCTACGCGCCGCTGATAATAAAACTTTTGAGACGGCTAATAAAATTAACCGGCACTAACTTATATATGCAAAAGTAAAATATGTTCATATAGAGAGTAGCAATTAAACCTAACACAAATTCACAGGCACACACACATACAAACATAGAGCATATTGTTTGAAGCAAATCAAGCTATATCTAGTTAATCCTTCTAATTTACTACTTTATTAACCGGCCGGCCGGGAGATCATGATCTTGTGGGCTGTGCAGGTATAGGCGCGCCGCGTGGATTACCAACTATTGTCAATCTCGTCGGGCTTGTCGACGATCCAGCCAGTACTCCTACTCGGTGCACCCGAGCAAGCAGCGCCGTCGTCACCACCCGAGCCACCAGCGCCTGCAGCACCACTCGAGCCACCTGCTAGGTGTGTTGCATGTGGCTCCACAAGGCACATATGTGCTAGGTCAAGATGGTTATGGGTGTTTTATGTGGGTCCACATGTCAGAAAGGTGGTAGATACATACCTATATACATGACCTACTAGACATTTGAATCCACGTGCACCAGACCTAGACAACTTTATCTACAACTATCATGTAGTGAGGTGTTTTGACTCCCGAGCACCATGTAGCTCGTTTTTAAAAAAAATAAAAAATGCATTTTTACGTTTCCAAAAATCGGCAAAAAAATCCCAGATACAGATATTTATATGATCTACAAGTTTGCAAAGTTTCAACGTGAAATACGTTGTATTATGGTCTGAGCAAAAATGACAAGTTAGTGGATCTGGGTGATGAACAATATCAAGATTCAAAATTTTGAATTTTTGCCGATTTGTCTTTTTTTGTAGCCCAAAATACAACAGGTTTTGTTTTAAAATTTTACAGGCTTGTAGATCTAGACAATATCTACCACTGGTATTTTTTTTCATGATTTTTGGAAACTGAAAAGTGCCGATTTTGATTTTTTTTTTTAAACGAGCTACATGGAGTTCGGGCTCCATTTAGATTTTTCGGTGTGTTCCACAACATGCAACCTAGCTAGGAGTGTAACATGTGGGTCCCACATGTTAGTTCTAAGTCAAGATGTCTACAGATGGTGCATGTGGGTCCTAAAGTCTAGTAGGTCATATAGGTATGTACCTACCACCTTTGAGTTATGTGGACCCACCTGCACCACCCTAGCCATCATGACTCAAGCACATCTGGCACATGTGGACCCATATGCAATAGTCAAAGCCATCTACTTGTATATCTAGCATCTTTGGGTCATGTGGACCCACATGCAACACCGCTAGCTATGTTTGCATGTTGTGGGACCTGCATGATAGTCTTACGTCAAACTGTATAGGGCTGGTGCATGTGGGTCCAAATGCTAGTAGGTCACATAGTTATATATCTACGACCTTTGTGACATGTGGACCCATATGGAACATCCCTAGCCACCTTGACCTAGCACACGTGGGACATGTGGACCCACATGCGATAGTTATAGTCATCTAGTTGTATATCTACCACCTTTTGGACATGTGGACCCACATGTTATTCGTGTTTTCAAATGTTTCAAACACATTTTGTTGTTGTTGTTGTTGTCATTATTTATATTTTTGTTGAAATAGGTGATGATTTTTGTCACAAATGAATCTGTAGCAAAAAAACATTGCTCAAACCACTTTCTTATGTTGCGAGAACACTTTTTTTTGTAATCGTTTGTGATTTTTGTTGAAACGGTTGGTGATTTTTGTTGCAAGGCAATGTGCAGCAAAAATAAATTTTGCGTAACCATTTTTTTTTGTAACATTACCTTTTTTTCAGAAATGTTCCAATAATTTGTCGCTTATATTTATTTTTTTGTTCATGGGATTTGTTTTCTATCGGTGTTATGAACTACTGTTGCAATGCAACTGTGACTTAAAAAAAATCATGTTGTATTTTTTATTTTTTTTCCCATGAGATATCGTGTTTATTTTCGTGAGGGGAAGAATATCAATAAAGTTTTTAATTGTAGTGCCATGTACCGAGCAGCTAGCATTAATCCGAGGCAAGCATGAGCTGGCCATGCTAGGATTGAGAGATTTTTTTTAAATAATATGATTTTAAATGCGAATTTCAGACAGTAGCATGCGGGCAGACGAAATTTGAGAAGTAGCGCGCCGTCGGTCCCGAGCGGGCCGAAAGTCGACTTTCGGTTGCCTCCAGGCCGAAAGTGTGCTGTCGGCGAGCTAGAAGACGAGGGTTGCATGCGCTGTACGGGCGGCAGGCCGGGGCCCGCGACTTTTGGCACGGAGCGAGCCGAATGTGGACTTTCGGCCTACAGCAGGCCCAAAGCTGAGCTGGCGTGCATGCAGTAATAATTGCTAGAGGAGGCAGCGATTCAGCTTGCGTGCATGCATAACTACTTCTCACCCATCCCTCGTAGAAAGGCCATCTTTTTCTAGCTTAAGTTTTAAAGATCATCACTGCATCATGCATAACAGTGCTGCAACTTGCATGGAACACAAGGGAATCTTATCCGCCAACTCAGCTTTCGGCCAGCTGCAGGCCGAAAGTCCAAAGTCGCGGGCCCCGGTCTGCCGCCGTGCAGCGCATGCAGCCCGACAGCACACTTTCGGTCTATAGGCGGCCGAAAGTCGACTTTCGGCCCGCTCGGGACCGACGGCGCGCTACTTCTCAAATTTCGTCTGCGCGCATGCTACTGTCCGAAATTCACATTTAAAATCATATTATTTAAAAAAAAATCTCCTAGGATTGATGTGTTGCATTTGCAATTTTGCATGCATCGGTGCATCATGCATGCAAACAAGGCGGGCGGCAGCATGAGAAAAAGTGACAGAAGCACGAGTCAGGCCCCAATAGCATGCAGCGCTCTACCAGCCTGGAAAGCCTAAAAGCGAGCGTGTCTGGGCGGTGATTTCCAATCGGCCTGCCGCGCGCCATGAAAAATTCAATTATGTTTCGATAAGATGTATAATACGTCACTGACAAATATATAGCGCAGTGGCTTTGCATCCTGTGCAGCGCCTGGGAGACCCAGGTTCGAGTACCCGCCCACGTCCATTAATTAAATTCATTTTTCCCCGGCTCGCGATCTGGGCTCAGCTTGGGCTCTAGCCACTCGAATCGATCGGCTCATAGGTTCGAGTACCCGCCCACGTCCATTAATTAAATTCATTTTTCCCGGCTCGCGATCTGGGCTCTAGCCACTCGAATCGATCGGCTCATATGGATTATACTTAACTTAATGTATTATACGTTTAGTGTGAAGGGGTATCGTGTAATCTCGGCCATTAATGTGTCTAAGGGAGAAGGACTGAAGTGGAAGTGCAGTCAAAATAGGTACTAACCATTTATCCTAGCCTCAATTGTGATGGAAAAATGCAATTTACTCTGTTGGGGAGAACGTGAGGGGTGGGAAGAGACAAGAGAGAATCGAAAAGATATGTACCACGTAGTTTGAATCCAACAACATATAGGAAGTTTGAGGATCGAGGGTAAGAATTTTTACAAAATGTTGTGAACATAGAAATTTTGTAAATCAATTTAACACGTATCGTCATATATACTTGACTGAATAGTATCTAGGTTACAAGTTCGGAGGGTCTAGCCACATGGGCGTATTTCCCCATCCCTTCATGTAATACCCTGTTCGCCTAAGCCATCCCCGATGTTCTGGTCTTCTCTGTGATACATAAGGCGACCATTGTCCAATTTTAACGAGTACACTTTGTCACCACACAAGTTACTTATTGCAGAGTTAGTAGCTTTAGAGTAGTAGATATGGTTTCTTTCAAATCCGCGAAGCTCGGAGCCCACGTGCACTGCCTTACACCTTGCCGGCCCCAAGAACAAGGCATACTCGCCGAAGCTCGACATCTCTACCCACTTGTGTTGGTAAGCGTCGCCGATGTCGGCATCGACAAGCTCGAACACCTTGAAGAAAGGTTCACGGTTGGACAACCAGCGGGTCCTTATTGCCATCGATGGCTTGCCATCTAACTCGACGATGTAACAGTCGTTGTATGTTACAGTCGTAACGTGGTTCCTTTGGATGGATAGCTGGTGGGTGGATATGACCATGGGCGAGCCGTTTTCCTGCATGCCGATTTTAAACCTGACCAGCTCATGATAAGGGTACACATGGCCGTAGAGTTCACCATTGCAGAAGGCGATGTCGGTGAACATTTTATTATCCCAACCATGCTTGGTCCACCCGCTGCCACAGCCAACCTTGCATAGCGCAATGTTCCTCAAGCCGTTGGTGATGGTGGCGAGGATACAACCCTTTGAAGAGGTCGGGTCATCCGAAAATATGACATGACAGATAGGATTCCACCGGAAATCGTACCACGGATCTTCTGGCCACGGGTAGCATACCCCGCCTCGGCGCCAGAGAAGAGGTTTACGAGCATGAGTTCGCGCGTGCCATAATCTAAGGCGGCGACCCAGCCACCTTCGTGCGAGCCCATGAAACACTTGTCGGCCACCTTGTCCGGGACGCGCATGGCCCAACTATCATCGGGGCCACCGCCACACAGTTGCTTCACCCCGCCTGTCTTGATCCGCGGCGACACGAGAAGAAGCGGGGCCGCAGGCGGTGCTGGGAGCCGTGCCGTGGTGGCGCGCCATGGCCTGCAGACGGCGGCGAGGCGCACGCGGTCACGCAAGGATGTGATCTTGAAGCGGATGTTGCCCAGGATGTCGTCGGGGAGGTCGGACCACCGCGCTGCCAGCGCCGATGACGATCCTGCGCTGCCGTCGCCTGTGCGAGCGGTCTTTGTCGTCGTCGTCATCTCGTACAGTCGTACGTCTCTGGGTCAATTAGGTGTATCGGCAGGTATATAAGTACTAGAGGTCCTTGCTTCCCGAGGTATGTTTCCGTTTCCAGGGTCGATCCGTATTCTCCATCTCATCTGCTGCATCTCGTTTTTTTTTTTTTTTTTGACGATGCTCTGCTGCATCTCGTGTGAGATACTAACTCATAGGCGGTAGCAGGAGCTGGACTCGACGCAGCGCCATTGACACGCTTCGGACGACGTTTCGCGCTGGTGGGCTTCTTCTGTCGGCCGGCGTGCCGTGTTGTTTGTGACGCGTTGTGGCCGGATCAAGCCCATCTGTCGACTAGCCACAGAGATTTCTTCTTTCTTGTTCATCGTTTCCAAACATTACCAATTCTAGCGGCATTTGTTCCCTAGCAATCTTAGAGAAAAAATCCTTTCCTTTCCTTCGTTTCTACTACTGTAGTATAGTCTTTTTCTTTCCGTGGTAGATCGATGGGACGAGTTCTTCTTTTTGCGTAAACAAAGGTGGGCAGCACTCCTGCCAAGTTTTCGAAAAAAAAAAAAGAAAAAAAAAAAAGGTGGGCAGGGCGAACCATCAATTTGTCGCCGCCATGCGTCGGTCTACACGATGAAGCCGGCCAGCAGCAACCGGCCGGCAGAGGTCTTCATGCAGCGGCGAGGCCGCGGCGAGACGTCCTGGGTGCTGCCGTACCGATCGAATACCGTTTGAGAGACTACCTTCTCGCTGCTGCCCGTGGCGTTCCCCCGCGAGGTGACGCAGGTGTTCGACGCCATCCTCCTCGGCGCCGGCCCGCAAGCCGACATGTCGAGCGTCGAGGTCGACGATGGCGACCTGAACCCCGACGACGGCGCGATCTCAGTCTCTGTGGCGCACGTTGGCGAGAGGATACCCCTTCGTCCCGGTCGGCCGCCCGTACGTGGACCTCAGGATGTTCGACGGTTTCCGGCGTCGCGTTACGAGATAGAGATCAACGACGGGGACCAGAAGCTGAAATACAAACATGTAGATATATGGAGTATAACCCTGTGATCCTGTGGATTTTTTTTAGGAAAACATCAACACTCTGCTGTATATTTTTTACTATCAATTTTTTGTACCTACATCTGTAGGTTCTGTCGCCTTCTGGGCCATTCAACGGTCCGAGGATACTAGGAATTGGACCAAAGTGACCTTCAAGCCGGACTTCACTGTTTTCAATCTAATTATCAAAAGCGACGTTCCAGATATCCAACACACTGTCTCGAAGAGGTCGTTGACATTGCTGGAACCATGGGTGGAACCAGGGCCGTCTCGACAAATTTGGGGCCCTAGAGCGAAATGCAAAATGGGACCAAAATTTAACAATTGTTCAACGACTATATAAGTAAATTATACCACGACTTAATCATTTAACTTCATAACGTGTTATTTTGTACAATATCTAGAAATTTATCAAACATTAATACAAAAAAGTGCAAAGGTAATACTTAAGTTAACTTCATGTTCTACCATAAAGAAACGTTCATGTTCTACTTATTGAAATGGAACTTTTCTAGTGCTTGTAAAATTAACACTTAACCACACAAACCACCAATAGTTTGTAACATTTGCCAACCCGGTCTGTCCAAGAAAAAAAATATCCTTTTACTAACTGAAAATCCAAAACAGCTGATCGCCAATCAGCCATATGCATATTCTTTTTCACTGATGAATAACAGAAGCATGTGCATTATTTTTCTTATTTAGTTGACACCTCCAATCAGCAATAACCTCATAATCTAGCTAGGGCCACTTCTTTTGAGCTTATGCTTATGCATAAGCTAGCTTATGAAACTGTTGTGGGGAGAAACTGTCGTGGGGAGAAGCTCCTAGAAACTGGTCGGGACACTTCTTTTGAGCTTGTGCAGTTTTGGCTTCTTCGACGTGTTGGGTTGTGAGATGTCTATAACGCCCCTAAATTTGATTTCACGCATAGTAAAAGCGATGATATATTACATATTACGTAATAATAAGTAAAAGAAAAGGTAGATGATAATAAAAAGATACTTTCGTAGTATAATTTCAGTACATGCCAAAATAAAAGAAAAGTCATAGTAATTAAAAATTACAACAACCATAATTTCTCAAGCAACAATTCCTTGGGCGATGCTTTGTCGGAGTGTTGCCATGGCAATATCAGATGAGGAGGGAGCAGGTCCACCGACATGAGATGCGCTCTCCTCGTGGACATATGCGCATCGCTCAAACTGCTCGAAATGTTGATCATAACAAAGGTTCAACAAATAAACATAGGTTCATTACAGTACAAGTTCTAACCAAACATAAGTTCATGAATGTTACAAACTGAAAGCATAACCAAGCATAAATGACATGTTTTTAGTGTTTGGTGTTTTTGACTTTTGGTGTTTTTGACTTTACCATCTAGATGCACAACAATATGCTTATTATTCATCAATTTGACTAAGAGGAGACATGTTCATATTACACAAAAACTGAACTTATAATCTACAAAAACTGAACATATAATCTACAAAGACATGTTCATAATCTACATATAATCTACAAAAACAGCACAAACTGAGCAGCATATTGGGAGGTCGAGTAACATCTAATCACGGCCATCTCTATTCAGCAAAAAAATTGAAGGGGCGAGCTGGTTACCGGCGGCTGGGAGGTTGACATCGTCCGCGGCGGGGGTTTGGCGAGCTTGTCGGCGACGCCTGGACGAGCTGCTCGGCGACGGTTGGAGGAGCTCGGCCGGCGGCGGTCGTAGGAGCCGGGGCGAGCAGCTGGGGCGAGCTCGGTCGGCGGAGAAGCTTGGATGCGGGGCGCGGTCAGCAAAGCCCAGATGCGGGGCGCCGGGGATGGAGAGGAGGCGGTCGCGGCGAGGAGAGGCAGGGGGCCGGCCGGGGATGGAGTCCTGGACGGCGGCGGCGTGGAGAGAAAGGGGTGGGGGCGCGCCGGCGGCTCACTGCCTCGCCGATCCCATTGCCGTTCCCATCGGGCGAGAAAAGGAAAAAAGAGAGAGAGAGCAGCGAGTCGGGTCGGGGAGTTGACCGCTTCGACCCCTTTCGTGTGTTTTCCTGCGGTGGCAGGCATTCTGTAAATAAAACGAGATCGAGGGGCAAGCCTCCTTACCGCTTCGACCCCTTTGCGGGAAACTGCGCAGAAACACCCTCGACCAGCTTCTCCAAACGTGAAGGATATCAGTTTCGCGGTGGAAAAAAGCAGTGGAGGAGCTGGAGACTTCTTTTGAGTTTCTGCGGTTTGGGACCCCGAATCTGCCTAGAAGCTCCAAAAGAAGTGGCCCCTAAACGGTGATGATGATGCTTAGCTTACACTGTACCACGCATCGTGGATCCTTCCACTAATTCTAACTTCCTGATCTGACATGCGCCATAGGAGCAAGTTAGTACCGTAACTGTCGTATTCAGGCATGCGGGATTAACGGACGGGCCTACAACTGCACTATAAGCTGGACTTTTTTCTCTACGGTTATTGCTGAATTAGTGCGGCTTGGGGGGCCCCACGATTTTGGGGCCCTAAACGGTCGTGCACTTCACGCGCCCCCATCGACGGGACTGGGTGGAACCATGGGAAGCCGTCTCAAGGTCAGACTACGGGGGGCATGACTTGGATGTATACCGCTTTTACTCTGGATACGTCCGCTCGTACCCGCCATTTGCGTTAGAGAGGAGACGGTCCTTTAATTTGCTCCTGAAAGGTTTGATGCATGGTTTATTTGTGTTTGAGAGAGGTTTGCTTCAGTGCTCTACCCCTAACAAAACTTGAAGGGGTAAGTTTGTCTCGGTTGTTTTTTTCTGTTGGGCCCACGAAGCCCAGATCCAAGCCCCGTAGTACCCAGCGTATTCATACGGTACCGATACAGGACCCGAAAAAAACTGTGGCCACGACCCCACAACGCGCGTGCTCGTCTTTTTTCTGCTGACGTCACACATCAGCGTATTTGTACGACATATACAATTGTGTGGGCCGTACGGGCTTTCTACAGGGCTGTACGTACCTATCAGATTTTCCAAACAGACCATCGTGCCCCTGATTATGAAGGGGGTACGAGAAGATCGCGTCCGTACTTGTGTTGTTCGCGTCTGAACTTTTGCCAGAGGTGGAGCATCGGAGCAGAAACCGTGTTTTAGAACGGACGATCTGATTTGCCGCCCGATGAAATTCCAAATCTTGTCCATGCACGCGAAGCTGGTTGAGCACATTCGAGCAAATGTTACTTGATTTTATACTGATGGAGTATCAAAGATTGTAAGTAATACCTACGCTAACCATAAGAGAATTGATTTACTTTTACTGGACATGCTAATAAGTTCCTTTGTGCAACTATCTGGAATCAATTACCATGATAGAAAATTTTACGGTGTCTTGTCTCTTGAAAGCAACATACCAAATGCCAAAGCATCTGGTAACATGGTATTTAAAAATAAAGATGTTAGGAAATGTGAGTGAGTTGTCACCGACGGCACATGTCACCCTCTGGTGGTCGAGGATGCTGTCCTCCGCGGTGAGTAACTGTGAACAAAATCATGTTTGACTTGTATTGACCGTTGATGTTTGATAACCCAATGTGGTGATGCTTCTAGGTCATTCTTTTGTTCTTCACTTTCCTCCTTAGGAACTTCTCCTTGCATGCACAAGTCCACCATTTGCTGGTAAAAACTTAACACGCTTCACACGCACATTGTATATTACAACAACCTTAACGCAGCTCGTTCCGATTCTCTGATTATACTAGAGATAGCTCATCGGGCTACGACAAACTTGCAGTCATGCATCATGGTCATGAACTTATCTTAGGACACGAGAAACATGTTCTTGCACAAGAGCGACAACGAACGATTCAGTCCACCAGGGCTGATGGAGGACGGCCATCCTGGAAGCATCATGTGTCGCTGACGACAGGTCGTGACCGCGAGCTCCACACGCTATTGTTAGTGAAAATAGTTGAAACATACCATCGGTGAAACAAAAGAAATAGGAAAATTATCCAAACACTTTGGGGTTGTCATTGGGTTCACCCCTCCCCATTTGTCCGGACATCCCCCCAAACGAACAATATTTGGTGTTTGAAGGAGATATGCCCTAGAGGCAATTAATAAACATATTTTATTTGTCATATCTCAATTGTTCATAATACGTTTTGTATCATGCTATAACTGTATTAAGCGGAAACATTAATACACGTGTGATACGTAAACAACCAGGTCCCTAGTAGCCTCTATTTAACTAGTCCATTGTGCGATCGATGATCGAGATTTCCCAATCATGTGACATTTATGTCAGTTGACAATGGATTCAATCATTAGGTGAATGATGTGATGGACACACCCAATATTTGTAGGACGTAGTACTTACGTCTTCGACCGTGAGATCGTACTAATTGCTATTTCTGGAAGGTACTTTGATTGTATCAAACGTCACTCCTTATATATATAGGATGACTATAATGGTGTCCCCTTTGGGTATCCGAAGGAAATATGTTGAGGCGTATGATCAAGAGCGGGATTTGCCAATCCATATAGCAGGATAGATACTCTGGGCCCACTCGGTGAGATTGCATCAATGAGCTTGCAAGCATGTGACTAGGTCACGGGGATGTAATATCACAGACGAGTAAAGATAGTATTGTCAAGTAACGAGATCAAGCTCGGTATGGTGATACCGGAGAACGAGTTTCGGACAAACTAAGTATCGCTGGTAAAAGGCCTGAGACTTGACGTCTAAGGTTCAAATGACAAAGATATTCGTGGACGCACAGGGACTATCATAGCCAGGTCTCCCTGATAGTCATTGATCGGAGAAGGGTTCTCGATCATGTCTGGAGTGATCCCAAACCGCTAGGGTGACACAGTTAAGGGTAGGTGACGTTTTATAATATTGGATATTGAAGAGAATATAGAGAAGGGTTCCAGAATGGTTCCGGGACATATCCGACGAAGTTTGGGGGCCGACGAAATGGTTTTCAGAGCCGTAATAAATTAGATAATGTGTGTTTAATATTAATTAGTGTAATTAATAGTTACATACATATTTATTATTTATTTTTGGAATTATAAAGGCAACCCACCTTAAATGGGCCTTCCCATGGGAGAGAAGGCCCATAAGGGGGGAAACTTCCCCCTAGGTGCGAATTGGGAGGAGGTTGCCCTAGGTGGGCCAAATGGGGCCCACCTAGGGCCGACACACCCATTTGGGGCATGGCTTGGTGTGGGCATTAGTCCCACACCGCCTGGCCACCAAGGTTGGCAGCCCTCCTCCTACTTTATAAAGGGATGCCCCATGCATTGAAAAATTGCACCATCCTCTCTTTCTCTCATCCGTTTAGACGTGGCTCCGCAAATGGGGCTACGCACAGTTGAGAGAGTTCTCTCCACCATACGCACACCGCCGTGCTACTGGGTCCAAGTCTTCTGCTTCCACTGCTTTGCTGGATCAGAGACCGGAGGTCGTCATCTTCTCCGTATGTGTGTAAGCTCCGCTAGGTGCCACACTTGGGGTACTTGGAGAGTCTCATCTTCACCACCTTGAGGTCGGTGCCGTCATCAACATCGTCGCGCCATCTTCGTCGTGCCAAGTTCTTCGCGACCTTGAGGTCGGCTACGTCGGCTTCCTCAACAACGCTTGTTACAGGAGCGTAATCCCCGCTATCGGTCTACGAGGGTATGTATATCAATCACCTCCGTTACTCTATTATGCATAGTAATAGATCCTGGCTAGTTTAAGGTTATCGTTGTTAGGAATTTTTTTTGTTTTCTGCCTACGATTCCCAACAGTGTTGTCCTACATCCTATAGTGGGATCCGTTCGTGATGCTCTTGCAAGGCCAAAGCAAACGTAATTTAGCCATGGCTTTGGAAATAGATGAAACAAGACAACAAGTTAAGGTTAATGGAGAGCATATATTCTTGCCACTTAAACAATATTGATTGGTCACGCACACACTACAAAACCATGTTCTTTAATATCTTTGGTACAAAACTCGATGCGTGTATGATCACGGGCCTTTGAACTATGTAAGTTCAACATTTCCACCTCTTATCTCCCTCCTCCATACCTTATTTGTATTTCTCATTAATTATCTTGTACTTGATTTACACTACACTTTTATACTTTCTTATAACTTATTTCATAATACTATAATCTTAATTTATGTATCTTCCGCATTACATCGTTAACATAGTTAACCAAATATGAAATGTCACTAATATTAATTGTACCATTGTTTTTTGTAATGTACATTAAAATAAACTTACCTTGTGCTAAATGTAAATATGTTTTCTAGCAAGAACTATGTTAGTTTTCTACTATATAAACATTGGATAAAATTCCTCGCATATATTATTTATGGCAGTTGCATATAGATTTATATATCTTTAAACATATCTATTTGTTGATGTCTAACAAGTAGTTTAAGAGTGTTTTCTAATGTAGCATTATACAAACAACTTCATAGAAATTTCTAGAGTATAAATTGAACCGTTAGTATAACTCTCTACCGGTGATCAAATATGTTCTACAAGTTCCGATGTGTTCAATAATAATTCGGTAGCACATTCATTTTACATACTTGATATTGAAATATCATCACATACCCGCCACCAATCATCATAAGAATATTATTGATTCTACAACCTTCCTATACATATGACTCACTGCAATGCGTTTAATATCATCCGTGTGGCAGCCATGTAGAAAATTTGAGACTCCAAAAATGCTCATGTTTTTAGTGCTCCTTTGATTAAATGGATCTTTAAGGATTTGAATACTTCATGATTTGATTTGTAGGATTGCAATCCATATAAGGTGTTTTTCATAGGATTCATGTCTACCACATTTCATAGGAGATTATCCATTCCGCGTGACCTCTTTAAAATATCCTTGTGTTTTTCCTATTTTTTGTGTTTTCTTAGAATCCCACAAATCTAAGAGGCCCTTCGAACATCTACACCGTGGGGCAAAAACATTCAGATGGCTAGCGGACCCGGTTCAATATGTTGCAGGAAACCATTTCAATTTGATAGAGTAGAAGAGCGCATGTTGGTTCAGTTCTTATTTGATTCCATCAGTTAAAATTATGTTTGGAAAGCTATGTAGCGGACATCATAAAAGCATGGAAGGAGGAGAACTTTTTGTTGAATGAGTCCCATCGCTCTATTGAATCAGAGTTTCACACTAGAGTAAAGCAAAATTCCAAAGAATCCACTTTGACTCACATATATAAACATATACTCCTACAATGCAAAAACGAATTTTAAAATGTCGAAAAATGTGAAAAAAAAAGTTACGGGTGTACTATACATTCCATGTTTGCACTCAAAGTTTTGCAAAAAAAATGTTTTTGTCTTGTGTAAAAGGACAAATTTTGGTGGTCCAAAATGAATTTTCACGGGACATTTATTGTCTTTTTCACATGAGAACCAAAAATATCTATCTCTGAAAACTTTGATTCCTAACAAAAAAAATGTCCAGAGATTTTTTACATTTTAATATATTATTAAAATACTTTTTATATAATTGAAACATTTACACCTATAAGCCAAATCAACGCCTCTAGAAGATCACCTATTCAAATGATGATACCTTATTTCTAGGAATCGCGCATGTCCGCACACACTTGAGGACTCGCTCATCCTCCGGTGGAAATGACGGTGGCTTATGTAAGAAATGATCTCACCTTTTGGTCACACAGTTTAGAATCAGAACATTAAGTAGTTGCTGATATGTGGTGGAATTACCTACTCAGAATTTATAACTATATATTATTACTGTTTATATAGTTGAAAAGTAATTTGACTTTGCTATACGTAAAATGTTACGTATTTAGTGGTAGGTACGGAATATTTCCATGCACATGCATGGATGCAATAGAGGACAGAAAACCGATGTCATCCAAAATTCTTTCCATTTTGAAATTTAAATTATATGTAGCTCAAACCGTCGTTCTGGTTCAAAATCCGTTTTCATCATTAAATTCAGCGCGACGAGATTTCGAAATTAGATCCTATATTGATATTTCGATTTTCTTTAGTCAAATGTTACCGGGCCGCGGCACATAAATTATCAGGCATGTAATAGGTAAGTTATCATGATGCTTACATTAGTTATGGGCATAAAACCACTTATCCAACTTTCTCTCCACATTCACATGTGTGCATGCATCTTATCTAAATATAAACTAATATAAAAGGATATATAGTGTCAGATCCAGAACTTTGCTGTCGACACGAGAACATCGCTTTCCACTTAAGAATATTCCGCCTAAATGAAAAACACCAGCGTCAAACCAGCGTAGTTATTACAACTCGGAACCGATCTTGAAATAATCAAGGCATTTACATTTATCTTGCCTCATGTTTGCTTAGTTTTCATGGCCCGTCACACATATTTTAACCATTAACATCCAATAGGGTAATGAATCACATATTTTACTGGACATACTTTGTATGCTAATCATGTCATGTATGCTAACACATGTGTGCACGGACGAAATAAATTGTGACTTATTGCAACTTAGAGCTCCGCACAACATTCGGCATGACCCTTAATAGCGCACCCTTTTGTATTCTTTGGACCAACAGTATGTAGAGGAGTCATGGCGCCAAGATACCACTTCCTTTTGTTCTCTTGCCTATGCTTGTTTTCTAAGCTTGATTTTCACCAATTCAGATTATAGAAGTCTTCTCAGTTTTTTATAGATTCAATTTAGCATTAGTCGATACGGCCATTGCGCATACACGATTACTATCGGCAGTCACTTTCACGGGCTCTTCAAGTATGAGCTTGTAAATATGTCACCTATTACACATGAAAATTGAATAAGAAAATAGTGATTTTTAAACAACGTACACATGTAGTAGTTGATGATCATTCCTTCTGTACGATAACTATTTGCAAATAATGGCGTGCAATTTGTCTTATGTATTATTTGTGCACATCAATATTTGTAAAAACACTATTTGCTTTGTCAATTAGTGGACACATGCATTACACATGCAATATTACTAGTTAGATAAATAGCATGCCATTTTATTCCCATTTCAAAAATTTAAATTATTTTGTAGTTTAAACCGTTGGTCCAACTCATAATCTGTTTTCACCTTTAAGTACAGCATGACGAGGCATTCAATACTAAATATCGTGTTGATATGTTTCGACGATTTTTTTTCCGGATTAAAAGTTATCATGTTGTGTTTCATAAATTAACGGGCATTTGATACGTAACTTATCATGTTGTAAACACATAAGTTATCAGACATCAGAAGGGTTCCCAACCTTCTCCAAAGTTCCCGACAATGTTTATGCCTCTTTCACTACCAAGTCAGCGACTCTCATGATCTTACCGCCTACCACCATGTATGCAATTTTTACCATATACTTTTGATGCCCGTTTTGTTGATTACTTTCATATCCAACTAAGATATATGTGTTAGGTTTTTGTTTACTCCATCGCATGCTTACCACCCCTATGATAAATAATCTTGTATACATTACTATCATGATCGTAATCTTGATTAAATAAATCATGATAGTAATATTATATACATAGTATCTCTTAAAAAATCTAATGAAGCATAAAATCTGAATTTGACTATAGAAATATGCAAGCACTAGTACAGAACGACACATCGGATACCCCTCTATGGAAACGGCAGGTGTTAGGCGACAGAGAATCGCGATTTTAGCGTTGCGGACGAGGCCTGGCAGAGGCTGGTCCGTCAACATTGGTTACGGAGAATTTTATATCTCCGTTACCAAAAGTATTGGCAACGGTCATAAATTTGTCTCCGTTTCCAATATGTATCTCTATGGCTACGGTTGTTTATGTATATCCGTTTGCGATGTGCTTGGGAAATTGCAGTTGCAATCTGGAAGCGCGCCTGTTCAATGCGGCTTAATTCACGAGGGATTGGAACCGCCTGATCGACGCTAATAAAATGTGACTGGAACCGCGCGAAGCCAGGCAGGTCCCGCATTCTCCCCTTCGTTCTCTCCCACATTATCTACCACACTAGCACAACCGCCATGGCGGAACCCTGATGGCAGAACGAGGAAGTCCCGAGCGACGACGCGAGCGCGGAAGACCGCGGTGAAGTTCCATGGTGGGATCAAGACGGGCCGCCGGACTCGGACCCCGACGACTCGGACCCGCCATCTTCACGCTCTGTAGAAGACGACTCCGACGACTCGGACCCGCCGTCTTCATGCGAAGTAGAAGACGACTCCGAAGAGGATGAGTCGCCGGAGGAAGAGGAGCCGGAGGACCCGCCGGAGCCGTATTATTCTAGCCAGGAAGAATACGACGCCGACGACGACGACGACGACGAGGAGGCGTCGGAGGAGGCGCCTGAGGAGGAGGAGGAGCACGCGCCTGAGGAAAAGGCAACCGGCAAGAAGCGACGCCGCGCCGCGGATGACAATGGCGCGGAGGCAGGGCGTAAGCAGAACAAGTAGAGTAGATAGTTAGTTCAATTACTCTATCGATCCTTTGTAAGTAGGCCCAGTGTGTCAGTGAAGAAATTAGAGGAAACGGTTGTTTATCGCCTCCGTTTGCGATGTTATTATATGCTATAAATGTGCCACTGCGGCAACCCTAACGCTCTCGCTCTCACTCTCACTCTCACTCCACAGTCATAGTGTGGCGGCGGCTCCAGACCTAACCCTTATCTCGCAGATCTGAGCGGCGCGTCCGGCCGGCATCGCCGCCATGCATCTTCCCCCAGCGGCGCGTCGGCGCATCTTCCCCAGCGGCGCGTCGTGAGCCGCCGCGCATCCCCCCCAGCGGCTCGTCGGCGAGCCGCCGCGCATCTTCCCCGAGTATGTCGCCGACGCGGATCTACTGGTCTATTGCCGTGCATCTTCCCCGGTTATGTAGCCGACTAGATCTTACATTTTGTTTAAAGTAGCACAGAAAACTTGTCTAGTATTTGAAGTCTAGTATTGTGTTCTGTCTAGTGCCGATGATGAATACACCCCTCGACACTAGATCTTACATTTTATTTAAAGTAGCATCTACCGATCTAGTATTGTAGTACTGTCTAGTATTGTAGTATTGTGTTCTGTCTAGTATTGTAGTACTGCCGATGATGAATACACCCTCAACACTAGATCTTACATTTTTTTTTAAAGTAGCATATAAAACTTGTCTAGTATTTGAAGTCTAGTATTGTGTTGTGTTTGTTTTTAGTATTTGAAGTCTAATAGATTAATTTCAACCCTTTGTCAATGTGCTAATCCTCGTTATGATTTTGTGTAGCTAGTGTATGAAGTAATAGTATATTTCGGCGACAATGCATAAAAATGGTGAGGCAATTGAAGGTAACATCACCTTCAAGTTCTGCCTCTAAATCGTTTCGATCGGACAGCAAGCACACGGATATAGGCGCTTAAGGTGTAAACTGTTTTCATCTTAAATTGTATTTATGTCATGTAGCATCATATTTGGCTCTTTTCTAACTAGACATCCATGTATTTTATATGCAGAAGCGCCATGCAGATCCAAACAAGCTTTAAAAGAGCTAAATACAAAGTGGGATCATATCCGTGAACCGTCGCTGTTGTGACGTTTCGCTGCACTGTTCAAAACACTTTTTTAATTAAGAGTGTCTTGGACAGTGTGGCCGAAATGTCACAGCGGTGACGTTATTATATTTCGGCGACACCGTCCAAGATGGAGCAAGCCTCGCTACGAAGAATTTGGCAAGATTAATTTGCTAAGGAGGCTTGCGAGCTCGGTATGGTTTCTTGTCTTTAGTTTCTCCATCTATTTTGTGTATGTGTGTAGCAATTTGGCTGCAGATGTAATTTGGAGAAGCATGAAACCGCTACTCGAGTCTTTTGCTAGGTCGAATTCCGTTTTCGGCGCTTCGGAACTGAGGAAGAAGGTGGAGCTGGAGAAGAGTGGAGTGTCATAAAAGTTAAGTTTAGGGAGGCATGAGAATGATAGGATTAGCGAGGCATGTGTAACTCATCTTTTGATGCTATGTAATGATGACAATTCTTATATACGTTATGAATGGATTTGGTAGCAACTTTGTGCTTCTGCTGTGAGATTTTGAATGTAATTTGGCAACCGAATTGCTCCTGTAGGCTTCTGAAAGAAGCTCAATGCAAACGAGTAAAATAGAATCTCCGTTACTGATGCACCGATACATCGGAAACGGAGATGGGTCCGCAACCGTAGCCAACTTATGCCTCATCGGTGACGGTTTTTTTTGCCTCCGTTACCGATTAAGGCCTTCACATCAGTGACAGGGTCGGGGACACGGACCCTTTCTCCGTTGCCGAAGGGGTTTTTGGCCCGTTTCCGATGTGTCGTTCTGTACTAGTGAAGCAAAATTTTCACTTGATTAGCAAAACAAATTCAGGTGTCCCCTAGAACATGTAATTTTGTAATTACATAGCGGGATGGTCTGATCATACCATTCGAATGGCTAAAAAAGGATGATGCAGACAATTTAATGCCTGAAGGAAAATATGATGTGGATACAAAGTTGTAAGTGATGTGGATAAAATAAGTAATGTATGTTAGCGAAATGACGTGGACAATTGGTTGGCTAAAAGAGTAAGTGACGTGGATAACTTGCATGTTGAGATAGAAAAATTAATTGTAGTTAGTGGGGTTTTGTTTTATAGATAGACTAGTAAACGTGCACGTGTTGCACGACCCTACAATTGATCCATATACGTAAAATTCAAAAAAGAACAAAAAATAGAGTATTTTCATTTGCAAAATATTACAATCCAACCTCCGTTTGATACTAAACTCAAAACAATAGTATCCACTTTCACTTCTAAGTCATTTTACTCTGTAGCTATAGTCGGATTGAACACCCGGTTGCATCGATCCATCCGTCTCAGTTTTCATTCCTTCTTCTCTTCCCTTATCTCTAACGTCTCTTAGGCCCCGCTTGGATGCCTGGAAATCCTAACCGGCCGGTATTTTTCCACCCATCTCACCTGTAAATTATACGGAGGTGGTCAGGTCCGGATTTCCTCCCGACCGATTACAGAGGTGAAACGACGAAACAAGCAGGGCCTTATGGTTTTTCACCTAAAAGTTTGCAAGAGTAACCTCACCAAGCAACGCAAAGGGGTTGAAACAGAACTCGAAAACACAAAAGTGCAGCACTGGTATGTGATCAATACAGCAAGTATCAGCTATGTGTACCGACCTACTATATGCACAAAGAGAGAATGTAGGATGCTACTTATATTACACAAGACGATGAACCTGTCTTTAACTGCACAACTTCCTGAATGGAAGCAACATATGCATTGCTTGCAATTCCAGTTCTTCCATGTAAGCAGATGCTACTTTTTCTTGCACTTGCAAAATTGTTATGTAACTGCCCGCTGTCATAAGATGAAGAAGAGCAGGTCAGTGTTCTGAATTTTACTAAAAAGCAGCATCTAAATTCTTAATTAAATATTACCCACACTTAGTGCAACAGAAAAGAGCTCTAGAACTCCTATTCATCAACATAATAATAATGTTTTACGCCAGAGGACTAAGTCTGCACTCTCCAGTTGGTACTCCCGTAGGTGTGACCATGTGCCACTTTAATCATAGAAAAATTCATACAGTTTACAATCATTCAGAAAATATGCAGCAACAGAGAGACATAGAATAAATACTACTATAGACTTTGGGCACCATGGAGAGGGAATGCAGTATCCGGAAGAGGATCTGGCCTCCAGGCACGAACTTGTCAAGGTCCCACTTGAGCGCGTGCCTGCTGCTCGTGCTCACACTCACCTCAATCGCCACCGTGATCGTCTCGCCAGAGAAGTATTCATGCATCTCCATCGATCTCTGGCCTATCTATCTCTTCTTCCATCCTAATTAATCAATGTTCCAACAACCCCAAGAACAATATAGGCTTAGGAGGAAAACCTGTTGCCGTCGCTCAGCGCCCCAGCGTTCATCCACATGGGGGGAAAATGGTGGCCGGAGGTCGCCATCGTCGTCGGGGCCTAGCTCGTGGCTTTGCTGCACCAGATAGGGGATGGATAAGAGGAGCGGATGGTGCTCTAGATCCAGGATGGGAGGAGCCGGGAGGGGAAAACGGGGGAGATGGTGGTGATGATGGTGTGGGCGGTGGCGCTGGGCTCGAGTAGGAGAGGATTTGGGGTGAGCCCAGCGCCTCCCCGTCTCCTGGCCACCGGCGGCTTCCATCGCTCCTCCCGGCCGACGTCGAGATCCCCGGCGCCTCCCCGCCTCCCGGCCGCAAGCGGGATCCCACGCGCCTCACCGCCTTCTGGCGGCCGGCGTGACACGACGCGCCTCCTGGTCGCCGACGGGGTCACACGCTCCGGTTGCCGCGGTTACGCACCACAACCCTGCGAGCCGTGCGTCCTCACCGCCGGAAACAGCTCCATACATGCCCAAAGTCGTCGAGTAACCTGTGCCTCCGCTGCTTGCTCGCCTCGCCATGCGCTCGAATTCGCTCGATCTGGACGGAGCTGCTTGCTGGCTCCCTCGATTGGGGTCTTCCCTTGAGATTGTCGAGGCTGGCATCCAGGCGAGGATGTGGGCGAAGTCGAAACTGGTGAGGAGGGCCGCTCCCCGCAACGCTGACGAATCCTACGGCGGTGGCAGCCCCGTAATTTTAGTGTCGATCGTAACTGCTGGGGACTCTTGTGCAATCGTGCGAGCGGAAACTTTCGTCCGTTCCGCGCATGGTCCGCCTGGTGTAATTGTTAGATGTCCCCCGCGTGTACTTTGGAGAAATCTGGACGGTTGGATCTATTTTTTCTGGTCCTAATTGTTAGGTGAGAAGTCTTCTGTGTAATTTCGCTGGGTGGCTGTAGCGGAACGCAAGTTCGCTTTGGGGAGATAAAAATAGATAGATTGCTAATATCAACAACATGTTGGACGGTTGGAGCCTGCGGGGCCTAGTTCATCCTTCACATTTAGATCGAAAAGTGAAATCCCCACTAACTGCAAGCCAAATATATTTTATATTCCTATAACTTATCTTTTCCTCTATGAATTTTCTCTATACCACTATAAAGAGGGACTCGTCGGACCTCCTCCAATCCCATGAAAAAATATCTGGAAAAACTAAAAAAGAAAACCATCCGGTGGGATAACATAACAAGCATGCACGCGGTGACCCGTAAAACAAAAGAAACAACCCAAAAAGAGTCGAATCACTTAAGCAACCATCTGCTCAATTCTTCCCCATATGTTCGTCGCTCCCCTTGCCACTCAGCTCTCATTGCATAAATCGCCCCCAACACCCCGAGATCCCGCACCGCATACCTCACACTACCTCCCTAATCTCCCTCGACGGACCAGTCTCCCGTGCGCACAAGCACGACCATTTAGGGTTCCACTGCGCTGCCACTTCACACCACCGTCATCCGACGCTCACTAGCACCACTGCCCCACACGACGCTTAGTTTGCCGCGAGAGATGGAGTAACTCATGCTGACTAGCAAGAAGACGCCACAAAGGTTAAACCCAGTGGATACATATAAAATAACAAAAATCTTCAGGAAATCATAAAACCAAACATATTTTATTTCTGCAACAAGTCAACGACAAGGGCGAATGATTCCTCTAGCACACCAACGGAACAAACAAACGAACCCAACGAACATCCCCTTCCTCACCCACTCGCCAGCGCCGGAATCCCAGAAACGCCCTGGACCCTGAGAGCTTGTAGCCACCGCACCGCGACTGGTTCTTCCCGCGACGCCGCCCTTCCTCCCTCCTCCTCCTCCTCCTCCCGGACCCTCGCCCACATGACCCCCTTCCCCTCCACCTACCGCTCCACAAGCCATACTCCCTCACCGATCGCCGCCCGCCCAGACCCCTCGTTCCTGCTCCCGCCCCGCACCCGTCGCGGGAGCATGCCTCTCTGCCGCCTTTACCGCTTTGGAGACTTAAAAACCGGACTCTCAACTGAAAATAATATCAATTTATGTCTCAAATGTAATAGAATCACTCCATCTACTAGGTATCAAGCAATCTTATCATGTGATAGTCCAGATTAAGCCAGGTGGATATAACATACTCTCCCTATGTCAACCTGTTCTGATTTCGAGAATACAACAAATGGATAAGGACTACTAAAGATTATGCAAAGTGGACAACAAAGGGCTACAAGGTTAATTTCGAACTGTGAAGTATCCATGCCTTCATAACTTTCATAATCCGTCTTGCATTAATTGTGCAATAGTGTGCATTATCATTTTTTTCCCGTTCTCTACCAATATTAATTATGCATACAATTCCTTAATCGTTACAGAGTCTCGGTGCACACACTATTTAAGAAACCAAAGTGTATTTTAAGAACATAATCCAATACATGCAGGATTTTGAGTTTTGTGGATTGCAGGATTCTCATGCAATAGATTTATTATTTTCAAATAACAGAGTAAATGACAGGAAGGATTGGATTGATATATATATACTGCACTTATGATGTATTCATAACATGTTGGATGAATTTTAAATTTAAACAAATTTGGAATTCTGTGTTAAGAGGGGAGCTTCTCGGACCATGAAAAACAAAGTATAACTTATGAAGATTTTTTTAAAGGAGTTGATATTTTATTTCATTGAAGACATGAAGCTCTCTGAGAGAACAAAAGTGATAGATCGTGAATGCAAGTTGCTAAAGGAAAAGTTTGTGTTGTTGTAGAAACAACAACCGTGTTTGATCTTTGGATCACAGATCTTGAAGCGCTCGACTAACATCTTGACGTAAGTACTACTATGAAATAGCTATTTGTAGTTGACTGTTGTTTGTGCTTCGCTTTTAACAAAGAGGGTTCCATTTTTGTTAGATTCTATACTGGGAAGAAGGTACAGAGGACATCAACAAGCTTCACCAAAGAAAGAGGCGAAGAAAGAATCTAAAAACTTGATGCCATCATGTCAAGTACCATGGTCCATATGATGCATTCGATCTACTGTGTAGCATTGTTAGATCGTTCTCATTTGTTTGTGGGACAGTTTTATCGATGATGAGACGGTTCGTGGGAAACCAGGAACCAGAGTTGGAGAGATTGCAAATGATGATATTTCTTGTTCTTAGTGAAGTCCAAGGGACTAAGAACATTGGATGTGGAGATCTGACTTGGAGTATGAGTGTTGTGCTGATAAAATACTACTACCTCCATTCCAAAATATAAGGCGTATTTCGTTCACTTTGACCGAGTCTTTGACCAACAATTAGTCTATTAATATGTAATTTATGTGACATAAATTGATATCATTGTATTCCTAATTAAAAGTAATTTAATTATGATTATAATTTATATCACATATGTCACATGTTAAATGTGTAATTGTTGGTCAAAGGCTCAGTCAAAGGAAATGAAATACGCCTTATATTTTGGAACAGAGGTAGTAAAAAACATAACCCATTTTCTGAAAAGAAAGCTAACTGCTTACGTAAGTGCATCAGTGGATGCACACCTTTATTATGAAGATTTTGTTTATACAAAAATAGCAACTGCAAAGTTCATTATTTCACATAAAAGAAAGTCAAAGCAATCCAATGGAGTGATGCAATCTAACACTATATTTAATTGATGTACTTTCTGCACTAGTAGGAAAAGCCAATTCTATGGAAGCTTATTCTGTGGCGCACCTTCTAGCCGTGCGCCACAGAATCTTATTCTGTGGCGCACCTATAAGATGCGCCACAGAATAAGGTTATTCTGTGGCGCATTACTTATTGGTGCGCCACAGATCAAGCTTATTCTGTGGCGCAGCTATGCCCATGCGCCACAGAATATGCGCGGGCCCCACACCCACGCAAGGGTCAGTCACTTTGGGCTTTATTCTGTGGCGCAGCCATGCCCATGCGCCACAGAATAAGCACGGTGCATGCGCCACAGAATATAATTCTGTGGCGCACCGCGTCATGGGTGCGCCACAGAAATATTTTGCCCACACTTACATGTGGGCCCTCCTACGGGGCGCGCTCACTCGCATCCATCGTCGACGAAAACCGCTAAGTCCCGCGCGCGCGCCTTGCCGTCCTCGCCGCCGGCACCCCTCGCCGCACCACCTCTGGCCGCCGCCCCAACTGGCCGCCAACCCCTCCGCGCCCCCCTCGTCGCCGGCGACCTCCCCTGTGCCCCGCCCCCGCCCTCTCCACTGGTGGCGCTCAGCCTCGCGCGTCCTCGTGTGGCGCTCTCGGCCTCGTCCGCCGCCGGCCGTCGTGCCCTCGTCCGAGTCCAACGGCGTCGCCTCCTGGTCACGCAGACGCCGGCGACCTCCCCTCCCTCCCCTTCCCTGCCAATGTGAGCTTCCCCTCTCTTCCTCCTCCTTCCCCTCCCAAAACCTGCACGGAAGGTGTTTGCATAAATTCCTAGTCCAAGTATCAATCTATTTGAGGCTCTGGTCAATGAGAACCTGTGTAGTGGTGCATCAGAATTTGTCTTAGCAATGGTGCAGTTGTACTTGTATGTCTTAGCAATGGTGCATTTTTAAACAAGTTTCTTTGGTTATTTTGGTAGTTTATAATGGCAGTACTGGAGCAAATATTTATGGAAATATCTTCCTCTTGTGAGAAGCTCTTGAACCACGCCTCCAGTTTCCATTTGGAATGAACTCTAAGACACAAAACATTCATATAGTACATTAGGTTGGGAATAGAAAAAATTGAATTTGTTCACATGTGTAACCCAATTTTGAAATAAGTAAGACCGAATAATTAACATGTACCTCACAAGTATTTGTCTCACCATAGCTTATCTTGGGTCTCTTATATGATGATGCCTTGTACACATAATTGAAGTATCCTTCCACCCGTCGAATACAAATAGAGTATTAGGTTATTTTGTTTCTAATGGTAATTGTGCAGGTGGTTGGATGGTTCATAGGAGTGTGGTCCTGACATATCTGTTTTCACATCTGCTTTTGTAGCAAAACGAATAGGAAGCGACCCTAATACACCAGAATTCCATTTTGACTCATAAGAGCATTTGCTCCCATTGTTCAAAATCGTGTTTCAAAATGTCAAAAAAATTTGATAAAGAAATTCGGGTGAACATATCAACATTCTATGCTCCCATATCAACATTAGAGTTTATTTGTATGCACGATTCTTTGCTGGTCACCATGCCTTTGCTGGTCAATGAGAACCATATGCTCAGTTCATTAAGACTGGTGTGATACATATACATATGCCTTTGCTGGAAAAAAAATCACTTTTCAAGTCATACATGCTTTCAAGATACACATGTTGAGCCTGATGCATTTTCCGGTTCAGAAACTCAGATTTTTGAGTTCTCTAAATTGAGTTATTCATTTTTGTCTCCATTCCTATCTATACTGCGGCAGTGGTGAATGTTTTTCTTGTCTCCATTTTAAAAAACTTTGTTTGTGTTGATGCTTGTTTGTAAGAAACTAGAAGAAGTGATTTATGCTACTGCCACTATGGTTGCTAATGCTTTTCTTGTAAAAAAATTGCTAAGTGTGTGTGGTAGATGCTAAATCATGGTTTTGTTAATTTATTGCAGCGCCACGAGGAGCACCTCCACCACGCCGATCTCGGACCCGAGCCTCCCTTCCCTACCCGAGGTAGTTCCTCTCTCCCTCGATGTGGATGTGGATGTGGTGATGTATGTGCATGAGGATATGTGTCCACGACCATCGTGTCGTGGTTGTTGTGCTCCGACCATCGTGTCGTGGAGATGCCGGCCGGAGATGCCGTGCACAGATGTGGATATTATTTGTGAAATGTTTGCAGGTACCCCGTGAGGCCCTTGAGATTGCCGGAACGTCGATTAACTTCCGTTCCGGCAATTTCGGGTACTCCATATGTCCCTTTTTTAGCAAAGGTCATGCCGAATTTTTTCGTGAAATTTGGCATGACTTTGCTAAAAATAGGACATATGGGGTATTGCGACTAATGCATAGGCCGGGGTATCTTAGTACTTAGTTAGGTGTTTTTTTTTCTCTTATATTTGTCATACTAACTTTTTGCCTCTTTTTAATGCAGTTCAAACATGTCGGGCGACGCAGCTAAGCGCATGAGCATCGAAGAGCAAGCAAGAGTACAGAACATGGACTTTTGGCCCGACGATATGAGGGACGAAGCCGCGGTCACTAGTGGCGACGAGGCTGAGAAGCATCAACGGGAGGTCCGGGATCCCGACCCCGAGTACCACGAAGAAGGTGGTGAGGATGACACCTCAGGAGATGGTGGCGACCACACGACCACTGGCGATGACCGCACCGATGGCGACCACACGGAACCCGGCGACAGCAACCCGGCCGCTAAGAAGAAGAAGAAGCGGAGGGCAAGGACTAAACCGCGTAAAGTGCAGTCGGTGGACAATGTCACGGACGTGATCACGGAGGTCAGTCCAAGTGGCATGCCGTTGGAGCCTAAGCACGTTGCACGAGGGTACAGCATGCAACTAGGGTGCATCCTCCGAGAAGGCGTGTCGATCAACACGTCTGACATTAGAAGCGAAGAGAATGCGGCTTTGCTCGAACACCTGCTCAGGAGGGTTCACCGACGATACACCTTCCCGAACCCTAAACCCAAAAATGTGGATAATTACGCCACCACGAAGATGAGCACCGCCTTGAGCAGCTGGAAATGCCGGGTGAAGGCGAAGATTCATAAGAAGAAGAACTGGGAGGAGATTAGTACAGGCGAGCCTCACATCACCTTAGAAGAGTTCGAGGTATTTAAGGACTTTTTAAATTCTGAGGAGTGTACAATATGGACCGAGTGGGGGAAGGAAATGCGGAAGAGGAACTTAGGTAACCACCGTTTGGGAAGCGGCGGTTACAAATCCAAACAACCCACTTGGGACAAGGAGGACGCAGAAATAAGAAAACGTGGGCTGGACAACCCATGGGATAAATTCACAGACGAGCAGACCAGGAACTTTGTCCGGTCCCGCTACTATCTCAACTGGGAAACTGGGGAGTTCGTTACCGATCACGACGATGTGAAGCAATTCCAGCAAAATCTGGTAAGTGAATTTAAATACCACAGATATCTCAAAGTCCATTGCGTTGATCTCAAATTTCTAAGTGTGTTCACCTTTGTGTGCAGGAGGACGAGTTGAAGGCTGAGGCTGAGGCCGGCCAGTCGTCGTCCCAGGGTGAGAGGGAAGTGTGGGACACTACTTTCAACCGGGCGATGAACGTTGCAAAGGGAAGGGACAAGTTGGCGCCGCCGACATCAGCTGGCCGTGTGTCAGGCTATGGTACGAGCGTGAAGTTCACGGAGTACTACAGCTCGGACGGCGCCGGCGAGAAGAAAAAGAGGAAGAGGACGTCCAAGAACGAGGATAGAGCCGAGGTTGAGCGGCTGAAGGCAGAGCTGGAGGAGCTGAAGAAGAACACCGTGGACAAGCAGGAGGTGCAAAAGCTAGTCCGAGAAGGCATCCACCAGATCATGCCCCCGCAGATAGTGGAGGGGTTCGCTGCCTGGATGGCGGGAGGTCAACAGGGGCCGATACACGTGCCCAGCTTCTCCGGCAGCAACTCCACCATGAACCGGTCGCCGAGCGACATCATCGTGACCCCGCCGCCCATGGCCCCTTTGGTCACACCGGCGCTGCCTACCGCACCGGGACGCGAGAAGAAAACTCCGGCCACCGCCGCTGGCACCGGCGCCCGTGTCTCGACGGAAGCCGAGCTGGACGTCGTCACCAAGGTTACTAATTAATTAGTCTGCGTCGTCTTCTGTATAACTATGTCCTTCTGTATAACTATGTCTGCTTCGATCGATGACTGTATTAATCACACAAATGCATATGTTGCTTAATTTCATTATAGGAAACGCCTTGCATGCTCCTGCATAGGGTAGGCGACGAGTTGAAGGAAGTTGCTACGGGCCTTATCCTAAAAACAGGCAGTGAACTAATGCACCACGCTCCAGTGGACAAGGGTTTTATGAAGGTCAAGGTAGTCACGGTGCCGAAAGTGTATCACAACATGGACCCCCCCGTTCAACCTCAAGGAGCCGATGAACACGTGGTCCTTGGAAAGTGCCCCGAATGGGTCTCGCTATGGCCGAAGACCCAGATTCGTCTTGGGGGGGGGGGTATTATTGATGAGGGCCCAAGACGCAACACCGGCGCCACCTCAAAGTTCCGGCGGGACGCTCCGATCCGTCCCCCGAAGAAGCCTGCAGCCGTCGCCACCACCACCAACCGCCAGAAGCAACTGTTGGTAGGCAACGCCTCTGCACCTCAACGTATTGGTGGCAACGACGACGACGACGATGATGATATCGACGTCGATGGCTTCCTCAACACTGGCGCCGAAGACGCCGACGGATTCATGCGTCCTGTGGATCTCGAACCACCCTTCCGTGCCCACGCCGATCAACCTGCTCGTCTCAATGCAGTCACGCAGCGCCTGGACTTCCAGGGTTTATCTCAAGAGACACCTCCAGCAGCCGGCGTTGCAGCTCAAGACAAACCGGCTACCGGCGTTTTCTCCCCTGGCACGATTGCAAAATCGGTTGCAGAGGGTCTTCGTGGGCAGCCATGGAGCAATAAGCCCAGGAGGCCCCTCAAGAAGATGCCAAAGGGCGCCTCTGCGAGCCAGCCAACTCCTATGATTATCCAGGGTCGTGAAGACACCATACCACCCCCTCCGGACAAATCGGCGCACATGGTTCATGAAGCTGGAAAACCGATAGTGCCTCCGGAGATGACCCACCTCGCAACTCCATCAATGATCTCTTTGAGCGATTCTATCTCTATGCTAGAGGGCTTTCTTCTAAAAGACAGGGATCCAAATTACCCGGCGTTCACTGTCCAAGTGCCAAAGGAAGAAGGCGGGTTGGTGGTCGTCGGTGAACACCCCGCGGATCTGTTCTCAGTAGCATACGAGGACGTGTTCAATCTATTTAACCAGCAGCGGCTCAACTATAACTTGGTCCGCCTATACGCGCTCAATGAGGCCATGACTATCCACAGAGATAATCTCTCGCATGTCGCGGTAGCGGATCCCTACTACATGCGTGACAGCCAGCTGGTGCAAGGATCTGTGACACGGACCAGCGCAGTTGAGTACCTCGAGAGGTTCATGTTGCAAAACCAGCAAAAGAATTGCCTTCTTGTGCCTTTCTTTCCCGAGTAAGTACACATCCGCTCGCCGCCGTATCTTGTGCCTTTCCGAGTTCAATGCATGCATGTTTCTGATCATCATCTCATTTAAATTGTGTTGAGCAGGGACAAGTACTGCGTCCTCATCATCCTACACCCGAGCCATTACCATGCCACTTATTTTGACTCAGGTAGTAGTACTACGAAAAGGTATGCCAACATAATTGCTGTCCTCAATCAAGCTCTTCACGGCTACCACCAAAAGGGAGGCGTCTTCGAAAGCACCGCGCAACCACAATTAATTGATAATAAGTTGCGCCGGTTCAAGCATATCACCGAGTTCTCTTGCCTCAAGGAGCAGTCGGGCAGCGAGATGGATGCCTTCTACGCCCTCCGTCATATTAACATGATTATCCGAGATGGAGCGCAATGTGGTTTGCCATCTGCTTTACAAACATGGGTCGAATATGACAGACGCAAGTCCGATATGGATCTTAGAAAAGATTTCCAATGCATCAAGACCAAGTTATCGGAAGTCATCGTCGGAAATGTTATCACAACAGGGGGGACCTTCCATTGCTCCCGACGAGGTAGATAGGATGTATTATAAAAGAAACCTTACACATGCACACATACATACTCTATTTTATCCACTTATATCTATCTCCATCTACAGGGTTGCATCAGAGAGAAATCGAAGAACGCCTAAAGTTGCAGAAGGACAACAGGGCGTGGATGACGAAGAAAGACGGCAAACCATTCCCGGCGCCGCTCACACCGCTCGCTACATGAGATCGTCGTGCTCCCGCTTTTGCTCACCGTCAACGCCGAGATGTAATCTATTCGATCCTAGTGTAGGCGGTGAACACTTCATTTGTAACGTGTGCAACGATCGATTAACTTTTGTATATATCTCAACACTTGTGTAAAACTTCGGCACTTTTGTATCAACTTGTGATGAGACATATATTAGTAATGTGTTTGTATATATCTGTGTAAATATGAAATATACATGTATTCTGGTATTATACTGGTATTTGTATTCTGGTTACTGGTATTTGTATTCTGGTAATATACGGGTACAATACGGCACAGTAATTCTGTGGCGCACCCAGAACTATTCTGTGGCGCACCCTATTCTGTGGCGCATGGTGAGTGGGGTGCGCCACAGAATAGCCACTATTCTGTGGCGCACCGGGTGGTGCGCCACAGAATAGCTTATTTATGGCGACTATTCTGTGGCGCACCACCCATGCGCCACAGAATAGAAAAATGGTGCGCCACAGAATAGCTTTTCTGTACTAGTGCTGTACCGAGTAAATAAGTTCCATATTCTTATCTCCAAATAGCTACAGGCGTGAAAGGGATAAAGCAACAACTGTTTTTCCTTCATTTTATTCTTTCTGATATCTTATAATTTTTCAGACGTAGAGGAAAGAATCTTGGTAGTTTTGAGTTACACAGACATCAGCGCTACCTTGTAGTTTGTACTAGATTCTCCTGCTGCATGATCGAAGGCCTTGTAGTGATGCTGATGGAAGAACTCTGTGATAACCCATGCATCAACCTGACTGGCATCAACTTGCATCGTTGCAACCCCATCAACCGACTGCCATCTTTAATCGCTGAGATGGAATGGAGCCTCCTCACTTGAATGTTGAATCTCTCCCTCACGTCCCACCAGATTCTCTGGCAGAATTGACCCCATCAACTGGACTGCCCTCTTCGATAATGGCAACCTCATCAACCGACTATCATCTTCCATCGTGGTGACCGCATCAACGAGACTGCCATCTTTGTTTGTTGCAATGGTATGGAGCTTCCTCACCTGAATCTCCACCTGTTGTGTTGTGCCAAGTAGATCCCTCCCGATCCCGGGTGAGAGACAACGCCCTCAACATCAATGAAGGTCCCTCGGCGCAGGGTAGCGGCGAAGCGCACCATCCGTGTGGTCACCCCGTCGTCGGCACTGGCAACGACGACCATACAACGCACGGTTCTAGTCCTGCTGAGCAGCACCACAATGGTCATCGTCTTGCTCAGCGGCCGACCCGCATCACATTACCCAAGCAGAACGTAGCTGCCCACCATGGATTCATCCAGCTTTCGAGCGTGTGTCCACGGCCGCCCGCGACCATCTCCCAGGGGACGCGGCCGTACACCGAATCATACGGATCATGTGCTATTTTCTTGGACTTGGCTCTCCCCCTGCCTCCGATGTGCTTCTTGGTGACGACGGTCTGTGTCGAGGTATTGGTAACGCGGAACTACTATATGGATTCATACGTACCGTAGAGGAGGTGGGGAAGAACGTAGAGGGTTCCAGTGACGGGATTGCACACACGATCTTACCCAGCTTCGGATCTCACGACGGTGGCGAGATCCTACGTGCTGCTATAATTCACTCAAGGAGAATATGTGTACAGGTTACAATGAGATTGTATGCGTGCCCTAAGGCTGCTGGAAGGCTGGCTTATAAAGGCGCCAAGCCTTCCCCTACAAGGAAAGCCTTAACCGACCTAGATCATGAGTCCTAGACTAACACGGTAACAAACCCTAACTTGCTCCCTAAGGCGAACGCAGCCAGGCCTTCGTCTTGGACTTCACTAAGCCAGCCCAGAGCTTATCCTTGCGCCTAAGCCCATGAGGCCTTCTCCATTAAGCCCTCCGGCTTTATCTGATGGGCCTCCTTGGTGGGCCAGGTTTTATCCACCGTGGCAGGTATACCCGTTCGGCATAACCTCCACAGTAGTCCCCGGAAAGGTTTAAGTTCTTCGTTTGCCGTCTTTGTGAAACACGGGCTTTCGCCTTTGCGCAAGGCGGACAGAAGAGCTTGGAGCATTCCAAAATGAGACATTCAGTCTGCCTTAAGGATTAAGCCGAACTCTCCTGCACTTTGAACAATCTGGCAGAAAGATTCTGTCAGCGTCGAGTCTTGTCATGACGTCACCGCAGTCAAAGCCAGTCCACGACAGTCTGGACAAGCAAAGAGACGTTGTGACGCCATTACTGCTATTTTTCCGCACACGATCTCCGAGGCGTGCGGGAGAAGATGCCCACTATCTGACCGTTGCGGGACGCGTGGCGAAAATCGCGCGACGTTATCTCACCGCACTAATCGCGGCGCACGGCCCCCATAAAAGGGGAACTGATTTTCTCCATCGGTCATTTCCCTGTTCATCGTCCTCCTCGCCCATCCCATCCGAACTCCGGCGAGCTCCACCACCACCACCTGCGCACCCACCCATGGAGAGCTCCGATGCGACCGCGGGAGCGGCAACGGCGGCGGCGTCGGCGGCGACGGAGGGACAAGATCTGGCCATGAGGGGATCGAGCACCGCGGATGCATCTGCATCTCGCGCGGCGGCGGCGACAAGTTCTGCGGCCACCTCCATCGAAGCAGAGAAGAATGCCCAGCCCTCCGACGAGGGCGATGCGGCGGAGGCAGAGGAGGAGGGAGAGGAAGCATCATCCCGCAACTGGGCAGCTTCCACCATCACCGACGCGGACCTCACGCAGCTGGAAAAGGAGGGCATCCTCCCACCAAAGGAGAACTGCCACTGGCGGTCAGCGTACGGCCACCCTGCTCCAGATCCCGCCGGCGATGAACGAGTGCTCCTCGTCTCACATCTCCTCCGCGGTTTGTCTTTGCCTCCGCATCCTTTTTTCCAATCAGTCTTAGACTACTATGGCCTTCAGCCTCATAGCGTAGGCCCCAATAGTATCTTGTACATAGCTGGCTTTATGGCTTTATTCGAAGGATACTAGGCATAGAGCCCAGCTTAGAATTCTTCAAGTACTGCTTTACTTGCAAGCGCCAAACAGAGAAGGAAGAACTGCTTTCCTTAGGAACAGTTAGCATCAACCTTCGTAGAGGCAGAGACTGGTATCCTAAGGCGCCAAAAATAGATTCCATTAAAGGCTGGAATAGCTCCTTCTTCTACTGCAAAGACATGGCGCCAGTAGGCAAAGACATAGGACTTCCTCGCTTTTCTCCTTTGCCTGCGGAGCCCCGCCTTCTTGGGGCGAAAACCGCTGAAGGTCCTTCCTGACAACCTCCGTCGCATGCAAAGGCGGATTGAGTACTTAACAAAGACTGCTGTGCCCAAACTCACGGGCGCAGACACCATCCTATGTTGGTTGTCAAGGCGAATCCAGCCTTTGAAAGATCGCAAAGGCCTCATGTGCCACTACACGGACCAGAAGAAAGATCCCCTCCGTGTTAGTGAGAGTGACCTTACGCAAGACGCCCTTGTGTATCGCTTTAAGAGGATTGCCAAGGAAAGGATCCAGCTCAGAGCAGCGTCCTATGTACACAGCCGCCAACCCAGCTCCAAGGTAAGGCATTTACCATTACTGTTTTTACACTTCCACAATGTTTGCCTTACTAACACCACTTTTGATTTCAGCTCGCCCTTTTGCCGGATAATCTGCTGGCTCCTTTGTTTTACGTGCCTGAAGCGGCACCCGAGCCCCAAAGACTCGGAAACGAAAGGCTTCAGGAGCTACTGCAGCAACTTCAGCAGCAGAAAGGCGGAAGCGTGAGAAAGCCATCCCTGCTAACGCCGAAGTGCTCGACATTGAGGACGATGAAGATGCGGCCTTTAATGCTCCAGTACAGAAGTAAGCCGAACCTCAATTTCTTTAGTAAGGCGAACAATGTCTATGAATGTTATCTTATTTTGTATGTGATTTGCAGGATCAAACCAACTGCACCTCTCAAGAGGAAGAAAGTAATTTCTTCCAGGCAAAGAAGACTGAGCCTTCTCCGCCATCGCTCCCCCCACTCCCTCCGTTCAACAAGAGACATCCCCAGGCCCATCTGAGATCATCATATAGATTTGGACTCAGCCGTCTTTCCTGATAAGACGGAAACTGAAAAGTTGGCCAGGGCTGCCGCTGCTGGGAAGGCGGCGGTACTTCAGTCAGAGAGCCGAACGAGCCCATTACTCGTGAGCTATCCGCAACATGGTGAAGCAAGAGCTCTTTGACGACGAGGGGTACATCTTACCCAACATCGCCGCCATGCTTGCCGATGAGAAGGAGCGCAACGAGCCGCCTCCGAAGCTAAGGCCAGTTGGCAAACATTGACCATCTTGAACCTGGAAGATAATTGTGACGAGCTGTACGTCACAATGAAGAGAGCTACAAAGCCTTGAAGGCCATGATGCAGGTAAATATTCCGTCTTTATGTACATACTAGTCCCCGGGCATTACGTTGCTTTGACTAAGCCGACGTAATGGCCTTTCTTTAATGTTGATAAAGACTCAGTCCCCAAGCCCCTTGTAGCTATACTTTATTGTCTTTACCTTTGTTACTTACTACTGCCCTTGCCTTAGCAGAGCAGCGAGCAGCTTACGTGCGATCTGTGGTACTCCTGAGTAACCAAAGGCAAGTGCTCAAGCAAGCCGTCGCCAAAAATAAGGCGAACGAAGGTAAATGTTCTTTCACATGCATTGTGTTTAATTCATTTTAAGGCATAAGATGCTCAACACATGCAATGTGTCTTTCACAGCTGTTGTGGCGAAGGCAAAACAGATCGTCAGCGAGACTGGCGATATAGAAGTTGTGGCGGGAAAATGCCGCCTTGTTTAAGCAACTGGAGGAGAACCGAAAGACGGCCGAGGCCAATCTTAAAGCCGTCCAAGACAGCGCCGCTGAAGGGCAAGACAAACTGAAGGCAGAACTTCTGAAACTGCAGCGACAGGCTGAAAAGGATGGGCTCCTAATCCAGAGCTTACAAGGTCGTCTTGAACGCCAAGCTGATGAGAGCACCGCCATTGACGAGAAACTGCTAAGTAAGCTCTCTTCTTTTACTTCTCGCACTTTCTGTCACTTTTCGCCTTTGTTCCAACACTTCAGTACGCCTTAACTTTTTTCATTCCTCCTTTCCACAGTTCCAGCTGGGTTTGGGGAAAGGCTTACCTCTGAGACGCGCCTGGAGCTTATCTTGGAGTGTGGCGAAATTGTGTCAGGGCTGTACTGCTGGAAGAGACGTTGTCGCCAACATCTTCCCAAAACAGCTGCCCCAAGTGACAAACACCAGCAACTTGCTGCCACTTCTTCAGAACTGCGTCCCAGAGGTGGTGGAGCGTCTTCGCTCAGCAGCTAGAGGCGGAGCAAAACTTGCTCTAGGACTTGTTCGCGGCCACTACCCCGAAGTCAACATGTGGCGCGTTATCAAGTGTTTCCCAGCCAAGGACAGAGACGGCAACGAGCTCATCAAAGAAAAGGTCTATGCCTCTGTCTCTGGCTTTGCCTCAGCCGTTGCGAGATGGTAGACTTGGCTATCTTCTTCTCCAAGAAGCCTGTGCCTCCCCGTCCTGACGACGTGTCTGATGACGAAGCCGAAGCACCCACCACTGGCAATGGCGATGAGTCAGAAGACGGAAATGAAGAAGAAGAAGGCGAGTCTGAAGCTACGCTGGATCCATCCAAGTCCCCTGCGTCTTCGCCTCCTCAGTCCCCTGCATAAGATGCAGGAAAAACTTTGCATTAAGCGTGTCATGAAAGATGGCACAAAAGACTTGTTAAGTTATGTTTTGTAATGGCAGGAGCCTTTTATCTGTTGAACATGTTTGTTTTGCAACGCATGCACTTATTTTTAAAAGGCTTGCAAACTATGCTCCTTATCCGTCTTCAAGTTTTCTGGCTTATATGCTTTAGCCTTTTCGTATGCTGGCAGAACCTAAGGCACGGAACACTTCGCTGGCAACAGGGTTAGTAACCAAACTGTTTAAACACAGAAACGGCGCCGGCTTTTGGTGCGTAAAGCATCTACTAAGACAAGCCAGCATATACGCGATCAGATAAATACTCTTAGACGGATGCAATTTTAATTTTTGTAAGGCCTTAAGGCAAAAGCATCATGTGAGTAACCACAAGCACGAGCCAATTCGGGTTAACATTGATATTTTTATCGAAATATATGATCAAATGGAAATAAAAGACGGCGAGAACTCATGCATAAAAATAATTGAGGGAACCAAAGACTTTTATTTCATAATCATATATGGTGTGATTACAATAGAATTGCTAAGTGTAAAAAGGACGTAGCTGCTCAATGTTCCAAGGACGTTTCGTCTCCTTGAGCACTGCTTCTTCGTTCCTTTTCCTTTTGCGGCCTCTTTTCTTCTTCTTCTCATATCACGGAGGTCCACAAGATAATATGCCCCGTTCTTAAGCGCTTTGCTGATAACGAAGGGTCCTTCCCATATGGGAGATAGTTTGTGCTCCTTTTGCTGAACAAGGCGAAGCACCAAATCGCCTTCTCGAAACGATCTCCGTCTTACCTTGCGACTGTGGTAACGCCGCATGTTCTGCTGATAAATGGCGGAGCGCTGAAGCGCTATCTCACGCTCTTCTTCGAGAAGGTCTAAGCCGTCCTGTCGGCTTCTTCTGCGTCTGCTTCGACGTAGGCTGTTACACGAGGTGTGTCGTGCAGGACATCGTTGGGAGTACCGCTTCAGCGCCATATATGAGAAAGAAAGGGTGTAGCCTGTTGCACTGCTTGGAGTTGTGCGTATGCTCCATAAGACAGCAGGTAATTCTTCTACCCATGCTCCAGCTGCTCTATGCAAAGGCACCTCTAATCTTGGCTTTATTCCCTGTAGAATTATACTGTTGGTTCGCTCAACTTGGCCATTCGATTGTGGATGAGCCACAGATGCTAAGTCCAACGAATACCAACTTCACCACAGTACTTTGCCAGTCTCCTACGGCGAAGTTTGTCCCATTGTCCGTAATGATACTGTGGGGGACGCCAAATCTCGTTATAACCTCAATGACGAACTTCTTGGCTGTTGCCCCATCAAGCTTTTTTATGGGCTTAGCTTCAACCCACTTGGTGTATTTATCCACCGCAACTAAGAGATGTTTGACGCCGCCTCGCGCAGTCCTGAATGGACCTACCATGTCCAGTCCCCAGACCGCAAATGGCCACGTGATTGGAATGGTGCGCAATTCCTGGGCTGGCATCTTTGGCTGTCTTGCATACTTTTGGCATCCAACGCATTCTTGACGAGTTCTTCTGCGTCTTGCTTTGCTGTGAGCCAGTAGAATCCATGTCTAAAAGCTTTGGCGACAATTGCTCGGGCAGAGGCATGATGACCGCAACATCCACCATGGATCTCTTCTAGTATCTCTGTCCTTCTTCCGGCGAAACGCATCGTTGATATACACCTGTGGTACTCCGCTTGTATAGCTCTCCATTTATTATTGTGTATGCCTTAGCTCTGCGCACAACTTGCCGCCTTAATACTTCATCCTCTGGCTCTTCCTTGTTAAGGAGGAAATTTATGTAGGGCTGTGTCCAGTCTGGCTTCACCAGCATGACGGAAACAGACTGCGAAGCCATGGGGTCATCCTCATCTCCGCCTTTAATAGACGGCACGTACAGGTGCTCCAAAAATATATCGGAGGGCACCTTCGATCTTTTCGAGCCCATTCTGGCTAAGGCGTCCGCTGCTTCATTTTCCTCCCTTTTGATATGCTTGACTTCTAAGCCGATAAAACACCGACCAAACTCGTCTACCGTGCGTCGGTATTCAGCCATTGTAGGGCTCTTCGCGTCCCATGCCCCTTCTAATTGTTGAACAACGAGGTCTGAATCGCCATAGCACAAAAGACGGCTAATGCCCAAATCCTTTGCGACGTGCAATCCATGCAACAGAGCCTCGTATTCTGCAACATTATTAGTGGCATTGAAGTGTATCTGCAAGACATAGCACATCTTGTCTCCTTTAGGGTTCTTCAGTACCACGCCAGCTCCCGATCCCTGCAACATTTTGGAGCCGTCAAAGTGCATAACCCAATATTCTCGTCAGGGAGGGGAAGTTCATCCATTGCTTCTGTCCAGTCTGCGATGAAATCAGCTAAGGACTGGGATTTGATGGCTGTACGTGGCTTGTACTGGATGTCGAAGGCTGCCAATTCAATTCCCCACTTAGCCACACGTCCAGTGGCATCGGTGTTGTTTATAATGTCACCCAATGGCGCCTTACTGACTACCGTGATTGGGTGCTCTTGGAAATAATGGCGTAATTTTCTGGCTGCGAAGAAAACTCCATAAGCCAGCTTCTGATAGTGAGGGTATCGTTGTTTGGATTCGGAGAAGACTTCGCTGATATAATATACCGGCCTTTGTTCCGGTAGCTCCTTTCCCTCTTCCTTTCGCTCAACAACAACCACTGCACTAATAACTAGTTGGTAGCCGCCATGTAAAGTAGCATCGGCTCTTGTGGTAGAGGAGACGCTAATATTGGTGCTGAAACTAAGGCGTCTTTTAACTGTGCTAAGGCTGCATCTGCCTCTTCAGTCCAGACGAACGTCTTAGTTTTCTTCAACAACCTGTATAGGGGTAAAGCTTTATCCCCAAGCCTACTAATAAATCGGCTTACAGCTGCTGCAGATCCTGTGAGCCTTTGGACATCTTTAAGACAAGTAGGCTTTTTGATGTCCATGATAGCTCGAATCTTTTCTGGGTTAACCTCAAGACCTCTTTCTGAAACAATGAAGCCTAAAAGTTTTCCTGCTGGGACGCCAAAAAAGCATTTTCCCGGATTTAGCTTCATGTTATATTTTCTTAAGTTATCAAAGGTTTCTTGAAGGTCAACGATGAGATCGCCGCGTTTTCGCGACATAACGGCAATGTCATCGACATAAGCGTGAACATTGCGGCCTATTTGATCGTGTAGGCAACGTTGTATGCACCGTTGGTACGTTGAGCCAGCGTTTTTAAGCCCGAAAGGCATAGTTATGTAGCAAAACGTTCCGAAAGGTGTGATGAAGGAAGTCTTAATTTGATCAGACTCCTTCATCTTAATTTGGTGGTAGCCAGAGTAAGCGTCCAAAAAGCATAGTAATTCAGAACCTGATACAGCATCTACGACCTGATCAATTCGCGGCAATGCGAAGGGGTCTTTAGGACAGGCTTTGTTTAAGCCGGTGAAATCTATGCACATGCGCAAGTCTTTCACGTCCTTCTTAGGTACTAATACAGGATTTGCTAGCCAATCTGTGTGGATAACCTCTCTAATGAAATTAGCGGCACTAAGCCGAGCTACCTCTTTTCCTATTGCTTTCTTCTTCTCTGGACCGAAGCGACGAAGACCTTGTTTTACTGGCTTGGCACCTTTGGCGACATTAAGGCTGTGCTCGGCAAGTTCCCGGGGTACTCCTGGCATGTCTGATGGTGACCATGCAAAAATATCCCGTTGCTCACGGAGGAACTTGACGAGCGCGCCTTCCTATGCGTCACTGAGGTCCGCGCCTATGTTCGTCGTCTTGCTTGCATCAGCGTTGTCCAGCACGATCTTCTTCGAGTTTGAGCTGGCCTTGAAGGTAATCCGAGCGCAAGGAGGCTTTTACCATCCGGCATTTCATTGGTGTTAACTTCTTTCTTGTACTGCTCCAGCTCTTCCTTGCTGATGACTGCTTCTGCTAAGACGGCGTTTCCTGCTTCGCATTCCTTCGCCTTCTTGAAGTCGCCATTGACCGTGATGACGCCGTTTGGTCCAGGTATTTTGAGCTTGCTGTAGATGTAACACGGGCGTGCCATGAATTTGGCAAAGGCTGGGCGGCCAAAGATTGCGTGATACGCACTTTTGAATTCCACCACTCAAAGGCAACTTCCTCAGTCCTATAGTTTGTTTCGTCACCGAAGGTACGTCTAAGACAATTGTTCCCATAGAACTGGCCTGCCTGCCTGGCACTATGCCGTGAAACTTGACTGTGCTATGTTTTAGCTGTGTCTCAGAAAGGCGCATGCGCTTTAAGGTTTCAAGATAGAGGATGTTGATGCTACTCCCTCCATCCATAAGCACCTTAGAAAGCCTGCATTGCTGCACAATTGGGTTTACAACGAGCGCGTAATTCCCTGGGTTCTGTGGAATATGATCAGGATGATCGTTGCGGTCCCATGTAATGGGGTGCTCGGACCAGTTGAGATACTGGGGAACCGCTGGCATAGTGGCATTGAGTTCCCTCCAGGCTGCCTTTTCCTTTTTGGCCGAAGGAGTGGCAAGGAAGTGACAAGGCTTGTTTCGACCCTTGGAAACTTGTTGCTCCTCTTGTGCTTTGGCTCCTGATCTTCTGGCTCCGAAGCACTTTCCTCGTTGTCCTTCTGTCTTTCTTGTCTTTACGGTTCTTGCGCTTGAACTGTTTTGCCTTGAAGCCAGCGTCGGATCCTTCTTGATATCATCGTTAAGGCGGCACTGCCTGTTGGTATGGGTGCATTTGCCAAGCTTGCTATGATGGGCACAAGGTTCATCTTTGATGTCGTCATAGGTGATTTTAATGGGTCTTGACCCTTGACTGTCATCGCTCTTCTTCTGCCATCTGCTAGCCCCGCTCTGGCCACCCTTCTTATTGGCAAAGGCTACCTCCTTTGATGGTCCTGGCGCATCGTTGGCTTCCTTCTTTTTCCGGCTTTGATTGTTGTTTCGCTTTTCCGGGTTAACAGCTATGTCCATGCGCAGATCGCCGTCGTCAGCTCGAGCGTCGTCTTCTGCTGCAGCGTAATTGTTCGCGCTGTCTAAGAGCTCGCCGAGGTGTTTGATGTTTTGGCTGGCCAACATATATCTCATCATGTTGCCTTTCTTCAGGCTGTTCATAAAAGCATGTATGGCCTGGATCTCAGAAACGTCTTCGCATGCATTCTTTGTCTCTGTCCATCGAGCTATGAAAGCTCTGCTTGACTCCCCCTCCACTTGAGCACACTTTAGTAGATCTGAGTAAGCCTTTGGACGTTTGTATGTGCATGAGAAGTGTTGCATGAATGTTTTCTGCATGTCTTGCCAATTGTGGATACTCTTTTCTGGCAAAGTGTCGATCCATAACCGGGCCGTTCCCTCCAACATGAGTGGAAGAAAACGTACAGCTGCATTGTAATCACCGTCATTAATACCAACGGCGTGGATGTAATCAGGCAGCCATATGTCCGGTTTGTCAATGCCATTGTACTTGTCCACAATTTTCTTGACATTGCCTAGCGAGGATGGGAGTTGCACCTTGCGAATCGCCGGTCCAAAGCACACAGGGCCCAGGTAAGACTCCTCTTTGGCCGCTTTAATCTCATCGAGACGGATGCGGGCGTCTGAGATATGAGTGTTTTCCCTGGCTGGCCCTTTGTTGGATTGGCTACGCCTTGGCTCCTCCTGACGGCTTTGGCGATGAGGGGAGCGGGAGCGAGATCGCCTTTGAGGCGGATCTCTGTTGCCCCTATTTCCTTCGTCTCTTGCCCGTGCTGCGGGCGGAGGTGGCATGTTAAGCCGGTCACTCCCACGCCGTGCGTCCTTGTCTTGATCTCTTTCACGGCGAGGCGGATCATTCTTCTTATGGCGTGTGTTATCCTTTTGCCGGTGGTCGTCCTTGCCTTTGTCGCTATGGCGGTTGGACCCAGTCTTTGACTCATCCCTGTGCTTGTCAGGAACTTTGTCCTTCCTGGGTTCCTTACCCTTATTGCCATGGCTACTGGAACCAGCTGGTTCCTCTGGATCCCCACCGCCGGCAACGGCTGTCTTGCAAAGACGCGTATCGTCCGCCAGTTTTGAGTTTGAGTCCGCCTTAGCCTGCTGCTCTACCGCCTTTTCGATGAGCATTTTAGAATAATGGTGGCGCTCTTCAATTGGGACTGCTTCGTCTCCCATGATTTCCCTGGCCGCCTCTAGGTTTTTGGCTGGGGTGGAGAAGAATATGACTCCATCAGGGTTAACTTGAAAGAGTATTTCTGCCAAGGCTTTAAAGACTTTTGGGCAGAAGGCTTCTCGAAGTTTCCCTGCAGATCCCGATGCAGAAGAGGGTCACGTATACTTCGTATTTGCGGAATTTCTCAACATTGCGCTCACGCTGGTACTCTTCCTCTTCTAGAGCCTTTCCAACTAGGATTAACTCTTTTTCCTTGTTCAGGAGGGACAACTTATACTTGATGTTGACTTCAGTCTCAGCCAGGAGCGCTTTCCGTCTTTCCTCAAGTTCAACCGCGGTTGGATTTGGTCCCAAAGGTGTTTTGAGAAGCTCCAATGCGCGCATGTGTTCCTCCTTTGACCGTCCAGGTCTTCTTCAATAGGCGTAGCCGGGGGAGGCCTTTAGGGTCCAGCACATCCTCTGGCTTTTCCGCCTTGTCACCAATGTGTTTGATGCTAGAGGAAACTTCAGCCTCGTCTGGCTTAGCCGCGGCCGCACCATCCTCCATAGCTATCTGTGCCGGGAAAGTCATTAAGACTTCGTTTGGATCGGATGAGCCATAGCCTCGCGCGGCAACCTGTGCTGCAAAGTCTTCCTCCTTATGCTCATCGAGATCTGAATCTTCCGCCATTGGGCGGTGCCATCAGATCCGGCTTCTGAGTCTGCTCCTGTCTGTAAGGCAGGTAATATTGACTCAGGGTCAGATTCGGCCGGCTTAGGGCCAGATGCGTCAATGACACCAACAAAACGAGAGGCGGGCTCCATAAGCTCATAAGAGCTGGAGTCAGAATCGCTTTGGGTATCAGAGTCACTCAGATCGCGATAGACAAAGGCCTGATCCGATCTGTGTTGTTGCTCGATTGCATAATCGATGGGGTGGTGGGTGGGCCAAAAGGCGGCGGATCCCCTGGGGAATCCATACGCCTCAGCCGTAAAACCCATGAAGATGTTGATGGTGCCGAAGGGGACGACGAAGCTTGACACCAGTGCGTCGTTTGCTGGGACGTAGGACCCGTCGTCTTCGATGCACCCAAAGTTGTTGATGATGCGGGCGCGACCAACCGCCATAGTCTTGCCGATCTCGCCCAATGCTCCCGCCTGAAACAAAACTCCCGACGCCTTGGGCCCCACGGTGGGCGCCAACTGTCGAGGTATTGGTAACGCGGAACTACTATATGGATTCATACGTACCGTAGAGGAGGTGGGGAAGAACGTAGAGGGTTCCAGTGACGGGATTGCACACACGATCTTACCCAGCTTCGGATCTCACGACGGTGGCGAGATCCTACGTGCTGCTATAATTCACTCAAGGAGAATATGTGTACAGGTTACAATGAGATTGTATGCGTGCCCTAAGGCTGCTGGAAGGCTGGCTTATAAAGGCGCCAAGCCTTCCCCTACAAGGAAAGCCTTAACCGACCTAGATCATGAGTCCTAGACTAACACGGTAACAAACCCTAACTTGCTCCCTAAGGCGAACGCAGCCAGGCCTTCGTCTTGGACTTCACTAAGCCAGCCCAGAGCTTATCCTTGCGCCTAAGCCCATGAGGCCTTCTCCATTAAGCCCTCCGGCTTTATCTGATGGGCCTCCTTGGTGGGCCAGGTTTTATCCACCGTGGCAGGTATACCCGTTCGGCATAACCTCCACAGTCTGCTGCTGCTCGGTCACCATCGACATCTGGAGAACCGCGCGCCGTGAATTTAGGTTCTAGGTGTGGGATCAGTCGATGTCGAGGCCTAGGACTTTATACAAGATTTCACAGAATCAAGAGGCTGTATGAATAGGAACCGGACTCTACGTCTCTACCACGGGAGATTTCGTAACCCTAGAAGCCTGCTGCTGTATGAATCGAACCGGACTCTACCACGGGAGATTTCGTAACCCTAGAAAGCCTCGTGCTGTATGAATCGGAACCGGATCCTGCCAGCAGCAGATTTCGTAACCCAAGAAACCTGCGGCGGCGGAGCACGGCGAGGAATCGGCCACTATGTAACTGGCCCGTTTAAGAACTGAGCTTATATCTGGTAGCTAGCTAAGTGCCCGCCTGTTGCTACGGTTCTCTCTCAAATTTTGCGTTCACCCATGTCTATGTCCTTGTGCATGACGCAACGAATATTAATTAGGCATGAACCCTCAAATTTATTTTCTACTGAACATTTTAAACACAATGCACGTGAAAATTCTCAATCATGTGAAGAATATGAAAATCTATTTACTTTTTAATCAATATTTTAATGGAAACAACATCCAGTCAAAGGGAATAACGAACAATTTGAACTTTTCAAAGTGCATGTCATATTCTTGATCTGTTTCAGCAGTGCAAACTGAAGCATACACTTCTGTTACAGATTTTCTTCGATGTTAGTTTTTCGTTCCTACATGAAGTAATAATTGGTATAAGTAACTGAAAGGAAAACCTCTTTTTTGTTCCTCAAGATTAGCAAATTTTAATAAAGTGAGGGAAATTGAAAAAACAATAAATTAGATAAAAATCCTATTTTTCTTTTCCATTACACCCATGCCACTTATAAAACTAAACATGCATTTTCTTAAAAGGGTAAAACATGCATGATAAATAAAAACAATAGGACATGTTTATGTTAAAAGGAGGGCTTGCCTTGGTCATCAAATTGTCCCTGGTCTTGCTCCCGAAACTCCTCAAATTCACCTCATGCTTCTACACCTTCCTCGTTCGTATCTAACGTCGCAAAAAGGATATAAACAAACAATAAACACTTCACTGAAACTAATGGCCAAGCTAAAATACAGCAAGCAAGACTTAATCAGATAAGATGAAATAGATGAGACCTACATTGGTGCATTTCCAAATGGACCAAGATTAAGGAATTTGTGAAGCTCTAGATATGGTATTACTTAACAAGTGTGAAGATAAGGTTCCTTAAGGAATTTTGAAGTTTTGAATTTTTGAAAAGTTGGACCAAGGTTCTAATGTCTAGAACACTCCACAACACACAAGCTAATGCATAGGAAAAGGTAAAACAAGTTTACAATCAAAGCACACAATTATAAACAAGCTATCCACAATGATCAAACAAACAGTAATTCAAATTAGAAAGTTTTTGTTGGCTCCAATATTTGCATTATATTTAGCACAGACAAGAGTTCACAAAAGTGGGGATGTTACAATCCTCTACCCCTCCTACGCTCATTTAGTTAGGTCATTTGTATTACCTATTAATTATCTTCTACTACATTTACACTAAACTTTTATATTTCCTTATAACTTATTTTATTATACTTTAACCTTAAGAAATGTATCTTCAACATTACGCTGTTAGCACAGTTAGCCAAATATAAATTATTCTTATTATTAATTATACCATTTTGACTTGTAAACATTACAATTGCATTTACCTTTTTCTAAATTTATATATATTTTCTACTGTATAAATGTATCTTCAACATTGCGCGGTTAGTTTCTACTGTATAAACATTGGCTAAAATTTTAAAAAAATTGCATCCTCAATTTTGGTCGCTGCATTTGGATATAAATATATTTAAACATATCGACTGCGTACAAACTAATAAATATCATATAATACTTGTTCCTAGTGTCTCATTATGTATGTAACTTTATAGAAACTTCTAGATTATAGATTGAACCATTCACTATATAATTTCTTATGAGTGGAGTGCGAAAAACATTACTAGTGGCATGGGTGTGGCACAACACTGGTATTGCGCCACTGATAATTGTTAATAGCGATATGTCATCCTCAGGCCAATAGTAATAGACACACTAGTTAATAAACACTAGTGGTGTGCCAGTATGAGAATGTGCCACTAATGTAATTTTGAAAATAAAAAATAGATGTGTTTGTTGAATTTAACAACAACACTAGTGGTAACCATCAACTAGTACCATATAGCAGAACAATAATAGCATAAACATGGTCAATTAGTAGTGGACATGTGCATTGTACGTGCAATATTACTAGTTAGATAAAGAACATGCTATTTTAGATTATTCTCATTTCAAAAATTTAAATATTTTGTAGTTAAAACCATTGGTCCGACTCATACTCTGTTTTCGCCATTAAATATAGGGTGATGAGACATTCGATACTAGATCTCATGTTGATATGTTTTGACGACTTTTTCTTCATATCAAAAGTTACCATGCCGCGACTCATAACGGGCATTTGATACTAACTTATCATGATGTAGACACATAACTAAGTTATCAAGCATCATAAGGGTTACCAACCTTCTTCAATGTATTAGACAATGTTGATGCCTCTTCTGCTACCAAGTCAGCGACTCTCATGGTCGTACCACATGCCACCATGTATGCAATTTTTACCTTATACTGTTGATGCTAGTTTTGTTGATTACTTTCGTATGAAACTAAGATATATATGCTAGGTTTTTGTTTGTTCTATCACATGCTTACCACCCCTATGATAAATAATCTTGTAAACATTATTATCAGGATAGTAATCTTGATTAAATTTATTAGAGAATTGCTAATAATCAACAACATGTTGGACGGTTCGAGCCTGCGGGACCTAGTTTACCCTTCACATTTAGCTCGAAAAATGAAATTCCCATTAACTGCAATCCATATGTGCTTTTTACATTCCTATCCCTTCTCTTTTCTTCTATGAATTTACTCTATACAACTATAAAGAGGGAGTTTCTTTGTTGATCACGCGCCTCGTGAGACCTCCTCCAATTCCGTGAAAAAATATCTGGAAAAACTAAGAAAGAAAACCATCCGGTTGAATAACCTAACAAGCATGCACGTGGCAACGCGCAAAAAAAGAAGAAGAAAGAAACAACCCAAAATGAGTCGACCCACTTAAGCAATCCTCCGCTTAAATCTTCCCATATGTTCATCTCTCGCCTCGCGCGCAACTCAGCTCTCATTGCGTAAATCCGCTTTCACCATCCTTTGCCCCGCAATCCCCGCTCCCCCCATTCCTCACACCACCTCCCTAATCCCTCCGCGAACCACCTTCCCCATCCGATACCTTTCGTTCACACGAGCACGTCCGTCTAGGGTTCCGCTGCCCCGCCACTTCACACCTCCGGCATTCGCCGCCGACTAGCACCACTGCCCCCACACGACGCTTAGATTGCCGCGGGAGATGGAGCAACTCATGCTGACTAGCGAAAAGACACCATGGAGGTTAAACCCAGTGGACAGATATAAAATAGTAACAAAAATCTTCATGAAATTAGAAAACCAAACAAATGTTATTCCTTCAACAAGTCAACGACAAGGGCGAATGATTCCACGAGCACACCAACGGAACAAACAGACGAACATCCCTTCCTCACCCACTCGCCAGCGCCGAAATCCCGGAAATGCCCCTGGACCCCGACAGCTCGCCGCCGCCGCCGCACCGCGACTGGTTCTTCCCGCCGGCGCCGCCCTTCCTCCCGTCCTCCTCCAGGACCCTCGCCCACAGGACCCCCTTCCCCAACACCTCCCGCTCCCACAAGCCAGTGGCGGAGCCAGGATCTAAACCCTGTGATGTCAAGCCTTACTAAAAAAAAATCCTTTGAGAACACACTTGTGTAGACAAATTAAAACAGGAGCACAAAATAATTTGCAACATTTGACTTGGACTGCCATTTCTTGATGAATCTATCCATTTACCAAACTTAAGCCCTGACAAAAATATTGAAATAAGAAAAACGAAATCTGAATGCATAAAAGAAGAACAATTCTGCACTTCCTCTTGCTCGTAACGGAATATTAGCCAGTGTGGAAGAGAAGGAAAAATAGAACTTACACATTATCTATTTCCTCTTGATGTACCAAACTACTAATTACCTTTTTCTAAGCTAATCTAATTCTGAAAATTGGAAGGGAAACATAACTTACAAATACAAGGGGAAGGGACTCGTCTCGCCGTTGAATTTGAACATCCGTGCGTATAGGCGTATATAGCAGTATAACAGCAGCCGTGGCGCGCACCAAGTGCGTACTGCCGCCTCGACCACGAATCCGCCGGCTCTCGCCGACTCGCGGCGTCGCCTGGTTCGTCACGGCCGTGCGCCCTAGCCTGAGCGGCGCGCCTAATTAGACATTACGGATTTAGGAGGGGCAGAATCAGTTGAGAATTTGCAGGGGACACGGGATTACAGAAGGTGAAACAGAAGAGCCGAACAGGCGAGGAATACGAATCGTGGCTTTGTGGGGATCACGCAAGTTAATTAGCACTTCCTTTGCTTTGCTACAAGGCCCAGCCAAACCGTACCCAAAGCAGATGACAAGTGGGACTGTGTGGTAAATTTCAGAACTTATGTGTTCAATAGCGTGGTACGCATAGGTGGGGATGATTAACTTGCCAAATTCCTGTGTAGTCGTATGACTACACAGCTACAACGTGGCTCCGCCACTGCCACAAGCCATACTCCCTCGCCGACCGCCGCCCGCCCCCGACCCCCCGCTCCCGCTCCCGCTCCCCGCACCCCTCCCCGGAGCAGCCCTCTCCGCCGCCACCCCCATCCGCGCCCCGCCGCCGGGACCCCCGGTACGCGGGAGTACGCCGCGGCGATGCACAGACCCTCCCCACAGCCGCGGCGGCGCCCGCGGCTGCTGCCCCGCCGGTGCCCGAGCGGAAGTCGCCGCCGGCCGCCCTCCGGTGGTCAGGGATGCTCTCCGCGGCGGTGAGTAACGGTGAACTCACTCCTGCTTGACTTTCGTTGACCGCCGTTGTCTGATACCGGTAAAAACTTCTCCTTCCAGGCCATCCTGCTGTGCTTCGCCTCCCTCCTCCGCCGGAACTTCTCCCTGCACGACCAGCTCCACCACCTGCGGGTAAATTCCTCACCCATTCCACGAAAAGATAATAATTTTACCGTTACCAATGTTCGTCCGACATTCCGATTGTACCAGGGACAGCTGGCCGCGGCCACCGGGAAGCTGCAGTCGTGCATCGTGGTCATGGACTCGTCGCTGGACATGAACGGCATGTTCTCGTCCGAGAGCGACGGCGACGACTCGGTGCCGAGCAGAGCCTGAAGAACTTCTCGCTGCTGCTCTCGCTCTCCGCGCTGTACGCGCCGATGGTGGTCCTCAAGTACGTGGACCTCCTGTCCAAGCTGAGGAGGCCACAGGACCCCGAAGAGGTTGCCATCCACAAGCGGCTGGCGTACAGGGTCGACATATTCCTGTCGCTTCATCCTTATGCTAAGCCCCTGGTTCTGCTCGTCGCCACAATGCTGCTTATTGGTCTTGGTGGACTGGCTCTTTATGGGGTTACTGATGATAGCTTGTCGGATTGCCTCTGGTTATCGTGGACCTTTGTTGCTGACGCGGGCAACCATGCGAATGCGGAGGGCTTTGGACCCAAGTTGGTTTCGGTTTCCATCAGTATTGGTGGGATGTTGATTTTTGCCATGATGCTTGGCCTTGTGACCGATTCAATCTCGGAGAAGTTTGACTCTTTGAGGAAAGGAAGGAGCGAGGTCATTGAGCAAAGCCATACTCTGATCCTTGGGTGGAGTGACAAGCTGGTAATCTTGGAATCAACCTTTGCTGAATTCCTTCATGCAGCATTTTCTGTTTCTGCCTGGCTGATCTATTATTCTCCTTTCTTTCATGGAGTGTTAATATCAGTAGCTAGTAGCCTAATGTGAATAGCCCCAACTAGTTATATAGTTGCCGTTGTTAGATTCCTTATTGCCTAACTCTTAACTACCTTGGAAGCTTCAAGTTTAAAGGCATCTTATAGTTATAGGAAGAGGATCAGATCTCCAATTTACAGTGTGAATGCCACATGAAGTGTGGTCCTTTTTATTTTATTTCTGGCATCTGATTTGTTGCCATTCTGGTGAGGAGGAAAAAGCTTAAAATAGTCAAACTAGTTATAGACGCAGTAGGAGTTTTAAAATGAAGAGTAGAATACAGATGTAATATTTCACTCTCCCATCGTGTTTTGTGCCATCAACTCCTGTAAACATTATGGTAGGTAGTACATACTGGTAATCAGTTGTATTATGCATATATTTTATAGCTATTTGGTGCGTCTCTCCTGACTAACCTATTTCCCTTTATGGCAACACTCAACAGGGCTCTTTGCTGAACCAAATTTCTATTGCTAATGAAAGTTTGGGAGGAGGGACTATCGTAGTGATGGCCGAGAGAGATAAAGAGGAAATGGAAGCAGATATTGTTAAAATGGAGTTTGACTTGAAAGGAACAGCTGTAATCTGTAGAAGTGGAAGCCCTCTTATTCTGGCTGACTTGAAAAAGGTAAAAAGATGATTACAGATTCAGAGACATATTATGATTTTTCCTCTCTTTGCTACATTTCTAAGTGTTAATATGCCATTGTGGTATCTTTACAGTAAATAAGAGGATGATTGTGATGTTAACTATTGCATTGTATCATATTCTCTTATTTTGAACTAAATCTAATCTACCATCATGCGCAAGGTCTCAGTTTCTAAGGCGCGTGCAATTGTGGTTTTAGCTGTAGAAGGAAATGCTGACCAGGTTTGTTCTGCTGATTAGTTGCACTCTTAAACATGTAATTTGTGCTTACATTATTTGCCCCTTCTCAGAGTGATGCCCGAGCACTGCGAATAGTCTTGAGTTTAACTGGAGTTAAAGAAGGACTAAGAGGTCACATTATTGTTGACTTAGTGACCTTGACAATGAAGTTCTAGTCAAACTTGTTGGTGGAGACCTTGTGGAAACTGTTGTCGCACATGATGTGATAGGTCGATTGATGATACAATGTGCGCGTCAGCCGGGCCTTGCTCAGGTTTCGTCTAAACAACAATTTTGAATATATCTCGCTCCTTCAAAGGAGCTCCTCTTGAGCATTCTGTTTAGTTCTAATTATTATTGCACTGCGGAATCCCATGTCACTAGGAGACATTTTTAGTACAAACTCTGAAATTTTCTTGCACTAAACTCATAATCTTCTCTTGATTTCAGATGCAACATAAGCTATTTAATTCCACTCATAGTTATGCACTTATGCTGTTGTTTGCTATGCCACTTACTGGCTTATGTATTTCATTTTACCTCCACACTGCTTTCTTTTAGCTCGGACTGCAGATTTTGTGTAACTAATGTAGCTTGTTTGCTCTACATTAGCGACACTGATATGCTTACCTACGTCTACAGAATGCTTATTATAATCACCTTACTGGTTGAGCATTTGATTGACATCAGTAACTACATGTAGTCTTTCTAATTTCTAACTGTACCTCCAAACATACACAGATATGGGAAGATATCCTTGGCTTTGAGAACTGTGAGTTCTACATTAAAAGATGGCCTCAGTTGGTCGGAATGCAATTTGAAGACGTGCTGATTAGCTTTCCTGATGCTGTTCCATGTGGAGTAAAGATGGCAGCTTACGGGGGCAAGATTATTTTAAATCCTGATAATTATTATGTCATGCAAGAGGTGATGAGGTGATAGTAATTGCAGAAGATGATGATACGTATGCCCCGTCACCATTACCCAAGGTAATTTGTTTATCTTCATAACTCACTGCATCAACTGAATTTTGCTTGTACATTGTGTTTATTAATAACTTCAATAGTTCACGGTGTGGTTTTATAGTATTTTTAGCAAGTGCCATCTAATGTTATTTTGTGCCTACTGTATTCAACCTTTTTGATTCAACTATTCTCGAAAATCGGATATTGTCGTAATGTGGGCTGTTAGCTTGTGCTACATAATTTCCTTTAAAACTTCACATGAACTCTTCCTAAGCACATTCTGGAAATACTTCTCAGAAAAGTTCTGTTATTAGGATACATGAAGTCAAACGCAACCTGATTGCTTTGGCATTAAGATTTGAGAAGTATGCATAATACTGTTCTATGCTTTCCAGATGTCAGCTTTGAGGCTTGTCTTCACTTTCTGGAACTATAAAAATATTAAACTATTATCTTAGTTTACAAAAGCAAAGTCAATTTTATTATTCACATATATTTTAGTGCAGACACTACACATATATAGAAATCCTGTAATGAAGTTTACAAAAGCAAAGTCAATTTTATTATTCAGGTTAAAGAAGCTGTTTACATAGACATTGTTCGCCATGAAAGAAACCCTCAGAAGATTCTTCTTTGTGGAATGCGACGGGATATAGATGATATGATTGTGGTAAGCCCATTCTTCAAGCCCCTAATTACCTTTTCTCTGTAAACTTGTGCAGGTTAGGAGAGGTTATCCGCCTAAAGATTTTGTTGTTCCAAAGTCTCCAGAAAGAATATTATTTTGTGGTTGGCGCCGTGATATGGAAGATATGATAATGGTAACTTGATTATGGATACAAATTGGCATTCTCATGCTCTTCTGGAATATTCATGTGGATATAATGCAGTCATTTGTAGAACAGAACAGGATTGGACAAAACTGTACACAAAGAAGATTTTTTGCTAAATATATAACTTTGTCATACTAATAATATGACCCTGTTGTCCCTTCGGGACATCGATAAAAATAGTATGACCCTGTTGTCCCTTCGGGGACATCCGATAAACATAATATGACCCTGTTGTACCAACTCTAGCTTAAAGTTGTAAGCACTGTAAGAATTGTTTGTACATCAACATATCATTCCATTATCAAACAGTGTACAGATATGCATCCTGGTAAAATACATGTACAGATATGCGACAATAGACCTTATGTTTATCTCAGTTTTAGCCTTTGTTCTTTTAGTTTGACACAGAACAGGTCAACAACATATCATAACTTGATTTTAGATATTCAGGTACTGGATGCTTTCCTAGCCCCAGGGTCAGAGTTGTGGATGTATAATGATGTCCCTGAAATAGACCGGGAAAGAAAGCTAATTGATGGAGGTCTGGACTTCAGTCGTCTAGAAAATATTACGTTGGTTCATCGCGAAGGAAATGCTGTCATTCGCCGTCACTTGGAGAGCCTCCCTTTAGAATCGTTTGATTCTGTAAGTTGTGCTAAAATAAAGTTGTTTTTTCTGGATAAAGTACTCTGGAGCTTCCTACGAGCTTGATCGCTTGGTCCTTTCATCTGACTAGCTCCCTATGACATTGCAGATATTGATTTTGGCAGATGAATCTGTGGAAGATTCAGCAATTCAAGCTGATTCGAGGTCTCTTGCAACGCTATTACTGATCAGAGATATTCAGGTTCTTCTAGGAAAGCAAAATCTTTGGACTTTTCTTTTGATTTAAGTCATTATTGCTGCAGAAGTGCAGATAATGTCATTTTCTGTTAGATCATGTGCTATTTTGGTTCCAATCATCTGTCCTTAACTTCTGATCCACCAAGAAGATATTTACATGAACTGATTATCTCCTGCGCCTGTAAATTCTGCAGGCAAAACGACTTCCATACAAGGAAGCTTACCGAGGAAGCTTCTCAGAAGGTTCTTGGATGGGGGAGATGCAACAAGCATCTGATAAATCTGTCATAATCAGTGAGATATTGGATCCCAGGACAAAAAATCTATTATCCATGTCAAAGATCAGTGACTATGTTCTTTCAAATGACTTGTGAGCATGGCGCTGGCAATGGTTGCAGAGGACCGGCAAATAAATTATGTCTTGGAGGAGCTCTTTGCCGAACAGGTATGGTTCTCGTGCTATTCTCAGATTTTTTTCCTTCAAAGAACGTTAAGCTTCTATAGCACTCAGATCACATGAAGTATTAGAGTTTTGAACCTGACATTACCATAGGGCACTAGGTTAAGTTTACCTACCATTACCTCCAGAGAAGGAGATCTCTTTAATGAATATACTGGACAGTTTTGCTAGTACTGTACACATACATGCTCTCCTCTTGTTCAAAATGCCTGCAGTAAGAACTCTTATCAGGTTGTTGTATCAGCATTACCAAACGTGTTACGCTGCATTCGAACTCTCTGCAGGGAACGAGCTGCAGATACGACAATGACCTGTACCTCCGAGAAGACGAGGAGCTGAATTTCTTCGAGGTGATGCTACGAGCTAGGCAGCGGAAAGAGGTCGTCATCGGGTACCGTCTCGAGGACCGAGCGCGCCATAATCAACCCGCCGGACAAAGTCTCGAGGCGGAGGTGGTCACGCAAGGATGTTTTTGTCGCTATAGCTGAGAAAGAATGAAGTACCATCAGATCATAGATCACATGAAAACACACTCCTCACCGACAACTAAGGCGAAACCGACAGTAACAGCAGATGACCGATGCGCCACCACGTCTGGGAGAGCAACAACCGCTACGCGTGAGGGAGCAAAGCATGAAGCAGATAGTAGGATCGATCTAGAGTCTAGAACACCAGGCCACATTTGCACATAGATTCAGTTTACTGTATCTTGTCTGCTAAACTTTGGGGGGAACATACAGAGATGAACCTCCCTTTGGGGTCTAGGTTCTTTAGTCTGTTGTATAGACACAGTCTTTAGTCTGTTGTAGTACCAAGTGTACATTTCATTTTTGGAAATTCCAAGTGTACATTGAGAAACAAGAGACTTTTCTAGGTTGGAAGAAGCCTTTTGACCTTTTTTGGGGTCACAAACAGCTCCCACGTCATTTTCATGCATGGATTTAAACAATGAAATGGAGGGGAGTACGTTTCAAAAAAGAGAAAAAAAATAGAACCTTTATTGGATATTCGAAATGGCTTTCCAAGTTTGGGTGAAAAAAATAACGTTCTCGAATGTCAAAACAATTGGAAGAAATTTGGACATATATCTTTTGTATGTGATTTGCCTAAAAAAGTTGGAAGCAAAAACGAGTTCTTTTTTGCCTTTTTAGAGCCACGTTTTTTTTTATCTTGATGTAGCCAACAATGCAATGTATTAGCAAAGTTTTGTAGATTTGCAGAAAACATGTGTATGGACCCACCTGTACCCACGTAACCCCCTTTTTAAAATTTCTTGAAACTTCTAAATACCATTGCTCGATATTTTAAGAACGACTTCACTAAGCGGTACCAAAACGCAGCACGCGACAAATGATAAGTTTGTGGCCCATTTTTTTTTTTGATGATTCAAAAAATGCGCATGTTTTGTTTTTTCTTCCTAGGATGTGAGTATGTGACATATGTCTTTTTAATCATGAAACTTTGCAAGCAGATACACATATATGATCGAAAGAAAACAGAATTTTGAGCATTTGGTCCCGAGACCACCTTTCATGGACTTTACATCCTTAGTTCGTGATAAAATTGACAAAACTGATATGAACTCAAACTTCGGCACAAAATGACCTCTCCTAAAAAGATTGTTATCTGATATTTTTGCAAACACGAGATGGTCTGGTGATTGGGCCGAACGACAAACGCCTCGGCCAATTTAGTCAAACGCTATGAAGGTGCAAACGCCATTGCGTTTACCGGTACACAAACGCCAAGGTCCATGGCGTTTGCCCCTTCTGCCCAAGCGCCATGATGTTTGGCGTTTACACAAAAGTACCAAATCTTGTAAAACATTGTGAGAGAGTCATTTTATGCCGAAGTTCGCAAGAAGTTAGATTTTGCTAAACTGCCTCGCTTTGTATCCTTTACTGTAAGCTTGGTAACTAGCACTAGGAAGAAATCGAGGATCGTTTTAAAAAATGGCTCAGTATTTGGTGTTAAAAAAACTTTTATTATTGAGGGAGGTTGGTCCTAATCAATACATTGTGGAGTGGTTATCTTCGTGATGTTTCGTTTGGAGATCTCGAAAGGGATCCAAAAGTGATCGAGTTTAATCAACATAAGAAAAAATATTGTCTAGCACCATGGGAGATTTTATGCACTCCGAAGTAGGGATGAAAACGGAGCGGAAACTTTCCGACTTTTCCGCGGAAAAACGGAAACGGAACAAAAATACGGAAGTGGAAACGGAATTTTGCAAAACGGAAACGGAAACGGAAACTTTTATGCGGAAACGGAAACGGAAACGGAACAGCGTATTCCGGCGGAACGACCACGGAAACGGAAATTCCGTTTCCGGCAATAAGGAACTTTCCGTTTTTTGCTACGTGTTGCTATCTGAATGCAGCAGGACTAACAATTTTAGTGAGAACACCGAGGCAGAATCAAAGATCTAAACAGAAAAAGTAAAATATATGAATTGACCATGTTTAGGCCCTACGTACTTGCATATTATGTCCCTCTCAAGGCATTCCCGGTTCAGCATTTCAGTGTTGCACTAGGTTTAGGGACGAAGTAGATATTTTTTTTGCCAAAGTTGATAACTTAGAAACACTATATTATACTTTAATTTATTTCATCTTATTAAATTGATAAGTTTGTTGGTTTGCTTGAGTTTTCCTGCATTATTTAAGGGGTCGCTTGGTTCCGGCAAGTATCTGCTTTTTGTTCCGTGTCCGCACCGTATTCGGTCTGTATCTGTTTCCGACAATATTTGTTTCTGTATCTGTTTCCGGGGTTTCTGTATTCGTTTCTGCTTCCGCAAAAAAATATGAAAACAAATGTGGCACCACCCAGTTCCGTCCGTATCCGCTCCGTTTTCATCCCTACTCCGAAGGACCAAGATGTCCTTGATTATCATGTTCTATTTGGATCTAAAATATAAATGTCTATTGAGTAAATGCTTCGACAAGTTGTCTACGGAGGATGGTATTTGATACTCACTTTTACAAAATAAATACTGAGTCAAAACCACACTATTCATGACCCAAACCAAAGCTACAAACTCACATTTTAGGAAGGGACTTATGAGGGTGAAGGACACTTCCATTCATTTGGATTCCTTTTCGTGTTCGAGTGTAGAACGACGAATTGGTTAGATTTTGGAAGGACAAGTGGCTGGGGGATGGAGGGGGGTGGATAAGCCCCTCGGTAGTATATCACCAACGTTTCAACAATGTTGAACATAAACCATGCTACAATGGCTGCTTTGAACAATGAATCTCTAGGTCAACTTTCATCGAACACTTATAGTCCAACATGAATATCATCGAATATTCCGCTCATTAGTATTGAATAGTTGTCGGTGTTGGACGTCGGGGTTTAGGGGGTGGATAAAACATTGATATCTCTTATCTTACGTAGGACTGCAACTATCTTTTAGTTCACTTTTTGTTATGCATAAATGACATGGTTTGGATAAAAGGAAGTTCAGTCTCTTATGTGGATGCTACTCTTGTGTGCGAGTTGGCTTCGAATATGAACATTGTTACAAAAGGTACAACACAAAAGGCTAATAGTGTTTGGCACAAATGACCGCGCGTGATTATCATGGAGTTTATCTCCCGATAGGACGTGGGGACACCCATAGACTTCTTAGTTTTGAGAGTGATATTTTTGTTGTATGTTAGTTTACTATGGTATCTTTGTTGGTCTAGCCCTCTTATGTTTAGGCCTTTGTTTGGAAACTCTTAATAAATTTTGTAATAATTTTGACTAGATGCATCATTGATGCGAATACCAGGCATAATAAAGCTTACATACTCTTGTCACATTAGCAAGAGTTCAGTGCACTATTGCTATTTCGTAATTTTATATTTTTGTGTCTTTCATTAAAGGGTGCACACCTAAAAGTGCAAATCCTAAACCATGTGTAGACTCGTAATAAAATAAGTACATTCCAGATATCTTTGATTCACATGATTCTAAAACATGGGAATAGGAAAAACACATGACTGCAATGTCAAGGCCATTTCAATCCCACATGATTTTTTCCAAAGAAGTGAGATTGGATGCTAAATTTCATGTGAATTGTAGTGCACAAATTCCTTAGGAGAACTTCTATACGATACAATTTTATGAATCAAACAACCGACATAAGGAAAGTTCCTAATGGTTTTAACCCTCTAAAGTTCCTATGACAATCATATGAAATAAGCTCTAAAACTATAATTTTGCGGATTTAGAGCATGATTCTATCCGATCACATTTTTCATGTAATGTTAGAGGTATCACAATTTCTTACGCGCTACCTCCTTCCGGATTTATATAGCAGCTAATAAAAGCCACAAATCTAGCAAAATAAGGCGAGCTACATGGAGTAATTAACGTTATATATGTAAGCTGAAGTGGCCAATTGAAACATGCATGCTATCTCAAAATTAACTTAGTAATTAGTCACTTCTGGGTACTAGTCTATTGGAAGACGAAAAGAGAAAGTGTGCATGCATTGTCACATTTTACTATTAGTGGGTGAATCAGTCTACACAATATCGAACTTAACCCTCTCAAAATAGGCATACGCCCTGCTTTATATTAATAAAGCCAAACGGCCAAACGATACATGGTGTTTGAGAAAGCCCTCAAGTGAACACAACTACACGAAAAAACTAGTTGAAAACGCTAAAAATGCACAAGTGCACCACTAAACGCCACCAATCGAACTTAACCCTAGCAAAGTCGGCCAGTTAAAATAGTCTTGGATGATAGAAAATTCAGTTGACTGTCTGCCTTTATGGTGAGACTTTCGAGAGATTTATTAGGTTCTCAATTACGTTGAATATGCTTTCCTTTTTAGGGTTTTTCGATGAACCTTATTTTTCAAAAGAAGAAAAACAATCATTGTGTATCAAAGAGGACCTAATATGATAATCACCATAGTAATTTTGTGTGTGTGAAAAATGACATTACAACCTTTGTGGGCTCATTGCTACTGAAAATATTCTTTTTAGTTTCTTATATGTCCCCTCCCTCCTTTCGAGTTTATAGAGCGACTAATACAACTCACAACTCCAGCAAAATAAGGAGAGCTGTATGGAGCAATTAACGGGATGTAAACAAGCTTCTCATTTGTCCAACTGAAACACCCGAATGGTTGAATGCTACTCCCTCTGATCCGAATAATGTGGCGTCAGATTTCAACTGAGCTAGTACAACCATCACGTATAACGTGCGACACTTAAATAGAATCAGAGGGAGTATCTCAAAATTATCCTTATTAATTATCCACTTCTTTCCATTATTTACTTAACCCACTCATGTAAGACTTTACACATATGATTAAAAAACCAGTAACACTACATGCAACCAATAGACCGCGATTTCCTCATAAGCACATTATACTCTCTGGAATTTTCTATTTGCTTGTATGTAATCATATGCCAGATTCCGGTATCCGGATATTGGTTACACGATGCACTTGAGAGGCCTCCGCCAAAAAACTTAGACACATTTTAACATATACACACGTACAAGAATATATATATAAACGTCAACATTCATAAAAGCGACATTAATTAATTTTTGGAGGCATGCGAGTGGTTCTTTTAGGGCTTTGCTTAAGGATGAGGCATGTCTCAAAAAAGAGACTAATGTAACTTTTCTTACCGAATATAATATAAATTCAGCAATGTGTGTGGTGTGTTCTTAATGATAAATATTAGATTTGTATAACAAAGACCACCACAACTAGTATTTAGAAACAACATTTGTGGTTATTAAGTGCTCCTACCATGTAATACAAAAATATACTAAATTAGTTTGTAGTTTGATAAAAATGAATTACACAAAAGTATAAGAGTTTAGTATAAATATTATTTATTTTAGTTTAGTATATAAATTAATGCATAGATTTTGGATAACCTTCCAATGTCTCATATATGCAATTAACAAGACGTCTAGATTTATGTGGTTCATTGTAAATACCCATTTTGTATTTATTTCCTCTATTGGGATTAATGTTCGTTGTTATTCGACTCTTGTCACAGTTGTTTTAATCTCGCTGACTAACTTTTCTATTATGTCGGCCTCAGCATGGCTCCTCTCAGACTCATCACGGCTCCTTGCATGCTCATGCTCATCAAATAGTTTCTTAACCATCATCTTGACTTGCATTGAGGATTTATCAGTGTTCACACCATTACTAACAAAATGATTCAATATAAAGGCACTAGAAAGTGCACCTTTTCAATCCTTTCCAAGAAATCACCATTGGCAACATCTTTTTGAACCGAAACAAATCCTTTCCAAGACTTGCCATTTTCATTAATTAAGAAGAAGTGGGAATTGGCCAGTTAATTAACGGGAAACCGGCCTAAAACCGAAACAAACCCTCGACGACCGTCATGGAACACGACCATCGCGAGGGCACACAACCACCCTGGCTACCCACACAAGTTGCACGCACACCACCGAAGGTAGAGTCGTCGTCGAGGTTGCCCTCAGTGTCATCGTCATCAAGCTGCACACCCTGCAGCGACTCCGACTTCACTAGAAAACCACCAAGGAGACCATTGCCGAGCGGCGTCGAGAAGCCCACGTCGGCCTATGCCAAACAGATGACTCATCGTGTAGAGGTAGACAGCTCCGATTCGGATGATGAGCTCCGGAGAGGAGATGCGCAAGACCTGCGCCGAAGGAGATCTTCATCACCGGACCGTCCCCTGCAGGTCATCGTAAGCCGCTCTATAGCCGCTTCGACTCCACTGCCTGGGAAGATCAACACGAAGACTCTCGGACACGCCGGAACAGAGCCGACTACAAAGACTTTGCCGCGACCACACCATTGCTCAGCACCACCGTCGTTGCCAAGTCTTGTCACCACACGGAAACTCCACGCTGCCGACCGGGCACCTGCCAATCGCGACGCCGCGCACGTCCAGGCCAAGGAAAGCGTGGATGGAGCCGATGGACTTCAAAACGACGCCCTAAAGAGGGTCACGGCGTGGAAGCGCCGCCGCCGCCCGACCCCGCTGGGGTCAAGGCTTTCACCCGAAGAACATGACCCGGGGATTGTGGCTGTCAGAGAACTCCACGACATCGTTCCTCAACCGCAACATCGTTCCAATTGTTCTCATAGATGCTTCAGTGCGGCTTCTATTTCCTTAAGCTCAGCTTGGTCTTCCTTAATTAGGACATCGATGTAATGCTACTGGTGGGGAGCAATTTTTAAGTTCTCATTTTTCTATGATGAAAATGACAAAAAGAAAAGAAAACCCCTGACTTATGTGGGTCCGCCCCTCTTCCGTCCAGTCCAGCCCACTCTTCCTCTCTTCTCCTCCCCCCCCTCGCGGCGGCGCCGGCGGCCTCTCTCTCCGTTTGCCGGCGAACCCTCTACGCCAAGCGCGCCTCCGCTCTTCCACCCACCGAAGCGCAGCCGCCTTTCTGCAAGGAATTCACCTCTCACAGCCTGCTCCGCTCTGCTGTACCAAGTGGAGATCCTCATCGATTTCGTCTGCCGGTGAGGAACCCTAACCTGCCCGGAGTTTTTCCCACTAGTTTCAAGTTCGGGTCTTTCCGCTCGCAGTGCTCTAATCCCTCCAACCCATCCAGTTCCTCGCGGATTTGCCCGCGGTGTGTAGGCAGATTGGTGAGCGATGGAGGTAAACGCGGTCCCGGGGGAGGCTGAGCTGGCGTTCGCAACCAGCCTGAACGAGGACGACGACGACGCGGCTGACGTCTCGCCGGGGAGCAGGGAGCTGGCCGACATGGTGGATGCGGCGGCGGCGGCGGAGACCGTGGAGCTGGACGCCGGGGCCGCGGCGCCGCCGTCCGACGACCGGACGCCGAGGGACGCGATGGAGTTCAAGTCGTACGAGGAGGTGCTGAGCTTCTACAAGCGCTACGCCCTGCGCACGGGCTTCGGCGTCTGCGTCAACAAGTCCTCCTTCACCAAGGCCGGCCTCTGCCGCCGCCTCCAGCTCGTCTGCAACAAGTGGGGCACCGGCAAGGAGGACGCCTGCTACCAGGCCAGGCCGACGGCCAAGACCAACTGCCAGGCCACCATCGTGGCGAGGCTGTGGGGCGACGGCCTGCTGCACCTCACCGACGTCAACCTCGAGCACAACCACCCGCTGAACCCGTCGTCGGCGCGCTTCCTCAGGTGCTACAAGACGCTGCCCAGCGGGATGAGCAGAGATCTGCTGGTCAGGGCTGCCAGAGGTGAATGCGTCATCTCTGACGACTTCGAGGTCACCATGCTTGATGACTGGGGCCGGCTCAAGATCAGGGAGGGCGATGTTCAGGCCATCAATGGTTTCTTCGCCGAGATGCAGGCCAAGCAGACCAACTTCTTCTATGTCATGGATTTCTACTTAGAGGGCCAGCTCAGGAGTGTTCTTTGGGCTGATTCAAGATCCAGGGAAGCGTACCAGTACTTCAACGACGCTATCTGGGTCGATACAACCTGCTTAAGGAACAAGTTTGGCGTGCCACTTGTCTTGTTTCTTGGGGCGAATCATCATGGCCAGCTTGTTCTGTTAGGCTGTGGCTTGCTTTCGGATGAGAGTACAGAGAGCTTCCTGTGGCTGTTCAAGTCATGGCTAACTTGCATGAAGGGACGGCTTCCAAGCGCCAATCACTGACGAGTGTGTGAAGATAAAAGCTGCGGTTCGCGAAGTGTTTCCAAAAGCACACCACAGGATAAGTGATTGGCTATAGTAAGAACTATGTCGGAAAAATTTGATGAGTCGGTAAAACCGAATTGGAAGCTGCAATATATGATTCCTTGAAGGAGGATGAGTTTGAGGCAAGGTGGAAGAACACGATCGAGAGATATGGCCTTCAGGATAATCAATGGCTCACCTTTCTGTATGAAAATCGACACTTGTGGGTCCCTTCCTTCCTGAAAGATGCCTTCTGGGCTGGATTGTCTGTTACTCACCGGGAAAGTCCAGATGCATTCTTTGGTGATTCATTAAGACAATTAACCACATTGGTGACATTCCTTAAGAGCTACACCACTCTTGTACAGAACAAATACAAAATGGAGCAACAGGATGATTTTGAGTCATTAAGTAGCGGCAGGGTCCTTGTATCAAAGTTTCCCATGGAAGAACAGCTATCCAAATTGTACACCTTGAACATGTTTGTCAAGTTCCAGGATGAGCTAAACTCAACCTGCAGTGTCAAGTTCAGCTGGATGGATCCACATCTCTTTTATAGTTATTGATTTGGCTGCTGAACCAGGCAGAGAAATGGTGAATAAAAAGTATGAGGTTGTTCACTGCATGGAGACCAACAGGATGGAATGCAACTGTGGCCTATTTCAGTTTTGTGGAATTGTTTGTCGGCATGCGTTATCGGTGCTTAAGTGGCAGCAAGTATACGATATCCCCCCTTGTTATGTACTTGACAGGTGGCGGAGTGACTATAAGCAGTTGCATGCTCTGGATAACCCATTGAAGGATCTAGTGTCAAGTAATCATGTTGAGCGTTATGATAATATTTCTTTGCAGTGCCTCCGTCTTGTTGAGATTGGAATGGTTTCAGATGAGAAGTATCAGCATGCATTAAAACTAATTAACGACATGACAAGGACCCTTCTTGATGATAATTTGTGCCGTGAAATAGAGCAGAAACTTTCACCATCTGAACATGCAATTGTGAACGGTGATAGCCATGCACAGCCTGGTTCATCTGAGGGGGGTCCAGCCAAAAAGCGCCGTGGCCGTCCTCCCAAAAAGAGTAAAGACGTAAGCCTGGAGTCCGTATCAAATCAATTTGGAAACAAGGTGTTTCCTTACTTCTAGTTTGTAAACTCTTGCATTAATTTGCTGTTGGTGACTTGGTGCTAATCAAGTTTTATTTGTTGTGTGGCAGGACTCCTTACTGGTATCATCGGCTGTAAGTCAGAAGGATGCTTTACATTCTTCTTCGACTGCCTCCAACCTTGGTACTCATGTCAGGGCACATGGTGTTGATGATCTGATGGTAGTTTCTATCATCAACATTTGGTTATTAAATTCATCATTGCATACGAGAGTCTTGACAATAACCTTACTTTTGACTGTATACTTCCAGGAAGAAGTTGATCCTAATGAGGTATCATTTGAGAGCCGTTTTGCGCAATCTAGCCATCCAAATCATTTTGGTGACCAGCTGCATCCAGGCCACACGTTGCAGGTTTGCTTTTCAGCAACATGGCTGCATTTTCATTTGCATTATTTTTAGCATGTGCAACAGAGGAAAATAATCTCCTGGTTTTTCATAATGGACAGTTTGGCGGCCAAACATCCATCAGCGGAGCAGAGTGGTGTATCCAAATCCACCTGTATATCAGGTGATTGGCACATTGCATCTGTCTAGTATTTTTCAGAGGGTTTGTGTGAGTCAAGTTGTGTCATGAAGTTGTATGATATGCATATGCGCTGATGATCATAAAAAATGTAGGATGATCAAGTGCCTTATGGCAGCAGACATCTTGAATGCTGGAACAAGAGGTTATGATTTCAGGTTTCTTTCTCATTAAATATCTCATTTTGTGTTACTGGCTCTAACTCAGAAATAATCCCATATCAGAATGGAAGACTTTTGAAGTTGGATATGCTTAAGTTGAGAAAATCGATACTGTCGCATTGGGTATCATCAATATTGTGGCCTTATGTACTGTTACACTTAGGACCTTGATGTTTGAAGTTCGATACACCCAAACTGAAAGATGATAATGCTACTGTTCTTGCATTAATAGTGTAATACTGTTAAGTTCATTGTTCACCCTTTTTTCACTATCAGTTTAGTTATTCCTATTGAAGATATATACCTTGACTTAAACAAGGGTGCTTTCCTTCACAATGCTTAACCACAGTAGGCTCATAAAATCCCACAAAACATATCGTTGAGTATGAACCAACCTGCATGTTTACTCAGTTCTATTTTATTAATTGTGTCATCTCTTTCTATAGTAAATAGTACAACAAATTACTCGTGAACTGTACCTGTACATATTAGCACTTAGTACATGCTGTAGATTCAAATGATAGCAATGTTTGTTTTGCAAGTTGGTATGTTACCTTTTTGCTTTTTTTAGAGACGTGATGCCCCGCAACTCGTTAGAGTAATCTTCAAATTTCAGCATTTCAAATATTAAACCACCGTTGGCTAATCCGGACCGTCTTGTCTGTTTGACCGAGCATGATTAGAAGGAAACCCTATATCTTTCATCAGGAATTATATCTACCTGGCACATGTCGACAACATTCTTTTCGCCACTTTCTGAGACACATGCCGTGTCCATGTTGTAACGGGGTTCACTCTCATGCTGCAGGTTTCAGGTTAGTTGTACAGAAGAAGAGTCTGAGGAACCCAAGGGGGAGAGGGAGGCCAATTGTCGTCGGCCCCAGGACGCATTTGCTTCGTTCACATATAACATCAGAGGCGGCGTGAGAGTGTGCGTGTCTTGTCAGGAATGTGTTCATCTGGCATGGCTGGCCTTGATGTTAGCAAGTAACACGTACCGAGCTTAATAGCTTGAGGCCTTCTTTAACTGCTGATCTAGAAAAACAATTCTGTCCATGGGAGATCCAACTTCTTACTACGAGAATGTGTCGTTTGACGAGCCCTTTCGGTCTATCTCGTGAATTGTAAATATATATGTGATAGCGTTGGGTTGGGGCCTTTTATGCTGGTGAAAAGTTGGAATCTCGCCAGCCAGGTGTGCCCTTCCTCAGCACCGACGAGCCTGGCGTCTCACTCTCCGCTCTCCGGTGGCCATAAATTTGTGGAATTTTTTGATTATTGTGGTGACGATGAATGGGTATACGTCTGAGGATCCCAAGAGGAAGAGGGGCCTGCAGTCACACGCTAGTCGCTCTCTTTCACTCTTCCCATTATCTCTTTATTTACAAGCTTCATTATCTGGAATGGATTCCAGGAGCTACGCAGGAAATGGTTCGAATTCTGCTGGAATTTACTACTAGCACGTAATCAGTGACGTAGGAGCAGCAGCAGTACAGTATTTATACGATGTGTTCGTCTGTATTTCCTTTAGGCGCGGTGAAGCAGAGCAGTGGAAAATACTGCATCGGTAGCTAGTGATTAGTTTTCAGAGCGCGTAGGTGAGTGCAATGGCGGTGGCGGACGTGAACGCCGGCAGGGTCGGCGCCGGAACGGGCCCACTCGACGGCTCGAATCCGTTGATCGTCAGGCTGCGGCAGCTCGTCGACGGGCCCCAGTCCGCAGGTGGTATATAGTGCACGCATGGCACGGCGTATTACTGAACTATACTATACTGAAGTACTGATAGAGACACTTGTGTATACTGTGTGTAGATGGGTGGAGCCGGTGCTGGGAGCAAGGCGTGACGCCGTGGGACCTCGGCGAGCCCACGCCGGCCGTCGTCAAGCTGGTGCAGTCCGGCACCCTCCCACCGGCGGCGTCCTCGTCCCGGGATGCGGCGGGGTACGTACACGCACGCACGCCGCCGGCCATATCTATACATACGTTACTACAGTACTCACACTCACAGCGTGGTCTGCAGGGTTACGACGCGGTGGCCCTGTCCGGCGCCGGCCGCTTCGTCGTCGGCCTCGACGTCTGCGACGCCGCCCTCCAAAAGGCCAAGCAGGTGACTATATAGAGCTAACACTAGCAGTGTGCACGGCATCAAGTAATTTAACACTAACAACACTGGTTAACTAATTGAATTCCAGTGGTCGTCGTCGTCGCCGACGTGACCTTCGTCAACGCCGACTTCTTCACCTGGGCGCCGCCGGAGCCCTTCCATCTCATCTTCGACTACACGTACTACCTTTTACATTTTGGTCCTAATTATTAAGCAACAATTAATACCACATATATTACCTAATTACTGAATGGACTAAAATTTCAGGTTCTTCTGCGCCCTTGATCCGTCGCTGAGGCCAGCGTGGGCGGCGAGGATGCACGAGCTGCTGCGGCCAGACGGGGAGCTCATCACCCTCATGTACCTGGTAAAAATCATCAACCCTAGCTACCACTGTCGACAGCATAGATCATCGCTGACTAACAAGTATCATGAATCCATTATCACATTCCGTTTTAATGATAATTACGCCTCATGTTGAGCTCAGTAATAGTACTATTCAAAGTGAGTAAATTGTCCATGCATGCATTTCAGGCTCCAGACCAGGACTCCGGGCCACCGTACAACACGACAGTGCTCGAGTAAGCTAGTAGCAGCAGTGGTAATCAAGATATATTCCATCGGTCAGTGTTGAGACAGAGTTGTTAATCTGAATAACTCTTCTCATATGCAGCTACGAGGAGGTGTTGATCCCCCTGGGTTTCGTCATCGACTCCATCGAAGATAACGACGTGGCGGTCGAACCACGAAAGGTACCAACTACTGTATATGTTTCTAGTCCAGTCACAAATAATAATGGTCATGGTGGACAACAATTCCTACTGTTAGTAATATATATGCAGTACCATGAAAAGCTCTAAATAAACAGTGTTGGTTTTAGTCGGCTCAAAATATATCTAGCTACATCAGAGTAAATTACCAACTAACTTCAGGTGGTAATGCCTAATCTACTTAACCTTTCAGGGGCTGGAGAAAATTGCAAGGTGGAAGAAGACGGCGAACGGAGCGGAAAAAACATCAGACTTGCCCGCTAACGATATTTAAACTTCCACACAACATATGCAAGTGAGAGGCATGACATGCAGTCATGCAGAACTTATCAACGCATGAACGGAGCAAAAATATATGTATCCACACAGCGTACTACTTACATGACAACCTTGATCATACGGACTTTATTATTTAAGAACAATGTATGACTATCATGTTTTTGGCACATTTTAAACTATATGTGCATTTATTCAACATATAATTGAATGAATTATCTTTTACTGATCGTGAATCATCTGGCCCAGTCATGGAATTCATAAATTGGTCTCGCACATTGCTCGTTTGTCGTCAAGGAAACAAATAATCAAATAATGTTTTTGCAAACCTGCTGCTCACACAAGTGGTCCACGTTACACAGATGCTAACCTCACAAAACTGGGCTACTCACACATGTAATCCACGTCGCTATCAGCTCCGTCCCTGGGGAGTAACCAAGTCAAGAAGCCCTCGTAGGTTTCTCCTTTTAGTCTCTGCGACGAATACTCCAGAATCATGTGCCACAACTCGCCGACAGTCCACCGGTGGCGTGTTATCCACTGGATCACCTGCAACAGTGTAATGGTGCAAAGAGTAAGGCGAAGATAACATCAAAGGAAAGCATGACAACATGTGATTATGACCGGCTCCATTGGGTAAAGAAGAAAGGAGGATCCTTGTCTCCATCTAAATCATCCATCATGTCTAGTGTGCAAGTACAGTACTAAACCTTCCAAATATGGGTTAGACGACCCCGTCGCTAACCTGTCGTCTGTCCATGGAAAACATCTAGTGTACCCAATCCCCAAGGATTAGATACCAGTGCACTCAAAGAAGTGCAACAGCCAGACATTTCAAGCATGTGGTTGCAGAATTGTGAAGATAATTAAACATGCAAAACTACCACACCTTTGAAAGTAGTACAGCCAAATTTTATTTTTGTACTTGTGTATATCATAAAGAAAGTGAAGACCGTTCTATAGACTTGTGGTACCTCTTCTAGTCTTTTCAGTGATGCATCCTCAAAAGTATAGTAATTAACAAAAGGTCGGTGTGCCTGCAAATAGTAACAAGCAAATCACTCCAATCATGTTGATAGTTGAATTTATCAGTGTGCATAAATTTAACTGGGAACAGAAAGTTCACCAGTACTGTCAACCCCTGAAATTTGACTGTAATAACATTGTTTCCTGTACCTGTGATGCAGCAAGCCACTGAATCATGCTCTTAATTTCAGGGTTTCCACCAAAAGCTCCACAACCCCAATTTCCGGTTGAAACTCCTATATAGTCATCAGAGCTAACACTTGGACACTTACCCATGGTATTAGAATCCTGAAACCATGTGTTAAAAGTTAAAACGTGTCAGAAGTTCAGACACCATATTTCTAATGCTTCCCATATAGTAAGCTACTGCTTATCATGATAGTCATTATTTGAAATCATATACACAAGCAGCAGATGACCATTATGTTCCGACCTAAACTTATATTACTTCATTTCTCAACGAGCAGAAAAAATACGATAGTTCCAAATACATTATAGAACATCAGTTTCTGACATAACCAGATATCGAGATGTTTTACTAATAGACTGACGTTTTTCACTTGCCAGAGCTTAAAATTTGGCAATTCATAAAGTATGTCAATTAACAGAACTCCATAGGAGTCATTAGGCGAACACCTGAAATGGCTTCACACAGAACTGATGCTTTGATCCATTGGCGAATCCACAAAATGCTTTGTTCACTTCCCTGCACATATACGTATTACTGATGAAAACACTTTAAGGAAATACTAAAACTATATTTCATTTTTTTAAATGTTCAAGAACAAGCTACCAAGAAATCAGGAATTACTGTGACACACTGAAGTGGAATAAGAACAAGACGTACCTTAAAAGACCACTTGCTTCATACTGCAACTTAGTTGGACAGTCCAAAGCATCAATTGCTATTATCCTAGTTTTTCGTCTACCCATTGCATCAAGGGGCTTCTTATCTAAATATTCACCGACAAAGCGGAATGAGGAACCGTACCTGTAAGAAGCAAGTGAAGGGTTCATTTACGAAGTTCAAGTCATCAAGTTTTGTATGGATTTCATATTTGATTAGTACTGTCGAACATTTCCTCTCAACCTATGAGCTAAATCAAGCAAAGGGTGGGTAAGGCTAAAACTAACCCCATATACTGTGAGAACCTTTCTGCGCCAACAATTTCTATAGCCTCATTATCTTCCATTGAAGCCATAAAGAGCATGCCCACAATCAACTCTGGGTTTATCATGAAACGGATCTCTTCCTATACCATAGAGGAGATACACCATGTATAAGAGAATCGCAAAAAACTTACATCGGTGTGATTTATCTTAACATTCAGGAGGTAATCCATCAATCAAAAGAAAGGGACCTGCACACAACCCCTGGAAAGGGCACCTCCTCCCAAATATTTATTTGCAAAGTCGACCTCAAGGGCTTCTTCTTCCTCATCTTCTATCAAACCCAAGGAAATTACCTACTAATGAAAAGAAAACAAATAATCAGCAGACTTCATCTCAAATTTAAAGAAATTAAGGCGTTTCAACAACATTATGATGAGAGAGAAACCCTTGGCTGCCCTTAATTCGTACTGAAATGTCAGAGTTATATATCCCTATTAGCCTTTTTACCATTATCGTGTAATACCAGGACACAGATAATTTATCATGTGCATAAAACCATCAAAAGTTTGATAAATGTTGATAAATCAATAACTCAATATTGCAGCATGTGATTCTCCCACGAAGCATACACATTATGAAGAACAAAAAGATAATCACATACGAGAAAAGACCAATACATCTACTGATGATAGTGTGTCCATAGCATGCCTACCAGTGATGCTAATTTCAAAACAAACAGCGATTCTGAATAGACCTAAACATAGTTTCGTAGGAGATATAAAACACAATGTGAAAGAGTTGTTGCAAATTATGCTCAGTGCTCCTCATATCTCATCCCGGGGAAATACTCCCATCTCTTTGAATACATTTTCACATTGCAGGAAGGATTTTATCTAATTAATCAACTTCATGTAAACTATATCATCTCATGTAAAGAGGCATATGATCTGAAACAGTGCCGGTCACAAGCTCTGCTTTGATTTAACAAACAAAGGTGAACTCAACTAACTGGTGCTATTTAATATCGGAGGAACCGTGCAAGAGGACTAGTGCGAAACATACAACGACACTTACCCGGAATGGGTAGAGGGGCACGCTAGATTTCATCCAGGCATCACTGTCAGGGTAGGTAACGCCACCGGAGACAGAGCCGCGCGGAAGAACCTTCCGCTCAAACGACACGAAGCCAGTAGGCGTCGACGCGGTCACCCTCTCGAAATAGTGAGCAAGGCACCTCACTTTGTGCTCCTGGCTTGGCCTCGAATTGTAAGTCAGTGCCCTGCCGATCCATCAGTAAACCACAGAAGCACAAGAGATCAGTAAGAACAGCTAATCACTTCTACATCTGCAAGGATTGATTAAACCCTGGAAAACGCAAACGGAAATGAGCTAAGTCCAAGGGGCATACGCGAACAGGGTGTCGAAATTGATCGCCGGGAGGCGGGACTCGCCGCGGCGGGCGGTGGGGAACAGGCAGAAGAGCGCGCAGGCGAGCAGCGCGGCGGCGAGCTCCTGTCCCAGGACCACTACGCCGGCGTCCTGCGACGCCAGGAGACGGAGCCCGAGCGCGGCGGTGGCGGCGGCGTAGTGGTCCTCGAGCAGCGCGGGCAGGCGGAGGAGGAGGCGGGCGAGGCGGGGGAGCACGTCGGAGAACCATTCCCGCGCGTGGGCCCGAGAGAGGAGATCGTCGAAGAAGAGCGCGTATCCCTCGGCGGCGCGCGCCGGGAGCGCCGGGAGGGAGAGGGCGACGCGGAGGTCGTGGAGCGCGTCGGCGAGGACGTCGCCGGATGTGACGCGGCTGACGTCGGGCCCGAGGGCCAGCGCCTTCAGCTGCTCCTGCGCCGCCGGCGGCCAGAACAGCGCGCCGCCCCGGAGCACCACCGGGATCAGCGGCAGGATCGACCGCAGGTCGCCGCGCGCCTCCATTGCTGCTCCGCTCTACAGCTTGCCCTTCTTTTTTTTCAGTTTGAGATTTGCCTGCTTGGTGGATGGGCTCTAATGGGGCATGTTGGGCCTTAGGCCGTTCGTTCCTCGGCAGCTTATCCATTTCAGCCCAATTGCCACACCTCTATCCCAAGATTTTTATGCGTTGATTCATATGATACGAAATAAAATCGGGAGCAGGGGCAGGGTGCAACGCCTAGAATAAAATTGTTGCAACTATATGATAAAAAATTCATGGACTAACCGGTGTAAAGAAAATTACCACAAGTCTCGATTAATACGTGTTTCAACACAAAACTCATCGCCTACCTAGTTATAGCAAAATATATTACTCGCTTGACAAAAGTCGTACCTCACCACTTTAAAGGTTAAAAGTAGAGTAAAATGCATCGTACTCTCCTCCGTGCGTAGGCTCTCTCTCCCCGCTGCCCACTATAATGCGACGCTGCTCCCTCCATGTGGCCTCCCCTCACTCTCTTTTCGAATCTTTTAATTACTTTATCAACCCCCTCGCTTTCATCCTTTTAGTGGCCGGCAAGAGGAAATGGCAACAACGGTCGGTGTGGACTAACTATAGCTAGATGGATTGGCGAGATGACATGATGGGGTAGATCACGGGGACGGTTTGCGTCGGAATTTTATTGAGAGATGGAGAGGGAAGCAAAGAAAGGAGAAATGACATGTATCTATGGCATGTTGGTGTGTCTATTTTTTCATATGGGCGCTTGTGTAAGTTGTTGGGAGAGAAAATAGGCTATTGATATTTTTATTTCTGCAAGCATTTGCACATTGCAATTGTCATTACACAGAAACACCATTGCCCTTAACCCTTTGCATGCTTAATTAATATATGTTACACCACGCACAATGACATAACACACGGCAGTAAAGGCATATAGTTTTTTTTGCGGAAAAGTAAATACATATAGTTGAAATAGAAATTTTAGAGAGAGAGAGAGAGGTATCTGCAGCAACGCGTGGGCACTTAGCTAGTTAAAGTTAAATAGAAAATATATTCATGCCACTTAAACAACATTGATTGGTTGTCTGAATTTTAAGCAGTACAAAAATATGTTCTTGTGCCTTTGGGACTATTCTCAATGTCTCTACGATCACGGGATGATGCAATATGTAAGTTCGACATTTCTAGCTCTTCTTCCCATCTCTGCCCATTCCCATTAAATCATTTGTATTACTCATTAATTATCTTGTTCTTGTGAAGGTGATCGAAAAGCAATGTGAGACCACACTATATACTTGTCGAACGTAACCTCTTTCAACGCATTCAATAACAAATAGTGACAACATATGAAAAGTACAACAACTGCCTAACTACTATCAAGCTCAAGTACCTTATGCCATTTTTTATTATGCTTCCACACTTTTTGTTTTTCTAGATGAACTAAATCAACTTAATTTATACTAAACTTTTATACTTTATTAATTATAACTAGTTTTTATTATAGTACAACCTTAGTGTATGTATCTTCCCATTAAGTTTGTAGCACAGTTAACCAAATATGAATGTCAATGATTGTATCATTCTTTGTCTTGTAATGTACATTCAAAATGCACTTATCTTGTACTAAATTTAAATATATTTTGTAACAAAAAGTATGCTAGTTTTCTACTGTCGTCGTATCGGCATCTTGGATAGGAGACGGGGTCCTGCTAGCCGAGGGTGAACGTAGGGCAAGAAGGTGGACGTCGTCAAGGTCGGGATTGTACACGGCGGTTTTACCCAGCTTCAGGCTCCACGACGGTGGCGGAGCCCTACGTGCTGCTATAACTCACTATAAGGAAAATAGCCGTGTTACAGGTTACAATGAGCTATGAGATTGTGTGTGTTGAACGTTGATTGTCTCCCCCTAAAGGCGTCCCTGGTCCAGCTAATATAGGCGACTGGACCTAGGGTTACAGGGAGATTACGTATCCGGCAAGTATACAGAGTCTTAAACCTATCTGGCAAGTATGCCGGCTACCACCTTAATCTGGATGGCTTCGTGGGCTTCGGTCTTGGGCTTCCTCCTTGCCGGCATCCGCCTTCCCTGTCATCCGCCTTCTTTGTCATCCGCCTTCTATGTCATCCGCCTACTTTGCCATCCGCCTTCAATGTCATCCGCCTACTTTGTCATCCGCCTTGTTTATCATCCGCCTTGTTTGCCGGATTGACCCATGTTAGAGATACCCCTACTTGGTATATCCCCAACATTAGCTCCCGGAAAGGTTTAAGTTCTCCAGTTGCCGTCTTCTCTTGTCTGCGACGTCCGTCTTGTTTCTTGAATGTAGGTGGCTGAAGAGCTTGAAGCATTCCGAAGTTGAAGTAGGCGACAGTCCGCCTAAAGTAGCCGGACCGATGCCGCCAACATGGGAAAGATGGCCTGACTGCTGTCAGGATTCCTCTAGACAAGATCTTATCAAATGTTGACGGATGAAGCCAACAGTTAGCACGTTCGTGTTGCTCTGGTTCACGACAGTTTGAACAGGCAGAGAGGTGGAACGGTGCCATGAATGTTGTTTGTGCTGCAGAGGCAGTCATGACAACTAGGCGGCTATACCACGGAGGCAGCCGTGTTGTTGACAATAAAGGCGGCCGTGTCGCTGACGACAAGGCGGCTGTGCCACGTTAGCAATTAAGCCAGAACATGGAGCTTTATTATTTTTTACCAATCGATGTCCTCCCAAACTGGCTAGGTTTGGGCGATTGGAAACAACAACTAACAATCTGGCGATCAATTCGCTTCAAACCGAACGCGATGAAGGTGGCCGTGTCGCTGACGACAAGGTGGTTGTGCCACGGAGGCGATAATAGTGGCCGTGTCGCTGACGACAAGGCGGCCATGTTGTTGGCAACGAGGTTGCAAGTCATGCAGCCCCCGAGTAATGGACGAGGGAAGTGTTGACGTCGATCCCCCGGGCTTCTTTTGGCCAGAGTTTTTCTTGATCCGCCTATCTGCAGCCCTCGAGCGTTGAGTCGACATACTCGAAAGTCGGCTCGGTGCTCAGAAGAAACTTGTGGCGTTGTAGATCGAATGGTTCTAGTTGCCGAGGTTTGTGCCGCCTTGACGGAAAGGCGGCTCGAGACTTGATGAAAGTGCTGCATTGCAGCCCTCAGGCGTCAAATATCCTGCATAGTAAACATAGCTGCATTAAGATGTACTTTTAATGTAAGCTGAACAATTATAAGGCCTGAGCCGGTAGTTTTTTGAGAAAAACTTATAGGTTGTAAATTTTATGTGGCCCGCCTTAATATTTATCAGGCCTATATGCTTAGCTTTTTGTGTGTTGGCGGTACCGCAGCACAGTTACTTTAGCTGAGCCAACCAGGTGCAATACCAATTAGTTTAGACTCAGAGACCAAACCCGGCATGTTAGTGCCAACGACATACTACTAGGCAACCCACATATAAAGAATCAGAATAAGGATATTAGGCGGTGCAAAATGATTGCATAATTTGGCCCGGAGGCGGCAAGTATCGAAAAGTTTGAACCACTTAGCACAGAGCAGATTTTGGTTAACTTTGATACTAAGAATATATGATCATATTAAAAGATAAAAGACGGCATGATCTCAAAGCGGAATGAGCAAACCATAGACTTTTATTACATGACCATATGATTAATTAAATGTTATAAAGAACTTATCATTTTGATGTTGTTGACGTTGATGTCGAGGAGGAGGTCGAGCTGGAAGACGGCAGCCCCTAGACTGAAGAAGATAGCCCCCGGGATGTTGGCGGCAGCCCCTAGAATGTAGGCGGCAGCTCCCGGAATGTAGGCGGCTTCCTATTTTTTCCCCTTATCCTGCATGTTACAGCTTGTCAGTTGCGCCGTACTTGAGAAATAGGTGACGATGAGTAGGCCGTGACGGCAATTGAGCCGGGATGCGGCAACGATGGTGAGTGCGCCGGAATACGGCGATTAAGCCGAAAGACGTCGTGTCGGGCTTGTCACGTTGGCAATTAAGCCGAAAACGCGACGGTGATTCTGACATAAGTATACGTGAGATGTTGATTCCCACTTAAATTAACATACATGAGATTAGCGCTTCTGGACGAATAATCTATGCATGTGCATTGTTCCTTGCATACATAGGTTGTTGTTTTATATCGATCGATGTCTTTCCAAACTGGCCAGGTTTGAGCGATCGGCCAACAAGTATGCTGGAAAGATGTCTCGCCGCGTCGGAACACGACGGTAAATACGCCGGAAAGGCATGTGCCACGTTAGAAATTTAGCCGGAACGCGACAACGAAGGTGGTGATGAATCCGCCAAAGCCAGACGTCGGAGCGAAACCGAACGTGGCGTAGTTGACGATGAATTCGTGCCAACCGGATGCAATGATGGCGGCGTCCCGCTGACATCATTGATATGGCGGTGTTTGATGAGTCAGACATGTTTGATCCGATGGATTCATGAACTGACTGCGTATCCGCTGAAATAAACACGTACTGAAGGTTTCACTTTTTGGAAGTAAAATCAAATCTCGTAATATGTGCCCAGCATGCATCTTTGATTTTTGCCAACAACGCACGTACGTGACTAGCCTTGCTTTTCCAGCAAAGGAGACAAGATCATGTACGTGGCTAGTAGCATAGCTTGTTGAGGCAAAGTAGGTTTTTTCATGCTGGATCGATCAGACTAGCTCCTTGAGGCCACCGCCATGCTGCATGTGCTTTTGACCAACCGGCTAGAACGGATCTGCCGGTACAGGCGAGACCACGCACGTGCGTTGCGGAGCCATGGCCTGCTAATTGCCTTGCTATGGTCGATTCTTTTTTTGAGGGCACATAGCTGGATATATTATTCACAGATCGAAATACAAACGGAATACATCCAGATGCGGGGCAGCTGTCCCCAAATTACAAAAAGGAGCCTAACTAAAATAGAAATTGCAACTAGGTCCTCTAGTGCTTCTCTGCACAGAGCAATCCGCCACCACTTGCATCTCCAGCGACAGGCCGCCAGAGAAGAGGGAGATCCGCAGTAGCTAGGTCGCCGGCAAGGATCTATAGAGGAATTAACCTCGTTGAGGTCGCCGCAGTATCCACCCAACGCGGACGCTGGGATCTTGCAAACGGCGAGATGACACATCGGCGGGAGCAATGCTCCGATCCAACACCGGCCGGCGACCCGGCCGTCGGGTCGCCGGCCACAGCAAGCACACCCGCATGAGTACAGCTCCAGGAAAAGCAAAAAGGCAGAGATCTGCCGCCACCAGCCCAACCACTCCTCCATCTCCTTCCTCCTTCCACCTCGGAAGCAAGACAAGCAAACGAGAAGTAGAAAAAATCCGAGTTTAGTTACCGAAGAGGTCGCAGAGATGCCGACGCAGCCCCTCTCCTCCATCCTCAGGAGCTCAATCTGCATCAACTTCTCCACCGCTCGCCATGAATAGCCCGGAAACTCCGACGATTCGCACCTCACAGCACCACCTCTGCATCCACGGAAGAGACAAAAGCGTCGCTCCATCTCCTCGCCTCCACGGCCGGCCAGAAGAAGCTCCACTTGAACACCTCCGCACGCAGACAGGTAGTACCAGCAGCCGATCTTATTTAGAGGAGACTCCGGCTCCGGTACCTCCAAGCTTTCGTTGCCCCACGCGACCATCGCCGGAGGTTTCTTCACCGCAAGCAACCAAACACCGCTCAGAGGCGCAGGTCGCAAGCTCCAAACCGGCATATCGCCAATCGCCATAGAGGCAAGCACTAATACTAGACCTAGATCTACTATATACATGGAGCTATTCCGGCGGCTCCGGCCAGCTATTCCGGCGGAGAGGCCAGATCGGCCCGGAAATCAGAGATCGACTCTCAAAACTACTGTAGCACCGCGAGAGCAAGAAAGGGGAAAGTGAGACGCTGCGTTCCTTCTCTTCAGAAACATTTTCTGCTATTGGTCGATTCGCCTGCACCAGACGTCCATACGCACAGATGGCGGCAATGTTCCAGATCGAACTAGTCGTGGCTGGTGAACAGGCAGGGCCTGGCGATCTTCATCCAAGGCGAGACGGAGACCAGGCCACGCGCCGCACAACGGATAAGACGATCGGACACGGAAACTGATCCGTGAAGGTGTCGATCTGAAACTTGCTCTCGCAGCGCGTCAGGAGAAGCCAGTTGACAGCCGCCTCGAAGCGATCTGTTGATCTCGGCGAGTTACGGAAACTGCCGGCCGCCTCGAAGCTATTTGCTGACGAATTTTGATGACGACAAAACGGCTGATCAGACCAGATTAGATCTGACGGCCGTTGTCGAGTTTAGATGCGATCGAGCCGATGGCATAAATCGCGTCGGAGCGGATCAGTCGGCCAGATGCAATCTTGTTGATTATGACGATCGGAATCGTCAGCTGCGGACAGCCAGAAGTGTTCCCGCCTGGAACGTGACGCCTGACGCCTTAGGCCCCACGGTGGGCGCCAACTGTCGTCGTATCGGCATCTTGATGGGAGACGGGGTCCTGCTAGCCGAGGGTGAACGTAGGGCAAGAAGGTGGACATCGTCGAGGTCGGGATTGTACACGGCGGTTTACCCAGCTTCAGGCTCCACGGTGGTGGCGGAGCCTTACGTGCTGCTATAACTCACTATAAGGCAGATCGCCGTGTTACAGGTTACAATGAGCTATGGGAACGTGTGAAAGTATGAGAGTATGCCCTAAAGGCTTCCCGTGGTCCGGCTTATAGGCGGCCGGACCTAGGGTTACAAGGTGATTACGTATCCGGCCAGTATACAGAGTTCTAAACCCTAACCGTCAAGTCTACCGCCTTCCGCCTTGGACTTGGTGGCTTCATGGGCTTTGGTCTTGGGCCTCCTCCTTGCCGGCATTCGCCTTCCTTGGTCGTCAGCTATTTGGGCCACCCGGCAGGCAAAGCCTTCACCACCACTGCGGGCCACCCTGGACTAGCCGGATTGATCCATGCTGGTGATACCCCTGATTGGTATATCCCCAACATCTACTATATAAACATTGGCTATACATTTTCAAAGTTTGGAGCATCCTTATTTTTGGTGCATTTAGATCTAAATATCTGTAAGAGAATCTCCACCGGGGGCCTCCAAATGACTCCCCAAAGGCCCATTGGGGGTCCGGACGCCTAAAAACGCCATCAGCGGCACCCCCAAAGGGTCGCCCCGAGCAAAATCGTGTCCGACACCCCCGAAGAGGCCTCCAAATTTGGAGGCCCTCTCGGGGTGCCTGACATGGGTGCGGACATGCTTCTGACAGGGCTGGCCCGCCCGTCATACGCACAGCGCCCCGCCCCGTGTTAACTTGGGCTTGGCAGGAGGGCCGTTGCGCCGCGTTTAATGGCGAGGCGACGAGACGGTGGCTCGCCTGTCATCACGCCTCACAATAGCGAAGCGACGCCTCGCAATAACGCCGCGCCCGTTCCCATGGCGCAGACGGAAGCGACGCGTGCTGCAGTCGCAGCGGCTGCCCGCGGCGGCGTCCTGCGCATGCGTCGTCGGCGTCAATGCGTGGTCAGGCGAACCGGTGGCCGCGTTAATGCAGGCCACCCAACCCCGCTCCTCCGGCCGCCTTTAAAACCCGGCGCGTCGCAGCCCTCCTCTCCCCACAACACCGCTTCTCCCTCTCCCCTCTCCCAACTCGCCACCAGCAGATCGGCCGCCAGGCAAGGCGGCCAATCGCGAGACGCCGGAGGAGCGCGAGCTCCGGCGTCATCGTGACTTCCTCTCGGTGGAAAGCGAGCGCCGCGGCCAGCGACGCCGCGAGCAGATGGAGGAATGCCGTCGCCGCAACGAGGATGCGGAGATGGCCAGGGCGTATGAACGCGAGCGGTGGCTCGAGGAGGCAGCCAACGCGCCTCCGTACGTCGTGTCGCTGGAGACGGCGCAGCTGTGCAGCCGCCACAGCGTGCCGGTGGAGGGGGACGCGTCCACCCTTCGGGGGTGGACGAGGAACGCCGTCAACGTGCTGGTGGCGCCGCGGCTCAGCGGCAAGGAGCGTGTCGGCTTCATCATGCGGAAGTGGCAGGCGATGCCGTACGAGCAGAAGATCGACCCCAAGTACTCCATCTCGGCACCCTACTGGCACGCCGTGGTGGACGCGGAGTACGAGGCGCGCTGTGGCGGCGACTTCCTCCCTACCGGCGCGCGGGAACCAACGCCGGAGTTGTCTGCATCGGACGACGACGACGACGACCCCGAGCTGCCCGATCTATCTATAGAAACGGCAGACGCATCTTGGTCAGCAGCGCCGCCGCCACCGGAGAAGGGGGCGCAAGGTGAAGCCGGCGAGCCTTCTGATCAGGCGGCCAGGCGGTAGATGAAATCCCACCACGCGCCGGCCGCGAAACCAGAAGCCTCAGCCACGGCGAGGCTTCGTTTCTAAATGCCGTATCCGATGGGAATAGCAGATGAAACTTCCCGCGCCGGATCATCGAGACATGCAAGTCTGTTGATGATTCCGGCACTTGGTTCGCATCTTCTACCCCTTCGTTAGGCCATGGAGCGGCATCTCTCCTCGCCGCCGGCGCGTGTAGTGGTTGGCAAGATGCTGTAGCGTGTAGCCGGTACCGGCGTAGTTTAATTTTAGTTTGTTAAATCTCGTTTAGATTTTAAATTGTAAGTTTGTTAAATCTCGTTTAATAAAATCTGCCGCCCGCAAGGTGTTCGATGATTTGCTCGCGTTTGGGGGGCGGACGTTTGGGGTGCGCCGCTGTGGACACGGTCGAAAACATGGGCGGACACATATTCGGCACCCCCAATGGAGGCCCCATTGGGGGTGCCGGACACGAATTTGGAGGCCCCCGGTGGAGATGCTCTAAACATATCTACTTTGTATAGTCTAACAAATATCTTAATAGATATCTCTAGTGTATCGTTAGCCGATCCATAGTAATTAGAAATAGCTAATCACTTCTACATCTGCAAGGAATAATTAAACCATGTAAAACCCAAAACGAATATGGCGTCGAAATTGACCATCGGGAGGCGCGCCTCGCTCTGGCCGGCGGTGGGAAACATGCAGAAGATCGTGGCGGCGAGTTCCTGGTTGAGGAACACGAAGCCCACATCCTGGGACGCCAGGATGCAGAGCCTAGTGTGGCAAGGTTGAATAAACCAGTAGATGTTACTATGTTAGGTGTCATGTTCCTTCAGTCCATCGGGCTAGGTGTTTAGTTTCAGTTTCGTCGGACTTGCATGTTTTCAGTTAAGAGTTTTTTCAGTCCTTCTGTTAGCAGATTGAGTTGAACGAAGATAAGGTCTCTGCGGTCTCGTCGTGGGATGGCATCCTCTGTTCCTTCTTCCCTAGGTCACTACTGGTAGCTGGGCCTCAATGTGGTGCCTTCGGCTAGGCCGAAAGGATTCGTGTGGGCCCGCGTAAATAGCGCGGCCCAACTGCCACACTGGACTGAGGGTCTGAGGCTTATCCATTTTCCAACGCGTTCGTTCCACGCTCTGCCATGGGAGTGGACACGGATCAATTTGGCAACGGCCCCATTCCCCGATAAACGGTGGTTAACTGGATGATTTTCGTTACATATTACTCCCGCGGGGCTCTTATCAGTGTAAAAACACCCCCGAGCAGTTAATGCGGGGACGGGTTTGAAACACCACTCCCGCGGGGCTCTTTGGTATGCTTATCCGCTGAGAGAATAGTTGTTCCCGTGGCAGTTAATGGGGATGGTGATGGAGAAAAATTTATTGTATGGGGATGGTTATGGTTAGGCAATAACCGGTGGTTAGTATCCCCGTTGCCATATTGAGACACGGAAGAGCAATGGTCGCGCTCCACTATCCTCCCGACGCCGCCAGGGCACGGACCTCCGACGCGTCGATGCCTCCACCGCGAGACGGCGGAGTTCGTGCGCGACTGCAAGCGGCTGGACGGGCTCATGAAGGCCGGCAACCTGGCGGACGCCCTGGAGCTGTTCGACCGAATGCCGCGGAAGAACGTGGTGGCGGGGACCTCGACCGTGTCCGGGCTCACGCGCGGCGGGCGCCCCGTGGAGGCGCTGGCGGCGTTCGCAGACATGGTGGCGTCGGGCGTCGCGCCAAACGACTTCGCGTGCAACGCGGCGTGCGCGGCCGCGGGCGATCTCGGCGCCGGGGAGCAGGTGCACTCGCTCGCCGTGAGGTCCGGGTTCGCCGGGGACGCGTGGGTCGGGAGATGCTTGGTCGAGCTCTACTCGCGGTGCGGCGCCCTGCGTGCCGCCGAGGACGTGCTCGACCGGATGGAGTCGCCGGACGTCGTTGCGTACACCTCGCTCGTCTCGGCCTTTGCCGGAGCGGCGAGTTCGGGCTGGCGGTGGAGGCGCTTGGACAGATGCTGAGCGGGGAGTGGAGCCGAACGAGCACACGGTGACCAGTATCCTGCTACATGATCAAGGCAATGGGCTCGTCGTCTCAGAGCGTTTACGCGTCGAGTGCATTGATCGATTTCTACTCGAGAAATGGCGAGCTCGACATGGTGCAGACGGTGTTTGACGGTCTCCAGTGCAAGAACGTGATAGCCTGGTGCTCCATGATACAGATGCACATCAGAGATGGGAGGCCTGATGACGCATTGCGATTGTTCGGCGATATGCTCTCGGAGGGTTTGGTCGATCCTAACCAGTTTGCATTCTCAATTGCTCTTGGTGCCTCTGGATCCATTTCTCTGTGGGCGTCAGCTTCACTCCTCAGCTATCAAGCGCAACCTGACTAGCGATCTCCGGGTGTCAAATGCCCTGCTCTCCATGTATGGCAGAAGTGTTTTGTGGAAGAACTCGAGGCTGTGTTCTGCAAAATGGAGGATCCTGGCATTGTCAGCTGGACAGCAGCCATCTCTGCATACTTCCAGAATGGTTACGGTGAGAAGGCCATAGCATTGCTCTCCCAGATGCACACGAAGGGTCTCACACCGCACGACTATGCCTTCTCCAGCGTGCTGAGTTCCTGCGCCGACCTGGTACTACTCCTGCTGGATCAAGGGAGGCAGTTCCATTGTCTGGCTCTGAAGCTAGGATGTGACTCGAAGATCTGCACAGCGATCGCGCTGGTCAACTGTTAGAATTTGGGCCAATATGGGCAGCCTAAATAAGCAAATCTGAAATCTCAAATTAGCCCATGTGCATGGCAGAATTTTGGAGGTGCAAAGTGGTGCTAAAGTTTAGTCCCACATTGCTAGTTGGAGGAGACAAACATCACCTTATAAGGTGGAGTGTTGTACCACTTGGTGTGCTAGTTGAGAACAGAAGGCTCTCTCGTGCGCACTCCTCCTCCCCCGCCGCCGTCCGTCCGTCTCGTCACGACACGCCGCGGGTTGCGGGAATGAGCCGATGCCTATATTTTTGCTGTTCAGAAAAATCGAGTCGTGTGCGACGTGGCCGGCCCACGTTCTAACCCGTTAGGGTTTCCTGAACCGCACTATATATTGCTTTGCACTACCGTGCGCCGTCAGATACCGAACCAATCTAGGGTTTTGCCATCTCGTGTCTTGCGCCGCCACCGTAGTCTACTCCATCCCGAGCTCCGGCGTGCACTGGCGTTTGGGAGAGCAGGTCTCCGGAACCACTCGCCTTTGTGATCCTGTACGGGAGAGGGCGAATTAGGTTTTTGGGAAGCGCTTCGCGCGACTGCTCGCCGCTTCCACCACGGGTCGTCTACCAGCTGGAGCTGCGGATCGTCTCCGCAGGCGTCGTCTTCTTCGACCCGTCTTCACCAACGTCATCGTCAACAACATCACCGTTGCCTTCGACGCGGTGAACCTGTCTGCATCGACTGCTGCTTCCTCTACAACCGTTCGGTACGTGCGACGTAATCCGAACTGTTTTACCATGGATCTGTTGGCGTTTATGTTGCTACTGTTCATGTTGATTAGTACATCTAGTATGTTCGTATTTCACATGTTATTAGCTGTGTTAGTCATGTTTAATATTCTATAATTAATCATGAAATTATTGTCTAATTATCCAACATCAACATGTACTCCAAGTGTGGCCAGATCGTCCCCGCGAGGCGCGCGTTCGACGTCATGGATCACCATGACGCGACGTCCTGGAACTCGCTGATCCACGGGTACGCACAGCACGGGGAGGTGAGCATGGCGCTGGAGGCGTTCAGTGAGATGTGCTGCCATGGTGGCGGTGAGCCAGACGAGTCAACATTTCTGGGTGTTCTAGCAGCGTACAACCACGCCTGGCTGGTGGACGAAGGGATGGCATTTTTCAGAGCAGTAATGGCCGGCCAGCACAGCGCCTCCCTGTCCCTGATGCCCTCACACTACGCCTGCGTGGTCGACATGCTAGGCCGGAGCGGCAGGTTCGACGGCGCGCTCCCCCTGATCGAGGACATGCCGTTCGAGCCCAGCGTCCTGATATGGAAGACGCTGCTGGCGTCGTGCAGGCTTCACGGCAACCTGGAGATGGGTAGGCTCGCTGCCAAGAAGCTCACGGAGCTCTCGGATGGGGGAGAGGACCAGGACTCGGCAAGCTACGTGCTGATGTCGGGCATCCACGCGATGCGCGGGGAGTGGCGCGATGCCAGCAGGGTGCGTCGGAGGATGGACGAGGCCGGCGTGAGGAAGGAGGCCGGGTTCAGCTGGGTGGAGGTCAGGAACGAGGTGCACGCCTTTGTGGCACGGGATGTGGCTCATCCGGACTCGGCGTCCATCTACAGGATGCTCTGGGGATTGTCTGATGCCATGCGAGATAGTACAGCATACGACGAAGATGATGTTGGATTGTTCGATGTACATATGCAGATTTAAATGTGAAAAGGCCAAAAGGGTACATATTCTTGAGGTAAAGGATGCACAGTTCTGTTGAAACACACTGATATGGAATTATGGATGTTAATTCTGAAGTTCTAGGCAACAGTGTGCAGATTGGATTTAGACTGAAGGGGTGGAGAAATCCTGAGTTTATACTCGCCCCACTTCACTTAAGTACTCAACTTATCAGTAGCATATTGATTTCAGTTTGTAACGATTGGAATGTGTTGTAGAAAGTTGATTAAAACACCTTCCAGTGTGATATGTACCATTGCTATATTTTAGTTTACTTGCCCCATTTAGTTGTAGACTTACTAGTAAACTGGGTTTATGACTCCAAGGAACTGCCTTTAACATTTGACGGTCCAAGATTGTATTCTGGCATTGCCCAGTTACATGCTGGTGGGACTGTAACGTGGCCTTCTCAATAACTGCCTGTGTAACATAAACAGAACAGAAACTTGATCGAGACCACCTGTTCTTCACATGCCCGGCCGCGGTGCAAGTTTGGACAGCTCTCGAGATGCCGCCTCTCACCTTCGCCTGAACTGACCTTTGGACGACAAACAAGCACCACTGCCTCTCCAACGACACATGGCCCTTCGCGCTGATCTCTGTGCTCTGGAAGATCTGGGACTCCAGAAATGCGCTAGTCTTCATGCAGCTAAACCTGACAACCAGGGTAACCATTCAGAACGTTAGAGAGGATGTTACCCTTTGGGCTCACGGCATTAAGGACCCAATAAAGCTTTGCCTCCATTCTCAGATGGAGAGACCACCTCTCAACTGTAATCTCTTTCGCTTAAGTTGTAACCATAAAAAGACTCGTTTTTTATGCAGTAAAATTCAGGGGGGACTCTCTCTCCCCCCCCCCCCCCCCCCCCCCCCGCGTGACCGCTTCAAAAAAAAAATGACAGAACAGAAACTTAGCTGCTAGATACACCGACAATTTGGATTAACTTAAAAGATTTCCTTGGAATTCGACCAAATGAGCTTCCAGATTTCAAGGTTCCACTGTCTATAGCTAATCACACTCTAGGTAGTTGCAACATACTCTTTTCAAGTCTTCTTTTTTCTGGAGAAGTTCTCAGCAAGATTGGCTATATACATATGATTCAATTGTCGGTTCAGTGTTCCACGACTGTGCCTTTGTTCACCTGCCATTTGTTGTTGCAAATATTTCAGAGTTCGACAGCAACGATTAGCAGGAAGTTATCATCTTACTGGTCTTGTACATATCTCTGAGGTCTCTTGGGATCTTGTCCAAGAAGTCCAATATTTTCTAAACGAAGGTGACACCGTCAAGCTCGTAGTGGTGAATATTTATACGTAAGCTTGTCATCAAAATATCTCGTACAAAATATTAAATTTATGGTGCAGAATATTTACTACATTCTACCAACCATAATTAGCACTCATTTTCTCCTGGAAATTGTTGGTGAAATCATATGCATTGTTGTGAGTTATCACCTATTTTCTTGTAAAAGTGGAATATAATGTAGTTATCATGTTTGTAGAAAAAAAAACCTGATGTATCGCCTGATGCTCAGATGACATCATCTCCTACAGAAGTTGAACTTCCTGGACTTGATGGTATATATAATGAACTATTGCAAGAGGACAGGTATGGTTTCTATCTGTGTGTCTGCTATCCAGTTTCTAGTTGGTGTATCACAATATCTTGTACAGTAGCAAGTACAGAGTGTTGAGAGTAACTCCCGGACTCCTAGTATAGAGAGTAAATCACAACTACTCTACAACGTAAAACACACACCTTGTTTGTCTGACTGTAGTTGCGCAAATCATGTCTGCGGTGCACACTCTGAACGTCTGAATCATGCTAGCGTGTTAACATCACTGAAACAGATAGAGTGATGCTACTGACATTGACAAAACAAAGGAGACAAGATACTGATTTTCAAACACTTGGCGCAAAATCACAATCAAAATGGAGAGAAAATGCAAGCAACGAGTTGCTCATGAGATATATGAATGGACACAAGTTTTCCTTTTAAGAGAAACACGGACGCTAAGTTACTAAGCATGCATGACGAGAACAAACAGAGAGTAAAATCTCGGAGCTCTAACACTAAGCTACGGTTCAATTGTTCGGAAAGACATGACGAAAGTTGACCTGCATCCATGAAAAAACAGAAACGGGAATTAGGCAGCATCAAATCCCCTGCTTCTGTCTCTTCCTCCCACGAGCAGACGTTAGAAGGTCACGCAAAACCGATGGGTGACTTGCTACAAGGTGTGTATACCCATCGGTCGCCAAGACCTCATCAAGAATATCAGGAGTGCTGACGATGAACTCGATACACTTGGCCTTGAGCTGCAAACAGTTGTGCTGCTCAGCAAAAGCCAGAGTTGTGGCTGCAGTCCCAGTTTTGATGCCATCATAAATCTTTGCCTCGCAGATCAGCTTGAGCCTGTCCAGTCCATACCTGTCAGCAGAAACAAGTACATGTTGAGCCAACGCTGTCGCGGTCTCCGACTGCTGATCAAATTCAGACACCGCGTCGGTGTAGATGAAGTTAAGCATGGCCTTGAAAGTTGCTGCATCTATGCCCTCAACTTGGATTTGTTGAGCGCTCTTCTCCCCGAAGTCCCTGAAGAAATAGCGGATTTGTTGAGCGCTCTTCTTCCTGAAGTCCCCGAAGAACTGGGCGTTGAATACAGGGGATCGTGCTGCAAGTATGAGCTTGTGTGCATCAAAGGACTCGCCGGACACTAGAAATGTGACGTCTGTTCCGGTCTTGCTCTGCTGGAGTTGTGCAAGGTCCAGGTTCAGGTTAGAGGATGGCACGGGCACTTGTTTATCCGGGAGGACAATCGTATCAGGGGATTTCATGAGCACCGTGATGGTGCATTCAACGGTCACAGAATCATGCTTGAGATATCCTGATTCTGCTAGATGCCTTCTTGGCCCAAGGAAAGCTACAATGCTTTCTCGCGAAGGACCGGATACTCCTGAATCACTGTCTCCTATGGAAGTAATCAGCTTGCCTTTCGGATCGACGAACCGACAGCACAGATTGGCGCCCATGCGGGCCTCACCTTCGCTACTGGTACTGGGGAAGGCAAGCTCCACAGCTAGCCATGTATCGGGCATACTGCTAGAAGGGCGGGAGACCTTCATTGAAGGATAGAAACGAACTTCCCAGTCATGCCCGTAGATGCTCCATGTGGTTTTCACGAAATGGCCGTCCATGCTCATATGGTTGGTCTCGCTCTCGCCTACGGTCGTGGGCATCAAGCTAAATCCCTCGATCCTGAGCAGCTGCGCAGAGCGAGCGACCTCCCTGAGGTCCGTGAGGGCGTTTTCCATGGCGGCGGCCCGTTCGCGGCGAGATGGCCCGTACGCGCGAGACCATGGGACAGGCCGGGCGATCTCCATGGTTCTGTGGGAGTGATTGGGGATTAGTACGGGAAGTTATACATACAGGGTTGCAGCAGCTCAGAATAAGCCGCCGCGCTGGAAGGTAATGGAAGACTAACGCCGGGAAGAAGAATCCGTCCCCTCGCAGGCTTCCGAGTCGCGCCGACCGAGCTGGCGGCTCAAAGTCGGCGATCTGTGCTCCGGTTGGTGACGGATTTGGCCAGATTTGCTCCGGCGCGTCGACCCGCTCCTGTCTAGTGGGGTGCGGCGGCCATGGAGGGTCAGATAGGGATGAAAACGGAGCGGATACGGACGGAACTGGGTGGTGCCATATTTGTTTTCATATTTTTTTGCGGAAGCAGAAACGAATACAGAAACCCCGGAAACAGATACAGAAACAAATATTGTCGGAAACAGATACAGACCGAATACGGTGCGGACACGGAACAAAAAGCAGATGCTTGCCGGAACCAAGCGACCCTTGAATAATGCAGGAAAACTCAAGCAAACCAACAAACTTATCAATTTAATAAGATGAAATAAATTAAAGTATAATATAGTGTTTCTAAGTTATCAACTTTGGCAAAAAAAATATCTACTTCGTCCCTAAACCTAGTGCAACACTGAAATGCTGAACCGGGAATGCCTTGAGAGGGACATAATATGCAAGTACGTAGGGCCTAAACATGGTCAATTCATATATTTTACTTTTTCTGTTTAGATCTTTGATTCTGCCTCGGTGTTCTCACTAAAATTGTTAGTCCTGCTGCATTCAGATAGCAACACGTAGCAAAAAACGGAAAGTTCCTTATTGCCGGAAACGGAATTTCCGTTTCCGTGGTCGTTCCGCCGGAATACGCTGTTCCGTTTCCGTTTCCGTTTCCGCATAAAAGTTTCCGTTTCCGTTTCCGTTTTGCAAAATTCCGTTTCCACTTCCGTATTTTTGTTCCGTTTCCGTTTTTCCGCGGAAAAGTCGGAAAGTTTCCGCTCCGTTTCATCCCTAGGGTCAGAGCACTCCGGGAGGACGGCGGCGGCAGCGGCAGCGGCAGGGGGAAGGGATGTGTGCAAGAGTCAGGACGGTGGTGGTCGGCTGGCGAGAACGGGGAATGGCGGCGGTGACTCGTCGTTTTGTTGCCCGCCGGACGAGAATGGAAATAAACTCGGCTTAGAGCATGTTAAGCAGGTCCCTTCAAAAGGCCAAGCCCTTATGAAGTTACTAGTTGAATTCGGCGCGGCGTGAGAATTTTTGCTATCATCTTGATTTGTTGATCAATTTCTATTTCATAGCATGCTAATTATCTAAATGGTGTCAGGTTTCAGAGGACTCTTTCACTTTTCTATGCAAAGGCGTATTTGTTTGGATAACACATAATTTAGAAGTATCAGCTTAGAATGATGGGTGTGTAAGTAGAATCAGGACACCTCATTGACACCACACCATAAACTGATTGAAACATGAATTTAATAATTGCATTGAAAGAATAGAATAAAAAAGGGAATCATAGTAAATGTACGATATGCTTACAGGAAGTTGCTATCTTAAAATATGTAATATGATTAGCTGGAAGAGAAAATTTAAAGGTTGTGTGGCCTGCCCACGACAGTAGTTGTAAATCTGAGCTCTTCGGATTTCGAAAAAATATAACTGTATCCATATTTTCTCTTTCTTATTCACAGCCTTGGCAATGCACTGCGAGACAGGGACGCCACGGCGGTACCTCCATGCACCCCTCAAACCGGAATCGGCATGATGGGCCACTGAACTTGAATAAGACATTGAATGACAGTTTGCATGCTTTTCGGAGACATGCATATGGACCTCTTTTCCGTAACAGAACAAAAATATTTCCCTCACAAACTGAACTATTAACTGAAATTCATTTTGTTTGTCTTCTAAATTTTCATATTTGATCAGAAACTTGACCATCAATTATTTTGGCTCTCATTGTGAAGGTCAAATTCACATTTTAACATTTTTACCAACCTGCACCAAATGGGAGAAATATCATGAGGTGTCAAAAGAAAAATAAGGCAGACCACAAAGGTACTCATTTGCGTGTATGAAAAACCGCATCTAGGAAGTATATGATTGCTATAATAAACAATCAGGTGCTCCATTATTTTGATTCCTGAGTATTCACACAGAGCTTATGGAGAACATAAAAGCAATCAAGAATAAAGGATGTTTAATACAAAATCAGTTAACCTAAATGGTTCTAATTCAAAAGATTTCCGTTCATTTTTCATGACTAAAAGCACAGGCAAGAAAACGTGACTTGGAGCATTAGCATAGCAGTCTGTATGGCAGGTAGAAGCAACACACATGAAAGCCACTTAACGAAGAATAACACATGGCCACTGTAATAACATGATAATCTTACCAATTAAATGGACAATAAACCTACCTCAATTACAATTGACACTTCAGCAAGTTAAATATTTCAGTCACTAAATAAAACTGACTGGACATCTGGGGCTTCATATTCATCAAAGTAGGATGCAAAACCTAAGCATAGTCAGAGATATTCAGAGAACACACAAGAAGAACAACCCATAGCTTCACCGGAGAAGGCCGTAGCCACCGGAGAGCGTCAAGCCCCGAATAACAAAATGGCGATGGGTGCGAAAACCACGTCTTTTTTTTAGCTGAACTGATCATATCCTATCATACCAAAAATGGCAGCTCGTTCACATTCACAAACAATCAAGTCTATGGACAATCATCAAAAAGGGAACAGATACAAGGTACTAAAATGGCATAGTTCACGGCCACAAACAATACAGAAGCATATTATACCAACATGGTCGAATAATAAAACAGAAATGGGCGGGAAAATCCAGACTTTTATTTGAACTAAACTGAACATATCATATCACATCGACTCAAAATATCCACATCCCCTATGGCAAGCGCCACCCAAATATGGAAGCTGGTTCACATTCCGAAATAATCAAGTCATATAATCAAAGTAGGCCAAACATAAAAGTAAGATTGCAACGACTTGACTGCCAGTTCGACAGTGGCATTAATCACAAGTCACTTTAATAAGAGAACCTTCCTAGCTCCCAAGGGACTGAATCTAGAGCTAACCTAAATTTCCCTCGTCTACTTATTTCCTTATCACCTGGCAATTCAAGAGGCGCGGTTCTAGGGAACCAGGGGAGTAAAGTAAATGAAGTTCGGCGCTGTAGTAACGTCAACTGGCGCTTGGTGAGAGATGGAAATGCATGTACAGATGGTACGAACTAACAACCTAACCAAAAGAGCAATTGCTATCCGATCGATTTGGCATAGGTTTCGATTTTGAATATGGTTCTAGCACTCAACAACTGTATATTCTAGAATTGTATCAGCTTGTATATGGTTCTAGCATGTGGGTTTTGATATCCTTGTCTATTTTGGATATGGTTCTAGCACTCACCAACTATATATTCTCGAAGTAAACCACCACTGCTAAAATTAAAGTATGATTTCAATTAACAAATATTTGAAGACAAAAACAATAAGTCAGCCTCCATTTGTCCATACTCGCATACAGATCCCTAGCTTAACGCAGGAAGAGGAAGGCAAGTGAAAAATAGATGCTGTTTCTTTCGCCCTATTGCTGTAGAGTTTGCATTCAAAATCACTTGTAACATTATAGTATCTCCTTTTGAGCATGTGGTTGGTGTCTAACCTGTGAGAAGAATCTGAGTTTTGAGGTACCCTTGACCTTCTATAGGTAGCCATAAGCCTCATGGGGCGAATGCCTCTGAAGTAGAATTGATAGAACTGTCTGTCTGTGCATTTATCAGTACCGCACGAATATGCCCATTGATCATGGGGAGCTCACCTGCACTTGTCTTACCTCCTCAAGGGCCTGTAGAGATAACGTAGACTAAAATCAGAGCTTAAGGTCTCAGCTGGCAAGAAGTTCTAAGCAGAGACATCCTCATTGAAAGCGTAGGAGACTAAAATTAGATCCTTAATTGCTTATCCAGTGCCACAATGCTAAGTAGCTGAACTGCGCAAAGATAAGATTGACAAAATCATTAATGCATTCCACCCATGATGTTCCCATATCAACTCCTTTTTTCCCATCAAATTTTTTTTTGCTTAACTGATGGATATAAAATAAGTGCAGCTCTAGGAAATTCCTGATGCTCCATTTGCTTCTTCAAGCATGCCAAAGCCACCAAATATAATGCTGGATGCAATCTCCTGCGGTTTCCGTTAAGAGAATCTAAGTGCATAGTGACACAATATATGAATAGATAGATTGGATAAAAATTATGAAAAGCAAGTACTACCAAACTGAATGAATAAACATCTATTTTTAAAATGTAACATAAGTATGATGGCGTCTAAAAAAGTATTGTTTGTAGCCCGTGCAAGTTGCAACTAAATTTGTACAAAAAAAATCTAGAAGCAACATTTCAATAGAATCGTAATTTCAGTAATGCTCGAGCGACTAAATGAAGCTAGCCTGCATTTGGAAACCCGACTAACCTAATTCTGAAAACTTTATATATGTACATAATGCATTCCAGAATGTATAGGAGAGGCTGTTGGGATCGTAGACAGAAAACAAAAAATTTCCTACCGACGATAACCATAAACTAGCCAAGATCTAACTATGCAGATATACTATACGAAGGAGGTCGGAGTACATACCCTTGTAGACCGAAAGCGGGATTACGTTCCCGCACAAACGTTGCCGATGAAGCCGACGAAGTCGACCTCAAGGTCGTGTAGAGGAAGTAGTCGTACTCCCAGCGCCACACGTGTAGCGCCTCGTAGTTCCACACACGTGCGGTGTAGATGACGACCTCCGAGCTCCAGATCCAGCAGAGCAGCGGAAGTAGAAGATTGGATCTCGAAGCACGGCGGTGTGCGTATAGGTGGAGAGACTTCTCTCCTCGTACGCAGCTCCAGAAACGGAACCACGCTCAAATAGGAGAGAAGAAGAAGGAAGAAAGGGATGATTCTCCAAGGCAGGGGTCCCTATTTAAAGAGAGGGGGAGGACCTTCTCCCTTGGCTAAGCCATGTGGGACTAAACCCCACATGGTTGGGCCAAGGAGGGCAGCCGCCGGCCCTGGTGGGCCCCATTCGGCCCACCCAGGTGGCTGGCCCTCCTCCCCTTTTTTCTTTTCCTTTTCTTTTAGGGAATTTTCCCTAATGGGCCTCTAAGGCCCATATAGGTTTTAATGCCTTTTAAATTCGAATTTAATTAAATAAAAAATATATTTAATCATAATAACACTTATTAATATTAAATACATATTATTTAATTCATTCGGACCCCGAAAACATATTTCGTTGCCTCCGATCAACATCGGACAAGTTCCGGAACACTTCCGGAGTTCCCGGTTTCTCTCTCTTATATCCAATCAAATCGTCACCTACCCTTAAGTGTGTTACCCTACGGTTCGGGATCACTCCAGACATGATCGAGACACGTTCTCCGATCAATGACTAACAGCGGGATCTGGATACCCATGATAGCCCTGTGCGTCCACGAATGACTTTTATCGTTTGAACCTTTAGACGTCCAGTCTCATCCTCTTGCCTATCGATACTTAGATTGTCCGAGCGTCGTTCTCCGGTATCACAATTACCGAGCATGACCTCGTCATTGACAAATCTATCTTTACTCGTCTGTGATATTACATCCCCGTGACCTAGTCACATGCTTGCAAGCTTATTGATGTAATCTCACCGAGTGGGCCCAGAGTATCTATCCTGCTATTTGGATTGGCAATTCCCGCTCTTGATCACTCGCTTCTACTGCTTCCTTCCGATACCCGAAAGTGTCACCTTTATTGTCACGCTATATAAGACATGCCGTTTGATGCGATCAGCCGCATCTTCCAGAAGCAGAGATTTGATATGATCTCACAGTCGAAGGTATGAATACTACGTTTCTACATTTTGGGTATGTCCATCAAATCATTCACCTAATGATATGACTCCGTTGTTAACCGACGCCATTGTCCATGATCAGGAAACCTTGATCATCTGTTACCCAACGAACTAGTTAAAGAGGCTACTAGGGACCTGGTTGTTTTCATACCACACGTGTATTAATGTTTCCGCGTAATACAGTTATAGCATGGTATTTAAAACATATTATGAACAATTGAGATATGACAAATAAAATCACTTTATTAATTGCCTCTAGGGCATATCTCCAACAGTCTCCCACTTGCACTAGAGTACAATTTAATCTAGTTTACAATTGGTAAAAGCCTAACACCTATAGCATCTCGGTGTTCTTCATGCTTGTCTCGTGGAAGAGGTTTCGTCAGTGGATCTGCAACATTCAGGTCCGTGTGTATTTTGCAAATCTTTACATCGCCTTCCTTGACGTACTGCCGTATGACATGGAAGCGTCGGAGAATATGTTTGGCGGTGGAGTGAGACCTTGGTTCCTTACGTTAGCAATGACACCTGTGTTGTCGCAGTAGATATTCACAGGGTTGCTCACTCGGGAACACTCCAAGCTCGATGACGAACTTCCTCAGCCAACAGCTTCATTTGCAGCATCCGCAGCAGCAATATACTCCGATTCCATTGTAGATTGGGCTACTATGGGTTGCTTCCCACTTCTCCAGCTCACAGCGCCTCCGTTCACCTTAAACACATAACCTGTTTGCGATTTCGAGTCATCTGGATCTGTGCAGAAACTTGCATCAACGTAACCTGTTACGCCAAGTTCCTCTTCACAGCCTCCATAAACAAGAAACATGTCCTTGGTATACTTAAGATACTTCAGTATGTTCTTAACAGCTGTCCAATGATCCTTGCCAGGATTACTCTGGAATCGACTCGTCAGACTGAGAGCCAATGCCACATCGGGTCGAGTACTTAACATGGCATACATGATCGATCCTATAGCCGAAGCATATCGAGTGCCATCCACCTCGGCTTTTCAAGAGCCGTCGTGGACACTGAGCCATGCTCAATGTTTTTCCCTTGACAACTGGCACAAGACCTTTCTTTGCCAAATGCATATGAACTTCTTCAATATCTTGTCAAGGTAAGTACTTTGACATAACGCTAGTAGGCGCCTGGGTCTATCACGATAGATCTTAATGCCTAATACGTATGCAGCTTCTCCTAAGTCCTTCATCGAAAATTTACTGTTTAAATATTCCTTCACGCTTTTCAGAAGTTCCACATCATTCCCAATTAGTAATATATCATCCACATATAGAACTAGGAATGCAACTGAGCTCCCACTCATTTTCTTATAAATGCAGGTTCTTCTACATTTTGGACAAATCCAAAACCTTTGATCACTCATCAAAGCGAAGATTCCAGCTCCGAGATGCTTGCTTCAGTCCATAAATGGAACGCTGAAGTTTGCATACTTTGCCAACATTTCTGGACTGACAAAACCTTCAGGTTGTACCATATACAACTCTTCCTCAATGTTGCCATTTAGGAACGCTGTTTTGACATCCATCTGCCATATCTCATAATCATGATATGCAGCTGTTGCTAGCAAAACCCGAATAGACTTTAGCATCGCTACCGGTGAAAACGTTTCATCGTAGTCAATTCCATGAACTTGTCGGAAACCTTTTGCGACAAGCCGAGCTTATAGACGGTTACATTACCGTCAGCATCAGTCTTCTTCTTAAAGATCCATTTATTCTCGACGGCCTTGCGCCCTTCGGGAATCTCCACCAAAGTCCATACTTTGTTGTCATACATGGATCCAATTTCGGATTTCATGGCTTCAAGCCATTTCTCGGACTCGGGTCCTTCCATTGCCTCTTTGTAGTTCGTAGGTTCGTCTTGTTCAATTAACATGACGGTGCAAACAAGATTGCCGTACCACTCAGGGTTGTACGGGTTCTTCCAGACCTACGAGGTATGATAGCCTCCTCGACATTTTCTCCCACTCCATCTGTTATGGAGGACGGTTCAGGAACAGTTTCCGTTGCGCCACTCGGAATTTCGAGTTCAGGATCAACTATCTCGTCGAGGTCTATTTTCCTCCCACTTACTCCTTTAGCGAGAAACTCTTTCTCGAGAAAGGTGCCGCTCTTTGCGACAAACGTTTTGCCCTCGGCTTGGTGGTAGAAGGTATATCCTATGGTTTCCCGCGGATATCCTACAAAGACGACCTTTTCCGATTTCGATTCGAGTTTGTCGGGCTGTAGTTTCTTAACGTACGCCTCACAACCCCAAACCTTCAGGAACGACAACTTCGGTTTCTTACCATGCCATATCTCATACGGTGTCGTTGCTACGGATTTGGATGGAGCCCTATTTAAAATGAATGCGGCTGTTTCTAACGCATATCCCCAAAACGATACGGGCAAGTCGGTAAGAGACATCATAGACCGTACGCTATCTAATAAGTACGATTACGTCGTTCGGACACACCGTTGCGTTGTGGTGTCCCGGCAGGCGTAAGTTGTGGTACAATTCCACAGCCTTCAGATGTGTGCCAAACTCAAAACTCAAATATTCGCCACCACGATCAGATCGGAGTGTTTAATTTTCTTGTTGAGTTGATTTTCAACTTCACTCTGAAATTCTTTGAACTTTTCAAATGTTTCAGACTTGTGTTTCATTAAATAGATATACCCGTATCTACTCAAATCATCAGTGAAGGTTACAAAATAACGATAACCATTCGTGTCGACACGCTCATTGGACCGCACACATCTGTATGTATTACTCCCAATAAGTCCGACGCCCGTTCCATAAATCCGTTGAACGGTGTCTTGGTCATCTTGCCCATAAGGCATGGTTCGCAAGTGTCAAGAGATCCAAAATCTAGTGACTCCAAAAGTCCATCAGAATGGAGTTTCTTCATGCGTTTTATACCAATATGACCGAGACGGCAATGCCACATGTACATGGCGGTATCGTCACTAAGTTTAATCCTTTTGGCATCTACGTTATGGATGTGAGTGCTACTATCGAGATTCAACAAGAATAAACCATTACTCTCAGGAGCATTAACATAAAAGACATCATTCATCGAAATAGCACAACCATTTGATACTGAATTGAACGAATATCCATCTTGCAACAAGCAAGATCCACTGATAATGTTTACACTCAAAGCCGGTACAAAATAACATTTATTTAAAACCAAAACTAATCCCGATGGTAGATGTAGAGGGAGTGTGCCGACGGCCACCACGTCAACTTTTGATCCATTGCCGACGCGCATCGTCACCTCGTCCTTCGCCAGGCGCCTTTTATTCCGCAACTCCACCTGTGAGTTACAAATATGAGCAACAGAACCGGTATCAAATACCCATGCATTACTCCGAGCGCTAGTAAGGTAAACATCTATAACATGTATATCAAATATACCTTTCTCTTTCCGACAATCTTGCCGGCCTTCTTGTCTTCTAGGTACTTGGGGCAGTTGCGCTTCCAGTGACCATCTCCCTTGCAGTAGAAGCATTCCACGCCGGTTTGGGACCAGGTTTGTTAGCCTTAGATTTGGCAACGTGTTTGCCATCCTTCTTGGGCTTCCAGTTCTTCCTTCCCTTGCCGCCAGATTTCTTAAAATCGACGGTCTTGTTGACCATCAACAGCGTGTGCTCCTTCTTGATTTCCACCTCAGCAGTCTTGAGCATCACGAACACCTCAGACAGGGACTTAGCCATGCCCTGCATGTTGTAGTTCATGACGAAGCCTTTGTAGCTAGGAGGCAACGATTGCAGCACCCTATCAATCGCCAGCTCATCAGGAATCTTGCATTCCAGAGCGTTCAGGCGTTGAACGTAGCCAGACATTTTGACCACGTGCTCGCTCACACTGCTATGCTCTTCCATCTTGGCTGAGAAGAAGAGCTCAGAAGCTTCATACCTCTCAGCCTTAGCCTGCGGCGCAAAGACAGCCTTGAGATCAGAAATTATCTCAAAAGCACTCATCTTCTCAAAGCGCTTTTGCAGGTCGGCTTCCATGGCGTAGAGCATGCCACTCTGGACAAAGGAGGAATCCTCCGACTTGGTCTGATAGACCTTCTTCTCATCATCGGAGGCGTCGTCTGCAGGAGGGTCACCTAGGGCGGCTTCAATGACGTAGGCCACCTTGTGGGGAGTGAGGAGGATCCTCAGGTTGCGGAACCAGGACATGAAGTTCGACCCATTGGTCTTAAGCTTTTCTTTCTCAAGGAACAGGCCAAGGTTAAAGGTGGGGCGAGACATCTACAATGGAATTTGCAAAACATAAGACGTTTGTTCATAATAAAATATGGGTTCAAGTTTTAGTAAAATAAAACTACAAGAACTCCCACTCAAAACGAACATCCCTCGCATCGTTTTAGTGATTACACGATCCTAATTCATTACACTATCCCCGATCGTCACGGCCGATAGCATAACTTCAAAAGTGGACACTATGTCGATCACAACTACTTTGTGACTCGTGCTTAACCTTTCGGTCATGTGTTCCGAGGCCATGTCTGTACATGCTAGGCTCGCCAAATAAACCTATAGCGTATTGCTTGTGCAACGTGGCTTACACCCACGTTATGCGAACGCAGATACGTCTGACACCCGATCGTCACGGCCTGCCTCGTATCGGAGAACTTTCGGTGGTGCACGCTAAAGGGAGAACACTATTTGGTATTTTAGGAGGGATCATCTTATATTACTACCGCCGTGTAACTAATATATAACCATATATATACACAATATAAGATGCACTCATACATAACATCTAAATGAAATGTAATGCGACATGATATGGTCTCCTCCGCGCCGATGGTCTCCTTCGCGCCAACAGTTTTATAAACAATTTAATAAACCTACCTTGACCATATCACATTGCCCCTGCAAAATAAAGTTAGACGCTTTCTACTTTACTTTTGCATATTTTACGTGGCTGCTAGGGCTTCGCACAAGAACCGTTTCTTACCTACGAATACAACCACAACAGCGATAAGACAATTGTCTCTATTACACCCCTTTCGGGGCCCTCCATTGTAAATGCAATATCAACTATTGTAGGAGATACAGACACCCGCCAGCCACATATACGGTACAAGCCGTATGTCAAGTGTGGAACCAGTCTCGCGTAAGAGTACGCGTAAAGTCGGTCCGGGCCGCTTCATCCCACAATGCCGCGATATAAACAAGTACACGCGAGAGGGTAACAAATGTAGAATCGATGCCCACATTCAACATGTGTTCTAACCGTATAGAAATATCTACGCATAGATCGGCTCTGATACCACTGTTGGGGATCGTAGACAGAAAACAAAAAATTTCCTACCGACGATAACCATAAACTAGCCAAGATCTAACTATGCAGATATACTATACGAAGGAGGACGGAGTACATACCCTTGTAGACCGAAAGCGGGATTACGTTCCCGCACAAACGTTGCCGATGAAGCCGACGAAGCCGACCTCAAGGTCGTGTAGAGGAAGTAGTCGTACTCCCAGCGCCACACGTGTAGCGCCTCGTAGTTCCACACACGTGCGGTGTAGATGACGACCTCCGAGCTCCAGATCCAGCAGAGCAGCGGAAGTAGAAGATTGGATCTCGAAGCACGGCGGTGTGCGTAAGGTGGAGAGACTTTCTCCTCGTACGCAGCTCCAGAAACGGAACCACGCTCAAAGTAGGAGAGAAGAAGAAGGAAGAAAGGGATGAATTCCAAGGCATGGGTCCCTATTTAAAGGAGAGGGGGGAGACCCTCCCTTGGCTCCATGTGGGACTAAACCCCACATGGTGCCGGCCAGGGGGAGCCGCCGGCCCTGGTGGGCCCCATTCGGCCCCCAGGCGGCTGGCCCTCCCCCTTTTTTTCCTTTTTCTTTTGGGATTTTCCCTAATGGGCCTCTAAGGCCCATATAGGTTTTAATGCCTTTTAAATTCGAATTTAATTAAATAAAAAATATATTTAATCACTAATAACACTTATTAATATTAAATACATATTATTTAATTCATTCGGACCCGAAAACATATTTCGTTGCCTCCGATCAACATCGGACAAGTTCCGGAACACTTCCGGAGTTCCCGGTTTCTTTCTCTCTTATATCCAATCTAATCGTCACCTACCCTTAAGTGTGTTACCCTACGGTTCGGGATCACTCCAGACATGATCGAGACACGTTCTCCGATCAATGACTAACAGCGGGATCTGGATACCCATGATAGCCCCTGTGCGTCCACGAAGACTTTTATCGTTTGAACCTTTAGACGTCCAGTCTCATCCTCTTGCCTATCGATACTTAGATTGTCCGAGCGTCGTTCTCCGGTATCACAATTACCGAGCATGACCTCGTCATTGACAAATCTATCTTTACTCGTCTGTGATATTACATCCCCGTGACCTAGTCACATGCTTGCAAGCTTATTGATGTAATCTCACCGAGTGGGCCCAGAGTATCTATCCTGCTATTTGGATTGGCAATTCCCGCTCTTGATCACTCGCTTCTACTGCTTCCTTCCGATACCCGAAAGTGTCACCTTTATTGTCACGCTATATAAGACATGCCGTTTGATGCGATCAGCCGCATCTTCCAGAAGCAGAGATTTGATATGATCTCACAGTCGAAGGTATGAATACTACGTTTCTACATTTTGGGTATGTCCATCAAATCATTCACCTAATGATATGACTCCGTTGTTAACCGACGCCATTGTCCATGATCAGGAAACCTTGATCATCTGTTACCCAACGAACTAGTTAAACAGAGGCTACTAGGGACCTGGTTGTTTTCATACCACACGTGTATTAATGTTTCCGCGTAATACAGTTATAGCATGGTATTTAAAACATATTATGAACAATTGAGATATGACAAATAAAATCACTTTATTAATTGCCTCTAGGCATATCTCCAACAGAGGCCATTCCCCAAAATTAAAAATCAAAGAATACCGGCTGAGCTAGAAAACCGTTGACATATAAATCATGGCATCATGCAAAGGTCAATCATATGTAGACTTCTTGCAAACTATCAACTATACATGAGAAGAAAAGTGAAGATAGGTGTAATATATAAAGAAACACTGACAGTAAAAACAGTTTGTAGATTACTTTTCCAAGATTAGTACTCCCTCCTTGCAAAACGTAGTGCTTCATAGATTTCCTCTTGTCTAACAAACATAAGTCTTGCTTGGGAAACTAATTAACATCTAGCCTTAGTAGATCTAACGATGAATTCTTAAACATGTACAGACTTAATTGGTAACGCTTGATGCTGCATAGATGAGTCTGGAGTGAATTTCTCGAAAGATACATCTCCGCAAGTCAGTTGTTGTGTTAATTAAACATATGACCACTAAAGGGCATGAATATTTCTAGATTCTTCCTGAATTCATATGCTGAGAGTATCTCCCTAATATAAATTATTTACTTGACACATATATGTTGCATTAGCATCAACTAATCCTGATAGAAGAAATTAGTGAGACAATAATTAACAAACCCGTACCTAAACATGAACCGCAACTTGCATTAGTAAGGCCGGAATATTTTCATATAAAAACTGACTGGAACTGAGGCTAATTTGTTCAGTAAAGCTAACAAACCTTGATCAGCGCTCCACACAAACCGTGCTCCACACAAGCACGCCGTTATGATTAGGGGATTCCATTGATGCGGCCTGATCTATGCGCGGCACACTATATGAAGAACCACCAGTGGCATCCTCATTTTATTCGAACTACCATCTAAATGCCTACTATTTGCTGCGTGAAGCCATCAACTATCCATTCATCTATAGCAAAAAAAAAAGAGAGATGGTGTACTGTATTCAGAAATTAAGGTAAGCAGATTCTGTGGAGAATCAAAATTAGGGCGAGCGAGAGAGCATGGAGCGTATCATACCTCTTTTCAATAGATCACAACAAAGTAGACAGAGTCTTGTTCTGTTGAATCCCAGCTTACAATTCTAAATTTAGGAGATCAAGAGATAAACGTAAGGTCAGGTTCAGGAGGAACCGCGGCAGGCGCGAGCATAAGATCAAGAGGGAAAAAAGGGACGCAGAACGGTCGCGGCTAGAACGCCCACGACCACGGCCGGAAGGACGGCCGCGAAGACGCCGACCAACAGCAGGCTAGAATGCTCAGGCGGAGGCGTATAATCGGGAGGAATAGGAGCGCCCCAGGACGGGCATGACCGCGGGTAGAACGCCCAAGCGGAGCTGTAAAATCGCGAGGAAGAGAAGGGCGGCCAGAGCGCCCACGACGACGACCGCCGGCAGAGCAGCGCCGCAACTTCCTGGTCGTGGTGGTGGGCGCGCGCCGCATAGGCAGCTCTGGTCCGCGCGCGTGTGTGTGAGGCCGTGCGACGGAGGGGCAACAAGAGGTGGGAGAGAGGTGCGGGCGGCTGATGGCACCCTCGAGGCCGGCCATCTCCGACGGCTCGGGCGGCGCATGAGAGGTCAGGGGAGCCGGGCGGCTAACCCTAGCTGGGCGGGGGAAATGAAGAGGATTAGGGGTTAGTGGTTGGGATATATACGAAAGGACTGAATCGTAATTCTCGGCAAACTCAGGGGCCTTTATGCAAAAAGACCGACGGGCACTGTTCAACACTGTAGATCTACAGTAAAACGATCGCTGTGAGCTCGCTAAATCGCTCAGCTTTCATATATAGTAGTATAATAACCATTTTTTTAGGTTTTAAGCGAAACAATCATCATAAAGTATATTTTCATATTATATGCATTTGGTATTATGGATGTTAGATATTTTTACTATATTCTTAGTCAAACTTGACAAAGTTTGACTTTGACTAAACCCAGAACGCGAAGTAAATAAAACAGAGGGAGTATGTTAGTCCGAGTGTGATCGAACACTAGACCAGCATCACGCTCACTCTTCACGATCATGTTGTACATGATAAAACAAACGTTTATGACCTTCCAAATATGATCTAGAGATTATATTTGTACAGGGTACCAAACAATAGCAAAACAAATTTGGAGGACATCAAATGCCCGCTCCATATCCTTCTAGTGAAGTTAGATTTTCTTGACCTATAAGGTTGTTGTTATTTTCTCACAAATGTCGACAAAATAAGATGCATGCCCTTATTGTAGAGGCGATTTATCTCATGATTTTACTCCGGAATTTGGCCTTCATCAAATCTCTCAAACATTGGAGAGCATTGCAACAATGTTAAGTCCTTTTTTTTAGGGCAATGATGTTAATGTCGAAGAACGTAGCTTTGCGGTTCTCTTTTTTTTTGGCTAGAGCTTTGCCTGGTTGGTAGCTGCGCCTCTATGTGGTGCCTTTTTTTTTAAGAGATGCTCAATGTGGTGCCTTTGGCAAGGCCGAAACTGCTCCTATGGGAGTAGCTCGGCCCAACTGCCACACTCGAGCGAAGCTTATCCATTTCCTCGGCAGCTCCAAGCTCTGCCATGGGATGGTAGTGGACACGGCCGAGCCATGGCCGCTGCGCACGCCAAGCTCCTCCCGACGCCGCCAGGCCATGGAGCTCCACCGAGCCGACACCTCCGTAGCGAGCAGCCGGAGGTCGTGCGGGACTGCAAACGCCTGGACGGCCTCATGAAGGCCGGCAAGCTGGCGGACGCCCTGGACCTGTTCGACCGAATGCCGCGAAAGAACGTGGTCGCGTGGACCTCGGCCGTGTCCGGGCTCACGCGCGCCGGGCGCCCCGAGGAGGCGCTGGAGAAGTTTGCGGACATGGTGGCGTCGGGCGTCGCGCCGAACGACTTCGCGTGCAACGCGGCGCTGGCGGCGTGCGCGGCCGGGGGCGCGCTCCGCGCCGGGCAGCAGGTGCACTCGCTCGCCGTGAAGTCCGGGATTGCCGGGGACGCCTGGGTCGGGAGCTGCCTTGTCGAGCTCTACTCGCGGTGCGGCTCCCTGCGCGCCGCCCAGGACGTGCTCGGCCGGATGGTGTCGCCGGACGTTGTTGCGTACACCTCGCTCGTCTCGGCCTTCTGCCGGAGCGGCGAGTTCGGGCTGGCGGTGGAGGCGCTCGGACAGATGCTGAGACGGGGAGTGGAGCCGAACGAGCACACGGTGACAAGCGTCCTGGCCGGGTGTTGCCCGCAGGTTCTCGGTGAGCAGATACACTGCTACATGATCAAGGCCATGGGCGCGCCGTCGCAGAGCGTTTACGCGTCGAGTGCATTGATCAATTTCTACTCGAGAAACGGCGAGCTCGACATGGCAAAGACGGTGTTTGACGGTCTCCAGTGCAAGAACGTGGTAGCCTGGTGCTCCATGATGCAGATGCACATCAGGGATGGGATGCTGGATGATGCGCTGCAGTTGTTTGACGATATGCTCTCGGAGGGCGTCGTACATCCTAACGAGTTTGCCTTGTCGATTGCTCTTGGTGCCTGTGGATCAATTGCTGTGGGCCGTCAGCTTCACTCCTTGGCCATCAAGCACGACCTGACTAGCGATCTCCGGGTGTTGAACGCCCTGCTCTCCATGTATGGCAGGAGTGGTTGTGTCAAAGAACTCGAGGCCTTGTTCAGCGACATCGAGAATCCTGACCTTGTCAGCTGGACAGCAGCCATCTCTGCGTACTTCCAGAATGGTTATGGTGAGAAGGCCATAGCATTGCTCTCCCAGATGCACTCAAAGGATCTCAGACCGAATGACTATGCCTTCTCCAGCGTGCTGAGTTCCTGCGCAGACCTGGCATTGCTGGATCAGGGGAGGCAGTTCCATTGCTTGGCTCTGAAGCTAGGATGCGACTCGAAAATCTGCACCGGGAATGCGCTGGTCAACATGTACTCCAAGTGTGGCCAGATAGTCCCCGCGAGGCTTGCGTTTGACATCATGGATCACCGTGACACGTCGTCCTGGAACTCGCTGATCCACGGGTACGCCCAGCATGGGGAGGTGAGCATGGTGCTAGAGGCGTTCAGCGAGATGTTCTCCATGTATTAGGTGTGCCGGACGAGTCGACGTTCCTGGGAGTCCTAGCAGCATACAACCATGCTGGACTGGTGGATGAAGGAATGGCATTCTTCAGATCAGTAATGGCCGGCCAACATGGCGCTGCCCTGACACTCTCGCACTATGCGTGCGTGGTCGACATGTTGGGACGGAGCGGCAGGTTCGACGACGCGCTCCGGCTGATCCAGGAGATGTCGTCCGAGCCTGGCGTCCTGATATGGAAGACTCTGCTGGCGTCATGCAGGCTGCACGGCAACCTGGAGACGGGGAGGCTCGCCGCCGAGAAGCTCGCGGAGCTCTCGGAAGGGGGAGAGGACCGGGACTCGGCGAGCTACGTGCTGATGTCGGGCATCACGCGATGCGCGGGGAGTGGCACGACGCAGCAGGGTGCGGCGGAGGATGGACGAGGCCGGGGTGAGGAAGGAGGCCGGGTGCAGCTGGGTGGAGGTCAGGAACGAGGTGCATACCTTTGTGGCACGGGACGCTTCTCACCCAGACACAACGTCCATCTACCAGATGCTCCAGGGATTGTTTGATGCCATGCAAGATACAGCCTACAACAAAGACGATGTTGAATTGTTCGATGTACATATGCAGATTTAAATGTGAAAAAGATACATATTCTCGAGTTGTTTGATAAGGATGCACAATTCTGCCAGAGCATATGGAATGGGATGTTTTCTGAAGTTCTATGCAACATTGTGGAGTTTAGAACAAAATCATCAACGCTCCTAACGTGGCATTGTTCCAGATTGCTTCATTTCTGCAGAGTGGAGAGGAGAGGAGCGAGGTCTGGCGGATGCTCCTCACCTCCGACTAATCGGCTGCTCTGGTGACCGCAGCGGCGAGGCTGAAGTGCTCACGGCTTCGTCTGTGGTCTTCTGACCCACTTTGCCTACAGGTTACAGGGAACCTGGCGTGTGTGCTATCAAAGAAAGTCTCTTCTGTGCTTCCTCTGCCCTTTGTTACTGCGATGTGGTGGAATGCCTGAATGTGCTGTATGGTCCCTGGTTTTGTATCCCTGTTCCTATTTTCTTTTAGCCGGGTAATGAATAACTTACTTTTTGTCTGAAATATATATATATTTGTTAGTTGTGGCATATCATAGATGACTTGAACAACATTCGCAAAAAAAAATAAAAAAATATAGATGACTGGAACATGAAAAGTATAACATATAGAATCAGTTAGAGCGCTAAAAAAAATGAAGAGTGGATCGTTTCAGATGCTCTAACTATAATCCAGAACCTTTGATTATCTGTTACTTGTACATTCTCATTGTTTTATGGGCTGCTAGATCCTCATGTTCGTGTGTAAATGATCAGTCGGTTTTGATACACCGTCCAGCTTTCAGGCGTATGCATACAAATAAATGATACTCCCAATCCATGCTGGAGCTCTTGTCAAGTATTTTGTCTTTGCACATCATATGCAGATTTAGATGTGAAAAAGGTACGTGTTCTTGTGTTGTATTGCCATATTTTTTAAATGGATATTGTACCCAGCTCGAAGGCCAATGGGTGTTTAGACATGTTATCCATCAGGTTGCCATACTAAGATGTGCAAAGAAAAATCATGGACAACGAGATTTCAGGTAGAGGTACAGCAGCTACAGTGATGCTAGCACCAGAACATTGTTAAGATTGTAAAGACTAGCACGTCTGACCAAATTGAGCACCAGAGTTCAGAACATGTTCCATCTAATTCAAAACAATGTTGAAGTTTCCAACACCTCTGATGTGTAACTTGTGAAAAAAAAAGAACACACAAGACCTACAACAGACCAATGTACAGCACAAATCTCAAGCAGTACAAAAAGGACCGAGAATCCTGCAAAACAAATCTCCAGAACGCTCCCAAGTGTGCTACTATCACGAGGCATTACAGTCCCATGATCTGACGCCTCATGTCTCGGTCGCCGGGGCAGCGGGCTCCGAGGCTGCTGGCGCTGCTGCTCTTTGTGTTAGCAGCGGGGTGAGCGCCTTAACGACGATGCTCATGTTGGGCCTGAACTCCGCTTCGTATTGCACGCACAGAGCCGCCACCGCGGCAAGCTGCAGGTGAGAGAGTACAAGAAGCAACATCAGTAAAGCATAAAGACGATAACTACGAAACAATGTAACAACCTGGATGAGAGGGATGTACCTTAGCGACTCCCTTCGGAGGATATTCTCCCTTCAACCTGGGATCTATGCACTGTTTGACCTTATCTTCGCTCAGTCTTGGAGTGGCCTGAAGAGAAATTTGCGCAACCAGGTTAGTTATGAAAATTTTACTTTGCTACCATAGAGGTTCCTGGCAATAGCAAGTACTCATCAACTGCCAGCTGGAACCAGCCAAAATTTTGAGGCATTAGAGAAATCCAAAATTCTTAACGGAGGACGTGTGGATAGTCATCATCCCAATTTCCTATCAGGTTGGGTGTTCAGACACTAACTGGTTGAAATAATGGAAGCTGGACTAAATTATTGTTTGTTCAAGCCCACTGCTCAGTCATATGGGAGCAAATTCAAATCCAATATCACGTATAACTAAGCTAACTTTTAAAGACCGTATCAGTGTGCAAATGTGGGTATCCTAGCAGCTAGTTACTATTTTCTTTACAACTTCTACAATTTCAGTTTTACAGCAGTGACAGATAGATAAACAGCCACAGTAAACAGCATGCTAGCAAAATAACATACCCAAGTGACTAAACTTTGTTGCCCCCGAGGCATTGTATGATCGACGGGTTTCCTTCCAGTCAGAAGTTCGAGAAGAACCACGCCAAAGCTGTAGACATCACTTTTCTGTGTCAGCTGGCCAGTCATAGCATATCTGCGACAAGTAGGAGCATCAACGTTAGAGAGGAAATGCATGAAAAGCAGGACTACAAATATCTCCATAACTCATGCCAAGAATGCAAGTATGCTTTTTGTTAAGATGTTTGTCTGGCTAGATAAAGATACACAGGTTGCCACAGAAGTTGTTGATCTTGCTAAAACATTAACTTGGGATAGTCTTTAATAACTTTACACCTAGTTTACAGATATAAGCATCATGAAGAACAGATAAACCAACATGGTCCAGGCAAAACACAAGATTGCAGTTCCCAAAGGCAGAAAAGAATATCAACCATGGGCAGACAAAAAACAAATTTCTTAGTATCTGAACACTATCAGTGAACTTTTTTTTTTGTAGGCATAGGAAAGCAATGTCAGCAGGTCTGGACGATATATCTAAGTTCTACCAGAAACAATAACTTCGCAGATTTGGAAAAATATCCTGGAAATTTAGGCTTAAGTAGGCCTGTCATAAAAGGTTACTGCTTAACTAAGCTTACGCAGTCCACTACAAGGTTGTTGAACTCCACTACAAGGTTGTTGAACTCCACTACAAGGTTGTTGAACTCTTAGATGACACAGACGTATTTTGCAAATTAATGTTCTGTGTACTGTTAAAAATGCATATTACACACGGACAGCATTAATTTGTCTTGTTGGCATTGGGACAGCAGATGCACAGCAACGTGCTAGAAAACTTTTCCCAAAACAAAAATACAATCTCGAAACGTATTGCCTACATCAGCTGACTTCCTAAGAAACGACATATTCACCCTAAAAAAAGCATTTTGTCGTTTTTAGCCCAGATACCCAGTACCAGTGTAGAAGTATATAGGAATATTAGTTAACAAAGAAAAGGTGCCTGCATGCCAAATACCAGTAATATCCAAACAAACATATAATGGCAAATACATTTTATAAGATGAGACAAATTGATATCAATATCAAACATGATATTAGTATCACATGAAAATGCGATGGCTGAGATGAACCGATATCCATGTACACCATGATTATCAGTCTACATAGCCTATATGGTTGACACATTGAAGCCAGACATGCTAGTGTTCCTTTTGGATATGTAGTTAGCACTGATTATTGTCCGAATGTGTCAATAAGTCAGTATCATAATCATGAAAACCAGAATTGCTGTTGACCTTGCTTTGTCAAGGTTCACTAGTATGACTCTTGGTTCTAAAGAACAAGTGATACCATGGATCGAAGTCGTAGTAGTTATGTATCCTCGTGAAGATAAAAATGTGTTTGATGTCTAAACTGATGTATTTACGCAAGCGGACCGTGGACAAAAATAGCAAACCTCGGATTATTGGCACATATCATTGTAACCAGATTCATCAACCCAAAATCGATTTGCAACACAAAGAGGGGTTTAAGATAGATTTTAAGAGGACAAGGGTCGTGTCGTGCACCATGTTCCGGTGACTATGGCATGCACTACTACTTTCAATTCCTACATTTGCAGAGAATGGCGTGCAGTGGTTGAGGAATCCACTATATTGTGCTGCAGTGTTTATTTCTTGGCTGCAGGAAACATGCATGCCTCCCCTGCCTTGATGCACCACTACAGGCCCTGCAGGGTTACTTTGGCTCGGGGCACCTATGCTTGTTCTACTGATGTCTATTGAGTGTGAACCTGAAGTCTATGTGCACCATTGCTTCCATATAGTATTAAAAGATGACCCTATTGCTACATCAGGAGAACCGCAACTGTGGTTTTATGCTGGCTGAGTAGTAACAAGAACCAGCAATCTGATATTTATACAGGAAGTTCATAGGAATCAACCAGCGGATAATAAAACACGTACAATAGCAAGCCACACGACAAGGATAATCTAAGACTAGTAAAAGCAGGGCCCTGCCACACTGACCCAAACTATGAACTAAAACCACATCAATACTTTACGTTTGCAATATGTTATTATTATGTTTATTTTTTCGAGACTAGTGGGCTGGAAAAACTGTAGTTGAGTTACGCTGATGGAAGGTGCTGAATGGCATGCAGAAATGCATTAGTATGAATTAGACAATTACTCTGGCGCATGATATCCAAATGTCCCTAATACACGAGTTGAATGGAGACGTGCTGCCATATCTGGAGCTTGATTTAAGAGGTTGAAGTCTGCAATTTTCGCCTTGAAGTCCTCAAACAGAAGAACATTGCTTGATCTGATGTCTCGATGGATGATTGAAGGCTGAACCTTCTCATGCAGGTAATCTATACCTTTTGCCGCCTCGATAGCAATCTTGACCCTCTGCATCCAGTCAAGCACAGGGCCAGGCTGAGCACCTTGAACTCCTTTTCTTCCTGTTTATTATGAAATAGATACAGGTCCATCAAAACTGAACTTGATATCCTAAAGAATAGGTTCATGATTACGCCACATGCTAAGGACACTAGGTTCCTAATGTCTTACCGTGCAGAACATCGTGAAGAGAACCCATGGTTGCGAATTCATATGCCAGTATACGATAGTTGCCCTCCACGTAGTAGCCCAACATCTCAACAAGATTGTCATGTTTCAGCCTTGATACAAGTGAGACCTAGATTCATAAAAAAATGAAACTATAGAGCTTAAGTCCATGGTTCCCAAAGAAAATGTAAGATTAAGGAATCTAAAAAGGAAGCAAATGTTTACCTGTTTCAAGAATTCATCATTTGGCTCATTTTCAGATGCATCGAATTTCTTAATAGCCGCTTGCCTGCCATCATCCATAGTAGCATGATATACTCGTCCATACGAACCTTCACCAATCAGAGAACTTGATCCAAAATTATCGGTCTTTTGTTTTAAATCCTCTAACGAAAATTCTGGGACATCAATGCTAGGAGGGGTAATATCTGGTTCAGGTTGATCAACAGGTTTCGAAGATTTTTGCTTGCCTGATGAACAACATAAAAATGCAATCACTAAGCGCTCGGAATAAAAATCATGTCAGCAAAAAGAAAAGATGCAACAAGCAGTAACATATCAATTTGAAACCAACTTTCGAAATAGAATGCAACAGATACACAAGGCGTATAACTACAACTATACAACAGAAATTCGAATATGACACGGGACCATTAGCACACAATATACTCACAGCTCATATAGGTAGGGCCAAATAGAAAAACAACAATGGGTCCATAGCTCAGTGGTAGAGCAATTGACTGCAGATCAATAGGTCACCGGTTCGAACCCGGTTGGGCCCTATTATTTTCTTTTTGGTTCTTTTTATTTCCTTTTTAACTACTGCTTTGGCCTTCTACATTTTCTTAGTAATTATTTATTTTCAACCATCTCTGGCTTTATTCCCTTTTCATCAGGGCATGTCGATTCTTCTTTGCGAGAACCATTGTTCTTACACTAGATGTTTACTGCTATTCAAACAGTTATAAATAAGGCAAGTCAATTATCTGCCAATCAGGTCCATTCAAAAGAAACTAAGAACGGTTTGCATAACCCAAAAGCAGCAAGCTACATAAAAGTCTGGCAATCTCTGAGCACAGCTTGAAGTATTTTTCTACCTAATTTGTAATGGCGCCATTTGCTATGAGCACGTGCTTCGATTCTTATTTGTGAGAACAGTTGTTCTTACACTAGATATTAACAGCTACTCAAACAGTTAGTACTAATTAATCCAAATTCAAGTTAGCCAATTAGGTCCATTTATAAGAATCTAAGAATGGTTTGCATAACCCAAAAGTGGCATATATATTACATAAAAGCTGCAACTGGCAGTCCATGAACACAGCTTGAAGTATTTTTCTACCTAATTTGTAATGCCACCATTTGCTATGAGTATGTGCTTGCTACCTATATTACATATTCATTTGCATTTGTGAACTAAACAATATTCAACAAGACCATATGAACATACCATCAATCTTATTGCCCCGAGCTTTGGAACGCTCCACTTCACGGCCGTCATCCTCCTCGCCAAACCGGCAGTTGCAGCAAAACCAGTGCCCCATATTGCCTCCTCGCCACTTCACATCCATGCAGCAGATGCACAAAACAGTTAGGTTGTATCAAAAGTTCAGAGCACCCAACAGGAGAGCTCTCCTGAAGTTTAATTAATATATCTCCATTCGCAATAAAAAAAAGAAGTTCAGAGCACCCAGCGACAAAGTCATTTCATTAGGCAAGAAAATGCATCTCTACAGAACCATTCAACATGTACACAACTAATCCCTCCGTCCAAAAATAAATGTCTCAAGTTTGACAAAAAGTGGAGGTATCTAGACATGTTTCATGTATAGATACATCCACTTTTGAGCAAACTTGAGACACTTATTTTTGGACGGAGGGAGTATATCCTATGCAGATAGCATTACGTTTATGAATATGGAAGCATTAAAATCTCTCTCTCTTTTTTTCCCAAAAGAGACGAGGGGAAACGTTTGGAATGAAGTAAAGCCAGCTTTCAGATAAGTTCACAACCCAGACATTCGCCAATTCCAACACGAACCTATCTGCCCCCATCAAAAAACAGAGGGGAATCACCGAATCAGGACATAAATGGAAACCTCACATCAAACCTTTCCTTGCTGAACCATCACTTGCTTTAATTCGCCGAAAATACCTACTGGGTAATTAATGAATGTGCGGCACCTAACACACACATCAAATCCAGCAGGTACACACACAAAGCAGAAGTACATGTATACTGTACTAATTTAGGAAGGGAAGCGGCCGATCGAAGCGGAAACGTTCAACCGGGCGCGAACAGAGCACCGCTCAAACGACCGCCAACAATTCCTCCACCGTTTGAACCTTAATCCCGCAGCAGGAGGAGGCCAAACAAACAATCCGTCCCCCAAAATCGCTCCCGATTTTGTTTCTTCAAAATAATAATACAAAAAAATAACGAGTCCTCCCGCGGGGCCGCCTGGACGAATCCACGCCCCTCGTCAACTCCGCACACCGCGGCAGCACCCAATAGTAGAAAACCAAAGCTGCAGCGATCTCGAGGAGCCAACCGTGAAGAGGAGAGGCGGAGCTCTTTTACCTGCGAGCCCCCTCCCGCCCGACACCAGTAGCAGCAGGACTGCCGCGCGCGCTGGCTGGGTAGCTAGCTAGGGAGCGGCGGGAGCGTAGCTTGGAAGCCAAGGGAAGCGAATAGCGATGGGAGAGGGCGGTGGGCAGCACAGGGCAGAACAGCGGCTTGGCTTCGTCCCCCTTTGCTGCTGCTGCCGCCCGCCCGCTTAAGTTAAAGCCGTCTCAACTGGAGAGAGATTAGTGCCGCTAACTACACGATTAGGCCTAAACGGCGCGGCACGAGGTCAGCGAAGCCTGCCGACGGGACATTTCCCGATGACGCGTGGGGACAACCAAGGTAGGCCCCACATGTCATTGGCGTGGCGTGAATGGGGCCGGAGCTGGGTGCCGCCAGGTGGGCGTGGTTTGGTCGTTTCCGGCGTGCGTCGCGGTGCTCTGCGTGACTTGTGGGGACAAGAGATGTTGGGTCCCACGTGGTCGTGGGTACAGCTCAGGTGTGGCGCGTGCGGGTGGAAGTATCCGCCCGTTGCTGCGTACGAGCTGGATGAAAACGCGTGGGCACGTGCTGACTCGGCGGGCCCAGACCAGACGAGAGGGAGGGGGCGTAGCTAGGCCAGTAAAACCATAAGGGCACCTCCAAACGGGGTGAAGCAAACGGATACCGAAATTGGTCTGGTTTTGTTCCTTTGGAGGCGGACCATGGACACATTTTGGGCATTTGTCCGTTTGGGGTGGAGGTGCCCCCAACGGTCTGGCGCAAAATGGCCCATTTTTTAGAATTCACAAATTAATCAATAGCACACAAACATAGTTCGATAGCAAATACTATCAAATTTATTACAATAAAAAGTTCATTGACTGAAATAAATAGTTCATTCAATGAAATTATTCTGGAGCTGGAGCTGGATGGTTTCCGAAGTGAGCCCACACATGCTCCACCATATCATTCTGGAGCTGGATGTGTGTTTCCTTGTCCTGCATCTCGTCAAGCACATGAATGTACTGCTGGAACGACGCTGCCCCTGGGATCGGCTCAATCAACTCACCCTGAAATTCCCATCCTTGATCGAATAGCCTCGCGTCATCCCGCTCGTCCTCCACTATCATGTTGTGCATGATTACACACGCTGTCATAACCTCCCACATCAGCTCCTTGCTCCATGTTCTAGCAGGATGCCGCACAATGGCAAAACGAGATTGGAGCACACCAAATACTCGCTCCACATCCTTCCGGCAGGCTTCTTGGTGTTGAGCAAACTTCTTGGTCTTCTCGGAGTTAGGATTCCGGATGGTCTTCACAAAAACTGGCCACGAAGGGTAGATGCCATCAGCTAGGTAATAGGGCTTGTTGTATTCATGCCCATTCACCTCATAGTGGACACTGCATTCTGGTTGAAGTTGTGGATGAGAGTGGCCGCGGCCACCATGATATCGCTGTCATCGTCGGAAGATTCATCCGATGTATCGATGAAGGTATGGTAGAAGAACTCATCATCGCTATCCATCTACATGAATAAAATTGTAAGAAAATGCTACATCATTTGCATTCCTTCAAATGCAAAGAACGAGGGCGGCCGGTGTTCATACCTTTGGTCGAACACCTTCGGGGCGGTGGAGTTCGCGGTGGAGTCCGGGGCAGAGGACGAGGGCGGCCGGTGTTGGAGACGAGGGCGAGGACGGCCGCGGCTTCAGCACGGCTCGAGGGCGGCCGGGGCGGAAGAAGATGGAGAATGCGGCCGGTGTTGGAAACGAGGGCGAGGACGGCCGCGGCTTAGCACGGCTCGAGGGCGGCCGGGGCGGAAGAAGATGGAGAATGCGGCCGGCGACGAGATCCGGCCACGGGGAAGGCTAGACGACGTCGCGGCCGAGGATAGCTCGGTGGCCGAAGGGCAGGTCCAGGGTGGCGGCGGCGGTCGCGGGGCCAAAAGGAGATGGGGAGGTGGGAGGGGAGGGACTGTGTGGCTGGCCCTTGGGCCCGACGCGGACAGGGAGGACAACGAGGAGGACCGAGAGGCTGTCCGTCCCGCCCCAAAGCCGCCCCAAAGTTGGGCCGCGTTTGGGTCGAAATTCGGTGTCCGGGCGGACACCAGTCCGGATGCGCCAGCCCGTTGGAGCCCCTCTTTTGTCCGTTGGGACAAAATCGGACTGGGCTGGTCTGTATGCGCCAGCCGTTGGAGGTGCCCTAAGAGCAGGCGACGTTGCATTGTGAACTTAAAAATGACAAATGATGTAGTAGGGCTGTTTTGGTAGGTTGGCATTGTAGAATTTGGAGTTACAACACATGACTAGTGTAGGGGAGTCTAATTTTCGCACGTTTGACACTTCCCACGAATTCCGACCGCAAAACAACAAGCGAACCGCCGCCGCCGGAGAGGAGGAAGACCACCCTCGCAACCACCCCCAGCCGCGGCTGCGGCGGCTCTGGCTCGCCTGGCCGTCCAGGAAGGAGAAGAAGACGTGGGTGTGAGTGAGAGGAGAAAGTCAACACGAGCGCGTCGTGCGACCGTTCGCACACGCGTCAATAAGCAATTCTGGATAGGCACGCATGTGGTGCTTTACGTACAAGGAAAATGTCTTCCATTTTAGCATCTCTCTCCCTTTTTCTTCGTTCACTCATGACGTTATTTTGTGCTACAACAACATGTTTGTTACTCCCTCCCTCACTCACCTCTTCCCCTCGCGTCGCCCTCCTCCAGGCGGCGCTAGGGGCGCAGCTGCGCCGCCTCTCGCCCCTCCCTCGCCTGAGCCTTCTCTGCCGCTGCCGTCGGCGGCCTCGGCCGCGGCGGTGGCGGCGCCCCTCCGCTGCCACAAAGGCGGTCGGGGGGGGGGGGGGGGGGGGGCTCCCTTTCTCTCGGATGGTGGAAGGTCGGGCCGTGGGGGCGGCGCCGGTCAGGGCGGAGGAGGCCGAGCCGGCGGGCTCGGGAGCGGCGGCGGACGGTGTTGTCTGCAGGCGGAGGTGCGGGGTGCCTGCGGCGCCGTCGCTGGAGAGGTGGCTCGCCCGATGGGCTTGGCGGGCCCGATCTGGGCCTGTCGGGCCCGGGCTGGGGTGGGCAGGTGCGGTCCGCCGCTTCGTGCGGGCGAAGGCGGAAGCACCGGCGTGGAGTCAGGGCGTCGGCAGGGGGCAGTGCTGCGGAGGAGATGGTGCTGCGCGTTTGATGCAGCTGATGATGGCGTGCTGCAGGGCGGAGGAGGCGCCAGCGCGGGAGGTGGCCTCCTGCCACCGTGCTCTGGCTCCCGAGTGCGAGGAAGCCGGGGCGGCGGCCCCGGACCGAAGGCTGCAGCAGCAGCACCGATGGCGGCGGACGCCGTCGAGGCAGGGGTGCCATGGTGGGGTTCCGGCGCGCGACGGCGGTCGCGGAGGTGGTGGTCGGCAACAAGGATATCTGGCTAGGCTTGCTGCTCCCCGCGCTTCATGGACGGATCGAGCTCCGGGGCGAAAGCCTTGCCCCGGCTTTGTCGGGGCCGACGACGGCGGCGCCTCCGGGCGTCGTTCCCTTCTTGTTTGCGTCATTCGTGGAGTTTCGAGTCCATCCGACGGGAGTGGTCAACAATTCCGGGAGAAAGCCTAAGCTTCGTGGGAGCGGGCGGCGGCGGCGCAAGCGTCGCTTCCTTCTTGAAGGCGCCGCCTTGGAATTGTTGGCCCTCACGGTGCAACGGTTTCGCGAAGGCCAAGCAGGATGGAGTTGCGGTCGGGGTGGTGGACGCCGGGGCGGCGGCTCCGGACGGTGGTGGACGTCGAGGCGGCGGCCTCGGTCTCCCACGCTACGACGGTTATATGAGGTAGAGCCGTTGTTTAGCGTGGGTCTGGGTGGCGACCTGGATGAAGACTGCGTGGGCAGAGGGTTCGTCGACCCGACTGGATCGTCTTCGGGCAATGCGAAGGTCGATCTGGTTGCTACACCGGGGCGGCGGCCCCGGAACAGGTGGTTTTGGTGGCAACCTGGATGAAGACTGTGTGGGCAGAGGGTTTGTCGACCATGACTGGATCACTTTCGGGCAATGCGAAGGTCGATCTGGTTGCTACGCCGGGGCGGCGGCTCCGGAGCGGGTGGTGTGTGTTGTGGCGTTTGTCGACTTGTGCCGTGTGGACGGTGGGTCGCTTCGTCTGTATGATTCTTTTGTATAGTTTGTATGGTTTTTGGACCCGGTTTTCCTTATAAACTGGGTCAATTCTTTCTATCTATTCGAGCGGTGGTATCGACCACTTTGTCCTAAAAAAAAAAACATGTTTGTTTAGATAGAGAAAGATTGTAAGTAGGATGTAAATGGATAGGATAATTTATACGTCGAATCCATTTTACACAATTCATATCCTTTTTGATGAAATTGGACAGATAAGTAGATGCGATTCCGAACAAACACTCCGGATACGGTATGTCTCAAAGCATTCGAAGATGGATTATTCAAAAATTAATTGGGATGTCCTGTTGTTTTAAATGGAATAATAGAGCATGTCTATCGTGAACTTAGAAATGTGAACGGTGGACAATGCGAACATATCTTCAATCTACCATCTCTCCATTGATTTGCTCTTCTAGGTCTAAAGGGCCACGTTATGTTTGCATCTTTCACACCTTATATCTTCAAGTTTCTTCTTTGGGGGCTTTCTAACTCATACCATCACTCTCATGCTAGCGAAAATTCCCATGTATATATGTACCTCTGTGTCATTCACTCATTGGCAAATCTATGGTCCATGCAAAATATTGATCGTCATATTTGTCAAACTACTACCAATTTACAAAGATTTGATAATGCCGGCCTCACCTATGTGCAACCAATATTTAGTGGTTCGATTAAGAGTAAGCTCCCTCTTTAAATGGTTGGATGATCTGAGCTTTTTCTTCAGTGTTGGATGCTTCGAACTACTTGTTAAAGCAGCGCCTCTAGACCTATTCATTGGTTGCTTTCTTCATAATTCAACACTTCAAAAACATCAAGCGTGGACATTCACTCTTGTGATGAAATAATCCTTTTTTATTGAACCATGGAACATATATCTTAGTAGTTATGGGACTTGCACCTATACTTACTAATATTCTTATTTAGTTATGCCTAATTTTATTTAATCGATGATGATACCGTCACAAAATTTCTAGCTTTTCCATGCTATATTAATTCCCCACTTTAGGTTGTCAGATTCTATTTAATCATGAATTTAGAAAGTTACCTCTGTTATCAATCCACGTCTGAAGTTTGTCGGTTTGCACTTATGTTTTCAAGGGTGTCACTCAATGCTTGCATCGTTTACTCTTATATATAAATGCGTCTAGTAGACGCCATAGCCTCCTCGCCTTCTCCCCTTATCATGTGAAATGGTTGATCTACAAGGAGAACCATATCCAACAAACTAGTGCAAATTCACATAGTTTTGACAACTCCATGGCCTTCGAACATGAGAAGCTCGCGCAGACGAGATATGGATGTTCGCGTAGACGAGTATTAGTAGGGAAATCAAGTAAGTAGTGTGGAGCACCTTATGGTCTCATGATTCCTCTCCTCGTAGCTAATTCATCTCATGATTTTTGATTGATCGAGGACGAGACCTTCTCAACATGTTCTATCATTTCCATGCTATATTATTACGTGTTTCAGGTTGTCTGAATCTATGTAGTCGTGAATTTAGAAAGTGACCTCTGCTATCAATCCACGTGTCATGTTTGTCGGTTTTCACTTCAGTTTTCAAGGGTGTCACTCAATGCTTGCATCGTTTACTCTTATATATAAATGCGTCTAGTAGACGTCACAGCCTCCTCGCCTTCTCCCCTTAAGATCTCATCTTTGGAGTTCCTTCTTCGCGAGCTTGGTAATTCACACCTTTGCTTTTATGATACAAGTGGCCCAATTTATTCTCCAAACCTTTCTATCTCTCATCTCATGCGAAAAAGGTGACATTCAAGGAGAACCATATCCAACAAACTAGTGCAAATCCACATAGTTTCAACAACTCCATGGCCTTCAAACACGAGAAGCTCGTGCAAACGAGACATGGAGGCTCACATTCAAGGGTAAGATCGCCCCAAATGAATGGTTGGATGCTCCTCATGTTGCCCACTTGATTTATTTTAAACCTTCGTTTTTGAGTATTTCAACTCTAGATCTTCACCTGGAATCTTATTCCAATCTTTGGCATTTGTTCATCATATGTTCATTTCTCGTGGATTTTTCTTCCTGTCAACGTACTAAGATCACATCATTTACCCTATTTGTTGATTTCTCGAGGAGTTTTCTTCCATTTTTCTTGTCAACATACTTAAATCGCACCACTCACCTGATTGTTTTGAGTTTCGTTTAATCATCATTAAGCCTACGTTAGGTTAGGTTAGGTTATCGATCGAGTATGGAAGTTGAGTGTGGAGCACGTGAGATGGGCTGGTGATGATTCTGCTACTGGATCGTAGCTGATCTCAGCACGGCCAGCCTAGCATCGCAACCACCGGCAAAAGCGATCCAGCCCAGCAAGCAGAAGACCCAACTGCCCTCCGATGCACGGAATTTTTCAAAAAAAGCGACGCGCAGTACTGCCACGTCGCCACATTTCATTTCCTTTCCTTTTCTTTAGCTAGGAAGGAGGCGACGGCGAAAAAAAAGGGAAAAGCGAACGGGGCGGAGGAGGAGAAGGTCCAAAGTCCTCTCTCTCTCTCTCTCTCTCTCCTGGCGGCTTCCAGCGCAAGCGAGGCGACCCTTTCCACCGGACGCGCCGCCCGACGCCAACCACAACCACCGCCCCACACGGCGGACCGGGATCCGCCGCTGCTGCTCGGAGTGGTACAGGTACGTGCTAAGCGATGTCGACGGTTTGGTGCTCGTACGTGTGCCGTCTGGGTGGATGCTGCGGGCTGCGTCCCATCCCACCTCGGATTGTCCGCGCGCCGCCTCGGTGGCGGGGCAGTAGTTCACTCTTGCGTGCTCGCAGCCCGATCCGCCGTCCAGATTCGGCGCTCCCTGCGCCGCCTTTTTGCTTCCTGTCGCGGCCAGGGGCGGGGGGATTCGTTACCATTTTGGGGGATATTTTGGCTTTTCGGGTAGGATTTACTGCCGATTTCGTCGGATCATTCTCCATTCCTGCGATGCAGGGGTAGAGCGCGCCGGCTACTTGGGTCAATCGATTAGGATTACCGTGCGCGTGATCACGCAGATAGATTCAAGCGATCTTACTGTGATTTGGTGTTTTTTAACTATCAATTCGGTTGTTCCAGGTCGTAGGGGCTCTCTTTGGAGCGCTAGCTCGCCTGAAAAGTCAAGTTGGGGGGTGGGAGCTCCGCTCCTCTCAGTGACGTGGCAGCGGACTTAGGGTTTACTGTTCAGCAATAGACTCAGGGCGGCAACTCCTGCTTGATACTCATAAGTTGGGAAGCTATTCAGATTTGGTGTTGGGGGGATTGGACTGATCGTTGCGGTAGCATGATCAAGCAGATCCTTGGGCGGTTCCCTAAGAAGCCGTCCAAGTCCGGGGACAAGGACCACAACGGCCGGCCGACCCCCTCGGCGTCGAACCCGCCGTTCGGTCAGAGAGGCGCAGAAAGGGCCTCCAACTCGAGCGTCATCTCCAGCTATGGGCTCAGTTACGGCGGCGGCGGCCTGCATCCGGGGAACGGGAACTCGAGGGCGAACGGCAATCTGGCGTCGACGACCTTCGAGCTGTTGCCGAGCTTTAAGGATGTGCCCAACGCGGAGAAGCACAACCTGTTTGTCCGGAAACTGAACCTGTGCTGCGTGACCTTTGACTTCAGCGATCCGACCAAGAGCGTGAAGGAGAAGGAGATAAAACGGCAGACTTTGCTGGAGCTCGTTGACTATGTTGCTGCCGCCAATGGGAAGTTTCCGGAGATTGTTATGCAGGAGACCACGAGGATGGTTTCTGTGAACTTGTTCAGAACGCTGACTACCCCTCCCAGGGAGAACAATATTTCGGCCTATGATCTGGATGAGGATGAGCCTGTGATGGACCCTGCGTGGTCACACCTGCAGATTGTCTATGAGCTGTTCTTGAGGTTCATTCAATCTCCGGAGACTGATGCCAAGCTGGCTAAAAGGTACCTTGATCATTCGTTTGTTCTCAGGCTACTTGATCTATTTGACTCTGAAGACCCCAGGGAGAGAGAGTACCTCAAGATGATACTTCACCGTGTCTATGGAAAGTTCATGGTTCATCGCCCAGTCATTAGGAAAGCCATCAACAACACCTTCTATCAGTTCATCTATGAAACTGAAAAACACAATGGAATTGCAGAGCTATTGGAGATCCTAGGGAGCATCATCAATGGCTTCGCGTTGCCACTTAAGGAAGAGCATAAACTGTTCCTTGTCCGGGCCTTGATTCCACTGCACAAGCCAAAGGGCATTGCAATGTATCATCAACAGTTGTCTTACTGCATCACCCAGTTTGTAGAAAAGGATTGCAAACTTTCAGACACAGTTATCAGGGGCCTACTGAAATATTGGCCCATCACAAACAGCACCAAGGAAGTGATGTTTTTGGGAGAGTTGGAAGAAATATTAGAAGCTACACAGCCTGCGGAGTTTCAGAAATGCATGGTTCCTCTTTTCCGCCAGATTTCACGCTGTCTGAGCAGTTCCCACTTTCAGGTAATATTACCCTTATGTGTCACCTTTTCCGTTAAAAATATCCATTTGGATTCCTTCATTTTCCATTTCTCCTATTGTGTAACTCTTGTTCATCCTTTTGTCCCTGAATAGTTAACGAATTGTGCGGATCTTTTATTAGGTTTTTATTCATGACAAGGCAGTACATGTTTAGTGTTTGGAGTGTGTTAATTCATCGCGTGGCAGGCCTAGAGTTAGATAGCTTGCTGCTTGGTTTTCTAAGTGGCGCACAGAATTTTGTGCCCAGGGTATAATATTTCCATGTATAGTTTTCCAGTCACTTGTCAATATAGTTTCTTATTATATACTTTTTCGTTTTCTCCAGGGCTTCTATTTTTAGAGTGCCTTTATATTTTGTGCTAACAATACATTAGCAGAAGTCGGATTTAGGCCTTTACTTCTAATAGTTATCTGGTTGCTGACAACATCACAAAAGTAAATTCTATTAGCTGTGTATGGTTTTTGTCCAAAATGAGTTGCTTACAAGATTCCTTATAAGGAGATGGTTGTTAAGTGTGGGCATTGACCCAATTCAGTGACTTCACTTGCATTTTGTTCCATTAGAGCCCTTGTGGCACGTCTCAAATCTGTCAGAATTTAAGCTTATGCTTCTGGTTCCTTATTTTCGTTATCCCGAGTTACGTAAATATAATCTTTGCTTTATTGTTGGAAATCATTCGTAATTGTAAATGCTAGTCCTCTTGAAGTTGCAGAACCAGATCATAGCATTAACATATGAATAGTAGCTAATGGGTGCTTATGGTGCTTCTAGGTTGCCGAGAGATCATTGTTTTTGTGGAACAATGACCATATCGAGAGTTTGATCAAACAAAATAGTAAGGTGATATTACCTATCATCTTGCCTGCGCTGGAGAGAAATTCCACTGGGCACTGGAACCAAGTTGTGCAAAGCCTAACTATTAATGTGCGCAAATTATTCTCGGATCATGACGCTGCATTGTACACCGAGTGTTTGCGAAAATATGAGGAAGCCAAAGCCAAAGAGAAGGAGACCAAACTGAAGCAAGACGCCACATGGAAACGCCTAGAAGAGATCGCATCAGCGAAAGCAACAAGCGGAGAGGCTGTGCTCGTCTCTCGATCCTTACCCCGTCAATCTTCAGGGGTGTAGCTAATTATTCAAATGGTATAGATGTTTTTTTCCTTTTCTTTCGCTTTCTGCTGGAGGGTGGTTCACAGCCTGTGCAATATTTTTTAATGTATGGTTTTCTTGAATTGGCAGGTCTCCAGAGATTCGTGAAACATTGTACAGGATTGAATTGTATATACAAGGTATATTAGGCAGGCAAATCGACGGAAGATCTAAGAAGCCAGTTGGGTTAGGCGCAGCGCATCATGGTCACCATTTCTCAATCCCGAGCCTTGGCTTCTTTTGGCGCGCTGAGATCTGCAGTTCATTGCTGTATCCTTTATCCTTGTCCGAGTTCGGCTACGATTTGTTCCTCCCATGGAGAAGTTTGTTTTGGAAGCAGATGGTTGGTCGTTTTGGTTGGTGGGTAGGTCTCTAGTTAGAGAGGGAGTTCATTTGGAGATGAGTCATGGTTGTTCTTGAGTCTGTCATGGTTGTAAATGGAAGCAAAATTTTCTTTCGAGTACAATTTAACCAAAATATTTCTCACAGAATGTGTGAGGTGCATTCATTTCAGTACTGTCATTATGCCGTGGTCAGTGAGTGTTCATGCAACTTGTTATTTTTGCTGAAGAAATCTGAATCTGAATGCTCAAGGCTGACAAAAATATAAAATCAAGAGCTGGCAGATGGAAAAATTTGATCCTAGGGTACTCCTTATTTAGCTTTTAGCCCTCTGTTCATCATCATAACGTCAAATAGTACATGTCTGACAAATCACATTGGATTCAGAGCATGGTGGTGAAAATTCAGTTGCAATCAATAGCTACCAGACTGCTGCTGCTGCTGCTGCTGATGATATGGTCAGTTACCATGGCCTTTCCTGGCAAGCAAGGAGCTGAACGCCGGCCGGATGTACTTCCCGCCGTCATCCCGGAAGAACATGCCGGCGACGACCTTGTACATGGCCTCCGTCATGTGCACGCCATCCCAGTTGACGTACTTGGCCGGCTGCGCGCACGCCGTGCCGACCTCCGGCGAGCCGCAGGTGGCGAAGACGTCGAAGTTGTAGTCGCCGCCGCCGACCCGCAGCAGCCTTGAAGGGCTCCGCGAAGCCGTACGTCGCCGGGCTCTTCATGACGGCGTGGTGCGCGGCGTAGTAGTCGGCGTAGGCGATGACGGCGGCTGGGTGCTGTCGGCGGAGCTGACGGAGGCTGGCCAGGAGGCGGTGGTTGTGGGCGAGGCTCTGCGCGTTGACGGAGGCCACGCAGCCCAGGTCGTCCCGGTCGTCCGGCTTGGCCAGCGTCATCGCCATCGACAGGCAGCCCGTCAGCGGCAGCCCCTGCACGACGATGTACTTGGCACCTCTCTTCAGCAGCCCCTGCAGTTTTTTTCATTTTTATTGTCAATCATTCAAGCGTTTTCAGAAAATCTGTGCTGAATTTTGAGTATAACGAAAATGGCAGTATTTTCACAATGACGATCATACTTGTGTTCCAAAGTAAACCAGGTTTCGTCCTGCTGATATTCGACAGAAATACAGTTAGAAACATGTGTACGGTTGGTTCTTGTTGGCCACTGCTGCAAATTTTAGTTTTTCTTGTTGGTGACATTGTTACAGAAGTACCAGTACTAGATGACTGCAAGAACAAAAATGATCAAGCCCATGATTGCTACAATTTCTACCGGTTTCCACATTCGTGATAGCAGTTCTTCTTTGTGAGTAGGTAGCAGAATTTGAGGCTGGTACTGTACACGCAGATGTAGTGGCAGCCGACAGAGACAGCGCAGTAAATGGCCATCAAATTAGGTTGGGAGACACTCGCACTGGAAACTGGCAGCGCCTCATCAAAGCGGCCGGCAAGAATTTTTAGTAGCAGTGCAGTGCAGTTAACCATTCAACCGCTCATCTGGTTGTTTAGCTGCAGGAGTTAGCCTAACTGAACAGTGTTTAACCGAATCCAGCTCAGGATTTCGCCTCTGTTACTACATGGTTCAGAGTGTGCTCTTCCTATTTAGGATGTGGTGTTACTGTTAGTACAAACAGCTGCATTCTCCCGGTGAAAACATTGAAGAGGGAGCAGCTAGCCGCAGTAGCAAGCGTCGGCAGGGATAGCAGAAAGGTCGCCGTAGATCTATCTACTCTTGGGCAGTATCAGGAAGAACAGCTCGCTCAATGCCTCAATTCAGTCACAACGATGGAAAGGTAGACAAACTCTGTAGAAGTAATTAATAGTACTATCGCTCCTTGTAGGCCAGGTCAGTAGCCAGAATTTATTAACCACACCGAAATCATAGCAAGTAAATGCACCGATCGACCTGTCAAATCAAATGCCCTCGCTAACTGCATTTTACTACAACTACTTATGGATCACTTGCTTATAACAGTCATCATTAAGTTGGAAGTCTCATGACTCATCTACTCCTGACAGGAGTATCTATATTCTATAGGATCTAACAAGCATTTCAAAGTTAATTGCATTACTAATTAACCTTCTGGTAAACTAATTACTAACAAATATTTCTACTCATTGTGGTCTAGATTAATGCATCATGCACGCGTGTGTGCCATGACTCATAAGTGTTGTCAGAGAGTGAGATCGAAGAAACCCAAAATGAGAGGAACTAGTGCAGATTGAAATTCAGTAACTACTAAGTACTGATTAATTAAGCCAAATGAAGTACCTCGAGGAAGGTGGTGACCCTGTCGACGGCCATGGTTCGGATGAGCTTGCGCGGGATGGTGGCGGCCTCCATGAAGCTGTAGGCGTAGTCGTTGGCCCCGATCTCCCCGACCCAGAACAGCGCGTCGCCCACGTCCTTCTGCTGGCCGCCCCGCCGCGTCTTCATGTGCGCGTCGAACCAGCCGAGCTCCGTCATGATGGACTGCGGCGTGATGTCGAAGCTGAGGTTGTTCTTCACGAACCACTCGTGCTCGATCGCCGTTGCGCCGGCCACCGCGAAGTTGACCGAGCCGCCGGGGTTTGCGGCTGCGGGGGAGCTGGATGAGGAGTTGGAGGAGAGGGTGGAGAGGTAGGGCGGGAGGAAGGATGGGAGGCGGAGGGCGTCGGCGGCGAGGAAGTCGACGACGAGGCGGCCGTCGGAGTAGCGGTTGGTGGAGCGGTGGAAGAAGGTGGCGCCGTAGGGCGGGTGGGAGACGTAGCCGAAGGAGTAGGGGCCGGTGGTGGAGTGCGTGTTGCCCGTGTCCGTGAACGAGTCGCCGAACGCGTACACCGTCCGGAACGGCGCTGCTGACGGAGCGGAGGACGGCGATGATGGCGCTGCGGCGGCGACGTCCTCCGCCTCCCATCCTTCGTGAAACATTGTACAGGATTGAATTGTATATACAAGGTATATTAGGCAGGCAAATCGACGGAAGATCTAAGAAGCCAGTTGGGTTAGGCGCAGCGCATCATGGTCACCATTTCTCAATCCCGAGCCTTGGCTTATTTTGGCGCGCTGAGATCTGCAGTTCATTGCTGTATCCTTTATCCTTGTCCGAGTTCGGCTACGATTTGTTCCTCACATGGAGAAGTTTGTTTTGGAAGCAGATGGTTGGTCGTTTTGGTTGGTGGGTAGGTCTCTAGTTAGAGAGGGAGTTCATTTGGAGATGAGTCATGGTTGTTCTTGAGTCTGTCATGGTTGTAAATGGAAGCAAAATTTTCTTTCGAGTACAATTTAACCAAAATATTTCTCACAGAATGTGTGAGGTGCATTCATTTCAGTACTGTCATTACGCCGTGGTCAGTGAGTGCTCACGCCACTTGCTACTTTCGCTGAAGAAATCTGAATCTGAATGCTCAAGGCTGACAAAAATATAAAATCAAGAGCTGGCAGATGGAAAAAACTTGATCCTAGGGTACTCCTTATTTAGCTTTTAGCCCTCTGTTTATCATCATAACGTCAAATAGTACATGTCTGACAAATCACATTGGAATCGGAGCATGGTGGTGAAAATTCAGTTGTAATCAATAGCTACCAGACTGCTGCTGCTGCTGCTGCTGCCTGCTGATGATATGTTCAGTTGCCATGGCCTTTCCTGGCAAGCAAGGAGCTGAACGCCGGCCGGATGTACTTCCCGCCGTCATCCCGGAAGAACATGCCGGCAACGACCTTGTACATAGCCTCCGTCATGTGCACGCCATCCCAGTTGACGTACTTGGCCGGCTGCGCGCACGCCGTGCCGACCTCCGGCGAGCCGCAGGTGGTGAAGACGTCGAAGTTGTAGTCGCCACCGCCCGACCCGCAGCAGGCCTTGAAGGGCTCCGCGAAGCCGTACGTCGCCGGGCTCTTCATGACGGCGTGGTGCGCGGCGTAGTAGTCGGCGTACGCGATGACGGCGCCCGGGTGCTGTCGTCGGAGCTGGTGGAGGCTGGCCAGGAGGCGGCGGTTGTGGGCGAGGCTCTGCGCGTTGACGGAGGCGACGCAGCCCAGGTCGTCCCGGTCGTCCGGCTTGGCCAGCGTCATCGCCATCGACAGGCAGCCCGTCAGCGGCAACCCCTGCACGACGATGTACTTTGCACCTCTCTTCAGCAGCCCCTGCAGTTTTTTTCATTTTTATTGTCAATCATTCAAGCATTTTCAGAAAATCTGTGCTCAATTTTGAGTATAACGAAAATGGCAGTATTTTCACAATGACGATCATACTTGTGTTCCAAAGTAAACCAGGTTTCGTCCTGCTGATATTCGACAGAAATACAGTTAGAAACATGTGTACGGTTGGTTCTAGTTGGCCACTGCTGCAAATTTTAGTTTTTCTTGTTGGTGACATTGTTACAGAAGTACCAGTACTAGATGACTGCAAGAACAAAAATGATCAAGCCCATGATTGCTACAATTTCTACCGGTTTCCACATTCGTGATAGCAGTTCTTCTTTGTGAGTAGGTAGCAGAATTTGAGGCTGGTACTGTACACGCAGATGTAGTGGCAGCCGACAGAGACAGCGCAGTAAATGGCCATCAAATTAGGTTGGGAGACACTCGCACTGGAAACTGGCAGCGCCTCATCAAAGCGGCCGGCAAGAATTTTTAGTAGCAGTGCAGTGCAGTTAACCATTCAACCGCTCATCTGGTTGTTTAGCTGCAGGAGTTAGCCTAACTGAACAGTGTTTAACCGAATCCAGCTCAGGATTTCGCCTCTGTTACTACATGGTTCAGAGTGTGCTCTTCCTATTTAGGATGTGGTGTTACTGTTAGTACAAACAGCTGCATTCTCCGGTGAAAACATTGAAGAGGGAGCAGCTAGCCGCAGTAGCAAGCGTCGGCAGGGATAGCAGAAAGGTCGCCGTAGATCTATCTACTCTTGGGCAGTATCAGGAAGAACAGCTCGCTCAATGCCTCAATTCAGTCACAACGATGGAAAGGTAGACAAACTCTGTAGAAGTAATTAATAGTACTATCGCTCCTTGTAGGCCAGGTCAGTAGCCAGAATTTATTAACCACACCGAAATCATAGCAAGTAAATGCACCGATCGACCTGTCAAATCAAATGCCCTCGCTAACTGCATTTTACTACAACTACTTATGGATCACTTGCTTATAACAGTCATCATTAAGTTGGAAGTCTCATGACTCATCTACTCCTGACAGGAGTATCTATATTCTATAGGATCTAACAAGCATTTCAAAGTTAATTGCATTACTAATTAACCTTCTGGTAAACTAATTACTAACAAATATTTCTACTCATTGTGGTCTAGATTAATGCATCATGCACGCGTGTGTGCCATGACTCATAAGTGTTGTCAGAGAGTGAGATCGAAGAAACCCAAAATGAGAGGAACTAGTGCAGATTGAAATTCAGTAACTACTAAGTACTGATTAATTAAGCCAAATGAAGTACCTCGAGGAAGGTGGTGACCCTGTCGACGGCCATGGTTCGGATGAGCTTGCGCGGGATGGTGGCGGCCTCCATGAAGCTGTAGGCGTAGTCGTTGGCCCCGATCTCCCCGACCCAGAACAGCGCGTCGCCCACGTCCTTCTGCTGGCCGCCCCGCCGCGTCTTGAGGTGCGCGTCGAACCAGCCGAGCTCCGTCATGATGGACTGCGGCGTGATGTCGAAGCTGAGGTTGTTCTTCACGAACCACTCGTGCTCGATCGCCGTCGCGCCGGCCACCGCGAAGTTGACCGAGCCGCCGGGGTTTGCGGCTGCGGGGGAGCTGGTGGAGGAGTTGGAGGAGAGGGTGGAGAGGTAGGGCGGGAGGAAGGATGGGAGGCGGAGGGCGTCGGCGGCGAGGAAGTCGACGACGAGGCGGCCGTCGGAGTAGCGGTTGGTGGAGCGGTGGAAGAAGGTGGCGCCGTAGGGCGGGTGGGAGACGTAGCCGAAGGAGTAGGGGCCGGTGGTGGAGTGCGTGTTGCCCGTGTCCGTGAACGAGTCGCCGAACGCGTACACCGTCCGGAACGGCGCTGCTGACGGAGCGGAGGACGGCGATGATTGCGCTGCGGCGGCGACGGTGACGAGCAAGGCGAGGAGGGTCAGGAGCTGGCGGCGCACGGCGTCCATGGCGAGCGCGACCGAGTGAGCTAGGTGGCTGCTGAACTGAATGCTACGTTTACTGCGTCTGTGCTGCCGTGTGGTAGTTTTTATAGTTGGATTCAGACCCACCGGTACATGAGGCCGGGCCGGGCCGGGCTTGGACTTAACGGCGCATTCATGGACTGATTGATTCGAAGGAATTCTCGTTCGATTCGATTCCCCGAATGAAATTTTCGCAAGTTTTGCATGAAATTTCCACAGAGGCCGCTCCAGACAACCTATCCATAGAGCTGGCCCGGCCCGTGCAGCTGTTGGTTTCATGGAAGCTGCAGGCTAGCCTGCAAGTCAATCTGCTGTACTCCATCTCTATGCAGTCAGGGAAAACTAATAATTTTCTGGAACGGATGTGAGTAATTAGGAGTAGTTGGTTGTTAAGGAACCATAATGACGTGTCTCTGAGGTCGGCAGGTCGAAGAGAGGGAAAAGGGTTTATGAACGTGTGAGGCTGCACCAACCCCGGGGATCAGATCGGATCGGTTAGGTGGTCAGGTCAGTGCACCACGGCAGATAGGCCAAGCAGCCGCCGCACTTACACCTCTGTCCATCCATCCCCTTCTAGATGACTGACTGCTGCTACGTTCCCGTGAAATTGATTAGGCGTGTTTGCTAGCCACGGCCCTTAGGATGTCTCCAACGGGTCGACGCATCGAGTCCGCGCGCGTCCGTCCCTGTCCGCGCGAGCCAAAAACACGGACCAACGGGGCGACGTAAACGGATCGCGGTCCGTTTTTCTGTCCGCCGCGACGCAATCCTGGACCAAATTTGGGCCACGGATGCGTCGGGCGCGGACGCGCGGCGGAGCGCAATTGTGTCCTCCTCTGGTCCGCACTTCGGCCTCGCCGCCTCGGCCTCTCCCAAAACCCCAGTCCACACTCCAACCCTAGCCATGGCCGGTGCAGCCGCCGCCGCCTCCGACGATGGACCTGCCGCCGCCGGCACCGCCTCCGCCGCCGGCCCCGCCGCTGGATGTGCGTCCAAAGCTGCAAAGAAACCAAAGAAGGAACTCACCGAAGAGCAGAGGGCCGCAGAGAACCAGAAGCGGGGCGACCGGAGGAGGAGGTTGAAGCAGGAGAAGCTCAACGCCGCCAAGCAGGCCGCCGCCGTGCCGGAGGACTCTGACCTCGTGTCCAGGGCCGTGACCGCTGCCCTCCTCCTGATTGGAATTACTCCGACGGTGGCCGCGGTCTGTGTCGCGACTGCGGCGGCCAGCTCCAACGCCTTGGCGGCCCGGCCGCCAAGGTCGAGAACTTCCGCGACGGCACCATCGCCACCGTACGGGTACCTTCCGGGAACCATGCCGCCGCGGGTTTCCCCTACCTCAGGTGAATCCGCGCCCAGCCCAGTCGAGGTACCTTCGCTTGATCTGAACGCGCCTACTACACCTTTGGCCGGGCACTCACCGGCGGCGTAGACTGCGGCCGCGCATGCAGCTGCCCCGGCAGTGGTCGCCCCGGCGCGTAACCTGTTCGGCGAAATGCCCAGGCCGTCGCCGGGTGACCCCAGGTACTACGAGGAGGCCAGGATCATGGACATGGATCTCTCGGCCTTCACCCCTACGAAGAAGGCCTACTACCTCAAGAAGCAAAGGTACTACATAGACCGAGATTGATCAAATCTCGGTCGTTTTATTTATGGTGAACTATGGCCGATATAGCCGGAAAAACATGGCCGATGGCCGGAATTTGTAATATTTTGGATATGTATGCAGACATGGCCCTATGAGGCCAGGATTATGTTTTATTTTAGATTCATATGCTTGCTATATACTTGGTTTGTTGCAATGTGATCACCATGGCCGAAAATGATCAAAAACCCTGGCCAGGCGGACTCGATGCGTCGGCCCGGTTGGGGGCACTGGCCAGAAAGGGGCGGACATGGGCCGGACGCGCGTCCGTTCCCCGACCCAAACGGACAAAACACGGACCAAACGCGCGTCCGTTTGGGTCGCCCCGTTGGAGTCATCCTTACAACCACCAGGGCTAGTGGGTGCAAAATCGGCCATTTCGTAAGAATTAGCCTCGTCGCGTGCAGTGGGGAGGGAGGAGGCGTCGAGGTTGTGCGAGCATGGAGATGGCGCGTGTCTGCGCAAATACGGCGGAGTGAAAACGCGTCCGCGCTGCCACGCGTGGTGTCCTCCCCGAGCCCACCTGTCAGCGACACGGCGCCGGTCAGACTCCCCCTGGCCCAGTCCTTTTTAATGCCAGGGGATAGGGACGGCCAACCCCCCCCACCCCCTCCACTGCCCCACGGCCGTTCCCTCTCCGGCGACCAAACCCTAGCCAGTGATGCCCACCGCCACCGTCGCCGCAATGCCGCTCCGGTGGCCTGGATTCGGCAAGGCCAAGAACGACGGCGAGGCGGGGTCGTCGTCTGGCTGCCGCCGCTTCCGCACTCCCTCCCCGACGCCACCGTGTTCCCCGGAGCCGATCCCCGCCGTCTTCGAGCTCGCGCCGCCGGGCGCCGAGATTGCGCGGCGCGACCGCGTCTACGTGCGCAAGGAGGACTGTCAGTGGTACTGGGACCACGCAGTCCCGCTGCCATGGCCAGATGTCAAGCTCCCCGAGCACTGGCACCTGAACCCGCAGCGGATCCCAGTGTCGCCGATGCCGACCAGCCACCGGGCACGGGATCTGGAGGTTGAGCGCCGCCGCGCGCGCCTCCCGGCCTCCGTGCGCAACGACCCCGCCTACGCGGCCACGTCCACCAACTAGGACGCGTGGTTCAGCGGCGAGCACAGCCTGCGGCGTCAGGCCGTGTACACACGGGCACCGACGCCGCTGCCTTCTAGCCGTTGGTCACCGCCGCCGCACACGCGGTGCCAGGACGCTCCACCAGTGCCGCGACCATTGCGGATTGGCTCACCGCCGCCGCCGCCACCTGACGTGAAGATGGAGGTGGATGACGAGCTCGCGGCCGCGCTGGAGGCCTCGAAGAAAACCATCGTCGAGGACGAGGCGGAGCGGTGGGCCAAGGTCCTCGAGGCAGTCGCCCGGGAGCAGGAGCAGGAGGAGGCCCTGCAGGTGCAGCAGGCCGCGGTCATGGAGCCACCGGAATGGTGGCAAGGCATGGACGTGGACCTGCCACCGGCGCCGCCCCTTCCAACCGGCCTGCTCCGGCAGAACTGGATCTGGAATGGCGGCAGCTGGGAGGTGCAGCGGGCGCCACCCCTTCCGGAGCAAGAGCAGGAGCAGCCGCCCACGCCGCCGGCCACCGTTCCACCGCGAGGCGGGCCACCGGTGCACCTCTGGCAGGCGACGGACTACGTCCTCCTAGATGGCGACGATGAGTAGAAGCCCGCGAAGGGCAAATATTTTAGTTTATATATATTTTTGTTTTAAAAAGTAATATGTAAAATGACCGTTTGTGGCCCACCTCCCCTAAATATGAATGAAAATGGCCCATATATGGCCTGTTAACTAAAAAAAATGTGTCCATTTGCGATGCGTCGGGCCGTTGGACGCAGTGGACAGAAAGGGGCGTACCTGAGCCGGACGCGCGTCCGTTTGCCGACCCTAATGACAAAATATGAACCAAATGTGCGTCCGTTTAGGTCGCCCCATTGGAGTCATCCTAAGGTAAGCACCGCCCTCTTCTGTGGTAGTCTGTGTTGGCAAGCTTTCTTCCTCCACTGCTCCAACATGTGCTTGTGTCTCCTCCGCTTCTCGAATGGCTATAAGTAACATCAGACTCAACCTCTGATGGCTTAGATCTGTGAGCAAGCGGTACATCTAGATAGATTTCTAACTAGTGACTGACTTGGGGCATTTTTATATCGATCGACCCACCTAGTCTAGCTTAAGTTACAAGTAGCGTGTTTACTACATGTCATGCCACTAATCCCTGTGTTACTTATGGCCTCAACAATTCAGCACACCAGAGACCGCGCTGTTAGCGCGATGGCTAGGTGCGGCGGTGGCCGGCCAGCCCGCCCAAGTTCGACTCCTAGGGAGCGAATATTGGGTGTCTCACGGGGAATAATTTCAGTTGCCTCCTGCGGCACTCGCGCCACAACGTTTGACTTCAAAGTGCACGTGTTGGGTGGATAGTTGCTAGGTCTTAGCTTGCGTAGTGGGTGTGTGCGTGGGGCGTGCGTGTGGTGTGAGTTGTGTGCGTAAGTTCAGATACTACAGCTGTATCACAAATGAGAGGCCTCAAAAAAAAAAAAAAAAAAAAACAATTCAGCACACCATAGTAACTTAGGCCGTGTCTTACATCTGGGTCCCACTTAGATCATCTCCACCGGCGCGCCCAACTCCGCTCCCAATCGACGTTTTGGGCGCGCCGGCACCAAATACCCCCAGCGGCGCGCCCAGTACGAAAAAAGATGCCGGCACGTCCCAGTAGAACGTCCGACAACCCCGCTTCGCGCACAGGTTCTAGGGACGCAAGCGGGCGCGCCGGCAGCAGCGGCAACGCGAGCCACGTCAGATCCTGACGCACGGGACCGTCGCGTCAGTGAGATACATATGGTCAGCGCAATTAACTGCGACCGCTGAGCGGTTTCCTGACGCGTCGCACGCGTCACCTCGTCTTCCCGACGCGCGTCGCCGGAGTTACGACGCCTCGGGAACTGGCGCCGGAGTAATGGAGCGCGTTCCCGCGCCTCGCCTCCCCGCCGTCCTTATAAAGCGCGCACGGCGCGGCCCAGCGGCGCACTCGTCCTCTTCTATCCTCTCCCCCTTTCTCCACAGTCAATCGGCGGCGGCGACGAGCAATGGCGCACAACGACCAGGCGGGAGGCAGCGGGGGCGGCGCGGTCAAGACCTGCCTCCGGAAGGACGAGGCGGCCTTCTTCTACCGCCACCGCATCCCCGTGCTGCCGGGGATGCGCCTCCCTAGCGGCGGTGGCTGGACCGTCTCGGCGATGGGGTACGTCGCCCCCCCCCCCTTGCCGGAGGGGGACCGTCTCCGTGAGCTCATCCGGCTACGCCGCCGGCAGCTGAAGCCGGAGCAGCTCGCGGACCCGAGTACGCCGCGGACAACCCCAACTGGGCGGCGATGTTCGCGGCGCAGCGACAGAACGCCGTCGATTACCACGGCGACGGGGTGCGGCCGCCAAAGAACAACGTCGAGGAGCGTCGCAAATGGTGGGAGGGGCGCAGCTTCCACCAGGTGATGCGCGAATTCGGCTACGTCGTGCGGCAAAATGCCTCCCACGACCTGTGGGAGATGCCGGCGGCGAACTCATCCGGCTCCTCCTCCAATGCGCGGTCGGCGGCGCCGCGTTTCGGCAAGGTGAAGTCCGAGTCGACGCCGATAAGGGCCGAGCCGCGCTTCGTGAAGGTGAAGTCCTAGCCGGCGCCGCGCAGGGGCGGCGTCACCATCCGTGGCTTCGGGCCGCCGCCACCCCCGAAGGTGAAGATCGAGCCAGGGACGTCCTCGTCCCGCGGCAAGAAGCGCGCCACGCCACCGCCGCCGAGGACGCTGACGGAGGAGGAGGCAGATGCGTAGTTCTAGCGGGACCTCGTCCTCGCCGAGAAGCTGTCCTTCGACACCGTCCAGCCGGTGTCAAAGGAGTTTGCCGAGAACTGGTCCTACGTGGACAACAACACAATCGTCATCCCCGACGACGACGAGCCCGCGCCACCGCCGCCCCCGGCAGCCGTCAAGGAGGAGGACCAGGGCGACGCACAGGAGGCTGGCGCGTTCGACGCCGACGCCGCCGCGACCGTGTAGGACTGGGACATGTACTACACCGGCGTCTAGGTTTAGGTTTAGCTAAATATCGTCGTATTTTGTAAGAAATTGTCGAATTCGAATGAAATATATTAAATTTGCCGAATTTCGTCGTTTCAATCTTTTTCAGGCTAAAACCTATTCGGAGCGACTGGTGGGGCGCGTCGCTCCCAATAGGCGGCAACCGTTGCCGGCGTGCCCAACAGCGCCTGTCCGGCAACATTGCCGGACGCTGTTTTAGGCGCGCCGGTGGAGATGCTCTTAGTAGTGGCGTGTCGTTTGGCCGGCACAACACAAGCATAGGGAAAACTATTGGTTTCTTGTACATTGTATGTTGTTTGCCGTCACATCTATTGCCGCAAATAAATCTCCCTTCTTTTTTTCGGTATTTCTACTTAGATATTGAAAGATGCTGAAATTCTTAATTATTTTTTACATGGTTAGTCGATTAGTTTTCTTTGGAATCTGGTAGTGTGCACGGAATCCATGCGCTGCTATAGTGCTATCGCTGTGTGTTTGTTCATTGAAGCAAACCAAAACACGAAAAAGTCACTTTCGCTTTTGGCACCCTTTATTTTAAAATAAAATAAAATTATATTTATAAGTTTCAAACAAATCTGAAATAAAATATGGATGTAACCAATGATACATCCTACAAATATGCAAAATTACAATGCAATTTTTTGTATTATGGGCTATACAAAAATGATAAAATCATGTGTATTTTGGAGATTTGAAGTGTGTATACTCAGATTCACTTATTTTCTTTCTTGTAGGTCAGAATATAAAGTATTTCAAATTGATATTTTACACTTTTGTTAGATATATTAGTCAGATTTTTAAAAACTTGTAAATATGATTTTTAATGTATTTTTTAAAATCAAGTGAGCCCAGGTAAAGGGAGACAAAAAACTCGCTCACAAAAACATACTAATTTGGCCGCGCCACCTGCATCCAACAAGTCTCCGAGCCCATGAAGTAGAAATAGGATCGGATCAGGCTCTGCGGTCCTCTAAAAAAACCACATCTAATGATCGATCTGCCCTATAGAGCCATAGCGCCATGGAGCCGTTCTTGCTGCTGAGCGTAGACGATTACAGCTTCGTCGACGACACGAGGCCCTTTCGGCCGGTGGACTGCTCCAGCAAGGCGGCCTACGGCTGTGGGCCCAACGGCGACGCCATCGTGCAGGGCCTCACGCTGTACGTGCGCCTCGGCCGCGACGACGACCCAGACAACCGCCCCGAGCTCTGTGTCCGCGCCACCGACGAGGTCTTCCGCCGCGTCGGGTCGGAGCTCGACGCCGACAAGGCGAAGTGCTACGGGAGCCGCACCCGTCTATGCTGTCGCATCTTCACCGTGGACGGGGACGTGATGGTCCTCCACATCTCTTTCATCCCCAGCAACTTCACCGGCGACTATGTGTGTTACTACCTCGTCTACGACTCCGCCGCCGCGTCGCTCTCCCTGCTCCCTCCCCAGCCTCCCCGCTGCCGGCCCGTCTACACGGATGTCCCTCTCAAGGTCAAGGCAAGAGGACAAGACAAGTACTTCCTGGTACTCATGGCGGAGAGATCGATCGGCACTGCAGCCAAGTACACGGACCCCGTTCTCTGCCTCTGGTCACCGCCGCCGCCACCGTCCCCTGACGACGACGACAACAGAGTGGGCTACAGCAAACGTGGGTGGGATCTCAAGGCCCGTGTGCGCATCAACGCCACGGCCGACCCAAGCTCACGTGGTCTTCTCGTGCAACGGCAATGCCGTCTGGGGCGACCTCGCGCAGGGCATCCTCTACTGCGACTCCAGCGATCTGACAGACGACACGGAGCCCGTGGAGTTCAAGCACATCAAGCTTCCCGAGGAGTGCAGCAGGACTGTATACAACAAGTACGACTGGGATCAGGCACCTGTCGAAGGGTGCCGGACCATGGGCTGCGTCGGGGACTCCATCTGGCTCGTCGACATCGAACCGTCGTCATCCGGCTGTCCCGGCGATAACATGGTGACGGTGTGGACGCTGGACCTCCCGTCGGAGGAGTGGAGCCTGCACCGGGAGTTCAGGTTGCAAAGCGTGTGGGAGCTGGAGCTCTTCAGGGCAATGGGGTTGCCGAAGGTTGTGCCTCAGTATCCCATCCTCAGGCAGCGGGATGAGGGATAATCTGCGATAACCCCCCGGTCACTTAAGTATCGCCCACAGGCCCCTTTTCGTTGTCACTGACATGTGGGGTTTAAGTGACCTGGGGGGTTATTGGCGATTCTCCCGCGGGATGATCGCGCCATCTACGTGATCCTGCGTGAGCCCTACAAAGGCGGTGGAAAGGACTATGCTCACCTTGTGTGCATTGACTTGAGCAGCAGATATAAGGTGCGTATCCGGTCGAGGAGACGTTTCGCAATGCCGAGGATGGACCTCCCTGTCATCCTAGATCCGGGTTTCTTCGACCTACGCCACTAATTAAGCTGCTACATTTGTGTGCCAAACAATTGTTTTCACATGTGAACGATCACTTGTCTCTGTTATATTTATAACTTCACACCAGCTAATATTACCTACACCAGAAATCAAAGACATGACTAAGTGATAGATATGAAATCATTTGAGTCTGCAAAGCATAACAATATGTGTTGTTTACGCATTATCCACATCTTAATTATGTAATTAAACACGCAGTTCTATTATTTAGTACCGTCATACCCAACAACGAAACATACAACATTGTAAAGAAGGACCGTGTAATGTCATAGAGAATACAAATTTAGGATTGTAAGAAAACCATGCAATCAAGTTTTTTCAGCATGCTAATGGTGATACCGTTCAAAAAAATATTCTAAAATTAATGATATTTTTAGCCGCGATACATTGAAGCAATAAATTAAACCTATGATTCTTCATAAAGAAAAGACTTTGCAAAACTGATTGATTGATGAAGAAGATTACATCAAAGAATGAACACATTTTTGTATATTTTAATAACAATTTCCGTACAATCTAATGGCACAAACTTCAGACAATATCTATTGTTTTCACATAGTTAAACTACATTTCTATAGGTCATCCAGCACATATGTTCGAGCTTCGGTATTCAACATATTTGCACAGGGAACTCTTTGGCTGGATATATATAATTGGCGACCATGATAGTCTAAGATCACATATCTTTACATTGACCGAGAGAATGAAATAAATAGGCATCATCATACCCAAATACAACCTCTGTTCCAAATTACGTGTCAAGCATTTGATCAATAATTATGCTCTACATATATTATGTGGCATAAAATTTATTCCACAAAATCCTTATTCCAAAGTAATTACTTAGGGTTATGATGTTATATCACCTAAATTAAATATTAATATGCATGAATTGCTGGTAAATTTGTCCAACCAAAACCAATTACATCACGTAGTTTGGAACAAATGTAGTAATAATAAAGGAAATACCCATCCGTCCATACATAAAAGCCCCCCTCAAAATTAGACACATATGTCATAAAAGGTTTCTCCAAATGGTAAGTCCGCTGGATAAATAACCAATACCATGCACATAATTTTCTACAAAGTAAGCCCCTCGCGCAGCTGCGGCCAGATTATAGAAAATGAGAATAATATTAGTGAATGTTTTGATAAATACACCTAAATTCATGTCTATTGAGAAGACTGAATCAAGTCACAACATACTAACATAGTTTCGAGCAAACAGTTTATTCATAAAGAATTAAAAACATATTTTAATTAGGAAATTAAGAGCTTAGGGTATATACATAGTTAGAGTGAGCAACCATGTGTTGTAGATATGTACCACTATATGTGATGGATATATTAAATATTTTATACCTAGGAGATCTCGCAAAGATCCCTAAAGGAACTACATGTATGCCAGATTTTATTATTTTATTTTGTAATTTTTGGTTATATTATTTTTGAAAAATATAACCAACTACACATAAATGTATACTATCTATGTATACATGTTTTATAGATTTTATAATTCATATGCATGTTCAATGGATTTTTTTTTTGCACAACACCAAATTAATGTATAATCTGAGGGTTTCTGATAAAATGGCTATAAAATTATTTGATCACTCCAGAAATCTGTTCTACGAACATAATGCCTTTTTTAAGCCCATGAGTTTAACTTATGCATGCATAAAATGGGTTTATACAGCTTTCATCGATGTTTTACTAGGGTCGTACGCATCACCATAGGTAGCAAATCCACTCTCTTCATGCCTCAAGTTCCAGCATGGATAGGTTATAAGAAGTGAGCCAGCTCACTTGGTTAGGGAAGTGGATGTACAACCCAGCCACTCAGGTTCAAGTCCTCACGGATGCAGATTTGAGTTCTTATTATTTAAAAAATCCACTGTAGGGGCTTCCCCTACCGCATTCCTTTAAAAAAACATGGATAGCTTATATCTTTAAAACTTATAACTTATAAGTAACTACTTGATTTTAAGCCACGAAAGTTACTTCTACTGTATTTTGTGTATTACACAAAAAGCAGTTACCTTATCATGTTTTGGTTCCATTTATCTCTTTCTACATCCTCATACTTTCTTTTTACTTGCTATTATTGGTTCTCCAATGGCGTATACTATGTAGAAAGAAATCAATCTGGTAACGCGATAGTGCGTTTAGTAGGATGCTAGTCTCTCTCTCCAATGGACATCCCCTAAAAGTTGCACTGAAGTCTATATTAACTAGATTCCTATGCTTAATTTAGTGTATACACCCTCCGTCTCAAAATATAAGGCGCCCTTAAATTTCGCTGGTCAACGACATATAAATTTGACCGTGATTTGTACTTATAATTTTTCCACAAAATGCGTATAATAATACATGAATTTAAAGAACTTTGCAAGACGAATCCAACTATATCATTTATACGTTGTCAATCCATATAATTTAGCATATATTACTGGTCAAAGTTGACTCTCAAAGACCAGCACAAAAAAGCGCCTTATATTTTGGGACGGAGGGAGTACAATTTTATTTTAGAAACAAGGATTTCTTGTATACATCAGATGAAATCAAGGGCATTGAAGACGTGCATAGCAAATAATCAAATCGTATGTATTCAAAAGTAGGGTATGCGAAATTTTATTTTTGACAATGATTATTATAAGAGCTATTTTGATAACAAGTGAAGATCATGCACACGTGTTTTCAACTTGTTACTGTATCCAAGAAGCATGGGATATTTGTCAGCGGTTTAATTTATTCTCTATATATTTTGCACAAACTCTTGAACTTTCTGCTATTATACTTATCTAAACATACACTGGAATCACAAGTAAGATATTGTTTAGATTTACACTTATGGGTTTTTTCATAATATTTAACATATTAATATAAAATATGTAAAACACATGTATACACACAAACACATTTGTATGCACTATATAATTTTTGCAACCATAAAAATAGCAAGGAGAAATTTTAACAATATATAAATGAAATTTAGCACGGACAAACTTTATAGTGATATACATCACAACGGAAGAACTAATGTTCCAAAACATTCTTGTTGTCAACTCCGCCACCTCCCTAATACAAAATCATCAACATTAGGCTATAGTTTGGTAAGGGTAAGTCCAACATAAGTATAAAAATTTAGTATAAACTAACGTGATGTCGATAAACGCGCCTAGAAAGTCGCAGCCTAGTTGAACACCGTCACCGTCCTAGAAACCCCCTCGCCGGAGGAGCCGCTCAAGAACCACCGTAAAATCCACCCCTATATTGCGCAAATGCGTCGAAGATGGAACAAAACATTAACCTCAGATTCCTAAGTACATATAAAAGAGACTTTTTTGACGTTGAGGCCACTATACAAACCTGCGATGGTGGAGGAGTGTGTTGTCTCTTCGATTTCCCCAAGAACGAGACACTAGTAGGAAATATATACTAGGACACACTCGACATTTTCCACCTGTCCAGCATTTGTGTGTGCCCTCTTCTACACACAAAACTCATAGATGGAACAAAGCATCAAACACAAACTCCTAACTAAATTCAAAAGAGACTATAACTATAACGTTGATGTTTGTTTTTCCAACGGATTGATTACATCAAATTAGACAAACAAACACGCTCGGAAATCCTTTTGCCAAGGGCAGGTTCGTGCCCTTTCTTTTTTTTTTTTTCACAATTTTCTTGGTCTTATAACTTGTGACTACACGACCCTTGTACATGTATATATAGGACATAAGGGCTACTCCAACATCCCCGCGAGTCCGTTCTTGTCCGCTGAGAGTATACCTGGCCATGGGAAGCCCGGGTCGACCGGCCGGCCGAATTCAGGCTGGGCCGCCATGGGCTTGTCCATGGGCGGCCCTGGGCCTGAGATTTCGCCCGAATGTCGCATGGGCCTGGGCTTTGCATATTGACGTTTTAAGGAAGAAGCCCGGCCCGAGGCCCGAAAGCCCGATTGGATTTTGCACTCATGGGAGGGCCTGTGCCTGAAATATAGGCCGAAGGTCAGATGGGCCTGGGCCTGGGATTTTGCCCGTGTGCTTTTTTAGGCCCGGGCCGAAGCCGGCCCGGCCCATGGCCAGGTATAGCTGAGAGTAAGGCCTAACATGGTAGCATTTGGTCTTTTGCCCGCTTTCGTGTCTGTGCGGATCCATTTCCAAAATGGACGAATTGACTATTTTGACAAATTTTACTTTGTTTGGGATTGATACATGTATGCCAATTCAAATTTGCTTCGGATGCCAATCTTGTGCCATCCACTTACGTGAGTATTTATGAATGGACTACATATACTCATTTATTGTGATAACAAAAACATTATTCGTTTATCCCATCAAGATATTTCCATACTTTCTAGGTAAAAGTCTTGATCACGAATAGTTAATTTGACTCCCGAGGTCGAGTGACCTATTTATTTTCAAAATAATCAAAAACTATACTCCCTCCATTCCAATAAGTAAGGCGCCCTCGTTTTACGTGTTTTTACTTTGACTAAGAATTACTCCAAATATGTAAAGATTATTGGTATAAAATTAGCATCATTAGAAAGTGTATTCAATATGAATCCAACGATACTAATTATCTAGAATATAATCAAGATATTTTTGCTCAAATGTTTCTGTCAAAGTTCATCTTGGAAAGCGCGTGCGCCTTATTCATTGAAACGGAGGTAGTATTTATCAGTTTATTTTTTAATGTGGTCAATTATGCAATGCATAATCACAATGCGAAATTCTTTGCATTATGGGCTATGAAAAATAAAAGTTTTGTATAATATTTTAGAGATCTAAAAGTGTGTATACTCACATGCACGCATTAGTTATTTTTGTGTAGTTCTGGATATAAAGTATTTTAAACTGATATTTTGCACGTTTCTGGCATACATCACTGACAACAAGCAAGATTCTTTTTTTTTTCAGAATATTGAAAATTTCTAAATACGATTTTCAACAGATTTGTTTTGCCCAGCATAATTGGCTTGCTGTTTTTCTGATTCTTTCCAAGTTTATTCAGGGAGTTTGCCATGGAGATCACCATGTTACCGGATTGTGCCATCCCACGAACGAGGTGTGCTTGATGACGTTACCACGATGCCAGACGGGAGCACACAGACCGTGCCCTCGACTAGTTGACTAGGAAACACTAGCTGAAAGCTAACTTAAAACACTGAAAGCTAACTTAAAACACTAGCAGTTACCTGAAACTACTGAAAACTGTAAACGACCAATGACAGCAGAGGAATATTATTCGACAGATGGTGGCGCTCAAGTCGTCAGTTCATCAGTTGGCAACTTGGCATGAGCTTTCCTGGACAGCAAGGAGCCGAACGACGGCCGGAAGTACTTCCCGGAACCATCCCGGAAGAACATGCCGGCGGCGACCTTGTACATGGCCTCCGTCATGTGGACCCCGTCCCAGTTAACGTACCGTGCCGGCTGGCGCACGCGGTGCCGACCTCCGGGAGCCGCAGGTGGAGAAGATCTCGAAGTTGTAGTTTCCGCCGCCCGCGCCGCAGCAGGCCTTGAAGCGCTCTGCGAAGCCATACGCCGCCGGGCTGCGCATGACGGCAAGGTGCGCGGCGTAGTAGTCGGCGTAGGCGATGACGGCGGCGGGTGGCGTTGCCGGAGCCGGAGCAGCCCCTCCTGGAGGTGCTGGTTGTGCTCGTGGCTCTGCGCGTTGACGGAGGCCACGCAGCTGAGGTTATCCCGGTCCTCTGGTCGCGCCAGCGTCATGGCCAGAGGCAGGCACCCGTGAGCGGCAGCCCCTGCACCACCACGTACCTGGCGCCTCTCGTCAGCAGCCCCTGCATGCAGTCCCATGTTAATTTTCTCAGTCTCAGAAAAATTATGTAAAATATTTTGAGATGATTTGAGAAGGAAACATTAGGATGCTTTTACTTTTTTTTAGGGCGAGTTTGTTACAACAGTAATACTCGTATAATTGGCGACTTCATGAACAACAATGATCAACATAGCTTTTCAATCTTTGCCAGTTTCCTTGTCCATGACAGTACTGCTTCTTTTTTGTGAGTGGTAGGTAACAGAAATTTGAGGCTGGTACTGTACATGGAGATGCAGTGTCAGGAAGTGCCCAAGCAGAGACCGTGCAGGCTAGTAAATGGCCACCAAATTACGTGGGGAGATGCTCATACTGGCAATTCTGCAAACAGGGGCAGCGCCTCATCAAAGTGGCTGGCAAGAATTTGATACTACAACTCCAGTCTGTGGTTATTTAGCTAGCAGCGCAATTAATCATGCATCTTCTGTTTAGTTTAGGAAAAGTTGCCCATCTTAAATCCCCTCTCCAAATCTTGTTCCCTAGAAAATGCAGCTATTTCTAGTACTAGCAACAACATCCGAAACAGAGTTGCAAAGAAACATGTACATTAATTTAGAACTGAAATCATGATCTGAATTTGGTTTAGAACTGTTAAGTTAGATATATCCACACTCTTGGGCAGTGCCAGGAAGAACAGCTCACTCACTCACTTTGTGTGTATTAAGGTACGTACCTCGAGGAAGGTGGTGACCCTGTCGACGGCCATGGTCCTGATGCGCTCGGGCGGGATGGTGTTGTCGTTGGCCATGAAGCTGTACGTATAGTCGTTGACGCCGATCTCCCCCACCCAGAACAGCGCCTCGCCGACGTCCTTCTCGCTGACCCGCCGCGCCTTCACGTGCGCGTCGAACCAGCCGAGCTCCGTCATGATGGACTGCGGCGTGATGTCCACGCTGAGGTTGTTCCTCGCGAAGAACTCGTGCTCGATCGCCGTCGCGCCCGCCACCGCGAAGTTCACGCCGCAGTACTTACTGTCCTTTGCGGCGGAGGAGGAGAGCGTGGAGAGGTAGGGCGGGAGGAAGGAGGGGAGGCGGAGGGCGTCGGCGGCGAGGAAGTCGACCACGAGGCGGCCGTCGGAGTAGCGGTTGGTGGAGCGGTGGAAGAAGGTGGCGCCGTAGGGCGCTTCCGAGACGTAGCCGAAGGAGTAGGGCCCCGTGGCCGTGTGGGTGTTGCCCGTGTCCGTGAACGAGTCGCCGAACGCGTACACCGTACGGAACGGCGGCGCCGGCGCTTGCGCCGCACCGGCGACGGTGAAGGCGAGAAGGACGGGGAGGAGGACGGCGGCTGCGGACAAGTCCATCACGTCAACCGTGGTCACTGAGCTGCTTGCTGCTCGGCGTCTGTTTGTTGCATTTCGGTGCACCGTGTGCGTGTCCGTGTGGTGGTTTTTATAGTTCGATTCAGGCTCACCAATACACCTGGCCGAGCTTGGGTTCAGGGCCTATCGGAATGGCAAAGACCTACACCGGAAATCAGCTGACTATGGAGCCAACTCCGGTAGCTTGTTGAAATAGAAATACTGAGTTGAGTTTGAGGCAAGACCGCAAGACTAGCTGGTTCGATTTTGACTTGACATACCTCGAATCCTAAAACTAATATATTTTATCTTTTATAACGTAAAATTATAATTGGAATATTTAGTTACATTGATTTTGGTTTTGAATAGAAATATATTACCTTCAATTGGTTAGGTGAGATTAAGTGCGCTTTGTATGAAAAGCAAATGCAATCCCATCACTTAAGCAAATCTAACTATGCATGCCAAAGACAGAACCATGCTGTCATTTAAGGTTAGATACACGATTTGAAGGTAAGCTAGTTTTCACTATTATTTTAGCATAATTAACCATGGAATTTTACATTGCGTAAAAAGTTGATCGCAGAAAGACCAATTTTGTGTCTGGCTCGAAAGGTTCTCGAGATCGACTCGAGATAGTTACAAGTGGAGCATGAACCAACTTTGCAGCTCAATCCTCTAGCTCGGGTCAAACTAAGCACGGTCGTTTTATAACGCTATATGAGCTATAGCTAGATAGCTCAAATCTTCCTCGTCTGCACAAAAAATCGCTTTAAATGCTGAGCTTCATGGAACTTTTGTTCGAAATTGACATTTTGAAGTTTCACAAAATGTTGACAGTGCGATATGCTATGGTTTTCGAAAATTTTAACGCGAAAAAGTTTGTATTTATTACTACATAAAAATTAAAAATTCTGATTTTCGATATGTGCACTATTCACTATCTCGGATCTAGCCAGAAATTTATCATTTCTACACAGTTCAAAATTCCGAATATTCCGTATTAGCTTTTTTGCATGTCCGAGGCATGGCCTGGCCGAGTCCAGCCCGGCCCGAGAGACCAGACCCCGGCATCTTGTACACTGGCAGACAAAGAGCTTGACTTGCAGGCTCCTGCCAAGTCAACCTGCTGTACTGCTACTCCATATTCATTTGGAAATTAAATTTTTCTGGAACACAAGTGGTAATTAGTACTCTGGAGTAGGTGGTGGTTCTTTTTTTTTTCGAATGAAATTAGTACGTGGTGTTAAGAGACCATAATGAGGTGTGTCTGTTTGTCAGTTCGAGTTCATGGCTGCACCAACCTCTTTGGGCCTGGTCAGTGGAAATGCACACACGGCAGGCGGACAGGGCTAAGCAGAGGTGCAGGCGCCGCAATTAAGCCTCTGTCCGTCTCCTTCTAAATGACCAATACGCGACACTACCTTTTTCTTTTTGCAATAGAATTAATGAAAAAAGTATTTCTGTAATCAAGAACTATGGCAAAAACCCTAGTCAGAGCCGGAATTTAGGGGGGAAATTCAAAATTATTATCTTTTGTTCTAAAAATTCTGAAAAATACCCATATAGAGTTTTCTATAATTAGTTATTCATATTCGATCTACAGAAATATGACAAATGTTAGAATCAAGATCGAATTTTTTTTTGCGGGTAAGATCGATTTTCAATATCTACTTAAAATCTGATAGAGATTCTCTGACTTAGTCACCCTGACTTTTCCCTAACTTTGATCAAGTCACTGGCACGTGGGGTGCACCAGATGTGTCACCCGTTGCCAGTGACCCAAAAATCAGGGTGGCTAAGTCAGACATCCGTGGCTCTTAAAGTCACGTTCTATTATTTTTTCTGCAATACTTCTTACACGTTAAGAGAAATAATCTTTTTGTATATGTACTCAAAAGTTGATTTTCTTCGTATTTAAAATACCAGGCTACAAGTAGTTCGGGATACATATGACCGTGCCGGAGTTTTGGTAGTTTCATTAACCAAAAACGAATTCATCTAGCTTACAAGAGATACCAGCCACACAAGATCACATAGCTCAATTAATTCGATTATAGGGTAAACTATCAACACACGCCAACACTACCTAGATAACCGTGTTTCTAGCGCAGATGCTGACATGAACACCACAACAAAAACCACCACAAAACGACCCTTCTTTGCAACCGAAGAGACAAGGTGCAACACCGATCCTGCCTAAGCGCCTAGCCCCACATCAGTCCTTGTTCGGGTTGCCATGGTTTGAAGTGGATTGGCACGGATTGGAGGGATTAAACCATCTATAGGTCAAGTTCTCTCCAATCCACTAGATGAGTGGATTAACCGAACAAGCCCTGAAGAAGATGGTTTTCTATCGGCAACAAACAAAACCGATTTGCTCACCACCCAAAGTTGACACTTAAAAACAATGTCACAAGGAGGAAGTGAAGCCAAATGCGCCGCCGTATTTTAGGAAGCTGGCACGAGGAGAGTGGAATCTTTCAATGAAGTCCACTATGCACTCGTGAAACATATTACTCCTTCCTAAAACGTTGAAATATATACCATTCCATCCTCACATTTACAACCATAACAAAATTCAATCTAATAACATAAATTTGATGTAACATCTATTAACCAAAAAAGAATTGATCCAGTTTACAAGAGATACCTGACAGACAGCCTAAGGCAACTCGATCAATTAGAGTAAAATAAGGGTAAAATACATCCACACACCAACACTACCTAGATGACCAGTTTTAGACACTGATTATTACATGAAAAGGGCAACACAAATCACCACAAAATGACCCTTATTTACAGCCATAGAGATAAGGTGCAACACCACAACGAGTGCTTCCTAAGTGCCTAGCCCCACATGAAGAATATGGTTTTCTATTGGCAACAAACAAAAACCGATTTGCTTACCACCCAAATAGTCGACACCTCAAAAATGATGTCACCAAGGAGGAGTGAATACAACTACGACGCCGTTTTTTGCAATTGGCATGGAGAGAGTGGAATCCTTCAATAAAATCCACTATGCCTTTTCATTTGCATATAGAGTTTACGATATTTTAGGCAAGGAGTCGATTGTACAACATACATTCAAATTTACTTCTCTATGGCAAATGAAAAGAACTTCCATGTTTTGAAACAGGGGTCCACTAACTCTTATCAAATGGAGGTCGATGTGTCCAAATAGATTGAAAATTATCCAACAAGAAGTCAATTTTGGTGCTAGCATTTCTTTATGTTCCATTCTCATATGAGGGACTTCAGACTTCGCAAGGGGAATAGGGTAAGAACCGACTCTGAGTGGAGGACGGTTTAAATACTAAATCATGCATACTAGTGGCCACTACTATTATCCTTTACTTCACTTTATATGAGAAAGTCCACCCCACAAACTGGTGTCATATACTAGGTAGAAACAAACAATGTAGTTCAAATGATAGTTAGTATAGTTGGATGCTAGTCTCTCCCTGATGTCATGAGAGTTGCACTAAATTACATGTTAATTAGATTTACATGCTTAAATTGATGCATCAATTTAATTAAAAAAACTGACAGGAAGTGCATGTATAAATTAGATAAATCAAGCGCATTCAACGCGAGCATATCAAATCATATGCTTGCAAATGTAGGATATGCAAAAAAAAAATGTTCATATTATAAGAGATGTTGCTTCAACAGCAAGTGCAGTGCATGCACATGTTTTGTCGACTCATTACTGAAACCAACTAGGACGACACATTTTCCAACAGTTTATATACTAGAAGTTTCTATAAATATATTTACCTAATGATGCACATGAACAGCTACTAAACTTTTTGTTAGACTGCATACTTTGGAGATCAATATTATACTATTTAATAATATTACAATATAAACATGAAACACATATACACACAAAAACACATATGTATACACTCCATAGTTTATTCAACTATGTAAATTAGTTCAAAGTGAATCTTTATTACAAAATTAAAATTAAATTTGGCGTGGGAAGATTATGCAGTGATATACATAATACTTTTATAATAAAATCATTACTAACTAATGTTCCAGAACATTGTTATGTAACTATGTTGTTAACTCCTTCACCTACAATTGTAATAATTAGATTTACTGTTTGATAAAAGGAAGGTAAACATAAGTATAAAAGTTTGATATAAATAAGTGTCGCGGCCCCAAAAATTGTCTAGATTGGCCTTGTAAGGAGTGTGGCGATGTGGCTCACTAGCGAGTCGTAGCTTGATACCCATGGTTCCGATTTGTCACCGTGTTTCTTGATTAGGGCTGAAGTCCGTTTTTCATCAGTTATGAAGCTTAGTATTGTCTTTTCAATAGTGTCATCTTAAGAATCTGACCGTTTGATGAGAAAGTGGAGAAGACTTGGTGTTGCTCTCCACCTTATCCATCAGTGCCTATGAGATAAAATGGAGAATTCTAGGGGTAGTGGTCGATGTCGATGCACATTAGCATTATGAGATTGTAGGGAAAGATAAACAAAGTACTCCCCATACGAAGCATGTGTGATGCTCGAGGCTCTAGCGATGACCTCCCTCTGCGGTGAAAGACATGTATTGGGTTAATTAGAGGCATCTCCACTATCTAGAAATTCCATCTAGAAGTAGTGACGATTGGATTTATTGTACCCCTAGAAGTAGGGCTTTAATTAATCCCCTCTTTTTCAAGTTTTTTCTTTGCATTCCATTTTTGAGGATTTGGGGGTGACTATTGGATGCCATATTTGGCATAATGTTGACAAATTAATGTTTGTTAGTGCAAATATGGTGTGAAATCATAAGATTTAGTCGGTGGAAGATTCCCACAGCTTACTTACACCGATGAATAGGTTTTATAACTATTTTTTGGACCAATTTGAGATGATTTTGATACTTAGTCCTTGATATGAAATATAATTACGTGTATTTTCAAGTAATCTACAAATCTCTAGCACAAATTGAGAAAATGAGGTGCAACTTTATCCAAAATTAGGAAATCCGTGTGGAGTTTCCTCAGTGAACATATAAATCATGCTATAAATCGGTTATACAAATATTGATTGTTTTTATTACTAAAGCATGTAAATTGTGTCCGCTAGGCTTAATCTCCTATCACAATACTCTAACATCAGCACTAGTGTTTTATTTAGTAAAGATTTATACTTAACCACAAGATTTAATGATAACCTCAGCACTATTTAATTCTACGAATTTTGAAAATGCGCGGAGGAAGAAAAACTTTATGAAGATGCATTTATGGGGTGTAAAGTTGCGAAATGTCCGCACGTGGATCAGCACTTAACCGAATCATATACCAGTGTTGGAATTCTCGAAATAGCAGAAGCATGAAATACTTCATAAGAAATGCAATCGTGGCCCTAGACCCAAAAGAATTTTAGCCTCCCAAGCTACTAAAATCACTAAAACACAACAGTCGAACAAATATTACGTCTCAAATTGTATCGACCTTTCCAATCAATTTGCTTAGCATTTTGTCTGGATTCATGTGAAACTTGTTATCAGCTCCCTTAATGTGCAAAGTTGTACACCGATGCACACTGCCGTTAGTGACTTGTCTTTGAAAGTCAATCATAGTTTGAGTTACCCAAAAAAAGGACGTGGTATTAGTGGATGCACTTTTTTTGGTATCGGATTAGTGGATGCACTAATTCTCAAGATGTTCATGCATGCGTAAGAAAAAACATAAAACCGAAAGTGGGGCGACAAGAAGCGTGGGGCCCGCACGGCCAGTGGCGTCTCGCGTCCATTCGCCACCGCTCGTCTGCGCATGCAGTTCAAACCTCCCGCCAAATTCGGTCAGCTGGTCTGTGCCATTCCATGGCAAATATATACCTGTCTCCCTCCTCACGACCAAGACAAGTTTGCCTCGACCGCTAGCTCGATCGTTCCAAGAGAATTTCTGCAGGACAATCTCCACGCACGCCACTCACGTCATGGCCGCCGGACACCGACGTTGCTGCTCCTCCTGGTCGTCGCAATGCTGGCGGCAGTCGCCGCCGTGGCGGTGGCGGAGGAGGCCAAGCCGACCATCCTGACCCCGGTGGCGCAGACCCCCGTGGGGTCCTTCGAGGGTGACAAGCCGGGGGCGGATGACGCCATGGACGACGACGACGCCGCGCCCGTGGGTGCACCCATCGGCACCACCATGACCGAGCCCAAGCCAGAGCTCACTACCACGCCTGGTGCCGCCGCAGGGGAGGCCACACCAGCTGCCAGCGCTGCCTCCTCTCTCGCAGCGTTCGGTGGCGCTGCCGTGGTTGCCGCCGCCAGCATCATCGCCTTCTGAGCTCCAGGGAGAGATGTCGTGTGTTCCGTTCCGGCTGGTTCCTTGTGGGTCGCTGGCAGTGGCGGACACAGACCTCACCCAGCTCTCCACTATATGTATCAAGCACAATGACATGCATACGCATATGTGACAGCACGGTAAAAACTGCAAAAACAAGAAGAAATACCGAGGTATATGTAATATGTACACAGTGACACACACTGATGCTAATCAATTTCTCATGTTCATCTTTGGTTTTTTTATCTGTAATAACACAAATTATTAGACAAATTTGGCGCAGATCACATGTCTCGTGTAAATGTCACCATGATATTGATAAGTGTTGGTACAATTTTTGGACGTAACCGCTAACTAAATGTGGAGCCTGATATATCAGGCCGGGAAGACGTCCATTTACAGCAATCTTACATCCATCGATCCCAATTCCCAAATTCCCAACCGAGAAAACATCAGAGGGATGAACAGAAATATTCTCTCCATGAGAGCGATCTACAAGCTAAGCGTACTCTACTTCTTCGTTTCTAGAAAGACCATCGTCAAGATATGGTTTGCATCTTGAAACAATCTCGCTGCCTGGTTGTCCTCCTGTAAGAACTAGCCCGTGTTGCAGTTTTGGATGAACACATCGAGGCAGCACAGCAAATGGCCTAGAGGACCATATTAAAGCCGCGGAAAGATTAGAGCCAGCAGCCTGCATTCACTACACTGCATCGTTCCCGCTCTCTTGGTCTCTCAATTCATCGTCAGCGGGCGAGGCAGGGTTGCTTACTGAAGAATGGCTGTCGGTGTCAATTTCTTCCTGAATTGTACCCTGCACAGCAGGACACCTTTATTAGAATCTTTCAAGCTATGATTGATTGAGAGCATAGATAGATTTTCTGTTAGTGATTCTCCGGTTTCTCAGACTAACATATGCTCCTCGGGAAGAAGAAAATACCTCTTCTGTTTTTCTGTACGGAGATGTTTCATTTGTACCGTGGCTAAGTCCACCATTGTTACTGGCAAAGATCGGTTCATTCTCATGGGATTCCTGTTTAACATTGGGAACATCAGAAAGGGTTTCAGTTTCTCGAAGAATTGATATGCCAATCAACAAAATAACCTGACCTCTTCATCTTTGATGTCTGCAGCAGAGCCATCAGAATTTTGTTTTCCATCAAAGGCTAAAGATTCTATGCCGGACTCTTCTGTTTGTTTTGGCCGTTCCAGAAGCTGCTTTCTTCTTGACTCTTCCTCCATTAATTTCTTAAACCTGAAATAAAAATGAACTGAAAATATCACCACATTTGCATCCTGCCAGGGTGAACAGAACCAAAAATAAATCCATTAACCTTCCAGCAATACATGGTATCCTCTGCATTTTTTTCTTTTCTTGCTGGTCCACTTCTAAAGTTCGATGTTTATAGCTCTCCACAATCTATATTCTTCTCTCCGGTGGATGCATTTACCTTTACTTAGTAATGACAAGAGTGGTTGTTCTTTTTAAATGAGCTAAATGTGGCACGGAGTCAATTAAGCAATTCCCAAAGGTCCTAATACCTACAAGTTCAGCTGGCATGCTGACAACACGATGCAAGAGTAACTGACAGTGATGCACTGTCCAAATCCTCCGATTGGACAGATAAGCCAATATTGACGCTAATACACGCAAATAGTGCAAAGGTGAAGAGGATGTGGTGCAGTGTTCATAGTTCATATGAAGGATTTATTGGATTCATATGCAGCCTCAGCTAATTTTGTACTACTGCTTTCTAAATTTCAAGCATTTTCGAACAACCTAATTTCAAGCATTACTCTGGAAATTTTTAAAATATATCCTTGACACTGAGCCTGAATTTCTTACTGTACAAAAGGCTTCAATATCTAAATTTTAACTGTTTGTTGCTGAGACTTGTAAAAATCTTAAATCCGATGGTTAAAAGACCACAGTGACATAAGTCCTGTGATACTACATGCATTGAGCAGCAATCTTAAGCAATATCTATACATTACCTTCCACCACGCTGTGGTTCGCTTGGTTTTGGCACTTGAGCAAGCTGGGGTTTACCATCTTTTGGGAGGGCCTCACTCTTATCAGCAGGTTCATACTTTCCAGTTGATTCCTCTCTAGCAAGCTTGTCAATATATTCTTTGACAGGATTTTTAGCACCTCCAAGCTTTTGAAGCCACACTTGCTGTGCACTGCTAAGGACATTATTTGTAAGCCTGCAAAAAAAAAGTTCCAGTATTGAAAATCAGACACAAAAATTAACCAGAAAATGACACAGAGAACTGTCTAGGTTTCATGGAAAGTTCACATATGTCTACCTAAATTTAAAGAATGCAACCAGGGTGCAGTTAGTCAGTGTTTTAAACCAAATCAAAGCATGACAACTCGATCTCCATTATGTAGCATGTTATAGTCTTGGCACAGCTAGCATATGGGAAATGCTCCACTGAGCCTATGGGCAGCTGTTCAACATTGCCTGATAGTGAATGTGCCATTCCAAATTGAAAGTAAGACTATCAGGTAAAGTTAAACCAAGCTCGTTATAGAGACAGCAGCCAAAGCGACAGTGTGTTGCACCTCATTGCATCAACAGGATTCTAGACAATTCGAAGTAAATAACAGTTCAGAAAAAATAGCTATTGTGTGCGTTCTAGCGGATCAACTCAACCTCTACTCTCAGGAAGTTAGACATCCTTGTTTCACTAAACATGTTTCTTTATAACAAACAAACGAAATTTTCAAACCACATGCTTACCAATATAGACTCAGTCCAGAAGGAACGGAAAGAGCAAAATAACCAATTAGCAAAGGGAGGAACTTCACTGCAGCTTGGGCACCTTGTTGGCTAGGATCATTGCTCTGCAAAACAAGGACATGGGAAACAGCAAGTTTAAATAAAGATACACCTTTGGCATCATAAAACAAAGGATCTGTGTGACCTTGTTCTTGTGTTTATTTGATGAATCCTGATTCCTGACTAGTTCAACTAGTATAATCAAGCCAGCCAACAGATTGCCTTGTATTCATTACAAGATCCATACTCCGCAAAGGACAAATCAAACTGGTAAATATGTTCAGCACTTGGCAAAACAAACCTGTGATGGTTGCATTATCTGGGCAGATACGTATTGCGACACAACCAGAAGGACTGGTAGAACAAGGTATGCCAGAGTGTCCGACCAGCCAAGTGGTGGATGGCCATCCTACAACATCATAATTATATCAGTAAAACATATGGAGAAAACTCTACTGACTGCCAAGTGTCTCAACAATTCAAATTTTCAACAGCAGAATTAAACTATATGTGTCTACTTCTAAAACCATGGTTTTGAAGCACCTAGATAACCTTATCAACTAGACCAAACTTCTGCAGTAGCATTTTGCACGCAGATAGAAGTCTGCAGATCGTAGTAGATAGATTTATCTACCAATGGCGATAAATATCGTCACCAGTTTACGGACCATGGAATTACGTTGAAAACATGATTGCTGCAATGCCTATCATGCACACAGCGTATATACGTGTGCAACTTTTTTACGACAGCTAAACAGAAACAAATCTAATCTAAGCAAGATCACAATCTTTGTGACAACGAAAATGTGAACAAGGATATTTTTCTATACAAGAAAACAATGGTAAAATGAAATACTTGAGCATAACATTGCAAAGAATCAACATGATCAACCCTATAGGTTGCATTTGAGTCAGGGTGATAAGTAAACAACATTGCTGTGTGATTGGTAATACAGCAGTGCTAATGCACAAAAATAAATCTAGTGTTACTTGACCCTATAATGAAGGAACAAAAGCTGGATTTACCATGGACTTATAAGTTCTATGAGATTACCGTAAATGGGAAAAGCCAGGATATTCCTTGGCCACTTTGTCGAGCAGCAATTGTTGTTGGACCAGCCAAAGAAGGTATCCAGAAAAAGCCTTCATTAAGAAGTCCCTTGAAGATAGACACGTTAGGTAACATAGATGTTTAGTGGTAAACAAAAAGAAGAATGACCGAATGATGAAGGTTTAATCATATCAACCTCATTAGCCACATTGGAGAGAGCTCTGTATAGACCAATCCAGACTGGTATTGTCACAAGAGTAGGCAAGCACCCTGGGGTAGAAAAATGACAAAAGAAACTGCACGTAATCAACAAAACAAAATACCTCAATGGAAAAGGAAACAACTAGCAATAGATCAAGAAAGTGTGAGACTCAATTAAACCAAGTCCTACTATGTGCATTGAGCTTCAAGGGGCTCAAATCAAGTCACTGTTAGGAAAAATACTAAGCATAGTATTTATAAGTACCTGCAAGTGGATCAACGCCAGACAACTTGTATAAACGAGCAGTTTCGAGTTGTATCCTTTCCTGGAAAATAAATAAACAACTTAGAGAAATAGTGGGTTCAGTAGTATTCCAAATCTACTAGTATGATCTATAATATAATTTGTAAGTCCATTACATTTTATCACCCAAGTGCCAGCTGAGTTTTTTTAGTAGATTTTTTACAACTTTACATGCATTCGGGAAATAATTACCATATCTTTTTGAAGACATTTTCGATAATACCTCAATTAGCTGCATGTCCTACTTTGGGATGAGTTAATCCTACATCAGAATTCAATCATGAGGCTTTCCCACAAAACATCTCAACAGATCTATGAGGAAATATAAAATAACTAGATGGAAAATGTGCCTTTCACTTGATGTGGACCTTAATGTATATTGCACAATGCATATATTTTACGCATAATTAACTGAAATGACTGATGAAAAAACATTGCAGGGTTTGTCATGTCATTGGTCTGCTATGCGCATTGAAGAATCCGTTGTAAGATCATGTGCAATATTTCAACAAAGTTACATGTGCAGCAGTTTAGATGTAAAGCATACCTGATCCCCAGCATATCGTTCTTGAATAGCTTTCACTTGAGGTTGAAGTGACCTCATTGCAAGTGCAGACTCAACCTACATGGAACAAACAAAACGCGAGTTTCACTATTGGAAAGAAGAATATCAGAAAAATATATGCACTTATTTTAGCAACAAGTGACAATGCAAAACCTGATTCTAGCATGTACTGTAAGCAATGCACAGTAAATTGTATAACTCTTTGCAATGGATGATCACGTTTCAAGAATTGTTAAAATAATGAAATAGTGATACTAAGATAAGTTCAAATCAGGTACGTTCGTACATGAGTCATGAGTGCATGATTACCAAAATTAATAAGAATAAATTGCAAATAAAAGCTCAACGCACGAATGTGACAGGGTGTGCTTTTATATCCTCATTAATTACTAGTAGGTAATGCTTGAATGCAATAATAAATTCAGAAATCAGAAGGCTTAATGTCATCAATTGTTTTGGGCCAGAAGTTCTTCCCCAGGTGAAACACACGTGATTCACATTGTCCTGGTCAAACAGGTCCCTCATAAAAGTTTCTGTCACATAGTACAATTCACGTATTGATTACTGGTTCAGCTGACAGGGACCTGCAAGGAAGCACCAGCTAATAGCATGTGCTTTAAACTACAACTCGTATAAAAAGATAAAGAAAACAGTGATGAATGCCAAATATGCAGTGTATCGTCATGTATTGATGAATATCAAGATTATCTGGTTGAGTTGTCGATCTTTCAAAAGTCAGGCATGGTAAACCGTACTAATTTCCAATGAGTGTTGAGTGCAAGTGCAGACATATCATGCAGAATACACTTTATAAAAACGAAAAAAGATCTGCCACAATGCACACTTTTAAGTAGTAATACGCGTAACTTTTAATGATGCTTGGACAAGATAGTGAGTATCCTTCACCACATTAATCTTAATTTGAATAACATGTATTACAATCTAAATTCAGTTATATTACAGAGTATAGCAATATGACAGAAAGATTTACCTGCTTCTTTGTGAGAGGAAAAGTGGCCCCCTTAATAAGAACTGTTAGGAGGATGATCGCAAAACCATATGGATAAGGAATATGTAAAGTCGATAGACCACCTTTCAAAACCTGCCAATGGGATAAAAAAGTATATCACCTAAAAATGTGTTCAAGACTTCAAGCATGACAAATCACAAAAAATGATATTTGAACTAAGGTTATATTGTGCACAAATCTGAACACATACACTTATACTAGTAAGTTCATAACTACAAAATGGAGGAAAACAGAAAGTAACTAGATAAACAATCATTTTATCTTCATCTCATCTCTCGGTGAAAAGCTAAATCTCATCTCATTCCAAACTTAACATCATTTGTGCTTGTTGGAAATTACAACAGAAAAATCAGGGTATGTTCGTTCACCCAAAAGGGTGGAAACAAGCATGTAAAGTTAGACACACCGAAATCATTCTGGACAGCAAGTAATCCATTTCCCCAAATAACAAAATATAGCTCAAGCTGTAGAAATCATATTAATTAGCAGTTTTGTCTTCATAACTGGCAGTGACCATGACAAATCGATCTCAGCTAATATATTTTGGGCACGGATAACAGGGAAGCTTTTTTCCTTTTGAAAACTTTTAGAGAATTTTGCACAAGTTGTAAGAAAAGGGAAATCATCCTTACGAAATCCTACAAGGCCTCGAGTACAACAGCAATTACATCAACACTGTCTGAAAGTCCATATAAGAGTTCCTTGAATACTGATACTAATAATCTATCGTCAATCCATCATAGGTAAAATACATAGGTAGTACCAGATAATGCAACCAAATCCATGCCAAAACATAAGAATATGCGAAAAACAATGAAATGAACTCGAACTTAACCTGCACAAAATTCCTGAACCCCTTGGCATATTTTGCATATATTCTCTTTGGCCCACTACGAAAATGGCATTTCAACAAGGATATTGCTCGCTAGTCACGATTATGCAGATTAGCGTACTAGTTGGTCGATTTGGTGTTTAACCCAAACTTCATTGTCACCACAGTAGCTATGTTTGAGCATGTTGAGAAATTGCAGTGCTCCCTTGTAAGTTGTAACAGCAGCAACTCAACGACAACAAAAATTGCGCAGCTAATGGCTCCCAGCCAGCATCAGAAATGTAGGCTCGTCGATTTCTGTGGTTTCCCAAAACTGTGCCACAGATTTGACAATGCAAAAAGTGTACACCACGCTATCACACGCTACAGGCGCAAACAAAATAGCATTCTACTCGAACGAGCCTAACAGAACGCCCGCGCACACACGGCACGCAACTACGCATACGCACGCGCATAGCTAGGATGAAGGAGCTGCGAGCCCCTGAATCAGCTGAGCAAACCCACTCAAGCGCAGAAGCGGCTGACGCAAACGCGGCAATTTAGCAACCGCCGTCGAGTAAGCGGGAGGAGGAGGCGGGCGTACCTTGAGCACGGTCTCCATGGAGCCGGTGATCCCGGAGAGCCAGTCCCCGGCGGCGGCGGCCTCCTTGGCCCCGCCGCCCTCCGCCGCCGCCACCACCGCGGCGTCCGCGACGGTGTACAGGAAGGCCTCGACGCGGCCGAAGAGCTCGCCCACATCCTCGATCCCGCCGCCGCCCCACCCGAGCGCCGCGACCGGGCGCAGAAGCGCGACCTGACGGCGCGCGGGGGAGGAGGCCACGCGGCGGTAGGAGAGCGGGAAGAGGGCGGGGCTCGACAGGGAGGGCCGGAGAGGCAGGGCTAGCGGGGTCTGGGGGACGCGGAGGTGGAGGCGGGGGTGCGCCATTGGGGAGGAGGTGGCCGGCGATTGGGGCGGAGGAGGAGGCCGGTGTGGTCGGAGCGGGGAGTGAGTGGACTTGTGATAGTCTAGTGGGGAAGGAGGCTGGAAGGAGCGAGCGAGTGGGCTAGGCGGAGCAGTTGTGCACGGAAGTTGCGGGCGCAAGTGGGCCGGTGCTGTGAATGGAGGGCGCACCGCGCACCCGGGCGGCCTAGGGGAGTGGGGCCCGCGTGATTTAGGGTGGGCTGGGATGGGCCTACCTCGTGCGGCTCCTACTCTATTCACCACATGTTGTTCGTGCCGCGCGCCTCAGCCCTCATGACCCAGTCGATGTTGCCCAAATTCTCGATTGCCCAAAAACAAGGAACCTCGATTCAGATCATGTTCCCGCCAAAAAATTACATTGCCCAATGATTTCTTAAAAAAAACGTTAACCAACAGCGGGATTGATACACCGAAAACGATGTACCCAAGTTCGGCCCCTCACGATGAAGATAAACGCCTACTCCAACTTATTTTTTTTTTGCGAAGTGGAGGATGAATCTCCCGCCTCTGCATCAAAATGATGCACACAGTTGATAGATATTGATTATGGCGATCTCGATTGCAAGGTTGCGCTTTTCGCTACTTGGGAATCGGGAGTTGTTGTTACTTGAGTTCTTCGACCACCAGCACCCATCGACTCGTCAAGCACACCAGCTCCTGGCGAGACCGCCTCGTGCCCACCGCGCACATAAGGTGTTCGACCGGTTGCAAAGGTATGTTTCTTAGTTGTAAGTATTATACTATTATCGGTCACGTACAAGAGATTATTACATGAACAATTGGACACGACGGGTCAGTATAATGTACCACATAGGAGCAAACCAATTAGATCGGTGGTGGAGAGTTTTAGTTTATCCGCTAGTTTCCCATATGGATAGTTACACATTTTGTTTAGAAGTTTGTTGTTAGATATATTTTAATTTCATGCATAGCTTTTTAATTGAGAAACTAACATGAGCAATTGTATACATCATGTGACAGAGGCGCATTGCGGTGATCATATAAAATAAATGATTTTTTGTGTGCCAAATAATAGAACTCATAGACTGCTTGCTGGTGATTACTATAAGCAGTGCTATTGGAATTACGAGTATAGATTATTAACATATTGTCACCTTATTATTGAACCCACTATACCTGTAAGATACATTTTTCCATAGAAAACCGATCTTGTCAACTGTTCAATTTACACTCTAGAAGTTTCCATATATTTTCTTACCTAACCATGCACTACACACTTCCATTAAGACATTTGTTAGGCATGTGCGTTGTAATACATTAAATAATATTAAAAGCAAAGAAAAAAAATCAATAATAATAAACATATACACTATAATTTTCATTTTTGTAAAAAAACATAAAAAAAGAGCCGTGGTTTTTATTTTCACATTTAAAGGGGGGTATGTAATTTATTAATAAGAGTAATAATATCACCAAAGGAATATTTTTTTGTGCGACTCAAATATATTTCCAATCATATACATTGCAACTATAAACGTAAACACAATATTAAATATTAAGAGACATTATTGTATGGTTAACAATGTTAACTAAATAATGTACAACCTAAAATTTTAAAACAATATGATAAAATAAAAATGAGTATAAAATTTTAGTACAATTATCTGTGATTTAACTGGTTTTGGGTTCAATGCCTTTGCTGACTATTTTTGGGGTGCTCGGCCAATGCTCGTTTTTGTCGAGCACTCGATGAATTGCACTCGGCGAACTCTATGGCAATGAGGCTGATTTCTGTAGTGAAATGTGACTCTGTTTTAATCAAGCTGGGACGTCGCCCATTTGGTGTGACTTCGAGAGTAAAAAGGATTCACATTAAATGCTTACGGTTTTTGTGTAGCCGCCACTAAAAACTCTCATGGGTCACTCGTTTGCTCACTCGTTCACCACTTGGTTCCTCTGATGGGGTCTACATACTCGAAGGGGCCTGATCATGGCACGCCATTGCCACCGGCATGGCCTGGGACAACCATCGGCGAGCTAGCGCAGTCGCTCCGTTCCATGTTTCTGTTGTTCCAGTCCACTCCTCTCCATTCTCACTGCTAGTTTTGTGCTCCAAAAAAATCCTTTTGTTCATAGTTAGGAGTTTGGGGTTGAATCTTTTTCCATCTTGTAGTTGTGTGTGCAGAAGTGGGGTCGTAGGCGAGCTAGATAGAATGAGATGATCTTGTTGTTGGAGAACTCGGGGAGCCAGCCCACTCCTCCACCCTCGTTGGTGGGTTTTAGAATCAGTTTTGTACTTCATAAACTTTTCTACTTCGTGACTTTTATATTTCATGTTTTTTCACTTCGGACTTCAGTGTATTAGTACTTTGGGGTTCTGTACTTTGAATTTTGGATTTATGTATTTCGTGATGTTTAGTACTTCGGCTTTCAGTGTATTTGTACTTCGAGTTTCTATACTTTGTAAGGCAGGATTTTTGTACTAAGGAGATTTTGTACTTCATGATTATTTGTACTTTCGGATCTCCATGGAGATTTTGTACTTCATGATTATTTGTGGGTGAGCGGTCAAAAAAACGGGAGGGGGAGGCGGGCACACCTTGAGCACGGTCTCCGTGGAGCCGGTGATCCCGGAGAGCTAGTCCCTGGTGGCGGCGGACTCCTTAGCCCCGCCCTCCGCCGCTGCCACCGATGTGGCATCCGCGACGGTGTAGAGGAATGCCTCGACGCGGCCGAACAACTTACCCACATCCTCGATCCCGCCGCCCCACCCAAGCACCGTGACCGGGTGTAGAATCGCGACCTGACGGCGTGCGGGGAGGCCATGCGGCGGTAGGAGCGGGGGAAGAGGACGGATGATGGGGACGGCGAAGGGGAGGGGTAGGGAGGCAAGGGCTAGCGGGGTGTGGGGCACGCGGAGGTGGAGCAGGGGGCCACCATTGGGGATGGCGGTGGCCGGCGATTGGGGAGGCGGAGGAAGAGGCCGACGTGGTCGGAGCAGCGCCGACGAGTGAGTTGGACTAGTGTATAGTCTAGTGGGGAGGGAGGCTGGCTGGTAGTCGCTGCAGTGGAGGGCGCACCCGGGCCTAGGGCAATGAGGCCACGGGATTCAGGGTGGGCCGGGATGGGCCTACGTTGTGGCACAGAGACAACGGGTGGGACTGTTCTATTTACCTTGCTCGTTCCCCTAAAAAAATTACCTTGCTCGTGTCACGTTCACTCCATGTTTTAAAAAAAAAAAGATCGATCCATGGTCCATAAAAATAATTCAATATTCAGTACTCAGTACGCATAATGAACAGTGCATACATAACATCTACAACAACGGTAGAAAGAACATACTCTCCGTTACAAAATATAGGATGTTTTCGCTGCTTCCACCCCGTAGCCAAATCGAGGTCTCTCTCCCCAACTGCTACAGGCGATTGTGGAGGCGGTTCCAGTTCCGGTTGATCGCCGGCGTTACCGCTGATTCCCTTCCCCTCCGATCGCTGTCTTGGCGTCGCGAGGAGGGGGGGGGGGGGGGGGGGGGGGGGGAGCTCTGGCCCTCGTCCGTGCTTGTCTTTAGGTCTAAGTTTTCGAGTTCCTATGTCGGCGTCATGGTGGGGCTGATGTCGACGGTGCTAGTATGAATATTGGTCTCCCAGCCCGTGCTCCTGCTTGCTGGAGGTGTTGCAGAGTACCTGCAGTCTAATCTACGACAATTAATTCGGGCTGGAGGGAGTATATTACATACTGTGCTAAAAACTATAATCATGCAATAATATTTGAAAGCTAACTAAATTATCTTAATATATTGGATAAATAAAATACGAATGGAGAGAGGTGTTTTGACTCCCGAGCTCATATGCTCCTGTTATATTAAACAACATTAAAAAAATAGTAAAATATTTCAAAAAAATTGATTTGTTTTGTAACGAACATATACATGTTTTTAAATACTCCCTCCATCCCAAAATACAAGGCGCCCTTTAATTTCGCTGGTCAACGACGTACAACTTTGACCATAATTTGTACTTATAATATGTACACAAAATTAGTATAAATTATATGAAATGAAAGAATTTTGTAATACGAATCCAGCTGTATCATTTATACATTCTCAATCCATATAATTTATTTTATATTAGTGGTCAAACTTGACCATCAAAGACCAGCACAAAAATAGCGCGCCTTGTATTTTGAAACGGAGGGAGTACGTGCCAAGTTTCGTGATGAAATGTTAGGTGTGGTGCTCTGTGCAAAAATAACAAAATTAGTGCTCTAAAAAGTATGTTTTGAAATTGCATTTCAACCACTGATTTGTCCTTTTTGCACAGGGCATACCTAATGTCATTTCGGCACGAAACTTGGCATGTATGTTGGACATTTGTATGTGTTCGCCTCCAAATTGTTTCTGATTTTTTGATTTTTTTACTATGTTTTAAGTTTCGTTCAATATTGCAAAGAACATATGAGACCGGGAGCCAAAGTGAATTTCTGATACAAATGCATATTCGTGCATACTTACTAGGTCAAGACCCACGGTAGTGGACTACATACTTTTTCACATATGTGACCTAACGATGAAATTATACACCCTAGGAATCATGTTCGAAACAAAGCCATAGGTACATTAATAAAATGCTAAATTTAATACCTAAATCAAATGTAAAATAGAACTAAGACCAAAAGGCTAATTACGGGAAATATCATTACTGACAGGCACTAATATGCGTTCTGGCTTGACTGCGGCCAAGCGTTGTTCTGGCACACGGTGGACGGTAGCCACATAGGGGCCCTGTGGCCGCTCCTCCATGAAATCTACGAGCGCTGCCTCCAACCGGCTGCGAACCGCGGAACGCTACTCGGGGGCAGAGCCGCTCCGTTCGCATGCTTCGGCTTGGGAGCCAAAAGTTTGTTTCTAATTCAGTTGGCTTCTTGTTGAGTCCAGGAAAAACAAGGCAGTTCATGAAGGCACCTCAGGGCAACTTGCATTATCACGTCAGGTGACCATGCATTGAATCGAGAGGATATTACAGTGTACACCTTTTAACAGGTTTTTATCATGAATCTTCAAACGGGGGAACTTTACAAAGTTGGGAGCCATTGTTGAGTACAATACTGATAGCAAACAACCACGCCAAAAACAACAGCAAAGATAATTCAGAGGCTGGCTGGCAGGAAGGCATCATCAGTGCAAACTGCTGCCTGCCTGCCTTCCTTCATTATTAGTACAAGCGTAATTTAAGTGTGACCATCATCCCAGAGAGGCTACAAGTAACTCGATGAAACAATGGACGGTATTGTTGAAACAGGGTAAGGAATTGGTTCGATGAAATGAGGTACCACGAAGCAAAATGGCATCTTGGTCTGGTCTTCCAGCAGTACATCTCCAATTGTATGTGTGGGACATCATCCTCGAGTATCCCTTTGATGCCCAAAATCGAAGCAAATGGGATCCCTTCTCCTAGAAAAACAGCTCATAAAAGATAAGCAGGCGTAGGAGTTCACAACAGCCATTTTGAGAGAGAGAGAGAGAGAGAGAGAGAGAGAGAGAGAGAGAGAGATTTGTACAGTACATACCAGCTGCCTGCTGCTAGGCTGAGTGATCATTAGTCTCAGGCTAATAAGGAAACAAGCGTTCTTTAAACTCGAATCCAAAACGAGGATGACTTGGATGATTGTCGATACAACTCCTCAGGGCGGACACTGCGCTTGACTTCTCGGGTTCAGTAGCATTTGCACAGTTGATTTCTGCAGAAAATTCTTCAATTGCCAACAAATGCTCGACCCCTGCAGGTCCGCCCCGATTCTGCTCTGATCCAATGGCATTGAACTTCAGTTTGAACTTCTGGAGCTTGGGCATTGCACCAGCCTCGAAGGTCAGGTATGAGGTGCTGCTTAATTGAGGACAAAAATACTCTAGAGCAGGGAATGCTCCACTGCCCCCACAGATGACAATAATTTTATTTGCGGATACTATAATTTTTTCCGAATGGTGGATACTATAATTTCAAGATTAGTTAGTGCGGGCAACTCCGCAAGGATACAAACACCATCATTTAGCAGCTCTTCAACACTGCATTGTAACTCACCAAGGTTACGGAATTCCACCATCCAGCTAGGAACTCTGGAAAACCAGCTGCAAGCTTGACAAGAGTGTCTGAATGCGGTAGGGAGTTGGGGGAGGAGAAAGTGGAAGCAAGCCATCTATGCAGTCATAGAAACTGACAAGCAGGTACTCGAGGCTCCTAAGTCTTTCAAGAGAAGAGCATAGAGCATTCATGCGTCTCTCCACGTCGACCGGAGTAGAGGTGCAACTGCATACGAGAACTAGATATCTCAGATTGGACAGTTCTCCGAGGCCCTTGATATTATCTATCGTATTTCCCGCAAAGTCAAATCCAATTAGATGTCTCAGGAATTTCATGAGGCCAATCCCATCAGATAGCAGTATTTTCGAGTCTAATACTGGCCAGTCCCACGTATATGATGGACGAGGATGGTACAGATAAAAGGGTTTCCAAGTGCTGTAACACACTAATCTGTATTGGCAGATGAAACAGAATAGTTTCGCCGACATGTAAATACCTCAGATGGTAAAATTTACACAGTCCAGTGAGAACAGCTCCACCAGCTTCGCCGGCGTCGCTAAAAAAAACTCGGAGGAACTTTAACTCTGGCAGAGAAGATGTGTTCCAACAGCCCCCAAACAACATAATTGTCCGGACTTGTGACATACTAATTTTCCTCGGGAACATTGTTGCACAAAATGATTCCATGCGGATAGACAGCCGGCGGATCTTGTAATCCAGTCCTGTAATGGCTTGTGGGTCGTCCACTATGGTGAAAAAGTTCTCTTCTGCAGACTTCAACAAGATAAGATCAAGCATCATATCATGTACTCTGCATGCTGTCACTGACCCTTGATTGTCAAATTCAACGGGTTGGATAAGGCTCCTATTGACAAGCTCATTGAAATAATTTCTTGCAACCTTCTCCACAACTTGTCCATTTTCCTTGCTGATAAAACCTTCAGCAATCCATTGATGTTCTAGATTCATCCTCGTTATCATGTAGTCCTCCGGATACATACCGAGGTACAGTAAGCATGTCTTTAGATGAGGAGGAAGATCTTTGTAGCTCAGGTCTAAGATTCGCCTTATCCCTTCCAACGTTAGATTTGTTTCTGAGCCCAAGCAATTCACTACATGTTCCCACATTTCTTTTTGGTTGGAACCTTCGCTAACTAGCATGCTAGATATACTAACAATTGCAAGAGGTAACCCACCACACTTTTTGAGTATTTCAACCGTAACATCTCTAAGCTGGAGAGGGCAAGCTTCTTCGGAGCCAAATATCCTATCAAGAAATAGTCTACTAGAATCTCCACTGCTGAGGGGCTTCATCACTAAACTGTGATCAAGTCCATGTGAGCAACATGCCTTAGCCACATCCTGAATTCTAGTAGTTACTAAAACTCTGCTGCCAAGATCATTTTCTGGGAAAGCACATTTAATAATACCCCATGCTTCTACATTCCATATATCATCAAGAATAACCAAATACCTGCTAAATCATTCATCACAGCGTTATATAAAATAGTATAATTTTATGAATACTCTCTCTGTTTCACAAAAGCTGTCCACAACCCTACCATGTCCACTGCCAGGAAAACATATTCTAGGAGTAAGTTAGCACGATTTTTTTATTAATAGTTAGTATGAAATAACCATGCTCACCCCTATTAAGTGGCATATTACATCCAACTAATCTCTCACAAAGATGTAGAGTATAGAGTGAAAACTTTGAATTTGTTTGCCTTTGATTTCCCGACATACTGGACATTTATTTTGAAATGAGACTGCAGAGTTTATGGATGAATACATCGAAACCGAGCAAGTAGTCTTAAATAATGGAATGACATAGACAACTACTATTCATTCAAATTTTAAAAACATATTCTTGATGCCACTTTTTACTTGTTGGTGTTTCTGCAGAAGCATATAATGATTTTCAACAAAGCCTTTATTCATGGAACAAAACAGAAAATTTCAAATGAACAAGGAAAATACATTTTTTTTCACGAATGGCAGGGACAAGCAACAATACAAAAGTAAAATAAGTACCTCTTATGCTGTAGATTTTGGCGATTTTGACACTGTAGACCCTTAGACGAAACTTTAGCACAAAATGAACCTCGGCCGAAACTATTTCACGGCATTGACCCTTTTGAGTAGCGCCTCACGATCAGGCGCTACCCTACACAGGGTAGCGCCTCGTGATCAGGCGCCACACTTCTTGCCAGCCCTAATTGCTAGTTGATTTGGATTTTCCGCAGGTATTCTCCTCCGATCCCCCAATTTTTGTCCAATAAAATCACCCCATTTGGCCTCATTGTGCATGTTTCGGTTCAACCCTAATTGCTAGTTGATTTGGATTTTGTTGTTGACCCATGGCATGCTTGTACGATCTTTAGGTTAATGTTAGTGCTTGTTAGGTTAATGCTATGATTTAAGTTGTCTTTTTTGTCATTATGTTAGGGATGCCTACAATTGTTCATGTTCATCATGTGGATAAAGAGGCATTTTTGAAAGGCAATATGGAACCGGACCCGGATGAGGTAGCCTTGGTGTTCGAGCAAAGTCCTACCTACGCCGAGGTTTTGAAACAAGTTAGGATTGACTTGAATTTGATGAACCAAGATGAGTTTGTAGAGTTGGAGGGAAGACATAATGCCGGTGACTGCAATAGTTGAATACACATTCACCAAGTTGAATGAATATTTTCTGAAGTACTCACTCGAGACGGACCAACAGATTGCGGGAAAGAACAAGCACAATCACAAGTACAAATTCCCACCAAAGGTTGATAATTTCGTGGAATTCGAGTCAATGAAGGCGGACTCCCAAGTTGCAACACTATTTGATAATGACGAGTTGATCTACCAAGTAAACGAACCGGGAGGAACCACGGCCGATGGTGTCCAACATGGTGGCCGGACATTCAAGGTATCACTCAAGGATTGTGAGTGCACATGTGGGAGGCCACAATTGCTTCATCTTGCTTGCTCGCACTTGCTAACGGCGGCTCGTACTAGACATGTGGATGTTAATCACCCGCGCACCGTGAGAGAGTCCGAGTTCTCTATCGAGACCACGAAAAACACATGGGCTCCTAGGTTTCACCCATTCCTAGACCGATCACAATGGCCGGAGTATCATGGAGTTCAACTATGGCCCGATCCGGCTTCGAAGGTGGACAAAAAGGGAAGACGCAAAACAAAACGTCTAAGGGGCGACATGGATGGTTGGGGCAGTGGTGGGAGGGAATGTCGGAATGACCAATTCCAAGAGCCTCGTGTGCGCTCTCGTTGTGGCAAGTGCAATGTGGAGGGGCACAACATAAGGAAATGCCCCCAAAGGAAGAAAGCCAAGGGAAATGAAGCAAGCACAAGCCAACAAGGTGGGCCTAGCCAACAAGGTAGTACCCAAGCAAGAAATAGCCAACAACAAGGTCCAAGCCAACATGGTGGGCCTAGCCAACAAGGTGACAATAGCCAACAAGCTCCAACTCCTCGAAGAAGAGGTAGCCAACAAGCTCCAACGCAACAAAGAGGGAGGCAACATGCTCCTATGCAACAAGCTCCTACCCAACAAGCTCCTACACGACAAGCTACAAGGCAACAAAGAGTGAGCCAACAAGCTCCAAGGCAACAAAGAGGGAGGCAACTTGGGCTTACAAGAGGCCATGTTGGTTATAGAGGTCATGGTGGTGGTGTAGGCCGTGGCGGTGGTAGGACCGTGAGTATGATAGGATATCTAGCTGGGCCGTATCCGTATGTATCTCCATTTAATCCTTACTTTTATATTGTTTCTATCCATTATTGTAATTTTTTTATCGCATATTGTATTCATATTGCACACTTTCTAACTTTCAGTTTATAATGTTTCTAGGTATGGCAGCGTCTCAACCCAACAAAGCAACAACCAAGCTCGTCAATGACTCGGGCTCATCATGTTGTGAGAGGCCGGGTTGGTTGGAGGTGGGTTTGAGGAAGGTGAGAGAACAAGAGGCTCGTCTTGCAACGGAGAGGGAGAGTAAAATCTTCCGGAAAAGAAAAAGGAAGGAGGAGGAAGAGGAGTGCACTTCCAAAAGGAAGGACAAGGGAAAGGGACATAGCTCGACACAATAGAGCTATGTCGTGCTCATCATGTTGTGAACTATGTGCCTTTTATTTTGAACCTTCTTCACATTTCGACTTTGCCATGTAGTGGTGAACTTTGTTATGTAGTGGTGAACTTTGCTACGTATGAACTTGTTGTTATTATGCACACGCTGTGAACTTTGCTATGTATGACTTTGTTATGTAATACTTGCTGAAATGTTGTATATTCCATCAGTTTGCTGGCATTTTTCTGTGTGTCCCCAGTTTAGATGCATAGCGCCTCAATACAAGGCGCTACCCTTCTGTTATGTTTCTGGACCAGAAACTAACAGAGAGCTCAGCAGGGGAAGGCGGGGAAAAATTCAATGTGTCGCGCCTTGCCACGAGGCGCTATACCCTCTTGGGAGCATAGCGCCTCGTGTCAAGGCGCGACACATTGACTTAGGAATTTTTTCCCCCGTTCCCTTGTTGGGCTCTCTGTTAGTTTCTGGAACCGAACCATAGCGCCTCATCACGAGGCGCTATCCCCTAGACTGGGCCCCCCGTGGCCCCGGCTCGCCACGCTGGCAAGAAGTGTGGCGCCTGATCACGAGGCGCTACCCTGTGTAGGGTAGCGCCTGATCGTGAGGCGCTACTCAAAAGGGTCAATGCCGTGAAATAGTTTCGGCCGAGGTTCATTTTGTGCTAAAGTTTCGTCTAAGGGTCTACAGTGTCAAAATCGCCGTAGATTTTCTCTGACTTTGTTGAGAAGAACATGTAAGTCGCAAGCGTGAAAAGATACTTCACTCCCAAATTGGGATAGTAAACTATGGATAAGTTTTCGGATGTCTGGCTTTTGGGACACTGCGACAAATGCACCACAGTCAAAATCACTCTTGAGCCTACAGAATACCACAGTCAAATCCATAAATTGGCACCACCTTCAGCTGCTTCTCCTCATCAGTTAGCAAGTTGACAAGCTCATTCTTTGGCCCCTCCATGCCAACAAGGTTAGCCGCCTTTTCGTAGAGTGCCATGACTCGTGGATCAATGGACACATGACTTGATAGGGGTGATCCAGCTTGTACCGCTGGCGTCGAGCACTTGTCTCAAGCACACGTTTCTTGACATCATCGATCTGGCAAGCAATCCGATAACGATCCCTCAAAGTTTTCAGGCGACGAACAGTATTGTTGACAAACCCAGCAGTTTTATTGTTTTCCCCAATGTTTTGCATGAAGTCGTCAACTATGTCTTCAATGTCATAAGACATCTCCCTCACGATGTCTCTCCACCTTCTGGTTTGTTGATCTAGCTCATCCTGGTCCGAAAGCCTCTCAAGAGCATCTTTCACGCCGATAAGCTCATCGCTGATGAACTTCACCTCCTTCCGTAGTATTTTTTAGCTTGGCGAACTCCTCCCCCATGAGGGTAGTCAGCTTGCCAAGGAGAGAGTTCATTGCGCCCAAAAAAGCACTCACCATTATTCCAGCAACCATCTCTTGCTTGCCAGTTATACTTTGATCTTGGCTACCTAGTTATGCTTGTAAACGGCATGCACCTGCAATTTTAGCAGTCTGTATGGGTCAGATTTTCCAGATTGGGTGAGATAGCTTCTTGTTAAGAGACAAAAGTAAAGCAAATCATGTATCTAGATAATAGTCTGACTTGTTCCATGTCCGTAGAGCTGGTTAAGTGTTGATTACTGTAGTCCGTAGAGCCTCCTCCGCTAGTGGAACTGGGGCCGCGGCGGCCGCCGCCGCCGCTGCGTGAGTAGCAGGACAAACGCACCCACATGGTGGACGGCGGCTGCTGCTCGCTGGCTAATACGTCTGCCTCAACCGTTCTTCGAGGCCACAACGGCGAGATGATCAGAATCGTCGACCACTCGGGTGGATTTGAGTGGCGGCGTGGGCGTCACGCTGGCGACGCCGCGCCGGCCGTCGAGATCCGTAAGATGTGGAGGAAATCCGAAGTCGCCGCTCGTCGTGTCCAGGCCGTGTGTGACCGACTGGGTCTATCCTGGCAGCTCCGCTGTCAACCGCGGCAATTTGTTTTTCCAAATCTGGCCCGTGGCAAAACTATTTCTAAATCTGACCGTAAAGTCGACGCCAACAAGTACGAAACGTAGCCTGTACAGATCGATGTCAGCAAATTCTGGATTGATCTAGGTTGTACGAAAAGTTGATTCGTCGTCCACAAAACTTGATTCGGCGTCTACAATACTTGCTTCGTCATCCACAAATGTTGCTTCCTCACCCACAAAAGTTGCTTCGGAGCCAACAAATGTTGCTTCGGCACCCGCAAAAGTTGCTTCGGCGTCCACAAAAGTTGCTCTGTCGCCCACAAAAGTTGCTCCGTGTCGCACACAAATGTTGCTTCAGCGCCCACAAAAGTTTCTTCTACGCGCACAAGTTGATTTGTCGCTCACAAAAGTTGCTTCGTCGCCCACAAATATAGCTTTGTCGCCCACAAATGGTGCTCCGTAGTCCACAAAAGTTGATTCGGTGCCCACAAAGGTCGCTTTGTCACCTACAAAAGTTGCTTCGGCGTACACAAAATGTTGTTTTGACGCCCACAAAGATTGCTTCGTCGCCCACAAATGTTGCTCCGGCGTCCACAAATGTTGATTCAGCGTACACAAAAGTTGCGTCGGCACCCACAAAAGTTACTTTGTCGCCAACAAAAGTTGCTTTGGTGCCCACAATACTTGCTTCGTCGTCCACAAATGTTGCTTCCTTACCCACAAAAGTTGCTTCGGAGCAAACAAATGTTGCATCCGCGCCCACAAATGTTAGCAACTACAACACCCTAACGGGGCGACTTCGGCAACCACAAAAGTTGCTTCGGTACCCACAAATGTTGATTCGGTGACCACAAAAGTTGCTTTGTCGACAAGAAAAGTTGCTTCGGCATGCACAAAAGTTGTTTTCGGCGTCCACAAATGTTGCTTCCGCGCCCACAAATGTTAGCAACTACAACACCCGGGGGCGATTGGTTAGAGTATTACTAACGCATAAAATTGAATCGAGTTTCTTCGCCGCGCATAAAGTTGCTTTATAGCACACCAAAGTTGCTTCTTTGCCCACAAAAGTTGCTTCTAAAGAAAGTTCGGTGAAACATATCCAAAGTGAGTCTACTTTTGAAGAACTCGTTAAGAGAACCTTAAAAGTGAAAACAGATTTTAATTTCAATGCTTGTTTCAAAAGTTACGACTTTTTAAAAATCAAAGAACAAAATAATGGGCGTGACTTGACTGGTTCGTATACCGACCACATGCTTTTAAATCATATATCACACGAAAGGGTCAGAAAATATCTCCCGGTAAACATGGCATATTTGCAAGCTGATACTATTTGTGCTTGGTAAGGAAAATCCCTTTCCTTATTTGTAGGTCGGTTGATAATTTTCTCTAAAAAAGGCCGCTGATAATATGCGTGAAGTCGGTTTCGTATCCTTCTATTGACGTACGCCCCTCTTCTAGTATATATCTACCCGATAAAATCAATGAACGTACGCCGAATCTATCACCCGCGCGCATCCGAGAAAAAAAGCAATCATCTGACCCTGTAGTCGTCTACATCCAAAACCAAACATCTGACCTAGACCTCAGCCGAGCTGTATCCATGGCGCCCGCAGCAGCCGCCCTTCTTGGTGGTCGGCGACATGCTGCGCAGTATCAGGCACGAGAGATGCTCGGAAGATTGGGTGAAGGTGAAATGCGGGAGGAGGGAGGCCTACGGCTGCGGGGACAAAGGCAAGCGCATCGTGGATGGCCTCGACCTCTACAAGCATCCCGGTCCCGAAGACCACCCAGATTTCTACCCCAGCATTCGTATCGGCGCCAGTCGCGACGTGTTGAACCTCGTCGGGTGCGAGATCGACCAAGTTGTGGCGGAGATCTATGGGAGGGATATCGACGAATCCGCTCACGTCATCTCCGTTGACGGCGGCATCATGGTCCTCCACATCTCCTTCGTCGCCGAACACAAGGGCTCCGACTTCAGGACCTACTGCCTCGTATACAACTCCACTGCCCCAGGGGCGCTCTTCTTGCTCCCCGAGAATCCTCACGGCTGTCTGCCCCTGTGCCCCTCGACCCCTCTCAAGGTAGGAGAAGACAAGTTCTCCGTGGTCCTCATGGTGGCGAGAGTGGCCCCCGATCCATCCACGTACGTACCCGTTCTCTGCCTGTGGTCACCGCCGGCGCTGCTGCCGGCCACCGGCATCAAAGGGAAGCACAGATTGGACAACGAATCGGAAAACTGTGCGTGGACTGAGAAGGGAAATCTATCTGGGGCTGATGCTATGATCCGTAATGTTGATGCTATTGACGGCATCGCACCGAGCCTTGTGTTCTCGTACAAGGGCAATGCTGTCTGGGGCGATCTTGGCAAAGGTATCCTCTACTGCCGTTGCGGTGATCTGAAAGTTGGCCGGGCGCCAGTGGATTTCAAGTCAAACATGTTGCCCCGAGAGTGCAGGGCTGCATTCGACTTTGATTTTGATAAGCCCCCTTTCCATTTTTACCGTAATATGGGCTGCGTCAGCGACTCCATCTGGTTTGTCATCATCGAACCACCACCACCAGAGGAGGAGCAGTACCCTGGCGAAACCATGGTGAAGGTGTGTGAAAGTGCATGTGTTGCCCCATACGTGGTCTTGGTAATTAATGACAATCCTTATGGACTAATGTTTGTATTGAGATATCTTTATAGATCTTGTCCATAAAGAAGATTGGAGTTCATGTGTTGCACTCTAGAAGATTATATGATGACCAAGGTTCTATCCAATGGGTTTATATGAAGAATGGTCATGTGGAGAGTTGAGTTTATTGCAAGCATGGCTTGAAAAAGAAGATTGAGTGAACTTCATGTTTATCTCCAAGCCATCATCTATATCAAGAGAAGAATATGAAGCGCAAGTGGATACATGAAGACGGAGCTTAGCGAGGCTCTTCCATAATGGAGTATGGGGGAGCAATTGGAGATGTCTTCATCAAGCATGTGCTAGCAAGCACAATCAAGAAAGGTGTTCCAACTTGAGAGAGTCAAGATCGTCATCATCGAGCTCAAGTGGAATGCGCAAGGCAAAGGTATGATCTTGATAGGTTTTCTATTTTACCGGTCTCATGGTGTTAGTGAGAGACCGGGTTATAGGATAGACGGCGTACTATCAAGAGGGGCTCTCAAGTGAGTAACTTGATCGCATCTTTGTGGACAGCTCAAACCTTTGCATACTCGGCATTTCATCTTTCTTGGTTCTTATTTGGCTTTTATTCATGTGAGAATTTAGAGCTTGTGTTCATCTCCATACCAAGCTCTAGTTCATCAAAAACGGATTTCATTTGGATATCTAGTGGTGTTTTTGATGTTGGAGGTTTTACCGGTTCGTCTCTCATAGAGAGGTCAAACTCTCCTCTTGTGTTATCCTCCTCACATGATGGACTATGATGTGTATATGCATGATCTTGTTGTGCTTGTGATTATCTTCGGAGCAAGCCCAAGATCATTGAAAACGGAGTCCGGATGGAAATCTTGTTGTGTTCTCAGTGTTGGAAATATTACCGGTCCTTCTCGAGATAAGATCCACACCTCCCATGTGTGATATCTCCTCCATATTTGTGACCCTTAATATTTCGTCGTTACCTTTCCAACAAAGTTGGTTTCATCGCATTTGGATTTTTATTGAAAAAGATATGGTTTTTAGAAGTTTTATTTCTGCGCGGGCAGTCCTGCCGGCCTCCCAGCCGGCCTAGCCGGGCCACAGGCCGGGCGCCTCGGCTGCCCTGCCGGCCTCCCAGCCGGCCAGGAGGGGCGCCTCGGCTGCCCTTCCGGCCCCCAGGCCGGCCAGGCCGGGCCCCTGGCCGGCTCCTCTGCCCGGGTCGCTGTGTTGTGCGTGAGGCCGGCCCCCAGGCCGGCTAGGCCGGCTCCCAGGCCGGCCTCCCTGCACAGCCCAACGGCCACTTTTGGGGGGACCTATTTAAAGGGGTTTTCTTTCCCATTGTTTGACACACCTCTTGAGCAAGTTTTTCTCCCCTCTCTCCTCCATTGTTGATACTTGAAAAAGCTTGCCTTCCTCTTATTCACTCCCATGATTCTTGCATATCTTTGAGGGAAATTGAGAGGAGATCTAGATCTACATATTCATCCAATCCATTCCTCCTCTAAGTGAGGGGAACCTAGTAGATCTTGATCTTGAAGTTCCATTTGTTGCGTTCTTCGTTGTTCTTCCTCTCTTCTCCCCCCATAAGCATTAGTTGCTTGTGGTGGGATTTGAGAGTGAAGGATTTGAGCACTTGTGCTCTTGCCATTTCTTCATTGCATCGGTTTGTGCTCTCCACGACGATTCGTGGAAGTTGAAAGCTTGTGAACTTGTTACTCTTGGGTCTTTGGACCCTAGACGCCCGTGTGGTGGTTGAGACCCTTGTGTGGTCACTTGTAGCTGTTCGGGAGCCCCCAATCCCTTGTGTGGGTTGTGCCCCGGATCGTTGTTGAAAAGCTCCGGATTTCCGCCTCGAAGGATTCCGATAGTGGAAGGTGAACCAAACCTTTGTGGTGCGGTTCATCGGAGAAGAAGGTGAAACCTTTGTGGTTGTTGAACCATTGTGTTGGTTCACACCTCTCCAATGAGACGTACTCCCTTAACAAGGAGGAACTCGGGAATACATCCTCGTCTCCGCGTGCCTCGGTTATTTCTATACCCGAGCTTTTTACTTATGCACTTTACTTTGTGATAGACTTCGTGCTTGAAGTATTCTATATTGCTATCACCTTGTTGGTTGTCTTGCTTAGCATAAGTTGTTGGTGCACATAGGTGAGCCTAGTTTATTTAGATTGTTGGCTTGTTAATTTAAACACATAGTTTTATTCCGCAATTATCAAGCCTAAACCGGAAAAGTTTTAAATCGCCTATTCACCCCCCCCCCCCCTCTAGGCGACATCCTTGTCCTTTCAGTGTGGACTCTGGACAGCCTGTCGGAGGAGGAGGTGTGGAAACCACACAGGGAGTTCAAGATGCAAACCATCTGGGACCTAGATGGCTTCAGGGTACATAAGTGGTTGCCAAAGACTGTACCAAGGTTTCCCTTCTTTAGGCAGCAGGATGATGGCATCCTCTACATTCTGCTGCAAGAGCCCTTCAACCCTGGAGAACAGTTTGCTCACCTTCTAGGCATCGACTTGAGCAGCAGCTGTGAGGAACTGCGTATCCTGCCGCCCAGGTGTCTGGTCACCCCGTGGATGAATTGCCCTTTTGTCCTGGATTCTGGTTTCTTCGGTCCAATACCACTCCAAATGACTGTTTGAGGTCCGCCTCCATCAGTTTATCCTACTACTAAGCTTCTACTTACTACATTTGTACTCGGAGAATGTTGTCAGTGGAGTAGTACAATGCTTTACTTGCTCATGGCACCAAATTACTGCTCATCGATCCCAATTTTACGTTGCTTTGTTTTGACAGTGTTGTTATCATGCACGGATGCGCGCTGGCTGCATGTATCCCCGTTGGCTATTAGGGATTAGCATAACCTTAAGTTAGATTATTATCACTGCTTCCTTATGTGCACGTGCTTCCTAAATGTACCTTCGTTTATTGTCGAGTTTGTGTATGCCATATTTGTTTCTACGCAAAAATCAATACAGTACACATTATTGAATATGAAGCACTCTGTTTTAGTTTATGGAAATCATATTTTGTGAAGCTTCCATACAAGTACAACGAGGTCCTGGACTGGTGTAAATGGTGCATATTCTGGTCTGGCGAGCATGCCGGAGGAAAGAACCATGCAGACAGTAATAACTATAATATGTGGACTTCAGGAAAAATTCGCAGTTCAACCTAGAACAAAATTACCATATAATTTACATGCACGGCTAATATACCTTAAGCCAAATATATTACAAACGTAAATTTCAAATTGTTTATATATCCATGTCAGTACGTTCTTTAGATTGTGACCACCTGTCAAGCTACCGAGGCCGTAATAATCCTTTGTTGACTAAGAGCAACATGATGGAACAGTACATTTCAGCAAAACTGAACGAATGTCCCTTCCATCATATTTTAGTCACGTTTATTTAATATTATATTGATGCTAAAAAATGTCTTATGAACAATTTTTAAATAAGCCAGAAAATATATTTCCTTTTATTAAACAAAGAAATCCAGAAATACACATGTGCCAACGAAAAAATGTACACTTACATAACCATAACACATATACAATTGTAATATCATTCAAAATTACAATTATCCCCCAGCCACACGGTGAGGCCGTTCTCAAGCAGCTCAAAGCAAACAGAGCACTCCTGGCCACCTAGACGACATTCTCCAACACTTCACCGCCAATGCGGGCATGGCCCAGCGCTGGCCTGGAGGACCTTTAGTCCCAGTTGGTGTTATGAACCGGGACTAAAGGACTGCAAATTTAATCCCGGTTGGTGTTACCAACCCGGAGTAAAGGAATCCAGCGGATTTTTTATAGTCCCGAGTTCTTTTAATTCTATTTCGAATTTTCCCACTTAGCCACATATTTAATCTCTAATTATACACTTAACGCTTGATTCCTTTATAGTCCCGAGTTCTTTTAATTCTATTTTGAATTTTCCCACTTAGCCACACATTTAATCTCTAATTATACACTTAATTTCGGGGCAAAATACTTAGCCTGGTCAAACTTCTCATTCGGTCACCCATTTTCAAATTGCTCCATCCCAAGCATGCTTAACTTTTGAATTTCTTCCAAATTAGCTTCCAAATGAGAAGTTAGAACTTACTGATATTAGTATCATATCAATCATATTAATCCTGAGTCATGATGTTATATTTTTATTGTTTAAAGTCTCAATTTTTTTGAATGAATAATAATGATTATCTATAATATTTATTTGAATAAATTACAAAGATTATGTAATAATAATTTTTGAATAAATAATAGTGATTATGTAATAATATTTAATATGGAATAATCCATATCTTTAAATCCGTAAATCAAAATTTGATAAATAAAATATCTAAATCGATTATAAAAATGAGAGAAATTCAAATATGCCATCCATATCATCTTTTGCATCACATAAACATCGATAAACTTGCTATGAAAGAAACCTCTAGCATGGAGCCAAATGATCAAGTTATGACAATTCTCACGGCATAGTTTGTGATAAAGTTCTCATATTCGATAAATAGGTGTATCTTGGTATAGGAAGTAATGGTTCCAAAGGGAGTTTTGAAATTATTTTTATAAATATCATTTTCCTTTTTAAGTGATAAAAAATGACTTTTTTGTGAACCAAGTACAAAAAATATGGTGTAAAATGGCACCCATCTAATTCTCACAAAGAATAGTCCATATTTGATGTATAATCCCCAAGTATTAAGAATTTTCTTGATTTCTATCTAATTTTGCCTTGTTAAATGAGTTTACGTTGATTTTCCGAAAGTAATCCAAATTTGAAATACAAGTGTTTGATAGTTTGGTCTGAATTTTTTTTAATTATTTTAAGGTACACAACTAGTGGTTATATCATAGAAACATCTATAGTTTTAGAGAATTTGACCTCTTTCGATGAATAGTCATGGTGGCCATTTTGAACATTTTAAAAAAAATCAAATAAAGTAAAAAAACCTCAAAAAAAGATATCCTCTGGCATGGAGTCCTTTTATGTACTAGTTGCTATGAAAAATGATAAACTTGATTTTTGTCAAATTGTTCAAAAACAATCTTCACAAAAAGATTTATCATGTATAAACATTAGTAAGTTTCAAGCCAAATGACCAAGTTATGGCAATTCCCACGACATAATTTGTGATAAAGTTCTCATATTCGACAAATAGGTGTATCTTGGTATAGGAAGCAATGGTTCCGAAGGGAGTTTACAAATTACATTTATAAATATGATTTTCTTTTTTTAAGTGGCAAAATTGACTTTTTTTTGTGAAGCAAATACAAAAAATATGGTGTAAAATGACACCCATCTAATTCTCACAAAGAGTAGTCCACATTTGATGGATAATCCCCAAGTATTAGGAATTTTCTTGATTTCTATTTAATTTCGTCTAGTTTGCAAAATGGCACCCATCTAATTTCACAAGGAGTAATCCACATTTTATGAATAATCCCTAAGTATTAGGATTTTTCTTGATTTTTACCTAATTTCACCTAGTTAAATGAGTTTTTGTGATGCAAAAGATGATATAGTTATCTTATTTGTATTCCTCTCGTTTTTCTAATCGATTTAGACATTTTACTTGTCAAATTTTGATTTACAGATTTAAAGATATGAATTATTACATATTTAGGGCTTTAGTCCGGGTTGATGTCTCCAACCGGGACTAAACATCTATCTTTACTCCCGGTTGGTGTCTCCAACCGGGACTAAAGGTCCCGTTTGACTAATCACCAACCCGCAACCCCTTTAGTCCGGGTTGGTATCTCCAACCGGGACTAAAGGTCCCATTTGACCCGGGACTAAAGCTGGCCGTACCCTTGTAGAGTCGAACCGGGACTAATGCTCAAATTAGTCCCGAATCCAAACATGGTCGGGACTAAAGCTCCGAACGGAAGGCCTATTTTCTACTAGTGTTCCTATATACCCCTTTTTCATTGATCGAACACTCTTAGAGCTTCCTCTGCTATTTTCTACTAGTGTTCCTATATACCCCTATCGACCGCGGTTAAAAAAATTCCAAATCTGGCCCGTGGCAAAACTATTTCTAAATCCGACTCTTAAAGTCGACGCCAACAAGTACGAAACCGAGCTTATACAGATCGACGCCAAAAAATTCTGGATTGAACTATGTTGACGCCAAGGACGTTAGCGCCAAATACATGGAGAATTAAAATGTCAAAATATGTTGTCGCCGAAATATGTTGGCGCCGAGCCGCATAAGTTCGTCTCCAAGGACATTGGCGCTGAACAAATGGAGCATTAAAATGTCAAAACATGTTGGTGCCGAACCGCATAAGTTTGCCTCCATCCTCATTGGCGCCAACGTCGAGGGTCATATTTGGCAAAAAATACTCGACCCGGAGGGTCAGATCTTTTTCAGTATTTTCTAAATCTGTCACTTTGACGAAACTAATGTCATATCTTGTTCATGGCCAAAACAATTCTAAATGTGTCCCCGAGTTTGGCACCAACAAACATGGTACGAAACCGAGCCTGTACAGATCGATGCCAAAAAAATTCTGGATTGAACTAGGTTGACGCCAGGGACGTTGGTGCCAAACACATGGAGCATTATAAAATGTCAAAATATGTTGGCGCCGAGCCGCATAAGTTCGCCTCCAAGGACGTTGGCGTCGAATACATGGAGCATTAAAATGTCAAAATATGTTGGCGCCGAACCACATAGTTTCGCCTCCATCCTCGTTTGCGCCAACCTCGAGGGTCATATTTGCAAAACAAAATACTCGACTTGGTGGGTCAGATCTTTTTCAATATTTTCTTTGCTAATTATGTCACTTTGACGAAACTATTGTCATATCTTGTTCATGGCCAGAACAATTTCTAAATCTGGCCCCGAGTTTGGCACCAGCAAGCATGGAGCCAGCCAAAGATACAGCAATTGGGACATCATTTCCAACATCCTGCTGAGCAATTGCCTCTGAGACTGGGGCTGATATTGCTTCCTCCAGGTCTTCAAGCTGAATATAAGAAATACAAAGATTTCATGAGTTCTGCACACAGTAATACTGTACTAGGTTCATGAGGAAAAAGCAAATAGGTAACACGGACGCAATATAACTTTTTACCTTCATCTCTAGTGCACTCAGTAATTTGTCAGAAAAATACTCTATATACTTGGCTGGAGAGCATGAGCCAACTTCAGTAGCAGATGCATTGGCCCTTTTCAGGCTCTCTACAAGTGACTTGCACAATGAAATAGCCTTTGCATCTCCAATCTTGGATTCCAACTTGAAGGCAAAACAAATCTGTAAGTTTCTAGGACTGAATTAAGGAAATCAAATCAACAATCAGAATCTGCAAGATATTAGCATGTATGAACTGGTTTCAGCGTCTTGTTTACCTGTAGCCGAATTTCGTTTAGCTGGTGACAAATCTATGCAAGTGAGGTGTGGCGAGAGTGCGCAACGATCATCAACCATGAACCTGATGTTGTTGCCTTGTCACGAAGCTGATATCTTTAGTCTGTTGAGCAGATTCAAGTGTGAAAAGTGTTTGTAATCAGCACCATTAAAATTATGCGCCGAACTACGTAGGCTATGGGGACATTGGCACCAAACCCATAAATAATCAAAATGTCAAAATATGTTGGCACCTTGCTGCACGAGTTCAATTCTAACCTCATTGCCGCCAACCTCGGGACCATATTTGAAAATAGTTTCACCCAGGTACACCCGACAATAGTTCGACAAAGAGCCAGATTTGTCAAAAAATACTCGACCCCGTGGGTTAGATCCTTTTCAGTATTTCTGATGTGCAAATTATTTTGAAAAGCTTGAGTTTTTATGACCGTGAAAGAGATGGTGACAAAAATGTGAAAGCATTTGCGTCATTAGCCATTTTGAATAATTTATTTTTTCCTGCACATGCTAAAGTGTACTCAACCATACTGTCCATGCAGATGCAATTTTTGTCTTTGTTGCACCGACCGAGAAGGCCGCCCACCAACCTGGCTCGATTCCTTGTCTACTGGAGTAGAAAGATGGGCTCGACTTTAAACGGAAAAAGGAAAGCAAAGGAAAATGGGTTCGATTCCTGCCGGAGATAAGAGGCAAGGATCGATCCTTGTTTTCTTCCCTCCTACGACGACGAGCTCCCTTTTATACTCATGTTCGCTATGCTGTCACCTATTAGTTGGTCCTCGAGCTAGCACCTGGCGGCCGAGGGCATGCGCTGAGCTCGGTGGTGCACAACTCTTGTCGCCTCTTCATCCACCACAGCCAGGGTAAGCTCATAGCCTCCCTCCTGTTCCTGTTCGGTACCAGGGCAGCTGCATTTCCCCCAACACTGTTGATTTGGTTGTAACGAGTTTTAGACCATGGGGTGTGTTGCTCCTTATTTTACTTGGTTATGTAGGAAGATTTGATATATATATATATAGGTAAATTAACAGGTGCTCCCTGGTGCCCGGGCACCTGGATAGAATATAGTACATTTTGGGTATGTAGGTGACACATATAACTCGGGTATGCACATGTTGGGTATATAGGAGGTACACATACCCTTGGGTATGTGTATTCGAGGTATCTACATGTTATATATACCTCGGTTATGTGTGTTCAATTGTACGCGTACAGATCAGGTATATATATAAATAACTGCACCTAGAAGCATGGGCACCAGGATGAAATACGAACAGTTTTAGGTATGTAGACATATACATATATCTTGGGTATGTATACCTTAGGTATGTAGGAGGTACATATGATTTGGGTATGCACATTATGGGGTATGCATACCTAATAATGTGCACATACATAAGTTATTTATATATATACCTGATCTGTACACGTACAATTGAACACACATACCCAAGGTATATATAACATGTAGATACCTCGAATACACATACCCAAGGGTATGTGTACCTCCTATATACCCAACATGTGCATTCCCGAGTTATATGTGTCATCTACATACCCAAAATGTACTGTATTCTATCCAGGTGCCCGGGTTAAACTCCTACCTACCTCCTTATTCCATCGTCCGTGTGCCGCCCTCCACCACCTACCGCGCCTCCCACATCCTAGGCTCCAACTCCGGCCGAGCCTAGCGCCTCCCCGCCTCCTGGCCGCCGGCGGCTTCCAATGCTCCTCCCGGCCGTCGGCGGGATCCCCAGCGCCTCCCCGCCTCCTCATTCCCCACGGCCGAACCAACTACTACTTCTTCCCCACGCGCGGTAGCCGCTGCCGGCCATGTGGTCGTTGGCGCCGCCGCCCTGGAGCCCGTGCACTTCCTGGTCCGCGCGCCGCATCCTGGATTCTGGCGACGACATGGTCTCCCGCTACCGCGACCTGGGCTCTCTCCCCGGTGGCCCGCGGCCGTGCTCCACCTTCGCCGCGCCCCACTACCTCGCGCCTCCGGAACCCCATCGGCAGCTCGCGGCCGCGGCCCGGTCCCCCCGTTGCGCGTTTGCTTTCCTCCTTGTTCGCGCTCTCTTTCGTGCTCGTGTGGATGGTGCGGGGCATCGGCCTTCTGGCGCTGGCCCGTCACAGCTGCAGCGCGGCCTGCCACCAGCAACCTCATCCTCCATCTAGTGCACGGAGCCCCCATCGTCCTCCGCCGGAACGCCGTCGATCCGGTCCAGCGCTCAACACAGCGCCTGTACTTCGTCCGGCGTTTCCCTTCTTTTTTTCGGCTTGTTTTGTTTCTGCTGATACGCCCCTGCTGCTTGTTGATCGACGGGCATCTGCTCTTAGAGAGAGGTCGACGAAATCGTGGCAGGGTGTTCTGCAGCGCCAGGAAAGGGATGATCTATCTGCAGCAGTACATATACTTGGATGTCGTCTGTACAAAAATTGCAGCGGCGCCGGCCTGGTCTCCTTGCTCCGCCCGCCGTCAGCTGGGTCTCCTGTGCGCCTGCCGCCGCCAGCCTTGGTCACGCGCACCGTCCTTGAGTTCCCATCCTCGAGCGCCGGCCGCGAGTTCCCGTCTTCTAGCGCTGCCCAGTCCGGCAGCGAGCCTTTCATCTCAGTTCAGATTAAGAAAAAGAAAGAACAGCTAGGCCCTGCACTTGTTTACTAATAGCTAGTACTGGCATATGCAGTTCCGATCGAAAAAGAGCAGCTCAGCAGTTCAATTGTTTATTACCAGGAAGTAAATTTGTATAGCTTGGGCAGGGCGTTGGGCACTGGGCACACATTTGTTAATTGCGTTTTAAAAAAGTACCCAATTATTTGAAGCGGATGTTGATTCAGTGAGGTATTTTTTGTAGTGGAATGCATTCATGCGAGTGTGTGCACTACAGAAAGTAGTCATTCATCTCTGCATTTTCTATGTCGGGCTTCTCGGAGCCGGTCCAAATGCCACCGATGCGGCATGATTGTCAATCTGCCTTCCGTATAAAAAATTGTGTTCATACTAAAAGACAAGAGAGAAGTACAGGATAGGTTACAATGGCAGTACAGGTTGAACAAGGGGGAAGTACAGGTCGACGGCTCCTCAGTCTCGATAAAACCGGTATTTTTAATAGATGCGTCTTTTCAGTCTGAGCATTTTGAGTGGTCATATATCTGAACAGACACCGTATGAGAAAGTTATCGCTGAATTACTAAACACTAATTACGAAAACTACTTGGGCAGTACAATCGAATTAACAGAGAAGTTCAGATATGTGTCGAGAGAAGTTCAAGTACATTTCTAGGGAAGTCCAGGTATTTTGTTAGGGAATTTCACATGCCACCGGGAGGTTTAGTGAAACCGTAAAATATCCCGCCTAGAAGTACACATAAGTAATTTGAGAAGTACAGAACTCACTTATGCGAAGTACAAGTGATGTATGAACATGTTTTAGGAAATAATACTCGCAATTCTATTATACATATATTTTAGTTTTCATTTTCAGTTTTGGTAGATAGCCACTGACTTCATCTTTCCGACGCAACAAGAATCACTCAATTCCGAGGTCGGATGGGTTGTCAAATAATTTATCAAACGAGTAAAATAGGTTTGACCGAACTTTGACCGTAAAAAAACCACACTTAAAAATTGATTTTTGAGATTTTCGTTACCGGTTATACCGGTAAATTTAATAGATGCACCTTTTCAGTACGAGAATTTTGAGTGGTCATAGAGTTGAAACGAAAATCGTATGAGAAAATTATCGCTGTTTTAGTAAAAAACTACGTCGGCAGTACACACGAGTCAACAGAGAAGTTCAGGTGTGTGTCGAGAGAAGTTCAAGTACTCTGTTCTTCGGGGCGGAAATATATCATGGTAATCTCATCGATTTGAGCTTTGTATGTCTCAAATGTCAGTAGAAAATGATTCATATGATGTAATATGAGTTTGATTATAATAAGTAGTGCATTTCATTAGGAATTAAAGTGCTAAATTCGTCAATTTAATCTTGCACCTACCGTGAAACACTGGTATCATGAGTTAAATAGTTTTGAAATTACTTTTTAAGTGTAAGGAATTTGAAAAATCGGTCAACACGAAAAATTTGCGTATCACCGGTATCTTTCCAACGACATATCATTTGCATAATTCTGACAAGCGGTTGAGAAACAGCGGACAAAATACTATCCGCCCGTATAGTACACTTACAGATTAGTGTATTTTTGAAATTACTTTCAGTCGGTGCAGAATTTGGAAAAACCGTAAAAGCATAAAAGTTGCGGAATTTCAATAGCTTTCCAACGGCATATCATTTGCATTATTCCGACAATCGGTTGAGAAACGCCGGACAAAATACTGTCCGCCCGTATAGGACACGTTCCAGATTAGTGTATTTTTAAAATCATTTTTAATCGGTGACGAATTTGGAAAAACTGTAAAAGTATAAAAGTTGTGGAATTTCAACAGTTTTCCAACGGTACATCGTTTGCATCATTCTGATAAGCGGTTGAGAAAATATTTGAAAAATACGTTCGCTGTTATATTTCAGATTTGAGTAATTTCCAAATTAATTTCAAACCAACGAATTTAGAAAAATGTCATGAGATAAAAAAGATGCGGAATTTCACTAGCTTTGTAACGGTATATCATTTGCTAAGTTTTGACAAACGGTTAGAAAACTACGTCAAAAGTATGGAACTTGTACTTCTCGATCATCCGAGCAGTACAGGTAGAACAGAAGGGAAGTACAGCTTCGGTTGTAGATCCTTATTCTACAATCGGTTGTAGAATAGCTGACAGCTATATATATATAAGCAAGATATTTTGAAGAATTGACTTAGCTAAGAAAAAACAATAGATGGAAGAGACTCGGGCTGGTCAAATATCTTAATTTTGCTGTTCATATCCGCTCAAAAGTACGCTTACGTGATTTTGTTCTTATAAAAGTAGTACGATTCAATACATACTCGAGCACTAAATAGACCATGAGCTGATCATGCAAATATACAGTACCCTACTACTCCTTCCATTTCTAAATATAATATGTTTTAGCTATTCTACATATTGACTAGATCAGACTGAAATGAGTAAATATAGACATTAGAAGGTGTCTAGATCATTTAGATACATGCGAATCTAAAAATAAGCTAAAACATCTTATCTTTAGTAGCGAAGGGAGTAATTACTATATTACGTTGAGTCCCGACAGGCATTTCATGGTACTGTGGGCTGACGAACCCAAGCTAATCCCCTTCTACTCTCCTTTCCACAGAATTGGTCATGTGATGGTGTCGCACGGTGTACAACCGTACACTACCGAAGCGACCTGTCACACGTGAGTAATCCTATTTACTCGTCAGACATGTACATTGGATGCATAATATGCACATAGAAATGCGTATATCATATGTGCTAATAAGAGTTTTTCTACTTTGTTACTGTAGAAACACAATATTAACTTTGGGTGTAGCAATGGATGGAGGGCCCATTCAACTCTGGAATGAATGGGCCATCCAAATCCTCGTCCTATTCAGCTTCACACTGCAGATTTTCCTCTTTATCTTCGCTAGGACCCGTCGGTGTGGGTCCTGCGACATGCTGAGGATCCTCCTCTGGCTGGCGTACCTCATGGCTGACTCCACCGCTGTGTACACTCTCGGCCATCTCTCTGTCAGTAGTTTGCCACACGAGCAAAAGCTCACGGTGTTCTGGGCTCCTTTCCTCCTCGTGCATCTTGGTAGCCAGGACACCATCACCGCCTATGCCCTCGAGGATAACCAGCTCTGGCCACGCCACCTGCTAAATCTTGGCATCCAAACTTTTGGGGTTGCTTATATCATCTATAAGCACATCACTGAGATCCCCACCTTGTTGAGATTGGCCAGTGTATTGATGTCCACTGTAGGAGTCATCAAGTATGGGGAGAGGATATGGGCCCTCAAGTGTGCCACCTTGGACAGCATCCGGAGCTCTATGAGGAAACCTCAGTATCTCCCTCATTACTACAATATGCTTCCATCCCAAATAGTTGGGGCCGAGGAGCGCGATGATGAAGAGCTCTTGCTGTTTATGGCCCGAGAGCGCGATGAAGAAGAGCTCTTGCTGTTTGCTCAAGGCTTGCTCCCTCTTTGCAAGGGTGGGATTGCTAACTTTCCTCTGGCTTTAACTTCCGATCCAACATTTGATTGGTCCAACTTTAGCTGGAACTGGAACTGGAAGGCTACATTTAAGGTGGTGGAGATGGAGCTCTCCCTCATGTATGACATCCTCTACACCAAGGCTGCGGCGATCCATACTTGGTATGGCTACTTTATTCGTGCCTTTTCAATGCTCGCCACTTTCGCCGCGTTAGTGCTGTTTCTGTTAAGCAGTAATAGAAATTGTTACAGCAGAACAGATGTCACAATCACTTACATCTTGTTGGTCGGTGCCTTCCTCCTGGACATGGCGTCAGTGTTTAGCGCCCTGGGATCAACTTGGACATGTAATTTCTTGTTGGATCTTAACTGGAGTAGGCTTGGTCTTGCTATCCTATTTCTTCGCCGACATGTCAAGGCTGCTGCAAGCAACAGAGGGTGGTCAGGCACCATTGGACAGTTTAACTTGTTACGTTTTGGCTCTCGTGACAAGACCAAGCTAATTAACATAGTGGCTAAGATGATGGGGCTTGAGGATTGGTGGAACAAATGGTATTATTCTGAGACCGTAGTGATTTCAGATGATGTCAAGGAGTTGGTGTTCAAACATGTATGGCAGGTAGTGAAGAAGATTCACCTTCCAAGTGTAGAAGATGTCGTGGAGGAGCACATGGCGATGATGCCACCTATTAATGAATGTCCAGGCTTTCGTCCTGAATTATACGATGACACTGCCAAGAGGCGGAAGAAATTAGACGATGCTCTGAACTTCGGTACTGAACTTCAAGAAGTGATCCTTACCTGGCATGTCTTTACGGAGGTTTTCCTGTCGTGCAGCGTTACCCCTGAGGATGCATCATCATCTGCATATATGAACGCGATCAAGGCGTTGTCGGATTACATGGTGTACCTTATGGCTGCACAGTCTGACACAATACCCGGTTTGGAGCTACGCAGTCTATACGAAGCAACCAGGATGACTCTGTGCCTCATATGGTCCCACAAGATTGACTTGTCCGTTTCAAGAAACAAGCTTGGCTTGGTTCACCTCAGTTGTAAAGAAAGAGTGGTGGCGCTTTCGAGAGTCCTCATAGAGCAAGAAAATTGGTGGCTTGCAGATACAGATAATCCTGATGCAAACAATTATGTCCAGTCGACCTTTTATTCGAACCGGAGGCCAATTCGTTCTAATAAGCCTTTCATGCAGGTGCTTGTAGAGTCGAGCATAGTTATCTCGCATGGAGCTTTATATGCCAGGCTGATGCTAGAACTTGCAGATGCGGGCAGTCCTAACAAGCCAGCTGACGTCATATCTCGTTACAAAAATACTGATGGTGTTGCCATGCAGAAACTGAACCGTCTGATGCCAGATTTTGAATCCTCATGCACAGGTGGTGAGTTTGGTATGCCCAAAGTGCTGGCCCTCATCTTGGATACATGGGTGCGTCTACTTGTCTTGACATCCGTCGGATGCAAGAGAGAGGCTCACGCCAGACAAATAAACCGTGGCAGCGAGCTCACTACTGTCGTCTGGCTCATGGAAGAACACGCCAGCGTGTTTTTCAACCAACCTGACCGCTTAGGGCGATATATGGAAGCATAGGCGGGGCTGATGTCTAGTGTGTTGTTCATGTCATAATCGTCGAGCGTTGTATTTCCCTTCCACTATGTTTTTATACGGGCTTCCGTTCGTTGTTAAGTTGCCTGTCATCACACACACATTCTTTTGCCGCAATGTGTGTAAGCTCTCATTACTCCCGGCCATCACACAAATATGTATTACTTACTCTGTTGTTATGTGAGCTGTATTTATATGTGCTGCTTGAATTTTGTGGACGTCTGCATCCGGCCCTGTGTGCACAACAACTGGACAAGCTGCAACTATAGTTAAAGATAATGTAAGCAGGGAAAACATGGAGGTTGATTGCTCTGTCATGGTCTATCTGGCAAAAATAGAACCTGGCGGTAATCTTTGCCAGTTCATTCATGAACAAAAGAAGAAAGATTACATAACAGCCACAAAGCAACACGCACGATTTACAAGTCCGCGACTTGTATAAATCACCAGTTTCATGCATGTACAACCACGAATAAATTTAGCAAGAACAACATAAACTTGTCCTGCCTGGTACATCCGTGGGAACCCAGTGCGTCGCGAACCACAATCGCTGCAGATCGAGAGAATTAAAACGCCCAAACCAACACAGAAGGCGGTAGAAGGGTTGCAAAATTGGCCGTGTTTCATGCGGCCCATTAACAGATAGTTTTACTTTATTTTGTAAGTTTTAGAAACTAGTTGGCATGTACGTGCAACACACGTTTTTCATAATTAAAGGGGCAGTTTAGAAGTGCACATGCAACACACGACCTTCACCATTAAACAATATATTTACAATACATAGAAACACCAAAATACTAACTTCTATATTTATGTTTCCAAAGTCAACGTGATCCAAGAAAATTGATTTTTCCAGTTTACTTCAGTCATGATACTAAATAATTTTAAATGTATATGAAGCAATTTTTTCATGGTAGAAAGGGATGGAGTTTGAATAGTTCTAAAATAACTCCAATCTCCTGGTACAAGTAATAAGAAGCAATGTATTTTCAAGCTTTTACTCTACAAATATTTACCAAGTAGCCTATTTCAACGCTAATCTGGGGAAAAAAAATCCACAACCTCATCAGAGACAACAAAATTCAACTTCACTATACACCCAGAAACCACCTTTTACCTGATACGAATTTAGTGTACAAACTCACCACCATGTACATTGAGCATATGACTCTTGAGCGAAATGGAAAGTAATGTTTAGAGGTGACAAATAAAATAAAAAAGAGAGAAATTGTGTCCCTCAAAAAAAAGGAGAAGAGAGAAATTGTGTCCCTAAAAAAAGATAGAAATTGTTTCAAGTAACTTATAAAACTTTTCAATTAAAAAATAGAGTGGATCATGCATCGAATCATCATTACAGTTAGGAAAAAAGCAGATTGGCTAAATACACTCAAGTTATATGGAATTTGAAAAACAGGGAAATGCACATGCGCTCGCCCTCAGCCATGGAGGCAACGAACCTACCGCTGCAAGCTGAAAAATCAGGGTCGAAGAGAAGCAGTTCAAGAGCTACATGGAAGGTTCATAACAAATTCAGTTAGTCGCTTCACGATGGAGTCTTCACTGTGGTAGGGACCAGATACGAATTCATTCACACCACAAACCACGTGAAGCTGATAGCATGTTTGTCCCTATAAGATAACAAACAAGTGCAAATCAGCAATTGTGGCATAGACATAACGGAAAACTAACTGCTCCTCTTTCAAAACCACTTCGCTCTCATAACAAATCCAAAACAAATTTTCTCTAATACCTACGAATCCACCAATTTGGATCATCAGTTCATCAGACATAACATAAATGAAGTTAAACTTTGTGATTACACATGCTTCTTCAACTTTAAAGCGAGATTAAATTTTGAGAAAGAATTGAGCGAGCACATCAACCGAACGCAGAAATGTCTTGTGGTATAGCACAATACCTGGCCAAGGGAACGTCGGCCTCTTACTCCTACCGCCCCGTTCATATCAGCTTGGTGCCCATCAGTCCTAGGTGATTCTTCGTTCCACCTCTGATGTATCCGCCTCCGCAAGTGATCCTTGTCATAATGCTTAGTACTGCCACTCCTTACCATAATGCGGTACTGTCACTAATCCTTTTTTTTTTTTTTTTGTAATACTGAGTACTGGAAAAGATGTATGGGAGAAATTTCCAATGTAGTTCCCCGATTACAACAACCGTCCAATCTCTTTCAAAATTCAAACTGCCAAAGGCACATCTACTACTTTGCTGCTATTTTTTTAAATAATACACGAAAATTAATTAATTCCGGAAATAATATGCAGTTTTTATTTTTTTCACAAATACTACTCAGTCGGTCGCGTCGGAACCGACTGGACCTACTCGGTCGCGACGACACCGACAAGGGCGTACTCGGTGCTGACGGAGCCGACAAGGAGTAGTCGGCCACGTGGAGACCGATTACTGGACGGGCCACGTCGCCCCGGACGCTGTCGTCTTGGGCTGACCTGTCGTGCTCGCCGACGCCGACTAGCGGGCCCAGTCGGTCGCGCCGGAGCCGACAACGCCCTGGATGGCGTCGAGCGCAGGAGCGGCCCCTTCTCTTCTCTTTCTTCTTTCTTCCTTGCCCGTGCTGTGTTCTTCCTTTCCTCTCTCCACTCCTCACCCAAACTGAATTAAACCAGTGATTTAGACCAACAATCTTCACGTTTGACACCATAAATCGGTGCTAGAAGATAGAGGGAGGCCAGGGAACTTCCGATCTCCTGATGGGATAGCTCGTGGTGGTGGTGGTGATGGTTGGCGGGTGGTGGTGGTGATGGTGATGGTGGTGGTGGTGCTGGAGGGCTGCGTGGTGGTCGTGCTGGAGAGCTGCATTGTGGTGGTGCTGCTCGTGTTGATGCGCCGTTGATTCGAGACCGCCGGACGTCGTCGCCTCTCACGCTTCTAGGGTATGATTCGATTTATCAAAATTGTAGTGCTATATTTGTTACATGTATGAACATGTGTTGTTAAAAAATAGATTGTGACGGTAGTAAATATTGTAGCTATATTTGTAAGTTCATTTGAAAAAATGTAGCTATATTTGTAGGTTCATTCGAAAATGTAGCTATATATTGGTTGTGGCGGTAGTAAATAATGTAGGTATCTATGTAGTTTAATTAAATATGTGTAGTGTTAATTTTAAAAAACATGGTGTAGGTAGATATATATTTGAAGTCGCTTCTGAGGTATATATAGTGTAGGTAGCTATATATAGTTGGTGCTGTTATATGCGGAATAATATTAACGATGGTCAATATTTATTTATGTCAGCGGAGATGTCTGATTTAGTGAAGATCCGATTTTTCTATGGTCCTGGTAGAGTCCAAATGTGTGATACGGGAGCTGATCTGAGTGAGTTTGATTCTATAGATGTCGACATGCCAGCTCCTGAAACATGGTCTCTAAGTCAGGTTAAAGATTGGTTGACTGAAAGTTTAGGGTTTGATAGTCGGACACAGACCGTCAGTGTTCATGCTTGGTGGAGCCATTCAAGGACAAATATTTACTTCATTTTGAGACCACTAGAGTGTGATTCTGATTGGGTGCGATGGTTAAAAGGCTGCGCAAAAAGGAATTGCTTTCCTTGTGCCCTAGTTCTTCCCGCCTTGAACGAGGTCAGTGCCCCTGAGTACGAGTTTAGTGCCCATGAAGGTGAGGGTGCTTATGAGCCTGGCCAGGGAAGTGAAGAGATGAGCATATCTTTGTCAAATTATGGGTCTGATTTTGGTGGTGGTGGTAACGAGTCGGGGCAGAGCAGTCAAGTACAAGGAGGGGACACTGACAGTGGGGAGGCGGATGGCGACGAGGTAGGCGGGCACATGCAGAACGAGATGGAAGATGAAGATGCAGATGGCTACAGTGCTGAAGGCGATGATTCCGATGAGTCAGACGGGGAAGAGAACGCAGATGAGGTACCTAATCCTGCAGCATGGAATCAGGACCACTCTTCGGCGATGACCGTAAACGATGGTCATGATTCGGCATGGCAATATCATGAGAACAACATTGCGAAGGGTGCTTTGTATACTGACAAGCAAGCTTTGAGGGATGCAGTCGTTAAATGGGCATTGTCCACCCACAGGGTTATGAAAACTACCGTGTCAAGTCAAAAATATTTGACAATGGAATGCGAGACAATAACTTGTCCCGGCAGGGTGCATGGACATCTCCCAAAGAATGGCTATAGTTGGAGGATAAGTGACTTCGTACCTCACTCCTGTCGAATTGAAAATATCCCTGCAGAGCACCGTAATCTTTCTTCCACGCTTATAGCTCGGTTGCTGTACAGCGAGATAGTGTCCTGCGCAGCGATGGAAGTGAGTGCCCTCCAGACAAAAGTGGCTGTCAGATTTAAGTACGAAATATCATATGGCAAGGCTTGGAGGGCTAAGCATACGGCGCTTGAGAACAGATTTGGTTCATATTTGGACGCATATGACTCTGTTATCCGGCTGCTGCATACTCTGCAGTACCGGAATCCAGGCACCTATGTAGATATCCAAGATTTGTTCAGGCCAGAGTTCCCAACTGTGAGGGTGCTGCATCGAGTGTTTTTCTCATTCGCCGTATGCATCGAGGCTTTCAGACATTGCCGTCCGGTGATATGTGTAGATGGCACCTTTCTCACAGGCAAGTATAGGGGACAGATCCTGACTGCAATTGGTCAAGACGGTAACAATATGGTTGTGCCCCTCGCATTTGCTTTTGTGGAGAGCGAGAACATTGACAGTTGGACTTGGTTCTTCAGGCAACTGAAAATAGCAGTTGTGAAGGATAAGCCGAACGTGTGCATCCTTCATGACAGGCATGCAGGTATACTCAACGCGATAAAGACACTCACCAATCCTGTGCCTGAGGAACAGACTCCATGGCAGGACATGCAGAGCCGTTGGTGCATGCGCCATCTAGGTGCCAACTTCTACTCGCAGTTTAGAAATAAGGACCTGATGAACCTATTCAAGAAACTCTGCAAGCAGAACCAAGAATGGAAGTACACGAAGATACGTGAAAGACTTGATTTGTGCACGCAGAGACATGTTCGGGACAGGAAGAGGGCACGAGCAGCAGCTGTTCTTGCACATGCAGAAGCTGTTGCTGCACAGCTAGCTACCGGACCACCTGCCGAGGAGGACGAGCCTGTTGGTCTTTGCGACCTACCCGGATTTGACCCGCCTGGAACTAGGAGAAGAGGTGGGAGGACAATTAAAACTTTTCAGCAGTGGATAGAGCATGAACCTTTGGAGAGGTGGTCTTTGTTGCACGACACACATGGAGCAAGATACGGTGTCATGACAACGAACCTGGCTGAAACATACAACTTTGTCCTCAGAGGAAACCGTGCGTTGCCACTAACAGCCATCGTGGAGGGTATTTTCTATGGCACATTGAAATATTTCAGAGAAAGACGTGAAAGAGCTGAGAAGCATATGATGGACAACCCGACCTCGCCTTATTGTGAGAAGGTTACGAAGTACATGAATGAGAAGCTGGCAAAATGTTGCTCCCACAGTGTAACTGCCGTTGGGAATCAAGAAAGGAGATTTGAGGTCCGGTTAGCCCACAACAAGTTCGGATGTGCAAACGAGGTGAGGACGCATGAGGTGAAGATTGGTAATGAGGTTTGGCCAACTTGCGAGTGCACCTGCAACAAACCAAAATTGCTTCACCTTCCTTGCTCCCATGTCCTCGCTGCCTGCAGGCAGTTACGGTTGAACGCAATCTCCTTCGTGTCTCCATATTATATGAAAGAGGCAGTTATCAATACTTGGACAGGTGAGATGATGGGATTTCGATCAATGGGTAACTTCAACACTGTAACCCCTGGTGAGAGGGTGTACATTCCAGCTCCTGAGCTATTGCGTGATGGGGTAGGCAGACGGCAGTGTCGTCGCATCAGGAATGATATGGATGAATCTGAAGCCGGAGGCCCCACAATTCAATGCCTTCACTGCAACAGATTTGGCCATAGGGAGGCTGATTGTCCCACTTATCCTGGAGAGAGACCTCCCGTGCGTGCGCGGGGTAACGGGCGTGGGCGAGGACGAAGAGCGAGAGGAAGAAACTAGGTGGCACTATGTTTACATATGTATTACGTATGGAACTATGTTTGAATTTGTATTATGTCAGGCACTATGTTTAAATTTGTAATAAGTGTGGCACTATGTTTACATCTGTATTAAGTATGGAACTATGTTTGAATTTGTATTATGTCTGGCACTATGTTTAAATTTGTAATAAGTGTGGAACTATGTTTAAATTTGTATTAAGTATGGAACTATGTTTACGTTTGTATGTATGCAACTAAATTCTAATAACTGCAGTGATGGAGGGAATGTGGTTGCTTGATGCTGCAATTGATAGTGGGCACCGTGCGAAGGTATTAGAGGGGGATCCAAAGAAACTGAAGCCCCTAATCACTCGCACGCCGAAGGAAAACTGGAGGATTCACGAATCGTGGGTACAGAGGTATTGGTTGTATTTATTTTACAGACGCATGTTTCGTATGTATATTATTCTGCTAAACTAGATTGTTATGTTCTTTTGGATACGCAGGTTGAAATGGGCCGGGCTCTTACCTTTCGCGCGTCTAGTAGAGGCCACTGATACCTCTTCGCGTATGACGATCGACGGATCGTTACTGAGCTGCTTGGTGGACCGATGGAGGCCGGAGACCCACACGTTCCACTTTCGCTGGGGAGAGATGGCTCCTACTCTACAGGATGTCTCATTCTTGCTAGGTTTACCTTTGGCGGGTGAGGCTGTTGGACCTTTGGAGGCACCGGAAAATTGGAAGCTTGATTTGAGAGACCGCTTTGAGGGTATTTTCCACGGTGCTCCCACTTTACAGGCGGATTCTCACGGTCCCAAGCTTGATTGGTTGCTTGCCTTTCAGGTTATATTTCTCATTTCCTCATTTATAGTTCACGTGTCTCATAATCTGTTATTTCCTCATTTTTTTATACTAATTATATTTTTACCATGAATATAGGTCAACAAGTTTCCAGAGTACCCAGATGAGTTGGTACAGATACAACTCGATCGCAGCTTGGAGGCATACGTTATGTGGCTTCTTGGTAAGGTGATGTTCACCGAGAACCATGTCGACACTATTAGCGCGCGCTACCTCCCTTTCGCACGGGAGATCGCTGATGCTACTCAGCCGGCGCACATCAGACAGAGGAGTTGGGGTTCCGCTGTCTTAGCGGCTACATACCGAGCTATGTGCAACGCTTGCATGCTGCATACAGCTAAGTCAGCCATTCTCGGATGCCCTCTTTTTCTGCAGCTCTGGTCGTGGGAGAGGTTCTCTATTGGACGGCCAGCCATATCGGATGCCTCTTTCCCAGTGACTGAGATCGTTGACGCTGACAACATCGACAAGCCTACTTTTGCGACCGTCTATACACGCTACAAGGTACGTATCTTGTTATAATTTTGTGATTACATCCCGTGAACTGTGTATGGAACTAACTTTTGTTGTACACAGAGACGACATCATCCTGAGCAGACGAAGCATTGCTATTATCCTTTTAACGAGCAATTTGATGTGTACACTTCGGTGATCTGGGAGCCGTACACGGACGACGTCATTCACCGAAGATACCCCGGAGGTATTTCTGATCTCTGCACACGTGACCAAGCGTATTGGATGACACGTTCTCTTTCCACTGGCCCTCTTTTGGTACCATGGGAGGAGCCGATATCCTGGATGAAAAGGTTCGAGGGGAAGCTATGGACATCTACGCGACACTCACATGCACCCGCACAGAGGACGTGTTCGCCACTGATGACGTGAAACACACGTTCGTTGGGAGACCCCAAGAGGAAGGTATGATGTAGTCAGCAGCAAGTTTTCCCTCAGAAAGAAACCAAGGTTATCGAACCAGTAGGAGCAGCAACTCTTCAGAAGGTTGTCAACGGCGCCAGAAAAATAGCTGTCGCAGGGAGTCTGGACTGTTGACGTGGAATCTGCACACAACACAATCAAACTACTTTGCCCCAACGAAACAGTGAGGTTGTCAATCTCACTGGCTTGCTGAAAACAAAGGATTAAACGTATGGTGTGGAAAATGAGTATTAAATTGCAGAGAATGAAAAAGGAACAGTTTGCAGTTTGTGGTTGTTTAATCAGTGTAAAAGAATGGACCGGGGTCCACAGTTCACTAGTGGTGTCTCTCCATAAAAGATAACTAACATGTTGGGTGAACAAATTACAGCTGGGCAATTGACGAATAGTGAGCGCATGACAATGCATATACATGACATGTTGACTACTATGATATTTAATTGGGCATTACGACATAATACATAGACCGTTATCCAACAGCATCTATGACTAATAATCCACCGCCGGGTTGTCATCCGAGTCCCCCGTTGGTATTAAGTTGCAAGCAACGGATAATTGCATTAAGTAAAGTGCGTAATGTAAACAAACACATATGCCGTGGACATAGCATCGTTAGGTTATCCCTAGTGGCAACAGCACATCCACAACCTTAGAACTTTCTGTCACTGTCCCAGGTTAAACGGAGACATGAACCCACTATCTAGCATAAATACTCTCTCTTGGAGTTACAAGCATCTACTTGGCCAAAGCATCTACGAGTAACGGAAAGCATGCAAGATCTTAAATAACATATAAGATAGATTGATAATCAACTTGACATAATATTCAATATTCATCGGATCCCAGCAAACACAACATGTAGCATTACAATAATATGATCTTGATCATGTAGGGCAGCTCACAAGATCTAAACATGATGGCACAAAGTGGAGAGACAACCATCTAGCTACTGCTATGGACCCGTAGTCCAAGGATGAACTACTCACGCATCACTCCGGAGGCAGGCATGGCGATGTAGAAGCCTCCGGTGACGATTCCCCTCTCCGGCAGGGTGCCGGGAAGAGGTTCTGAACCCTCCCGAGCTAGGGTTGACGACGGCGGCGTCTCTGGAACTTTTCGTGGATATTTGCTCAGGTACTTAGGGTTTTCGCGTCGGGGGAATAAGTAGGCGAAAGGGCGGCGGCTGCGACCCCCGAGGGGCCCACACCACCCTAGGGCGCGGCAGAGGGGGGCCCGCGCCCTATGGCGTGTGGCCCCTGGTGGCTCCTCTCTGCTCCTTCGCTCCGTCAGGTGTTCTGGAAAAATAGGGACCCCCGTGTAGTTTCGTCCAATTCCGAGAATATTTCCAGACTAGCTTTTCTGGAATACAAAAACAGCAGAAAACAGGAACTGGCACTTCGGCATCTTGTTAATAGGTTAGTCCCAAAAAATGTATAAAAGTGATATAAAGTAGATGCAAAACATGTAGCAATTGGTATAAAACAAGCATGGAACATCAAAAATTATAGATACGTTTGAGACGTATCAGCATCCCCAAGCTTAGTTCCTACTCGTCCTCGAGTAGGTAAACGATAAAAACAAAATAATTTTTGAGGTACATACTCATAATCTTGATCATATAATATTGCAAGGCACATGTAAATGAATGAAGTGATCCAAGTCAATGGTCTATAATTTGCTACAAATAGATAATGAGTAAACAATGAATCACACAAGCTAAACGTTTTCATGAATAGTACTTTCGAGACAAGCATCAAACAGTTTTGCATAAGTGTTAACTCATAAAGCAATAGTTTCTAATAAAAGGTATTTAATCAACACAAAGGAAGAATTTAGTTTCAGCATTTGCTTCAACTTTCAACATATTTATCTCATGGATATTGTCAACACAAAGTAGTATAACAAGTCCAATACATTGCATATAACGCATGTTGTAACAAAGTTGACACTAGTGTTTGCTTGTGGAAGACAGAAAGAATAGGAAAACTGACTCAACATAAAAGTAAAAGAAAGGCCCTTCGCAGAGGGAAGCAGGGATTAAATCATGTGCTAGAGCTTTTAGGTTTTTGAAAGCATATAGAGATTGCATAAAATATTTGATACTCCTCCCAACCTTGCTAACACAAGCCATGGCTAACCGAATCCTCGGGTGCCTTCCATCAATCACATACCATGGAGGAGTATCTATTTTTGAGAGGTGTTTGTTAATTGTCAACGAATGGTAGCGGGTGAGAACAGTATTCTACCTGTCGAACGGACTTTTAAGAGCGGCTCCCATGAAGGACGTTATTTCTACCAGCAAGGCAGATCATCCCTCTTTCTCTTTGGTTTACACACATTCAGGTATTTCACTGTTTGTCATTGCTTACTGATGAATCAGGGCAAAAGTGTGAAGAGAATTAATTGGTTAAAGTTGTAATTAATTGGGACTGGGCACCCCGTTGCCAGCTCTTTTTGCAAGTTATTGGATAAGCGGATGTATATGCCACTAGTCCAGGTGTAAAAGTCCATCGACAAATAGAATAAAGAATAACCACACTAATTCCTCATGAGCTAGTAAACATTGACACAAAAAGGGAATAATAACATTTTGAATAATTTAAAGGTAGCACATGAAAAATTTACTTGGAGTGGCAAGGAAATACCACATATAGGTAGTTATGGTGGACACAAATGGCATGGATTTTGGCTCAAGGATTTGGATGCACGAGAAGCATTCCCTCTCAGTACAGAGTTTAGGCTAGCAAGGTTATGTAAGCAAACAAGAATATCAACCCGTACACCAAGTTTTATATGACAAACATATTGCAAACGTTATAAGACTTCATACCGTCTTCCTTGTTAACCAAACCCTGTTATTAGAAAATATCTAGACCTTAGAGATACCACCGATGCAAACCAAATTTTCAACAAGCTTTACGGTAGTTCTTCACTAATAGGCTTAACTCATGTGATGCACAATTTAATCATGATCTACTTGTTAACTCAAAACAATTGACAAGCATCAAGTTATCCATTTTAGTGATCTACAAGATTAAGCAAGTTTTTCCTTATACCAATTACCACATGCAACATTTTCTGAACCAACCAAACACCAATCAATTTATTTCATCAACTCTCCAAACAAATATAAGTGAAGCAAGAGAGTACTTTCTACAAAAGAAAGCTAATAGCTCTGACAAGAGATACATGAAAACAAGAGCTAAAAGCTGAACAGCGCTAGATATGAATACTCAACAAATATAAGTGAAGAATAGGAGTATTCTCATGAAAAAGCGGAGCGTGTCTCTCTCCCAATCAAGAATGCTAGGGTCCAGTCAAGCTTTATTGAAAATAAAAGTGCAATACTGAAAATAAAAGCACACAGACGCTCCAAGAAAAGCACATATGATGTGAAAGAATTAAAATATAGTTTCACTAGAGATGACCTGATAATTTTGACGATGAAGAAGGGGATGCCTTGGGCATCCCCAAGCTTAGACGCTTGAGTCTTCTTGAAATATGCTGGGGAGATCCATGGGAGCCTCCCCAAGCTTAAGCTCTTCACTCTTCTTGATCCTATTATATCATCCTTCTCTCTTGACCCTTGAAAACTTCCGTCACACCAAACTCAAAGTAGATCTCATTAGAGGGTTAGTGCATAATCAAAAATTCACATGTTCTATAAAGACGCAATATGATTTGTTACTTTAAACATTAGCTACAGCCACTGATGTTATGTGAAGCTCTTCCACCCAAAAAAGAATTTCACTCAACACTAGTAAAAGAGAGAATGCAAAATAAAAAGGCATAATCTGTCTAAAACAGAACAGTCCGCAAAGACGAATTTTTTCGAGGCACTTACGACGCTCAGATCGAGAAACTCTGAACTAATGAAAGTTTCAGACATTCATAAAGATTACGCACAAAAATTTCAGATTTAATTAACAATCTGGTGATTTTAGGAATTTCGTACAGTGAACAGCAAAAATCTGTTTCTGCGCAGCAATCAAAATTAAGCATCATCTTAACATTAGAGGCTACTCTTGGCACAACAATGCGAGAAAATAAAGATACAAAGGAGTTGCTACAGAAGTAAACAACTCCTTGACTCAATAAAAGAAAAATTGCAGAAAAATAAAATGGGTTGCCTCCCATAAGCGCTTTTCTTTAACGCCTTTTAGCTAGGCACAAAGCATGCATCAAGTATTACCAAGTGAAGAAGCATCAACATTGTAATTTGTTCGAACAATAGAATCATAAGGTGGCTTAATCTTCTTCCTAGGAAAGTGTTCCATACCTTTCTTGAGAGGAAATTGATATTTTATATTCCCTTCTTTCATATCAATAATAGCACCTACAGTCTAAGAAAAGGTCTTCCCAGCACAATAGGGCATGATGGATTGCACTCAATATCCAAGACAATAAAATCAACGGGGACATAATTGTTGTTAACCATGATAAGAACATCATCAATTCTTCCCAAAGGTTTTTTAATAGTAGAATCAACAAGGTGAACATCCAAGTAACAATTTTCCAAAGGTGCTAAATCAAGCATATCATATAATCTTTTAGGCATAACAGAAATACTAGCACCAAGGTCACACAAAGCATTGCAATCAAAGTCATTCAATTTCAATTTAATGATGGGCTCCCAACCATCTTCTAACTTCCTAGGGATAGAAGCTTCATGTTTTAATTTCTCTTCCCTAACTTGCATGAGAGCATTAGTAATATGTTTAGTAAAAGCCATGTTTATAGCACTAGCATTAGGACTTCTAGCTAGCTTTTGCAAGAACTTAATTACTTCAGAAATATTGCAACCATCAAAATCAAAGTCATTATCATCAAAAGTAATGGAGTTATTCTCTTCCTTATTGCTAGAAATTTCAGCATCTTTATCAAGGACAGTTTCAGAGTTATCAGGCAATTTAGGACATTTTGCAATAGAAGTGGAAACATTACCAACACCAACTATCTTGCCATTAATGGTAGGAGGTTTGTTAACACTTGAGTTTGAAGCATTTTCAGAAGTAGTAATAGTATAAACTCTAGCAATATTATTCTTTCTAGCAATTTCATCCTCTCTTTCCCATCTAGCATGCAATTCAGCTAACATCCTCACATTGTTATCAATTTTAACTTGTATAGCATTGAGAGTTTTGCTCTCTTTAACATCATGAGGCATGTTCTTTAGTTTCAATAAGTCAACATCAAGAGCAAGACTATCAACTTTAGAGGAAAGCACATCAATTTTCCCAAATTTCTCCTCAACAGTTTTATTGAAAGCAGTTTGTGTACTAATAAAATCCTTAAGCATAACTTCAAGATCGAGGGTACACTCTTATTATTGTTGTAGGAGTTACTATAGGAATTTCCATAACCATTGCCACTATTAGAAGGATAGGGCCTATAATTGCTATTACCAAAATTATTCCTATAAGCATTGTTGTTGAATTATTATTTTTAATGAAGTTCACATCAACATGCTCTTCTTGAGCAACCAAAGAAGCTAAAGGAACATTATTTGGATCAACATGTGTTTGACCATTTGCAAGCATAGACATAATAGTATCAATTTTGGCACTCAAGGAGAGGTTTCCTCAACAGAATTTACCTTCTTACCTGTTGGAGCTCTCTCGGTGTGCCACTCAGAATAATTAATCATCATATCATCAAGAAGCTTTGTTGCAGCACCCAAAGTGATGGACATAAAGGTACCTCCAGCGGCCGAATCCAATAAATTCCTTGAAGAAAAATTTAATCCTGCATAGAAGGTTTGGATGATCATCCAAGTAGTCAGTCCATGAGTGGGACAATTTTTAACCAATGATTTCATTCTCTCCCATGCTTGAGCAACATGTTCATTATCAAATTGCTTAAAATTCATTATGCTACTTCTCAAAGAAATAATCTTAGCAGGAGGATAATATTTTCCAATAAAAGCATCTTTGCATTTAGTCCATGAATCAATACTATTTCTAGGCAAAGATAGCAACCATTCTTTAGCACGTCCTCTCAAGGAGAAAGGAAAAAGTTTCAGTTTAATAATATCACCATCTACTTCCTTGAGCTTTTGCATTTCACAAAGTTCAACAAAGTTATTAAGGTGAACAGCAGCATCATCAGTACTAACACCAGAAAATTGCTCTTTCATAACAAGATTTAAAAGTGCAGGTTTAATTTCATAAAATTCTGCTGAAGCAGCAGGTGGAGCAATAGGTGTGCATATGAAATCATTGTTGTTCGTGCTAGTGAAATCACACAACTTAGTGTTCTCAGGAGTACTCATTTTAGCAGAAATAAAAACAGTACAGAAAATAACTTGAAAGTAAACTAGATGCAAGTAACTAATTTTTTTGTGTTTTTGATAATTGAAAGCAAACAAGATAAAATAAAATAAACTAAGCAAGACAAAAACAAAGTAAAGAGATTGGAAGCGTGAAACTCCCCTTGCAGAAGACTGCTGTCTCCCCGGCAACGGCGCCAGAAAAATAGCTTGATGACGTGAAACACACGTTCGTTGGGAGACCCCAAGAGGAAGGTATGATGTAGTCAGCAGCAAGTTTTCCCTCAGAAAGAAACCAAGGTTATCGAACCAGTAGGAGCAGCAACTCTTCAGAAGGTTGTCAACGGCGCCAGAAAAATAGCTGTGCAGGGAGTCTGGACTGTTGACGTGGAATCTGCACACAACACAATCAAACTACTTTGCCCCAACGAAACAGTGAGGTTGTCAATCTCACTGGCTTGCTGAAAACAAAGGATTAAACGTATGGTGTGGAAAATGAGTATTAAATTGCAGAGAATGAAAAAGGAACAGTTTGCAGTTTGTGGTTGTTTAATCAGTGTAAAAGAATGGACCGGGGTCCACAGTTCACTAGTGGTGTCTCTCCATAAAAGATAACTAACATGTTGGGTGAACAAATTACAGCTGGGCAATTGACGAATAGTGAGCGCATGACAATGCATATACATGACATGTTGACTACTATGATATTTAATTGGGCATTACGACATAATACATAGACCGTTATCCAACAGCATCTATGACTAATAATCCACCGCCGGGTTGTCATCCGAGTCCCCCGTTGGTATTAAGTTGCAAGCAACGGATAATTGCATTAAGTAAAGTGCGTAATGTAAACAAACACATATGCCGTGGACATAGCATCGTTAGGTTATCCCTAGTGGCAACAGCACATCCACAACCTTAGAACTTTCTGTCACTGTCCCAGGTTAAACGGAGACATGAACCCACTATCTAGCATAAATACTCTCTCTTGGAGTTACAAGCATCTACTTGGCCAAAGCATCTACGAGTAACGGAAAGCATGCAAGATCTTAAATAACATATAGATAGATTGATAATCAACTTGACATAATATTCAATATTCATCGGATCCCAGCAAACACAACATGTAGCATTACAATAATATGATCTTGATCATGTAGGGCAGCTCACAAGATCTAAACATGATGGCACAAAGTGGAGAGACAACCATCTAGCTACTGCTATGGACCCGTAGTCCAAGGATGAACTACTCACGCATCACTCCGGAGGCAGGCATGGCGATGTAGAAGCCTCCGGTGACGATTCCCCTCTCCGGCAGGGTGCCGGGAAGAGGTTCTGAACCCTCCCGAGCTAGGGTTGACGACGGCGGCGTCTCTGGAACTTTTCGTGGATATTTGCTCAGGTACTTAGGGTTTTCGCGTCGGGGGGAATAAGTAGGCGAAAGGGCGGCGGCTGCGACCCCCGAGGGGCCCACACCACCCTAGGGGCGCAGGGGGGCCCGCGCCCTAGGTGCGTGTGGCCCTGGTGGCTCCTCTCTTGCTCCTTCGCTCCGTCAGGTGGTTCTGGAAAAATAGGGACCCCCGTGTAGTTTCGTCCAATTCCGAGAATATTTCCAGACTAGCTTTTCTGGAATACAAAAACAGCAGAAAACAGGAACTGGCACTTCGGCATCTTGTTAATAGGTTAGTCCCAAAAAATGTATAAAAGTGATATAAAGTAGATGCAAAACATGTAGCAATTGGTATAAAACAAGCATGGAACATCAAAAATTATAGATACGTTTGAGACGTATCAGCCACCCGATGGCACAACGACCCCCGCACCCCCCGACACGACGCCAGCAGCAGCAGCGGCAGCAGCAGCAGATGCATCAGGAGCACGAGGAGGAGCAGCATCGCCGACATGAGCAGTGGCAATAGCAGCAGATGCATCAGAGCACGAGGAGGAGCAGCATCGCTGACATGAGCAGCGGCAGCAGCAGATGCATCAGGAGCATGAGGAGGAGCAGCATCGCCGACATGAGCCGCGTCCACGTATAGTACCTCAGCCGAGGCCACCTCCTCCTGACCAGGCAGGAGGTTCGGCGTGGCAGGATCCACTTCCAGTTACGGGTTTCGGCCACAGTCTCCTCCTCAGTACCGAGGTCCCGCCCCGGAATTCTCGGATTATGGTACGTATATTGTTTTCATATTTCAATTGGGACTGCGTATTACTTATGTACTAATGATTCCATCTGTAGGACACTATGGCTATTACACGGCTACGTCCGCACACCAGGGGTCAGGATCTGGATCAGGGTGGGGGAGTGACCACGAGGCTCGGATACACGCGGGGGAGGAAATTGCCAGCTGGATGAGCATTTTCGACACGCCAATTTACCCCACGCAGCAGACACATGGTCCCATCAGCAGACTCCTCCACCATACCCCACACAGGATACACAGGATGACGTGGACATGACAATGCCTCGTCAAATCCGGCCACCTCACAGCTCAACTGGACGACGCCCGTCCAGCCCCCTCCTCGTCAGGCTCGGTCACGTAGGGGTCAGTGATATCTTCGGGACATATTCGTACTTAGGTGTATGAGACATATCCGTATATCTATGTATGAGACATATTATGTTCGTATGTACGACACATATTATTATCTATGTACGAGACATATTATTATCTATGTACGAAACATTCCACATTGCATAAATTAATTTAACATACAGCACTACACGTCCACGTTACAACTTCACTAGTTCTAAACGCTGCATAGAACATCTACTGGTACAAATATTACATGCAACTCAACGATAACTAATTCGAATCAACGACTTCACTTCCCTCTACCACGTGCTCGTGTTGGAGGCATGAAGTCGTCATCACTATTTTCATCGACGACAGCCTTGGATGCACCAACACTCTTCAACTTACGTCTAGAGTTGCCTCGTTTAGGAGGCATGAAATCATCATCACTATCATCTTGAACGGCTTTCTTGGATGATCCACCACTCTTCGCCTTTGATATAGCCCTCTTCACTGCTTCAGCGTGAAGGAGATTTCCAGACCCATCACGACATGCGCCAAAAAGCATTTCCATCCAACCAAAATGAGGGATCTCTTTGTTCACAAACTGTCCATCGGCAGGCCAGTGCTGGACATTCACAAAATCAGGGGAAAAAAGTTAGTACGATAACACTAGATTCTAACATAATATAAATTCGGTACTCAGTTACCTTCACGTGAAATGCATAGGCCTCCGGCGAAAAATGGATTATCTTTGACTTAGGTGTCATAGGCATGTCCCTAAGCCCCGCCTCAATAGGTTTTAGCTCATTAATTCTCTGCCACTTCCACCTCCACCCATCAATTTCATCTGAAATTTCTTCAGGGGTCATCTGGATTGTTTTTTTTTGCTATAATTTCTCCCACCTCACGAATATTGCCCCACTCACTAACTAGCTCCCTATAACAGCTCTTGGGCCTACCCTCCCTAATACTACCTTCAGTCCATATTGCGGCGTGATACAAAACACACCACGACCTATGCTCCAAACTAGGACCTGAACTACCAGACATCGTTCCTATCCGACTGAGGAAATAACCACACACCACACCCCTCCTCCATCACCAAATCTAATGGGGTATATATATAGGCTCACCCGGGAGAAGAAGAGCGGGAGAAAAATGGCGGGAGAAAAAAGGCGGGAGGAAAATGGCGGGAACAAAATGGCGCGAGAACTATGGCGGGAGAAATATGGCGGGAGAAGAAGGGCGGGAAAAAAAGCCGGGACAAGAAGAGCGGGAGAAAAAAGGCGGGAGAAAAAAGGCAGGAGGAAAATGGCGGGAACAAAATGGCGCGAGAACTATGGCGGGAGAAATATGGCGGGAGAAGAAGGGCGCGAAACAATTTTGGACAGGAGCTAAGCATGCAGTAATCGGGTTTAACAGAACCGATAAGTACCTGTCGTCCTCGATGAAGCCGAGTACGTGCATGCACCCAGGGACGACAGGCCTATCGGCTCCGTCGACACCGAGTACGCCTTGTCGGTGTCGTCGCGACCGAGTAGGTCCAGTCGGTTCCGACGCGACCGACTGAGTAATATTTGTGAAAAAAATAAAAACTGCGTATTATTTCCGAATTAATTAATTTTCGTGTATTATTTTAAAAAAATTAGCCTACTTTGCTAGTGCTGACGGATTTAACCAGTGCTAGTGCCTAGTGCATAGAGCAGGACTCACAGCAGCACAGGTAAAAAGGAATCAGCGGCAGTGCAGTCTTCCATGGCTGACAACAAGTACCGCTGCAGTGCAGCCTCACCATGGTCCTCCCCTAAAAGCTCCTTTGTTATTCCCCTAAGAAGGAACAATTTTTACAGCACTATAATCACCAGTAATCAGTTTCTATGGTATGCAGACAATAAATCGAAGAATTAAAAAAGTACTCATCCATAGACATCCAAGAAGAATTTTGACTCGAGCATTTCGTCGAACACATGACTGACCTTAATGCTGAGGTGCAGGAGTGGCATACACATGCACGGGCACGGCCATGATGTCAAGGAGCAGCTGTAGATCGTTGCAGGTATGCCCATGCTGTCGAGGAGCAGCCGAATATCATTGCAGATCGCCCCTGTGTCGACCGCATCGGCAGCCATCGGAGACGAAGTTCGCCGCGGCGCGCACATGGGAGAGACGGTGGGTGGAGGGGGATGTCGGGTTGGCACGCCTGTGATTGAGGGACTGGGAAGTGCGCCAGTGGTGGGGGGCTGGGGAGCCGCGTACGGGACGGTCAGGAGTGGATCAACTGCTCACCATGGAGGACAATCGCGACCGTGAGGTGCTACTTGCAGCGGCGTAAGGTCGTGGCACCGATCTCCTGGCGGCGCACCAAGGTCCTAGGCTCCTGGCGGCAAAGCAAACTGATTCGGATGCGATGCCGTGTTTCATTGAATCGGCCGCGGGAACAACCAGATGATCCGGCGGTGACCTCGATACAGGGGCGGCCACGCATACGTTCGAGCGTTGTTTCGCTCGTTCTTGGACTGCTGCGTCTGATATAGAGATAGTGAAAAGAAGAAACAGATTCGTACCGGTTCGCTAGATTGGATGTGTTGAGGTGCTCAACATTGTTGGAATGATCTGATCCGTTGATCACATAATGGACGACTACAATTTAATGTATCCGCAACATGTTTGCTCTTTCAATAGTAGTATAGATTATGTTTGCTTTTTATAAGTACTAGTAATCCTGCACGCGCAATGCGCGTCTCGACGAATAACAATATATTTACGAGAACACATGCAAACAAATTAATAATACGGCTCAGTTGCACGTGCAACGCGCACGACATTGATCAATATATTTCAAATTTATAGAAGCATTAATTCAAAGCATATGCTTGTGCTTCAGATCAAACCAACCATCAACGCCTAATCTCAATTGGCGATAGACTGAAGGTGAATCTGCCGCATGTATTTGGCGTATCTTAAACTTTTCTTGCATCACGTTAACTTTTTTTTTGAGTGGTCTCACGTTAACTTATACTATAGCTTTGTTGTACAAGAACATAAAGTCGTATGATTCCTGCAAGAAAAAAAAACTCAAAATGATCATTCATATCCATTTGTTATTTAATTTGCACTGATAAGCTAACGGAATGTCCACAACCAATTATTTGATAGAATGTCCTTCATGTAAACAGTAAACCGAGCCTCCAGATCGAAACCTGAGAACAATCATATGTGTGGAGCAAAGATCAGCTCATGAGAATGTGAGCTGAGCTCCGGTGCTTGCGGTTCAGGCTCAGCGGGCTGCTCTTCCACGCCCTCCCCACTCCATAGCCCCTCCATAGCCTGCTGGCGTCGGGGATGCAGCCGCGCCAGCAGCCGGCGACGATGGCGCGAGGAGGCTGAAGAGGAAGCAGAGCATTTGGAGCGTTGAGAAAAGGCGCGTGGCTGGTTGTCGTTGATGCTGACTGCTGCTTGTCTCTGATGGTGAACAACGGCATGCCGACGGCGGCGAGTATTCACGAACTAAGATCCCTGAGATTGGTTTCATCACAATCATCCTATAGGTATACACGTATGTCGTGAGATTTTTGTTCAGCTCCTCCATGCGCAGCGCTTGAACTTGATGGCGTTCCGCTTGCTTTGTGGACGCCATGGCGAGCTGGTGACTGCCGGAGACGCAAGGACACCCTTGTTCGTCAGATCTGCAGCTGTTTACTACCAGAGATGGAAGGGCACCCTTGTTCGCCGGATATGCTGCACGGCCTCGGGCGAGGCCTGTACACCAAGGGCGGCGCCGCGGCGGCGGTCATCAAGAGGACTTCCCGGTGAGCCGCTGCACAACGGACTTGAAGCTAGCCGCGTTGGAGCTGACACGCTATGTCGATGACCTTGATCTTCATGCCTGCGTCGGCGTTCTCCCTCGCCTGGTAAAGCTCCATGCTCACGGTGGCGATAGGTAGCCAGTAGTGGCGAACGACGTGCCCTACGTTTTGGTGCTGCGATCTGTCCCGGGCATAGAAGGATACACACCACAGATCAGATTGTCCGGCCTCGTCCCAAAGTACCCAAACACCAGAAGCGGAGGAGCAGCTTGGGTCTGCCGGCCACCGTGGCCACTGGTTAAGCCGAGGAGTAAGGCCGGAGACGGGCCCGGACCCCCGGAGGAGCTGGTCGGGGCTGGGGTTCGGGGAAACGGCCGTTCCGTTCCGCCAGCCACATGAGGGAGACGGCACTGCTCACCGGAGATCAACGGGTGGCGGCGGGATGGAGGAAGAAGCTACGTTGCTCTGTTTGTTTGGTTGGATCGGTGAGTAAAATAAGCGAATCGGTATACGATTCATAGGATGCAGGAACCGACGTGTTTGGTGCTCGACATTCGAGTAATCTGAATCGTCGATATAGAATTGGACGTTTCAGATTTAATGTATTTCAACATGTTTGTTCTTTTAATATTAGTATAGATACATATTCGCATATGTCTTAACAAATATTCATGTGTATATGATATGTATTAAAAAAGCATGTGTTTGAGAAAAAGGAAAGTAAAACTTAATTAAATGAAACGGGAAAAAGAAAAGAAAAAGGAGAAAAAAGAAATCTAGAAAAAAAAACACCCCACAACATAAGGCGAATCATTGTCTGATCTGGGAAATCCAGATGCATGGTTTCCCCGGAGCAAAGGAAGCAGGAGACAAACACAACACCGTCTTAAGGAAGGAGGCACGTGGGAAATCCAACTGTTAGAGCACGTGAGTTGTTATTTCTCAATTGCTTTATAGTCGAAATTAGCGATAAAGTGCACGAGTGGAGATTTTTTTTTCTCCCGAGCATCAGTGCGCCCTCCTGTTTAAATTTTTTGAAAATCATATTTATAATTTCAAAAAATTCTGAAAAACATTCGAGTGTATCCAATGATATATCCCACTTACGTGTAAAATCTCAACTTTAGAAACTCTATATTATAAGCTACACAAAAATGACAAATATGTAGATCTAAGTATGTATATTTTCAAATCTCTAAGTTTTATCAGATTTGTCCTGTTTAAAAAATTTGAAAATCATATTTATAAGTATCAAAAAGTTTTGAAAAAATCCGAGTGTATCCAATAATATATCCCACTTACGTGCAAAATATTAACTTCAAAATCTTTGTATTATGAGCTACACAAAAATAATAAATATGTGGATTTGAGTATGTATATTTTCAAATCTCTAAGTTTTATCAGATTGGTTATTTTTGTGTAGCCCATAGTATAAAGTATCGCAAATTAAAATTTTACATGTTTGTGGATACATGATTGGCTACATCTGGATTTTTTCAGATTGTTTTAAACTCACAAATATGATTTCCGAATTTTCTAAATAGCAGAGAGCATTGGTGCTTGGGATCAAAAATAATTTCCGTAAAGTACACACGATTATTCTTATAACAACATACACAAATGCATGCTGTTAAATTTAGCATTTTGATGAAGATATTTGAACCATGCAGGTGGTATGGTTAGACGTGTCTACCCAATCGAGGTAATTCGATGATTTGAATGAAAACAGACTGATGTAAGAAACTGTTTTTTGGACATGTGTACTATAACTTTGGGGATGACAAGAAAAGGAGCAGTAGATTTACTTACCAAAGACAATAATGCATCATGGCTATATACGGAATGAAGGAGGAATATATTATCATTAGATTGCCCTGCATGGCTAAAAAACCGGCATCATGTCTTTGGACGTCGTTCCCCTCCTTGGAGATGTCGTTGTGGAGCGACAACCATCTCTTTGTCACCCCCACTTCACTGAGTTTCTCTGGGTAACCCTGCATTGTCGTCGACAATGCGGGCAACAACGGCGTATTCGCCGTGCCCTCCTTGGGGGCGTCGCCTTGAAGTTTTGGTACTTATGCATACCTTTGTGTTGCCATGCTTGCTTGTCCCATCAGCGGGTGCGTGGATGTCGGGGCGGAAGCCCCGGATTGCTGTGTGGTGGCAACCCAAGGTGGTGGGGTTGTGGCTTGACAGAGTGTGGGTGGCAGCTTTGTGCTACAAGGGTGGCGAGTTTTGTCGGCTCGGGCAGTTGTAGCTCGGCGTTGCTTTTGCTTGCATGTCAGGGCGGCGGCCCCGAAAGCTGGAAAGGGTGGACTATGCAGGGTGCGGCAGCTAGTTGGATGTTGGGGTGGCGGCCCCGGGATGAGATGCTCGTTGACGTGGCACATCTCAGTGGAGGCGACGTTGAGGTTGTCGGCTCTTCTCCGACATGTCCGTGGGTTTGTCTCGGCCTGTTTGTTGCTGAGAAGTTGAAGCTGCGGTGACGGGGTCCCGGTGGTGTACGATGACTGGCGACGGGAGGTGGAGCTCCCCGGAGGGTTTGGTTTCTTCATATACGTTGGAGTGTCCCGTATCTGCTCCTCCCACGCTTTTTCTCTCCGGCAAGGATGGATGGCCGGCCGGTTTTTCGGAGTGGTGTTTGAAGCTTGGTTTCTAGAGGTTCTTGGGTTGTGTTGGTCTCGCCTTGGGGCGTGGGTGTACGTTGTATGGTTTTCGCCCGGTTTTTTTTCACAAATAAACCAGTCACCTTCTTCTTAGAGCATCTCCAACCGGAGCCCCCAAAGGCCGCCCAAACGCCCGGACGGTCCGGGGTCCGCCCGGACAACCTTTGGGCCGAAAACCAGCACTCAACCGAGGCCCCCATAGTCATCCCAAACGACCGGGCGGTCCGGCACACCCCAAACCCAGCCCATATCTGGGGCGGCCCGGACGCGTCCGCCCCTTAGTCGCTGACACAGCGGACCCACGCTTGACCGGCCAGCCACGCGGGTTGGATAGCTTGACCGACGTCGGCATTCATGGCGCACTGGCCGGCATTCATGGCGTACCTGCCACCTCCGACTATAAATGGAGTTGTCGGAGCAAACCCTACATCCATACTCACATCCGCATCCGCCGCCCCGCTCTGTTCTCCTCCACACAACCACCGTTCTCTTCCCAACCACCGCTGCCGAGCCCCATCCTCCACCTACTCCACCATGCCTCCCCGCCTTCCCACTACATGCGCCAAGCTCACGCCGGAGAGGTGGGCGCAGATCCGCCGCGAAAGGGAGGCGGCGGAATTGCAGGCGGACGCAGAAGTGCAGGCGGCGGACGTCGGCTACGCCATGCTCCGCGAGGACTCCGACATTGTCGAAATGACGGGTTCGGAGTACCTCCGTCAGCTCGACAAAACGCATCGCACGCAGTCCGAGGCGGCGGCGGAGCAATGGAGAGCGCAGGCGGAGGCGGAGCAGGCGCGGATACGGGCGGAGGAGCAGGAGGCCGCGCGGATATGGGCGGAGGAGCACGCAAGGGTACGGGCGGAGCACAGCTTGGCCGAGGAGCAGCTCAAGGCCGAGGCGACTGACCGCATCCTCATCGGTCAGATGACAAACATGATCTGGTTCGTCGACAAGCAGAAGAAGGCGGAGGCGGCGATTCATGAAGGCCGCCGGTACGAGCCAAAACCGTCCGGATCTGGCTCCTTCTTCTCCGACTCCGACGAGCAGGGGTCTTCTCCGGCTCCTCCACAAAAGAACTCAAAATCTATTAGTTAGATCATAAATTGATCCAAAGGGTGTTATAGACTTTTTACTATACAACTGAGACAATAAGTTATGGCAGGAAAAGCCAAAAAGAACTGGATTGCAATTTCTCGTGAACTTCTTTCCACTGCTGTTTCTCTAGGGAGCTCCACTCAACGGGCTTATGCACAAGCCGAAGCCCAAAAGAACTGGCTTTAATAGGCTCTTGGTACCGTATTGTTGTAGAGGCCGGTTCATTTTGTTTCATCTTGACGCTTGATGATGTGTTTTTTTACTGAGAACAAAGGAAATGCATAGATCTAGTTGCTAATAAGAGCTTCAATTTTGTGACTACGGTGATACACAATCAACTGTCGGTGGAGCTAGCAATGGCTGGAGGGCCCGTGTTGCAGCTCTGGAATGAGTGGATGACCCAAATACTTGTCCTGCTCAGCTTCACACTGCAGGTCTTCCTCTTTGTGTTTGCTAGGACCCGTCGGCGTGGATCCTCCGTTGTGCTGAGGATTCTACTGTGGCTAGCGTACCTCATGGCCGACTCCACCGCCGTCTACACTCTCGGCCATCTCTCAATCAATGGTTCGCCCCGCAAGCAGCAGAAGCTCACGGTATTCTGGGCGCCCTTCCTCATGGTGCTCCTTGGTAGCCAGGACACCATCACTGCCTACGCCCTCGAGGACAACAAGCTTTGGCCGCACCATCTACTAAATCTTGGTGTCCAAGCTTGTGGGGTTCCTTATGTCCTCTATAAGCACATCGTCGAGATCCCCACCTCCTTGGGATTGGCTGCCGGGTTGATATTTGTCATTGGTATCATCAAGTATGTAGAGAGCATATGGGCTCTAAAATGCGCCACCCTGGTCAGCATCCGGAGCTCTATAAATAACCATCGGCGTCTCCCTAATAACTACGAAGGATTGAAGGCAGAGGAGTGTGATGAAGAAGAGCTCCTATTGTTTGCTCAAGCCATGCTCCCTCTTTGCAAGGGTGCTATTGCTGATTCTCCTGTGCCTCTGTTTAGTTTCAAAGTTAGAAGTACAGGGTCATTTGCTTCTATATATGAATGGAAGAGCTGGAACTGGAAAGCTACGTACAAGGTGGTGGAGATGGAGCTATCCCTGATGTATGACATCCTCTACACCAAGGCAAGGGTGATTCACACTTGGTATGGTTACTTGTTCCGCCTAGTTTCACCCTTGGCCACCATCGTCACATTCATCCTATTTCAATTAACCGGCAACAAAAATGGTTACAAAAGAGTCGATGTTGCTACCACCTACATCTTGTTGGTCGGGGCCTTCCTTCTGGACATGGCATCACTTTTCAGTACTTTGGGTCGACCTCGACATGTGGTTTCTTGTGGACAAGAGGCTTGAGTAAGTTTGGTCTTGTAATCCTGTCTCTTCGTCGGCATGTCAAGGCTGCTGGCAGTAGAGGGTGGTCAGGCTCTATTGGACAATTCAACTTGTTGCATTCCCTCTCCCCTGACACATACAAGCTAAGAAACAAAGTGGCCAAGATGATAGGTCTGGAGAAGCGGTGGAACAAATGGCGTTGTACCGAGACCCTAGTGATTTCAGAGGATATCAAGGAGTTGGTGTTAAAAACATGTATGGCAACTAGTGAAGAAGATTCACCTTCCAAGTTCAGAAGATGAGATTGAGTCCACACCCTTCAAGAATGGCATGGTGGGGCTCATGGCAATGATGCCAATGATGCCACCTATGAACGATTTGCCAGGTTTCCGTCCTGAATTATATGATGAAACTACAATTAGGCGTGAGAAATTGGACGATGCTCTGAACTTCGATGCCGAACTCCAAGAGGTGATCCTTACCTGGCACGTCTTTATAAATATCTTCCTCTTGTGCAACGACACCCCCAATGATGCGGCATCATCCACATATCTGAAGGCGATCAAGATCCTATCAGATTACATGGTATTCCTCGTAGCTGTGCGTACTAACATGATACCCGGTCTTGAACTATGCAACATGTATGAATCAACCGTCGACGGTTTGATGTGCATATGGTGTCCATGGGGTAGCTGTTAGATGTGTATAGGTCTTTTCCTGTATATCCCCATTGTATAAGGGGTTTACTGCACACCACACATGTATATGTATTGGCCATTGGCCCCCTGAGAATATAGTTGCACATTTCTCTAACATGGTATCAGAGCATAGGTTTTGCTCTCCTCCTCCTCCCCGCGCGTTGCAACTCCGCGTGTAGCCCACCGTTGCCGTCGTCGCCGTTGCTCCGGCCGACTTGCGCTCTTCTTCTTCCTCCAGCTGACCTGCTGCCCGGCCGCCGCTGTCCCCACGGCCTGCTGCCGGTCATCGCCGTCCGTCGTCGCCTCCTGCGGCCTGCTCTCCGGCCGCCGCCACTCCGACCGCCGGCTCTCTGGCCATCTGCTGCCCCGCCCGGCCCAGCCGCTGCGGGCTTGCTCACCTCTCCTTCGCCCGCTCGCATCGCGTCGGGCTGGTTCGGTCGAGCTGCTCAGATCTACATTCTCTCTCCATTGATTTCAAAAAAAAAATTAATCAGAGAAGCCTGTCATGTCTTCTTCGGGCTATGTTGTTGTTCCTAGGTGCTCCGTGATTTTTGATGCCTCCAACTATGCAGAGTTTGTGGGCTTTATGCGCATCCACATGCGCGGCCTCTTGTTGCGAGGTCTCCTGTCCGCCATGCCCGTTGCTCTTGTGGCTCCTACTCCACCGGTGCCACCCGATCATGCCGCTGATGCTTCTGAGGCTGATCGGGCTACTGCCAAGGATGCTGATGATCATGCAGTTGAAGCTTATGACCAGCAGGTATCAGTTTATCCCGATGCTCTTTCCATCTATGGGGATGAGTTGGCTGCTTACACTCAGTGGTGCAATGATGATGCTCGTGCTGCTGCTGTTCTCACTGCTAGTGTCTTGCCTCAGTTTGCTTCTGAGTTTATGGGATTAGGCACCGCTGCTGCTATGTGGACTTATCTTTGTCAGTGCTATCAGCCCTCTGGTGATGCTCTCTACCTATCTGTGGTGCGTCGGGAGCATGAGCTTCAGCATGGTGACTCTACTATTGATGAGTTCTACACACAGTGCTCTGCCATCTGGCGTCAGCTTGACTCTCTAAGGATAGTTGTTTGTGGTGCTTATCGATGCTGTCAGACCGTGAGGTCAGATTTGAAGTTTCACGTGTCCATGAGTTCATGTCTCGCCTCCGTGCCGAGTTTCAGCCTCGGCATGCTCACCTGCTTGCCCGTGGTCGTCGTGTTCCTATATCAGAGGTGCTTGCAGAGCTTCGAGCTGAGGAGACACGCCTCCGTTCTGCTGGTTTGCTTGCGGTTCCCACTGTGCTCTCTGCCCGAGCTCCTGTGTCGTCTGCTCCACCGCTGCTCCCCACTCCCTCAGGGGGTAAGCGGGCGTCCTCCTTATGCACGATCAAGCCGACCTCGCTCTCACACCTTCTGTGGCTACTGCAAGAAGCCGGGTCACCCAGAGTCTGACTGTCACCAGAAGCAGCGCGACCTGAGTCGCTCCTCTACTGCAGCCCGTGCGCCTACGTTGACCCCGTCACTCACTGACCAGGGTATTGTGCGGATCAAGCGTATACTGGCTTCCTCGGGCTCTTCCTCGACGGGCACCGTTGCCTCGCTGACTGCTCCACTACTGCTGCTCCGCCACCGCCGCCTACACAGTCAGGTACATCTCCGTGGGTTCTGGATTCTGGAGCTTCCTTTCACATGTCTTCTGATTCTTCCACCCTATCTTCTCTTCGACCTCTTGATTCTCCTGTCAATGTTCTCACTGCCGATGGCACACCTCTTCCTGTTGCTAGTCGTGGCACCCTTTCTACTCCGTCTTCTCTGTTCCTAGTGTTTCTCATGTTCCCCGTCTTACCATGAATCTCTTTTTCGCTGCTCAACTTACTGATTCTGGCTATCGTGTCATTCTTGATACCGACTCTTGCTCTGTTCAGGATCGTCACACCAAGGCTCTAGTTGGAGCTGGCCCTCGGCGCCGTGAGGCTCAGGGCCTTTGGGAGGTTGACTGGCTTCGTGTTCCTTCCACTGCCACCACACCTGCCAGTTCACATGCTTTTTGCCTCCTCTTTGCGTCCTTCCAGCAGTGGCATTATCGACTTGGTCATATTTGTGGCTCTCGCTTGTCATTGTTAGTGCATCCAGGTGTCTTAGGGTCTGTCTCTAGCGATGTTTCTTTACATTGTAATGGTTGTAGACTTGGCAAACAGACTCAATTACCTTATCCTACGAGTGAGTCAGTCTCTCAGCGTCCTTTCGACCTTGTTCATTCTGATGTATGGGGTCCCGCTCCTTTGATTCGAAAGGGGTCATCGCTACTATGTTCTATTTATTGATGATTTCTCTCGCTACACTTGGCTCTATTTTATGAAATCTCGCAGCGAGGTTCTCTCTATATACAAGCGATTTGCTGCCATGGTACACACCCAGTTTTCCACACCCATTCATGTGTTTCGTGCTGACTCGGCTGGTGAGTATATCTCTCAGATGTTGCGTGGTTTTCTTGCCGAGCAGGGAACTCTTGCCCAGTTCTCTTGTCCTGGTGCCCACGCTCAGAATGGCGTTGCTGAGCGCAAGCATCGCCACCTCCTAGAGACGGCTCGTGCGATGATGATCGCCGCCTCTCTTCCTGCCCACTTTTGGGCTGAGGCTGTTTTCGCATCCACCTATCTTATCAAAATCCAGCCCTCGGCTGCCTTGCAGGGTGGTATCCCTATGGAGCGTCTCTCGGTCGTTCTCCTGACTACTCCGCTCTTCGCATGTTTGGGTGCGTGTGCTATGTTCTCCTTGCTCCACGCGAATGCACCAAATTGACCGCTCAGTCGGTTCAGTGTGTCTTTCTTGGCTACAGTGATGAGCACAAGGGCTATCGATGTTGGGAACCTGTTAGTCGTCGGCTACGTATTTCCCGTGATGTGACTTTTGATGAGTCTCGTTCATACTATCCGCGTCCTACCGCCTCGACCTTTTCGGTTGAGATATCTCCTTCCTTATACTTCCGACACATCTCCCTCTGTGCCTCATGTTCCTCCTCCACCTCCACCTCCGCCGAGTCCCACTGTTCCTGATACACCTCCGACACCACCCTCCTCTCCTCCCTCGTCACCTACCTCTCCAGTGTATCCTCCCCTTTCTCCCTTTCCTCTCCACTACACTCGTCGCCCGCTTGTTGAGGATGATCCCTCTGACATGCCCTCTACTTCTAGCGCGCCACCTCCCTCGTGTACACCGGTTCATAACCTTTGTTCTCGGCCGTCATTACGGTCTCCTGATCGTTATTCTCCTTCCCAGTACGGTCTTTCTGCTGTTGCTGAGCCCACTTCCTATCAGGATATCATGGCTCAGTCTGAATGGCAGCTTGCGATGGCTGAGGAGATTGCTGCCCTTGAGCGCACTGGCACGTGGATCTGGTTTCCGCTCCTCCTGGTGTTCGTCCCATCACTTGCAAGTGGGTCTATAAGATCAAGACTCGCTCCGATGGTTCTCTTGAGCGTTACAAAGCTCGTCTTGTGGCTCGTGGCTTTCAGCAGGAGTAGGGACACGATTATGATGAGACGTTCGCTCCCGTCGCCCACATGACCACTGTTCGCACTCTTCTCGCTGTGGCCTCTATTCGTCATTGGTCTGTATTTCAGCTTGATGTTCAGAACGCTTTTCTCAATGGTGAGTTGCGTGAGGAGCTTTATATGCAGCCACCACCAGGGTACTCTGTTCCTGATGGTATGGTCTATCGTCTTCGGCGCTCCCTCTATGGCCTTAAACAAGCCCCTCGCGCCTGGTTTGAGTGGTTCGACTCTGTGGTGACTGCTGCTGGTTTTTTGCCTAGCGACCACGACCCCGCGTTGTTTGTCCACACTTCTGCTCGTGGTCGGACGCTCCTTCTCTTATATGTTGATGACATGATCATTACTGGCGATGACTCTGAGTATATTGCCTTTGTTAACGCCCGTCTCTGTGAGCAGTTCCTGATGTCTGATCTTGGTCCACTTCACTATTTTCTCGGGATTGAGGTTTCTTCGACTTCTGATGGCTTCTTCATCTCCCAAGAAATATATTCAGGATCTTCTTACTCGTGCTGCTCTTGGTGATGAGCACAATGCTGAGACTCCTATGGAGCTCAATGTTCAGCTTCGTGCTACTGATGGTGATCCTCTCATAGACTCCACTCGCTATCGCCATCTTGTTGGGAGCCTTGTCTATCTAGCTGTCACTCGTCCAGATATTTCATATCCTGTCCACATTCCGAGTCTGTTCGTTTCAGCTCCCAGCTATGTCCACTATAGTCACCTTCTCCGTGTTCTACGATATCTTCGTGGCACGATCTCTCGCCGCCTTTTCTTTCCTCGTTCCAGCTCCCTCCAGCTCCAGGCTTCTATAGATAATAATGTGAAGGAGCTTCTCAGCATCATGGAAACCGCACACACGAGGTCTATGGAAAGGCGTGCATCACGCTCTGGCATGGAACTCTATATGACAAGCTTATATGCTAGAACTTGTAGACAGTCAACCCTCATAAAGCTGAACTTATATCTTCTTACGAAGGTCGGATCATGTCGCCATGGATAAACTCAAGCGTTTGATGCCCGATCTGGAATCGTCATGCAGCAGAGGTGGTGTATATGATGTGCCCAAAGCACTGGCGCTCATCTTGGATGGTTGGGTGCGTCTACTCGTCTTTGCTTCCGTCTGGTGCACCAGAGACGCCCATGCCACCCAGATCAACCGTGGCGGGGAGCTCATGACCGTTGTGTGGCTCACGGAACAACACGCTGCAGTGTTTTTCAAGCGTCCCAGTCCTGGTGGTATTGAATCTTTCCTACTTCAGGCCCTTTGTTAAGATGATGTACTTGTTGTTTCCTTTCCCTCTTTCGAACATTAGCGGTCGGCGATGCCGGGGGAGTATGTTATTTCTATTCGTAATTGGTGCTTTTGGAACATGTTATTGTCTGTTATGTTAATGTAATATGTATTTTGTTTTCCTCTGTTATTGTTTGTGAATTGTGACTAGCTTTGCTGATTGGATTTTGTGGGTGTGTGCATCCCTCCCTCGGTGTGCAGACAAACTTGATAAACTGCAACTGATTTGACATCTTGATGAGTAGCCTGTGACACGCTTCAAATTTGGCTCAGGCATCCCGGCAAGCAGATGGGTATAACTACCAGTTTCACTAAAGAAAAATGTGACAAAAGGTCACAAAAGAGAGAAGGAAAAACAGCATCCAGAAAATCAATCACGATGATTTGCAAGTCTACCCAGCGACGAATGTTCATCACAGATCTCTAGCAGATAGGCGTCCGTCCAATGCAAGCCGTGGCGGCGAACTTACGACCGCCGTCTCACGTCTGGCTCATGGAAGAACACGATGCAGTGTTTGTCAAGCCACATGAGAATGCAGAAGATGGGTCTGCAATCTGCATCGCCTTCCCCTTATGCAGATGACCTGAACATCCACAAGACAATGCTTCCTGATGATGTCCGATGTCCAGTCAGTTAACTGTCGACTGTTATGCTGTATCTCCTCTGCTTCTGTTCCTCTGTTATTAAGATGCCTGTAATCACACGCATAGTTCTCTTCTTTAGGTAAATGAAGATTTCGTTGCTCTAGAACATCACATTAAATTTGTCTTCTTTGTGCACTCTGTTGTTATTTGTGATTATCTGTGCCGCTGAGGCTTTTGTGTGGGCACACAAACTGCACCTGATGTTCAGATATGAAGGTAAAGCATCTTGCGAGCTTTAGGTTCGGCTCAGGCATCTCTTCAAGCAGACAGAGCACTTTTTTCTTTTCTTTTTTTCATCTGTCAAACAATTGAAGCATCAGGAATTCAGGATGACATTTCAGTTAGCATGGGGACTGATTTCTCTGTCGTGGTTTATCTGGGTTGGCGATAACAGAGTCATAGCCAAGAGACACACATACTAATATAATTGTCACTTTGTCAGTTCATCTCGGTTATCCTGCGAGTTTATCGATCCCGTAGTGTCATTACCATTTTACAGTAACTTGATAAAGAGCTCTTTTTACATGATCATGGAAAAGAGTTGGTACCAGAGAAGCAAGGAACACATCATAAACCTCACACAAGATTTACAGTTACAAACCAATCTCTCACACGCGATGTAGGATGTACAATTCCCGAACTCGCGCAATCGTCAGGACCGAGCCATACGCGACAGATTGCTAGCTCACGACGACTTGTGAAGTTGTGATCGGTCCTGGCCTAGCTCCGGCGAGGTGTTGGCGGCGTGGGGCTCCTCTGGCGACGACGGCGCCGCCTCCTCCTGCACGGGCGGCAGGCTGGGCTCCCAGGACCTCGCCGTCCACGGCATCGGCAAGGCGCCGCCGCCCAGCAGGTTCCTTCGCTGCTGCTTTGTCCTCCTCCTCCTCCTCTTCTTGTCCGTCCTGTCCACGGCGCTCCGCCGAGACGACGACGACTGCTCTGTGCCGAGGCCGCGCTCCACCATGCTCTTGAACTGCGACTCCGCCCACCGCTCCCTGTTCTCGTAGTAGTCCGCGCAGCACCGCTCCGGGGCAGCCGGCAGCTTCCACTCCTCCTCGGACCACGACCGAGACCTCGACGGCGACGCCTCCGTGGAGGTCTCGTCGTCCTCCTCTTCTTCTTCTTCGTCAGCGGCGCCGCGGATGAGCTTGTGCTTGTCGGGGAAGGGGGCGTCGAGGGGGATGTCTCGCTGGAGCTTGCGCACGGTGGTCTCCGGCAGAAGGAAGAACTTCTGTCCCGGGAAGAGCGGCTCGAGTGGCCGGACCGTGGCGCGGTGCGGGTTACGGAAGACGTCCGTGTGCGCGAGGCAGAGGCCCGCGGGTGGCGCCGGATGACCGTGCAGGCGAGCACCACCCCGGCGTACACCTCCACCACGCCGCTCCACAGCACTACCCGCACCACCGAGGAGGACGAGGACGAGGAGGTCGACGAGGACATGGACACCGACGACGCCGAGGAGAGGGACGAGGCGCTGCTGATCAGCTCCACCGACGACAACGATGACGACGACCGCTGCCTCGCGTAGTACTCCGTGAGGCGAGGCTTGCAACGGCCGCTGCCGCGGAGCGCCCGGCGGAGGTATTTGCCGAGCGGGAGCAACATGCACGTAGCCCCGCCGTCGCCCCCACTGCCGCCGTGAAACATGGCGGGTTGTTACGGATCAAATACGCACTCAACGATCAAATCAGCTGTGGTTGGAGAGCAGAGATTGCTCGACACGGCGCTAGATCTTCTTGCTCCACTCCCTTCTCGTTTTGTCAGCTTCTTCGATCTCGTCGTCTCCTTCCCGTTGTCCTCTGCGCCGCTCTTTTCCTAGCGATCACCGACACGTGCGTTCGCGCTTCTTGTTCTCTGGCCATTGGAACCGTCGATGGATGGACGCCGGAGTAGGCGTACATGGTGGACGGATTTAAAATTCGCCGGGAGCGCACGCTGAAATGACACGCACGTTACGGCGCGGCCGGCGCCGAGGGTGTAGTCCACGTTCATCTGCCCGTGCACGCCGCCTTGTTCTTGGTCCAGGGATGGACTGGAATGGATAGGCGTGAGCTTGGGCGTATCGACGTCCCGTTCACTCTCACTTCGATCAGTTCCCCTGCATCTGCATGTGTATATAAAATATATCTGCCTTTTGACAAGATCAAAGAAAAAGATTTTTTTTTTTTTTTTTTTTGAAAGGATCCACACTGCGTATTCCACAGATTACAACAAAGAAAACAAAAGCACCGAAATACGCAGACGAACAGGGCAAAGAACTACAGCACAACGGCGAAGAAACGCCGAACCACCGCTAAGCCTGGAGAAGATCTTCACCGCCACAGAGCCGCCGGAGACGAAGAACCCAGAGCACCACCACTCCCGGAACGAAGAGAGCCCACTCATGAAGAAAGCCGCAGGAGCCGCCCGAAGCAAGCAACGGAACCGAAGCACAGTTAACGAACACGGCCAAGGCTTCTTCTTCCCGCAACCACCAAACCTCCACCACTCCCTGTGCTGAGCTCGAACTTGACCTGCCGGAGTCGCCGTCGCAGCCCCACCTTGATCACACCTTGTCCCCTCGCCTCCACGGCCGGCTAGAGCAAGACGGAGCAAGATGGAGAGGAAGCCGAGCACGCAGACGAAGCCACTCCAGCCCAGACCACCATGGTCAGCCGGAAAAGCCAACGCCGCGCACCAAAAGTCGACGCAGACCTCCGAGATCCCGAAGAAGCTCCTGTACAAGCAGCCACAGCAACCGGCGAGCACCGCCGTAACCAGGCCGCACCACCTCCAGATCCTCCGCTGCAGAGCCAGAGCGCACCCTGCAACGACGAAGAAAGGACCAGAGGACAAAACTCGACGCGCAGATCGCCGCCTTCGCACCAACGACCACGCAGAGACCAAACCTCGCCGGATCAACAGATCCGCAAGCACCAAGACGCCAGCTCCGCAGAACGGCGACGCAAACCCGGCCACCACCCGCCGTCGCCAGCAGGGAAGAGGAAGGAGGCCGCACCTAACTACCCCTATCGACGGCGAGACCCTCCCAGAGACGCCGCCGAGGGACTAAAACCTACCCTATCTACACGCCGGGAGACCGGGACGAGACCCCCACCCACCCCCACCGCCGTAGCGGCGAGAGGCGGCGGAGATCTGCCCCGACTCCGGCGAGAGGAGGAGGAGAAACCCGAGTCGCCCTGTTCGCCTCTCTCGCAACACTGTAGCGGGAGGGAGGGGATAAGGACGCGTTTTGTGTGTAAAGAAAAAGATGTTTGCTCTGTTACAACGAAAATATTACTGTATTTACTTGCATAAAGCGCACTCAACATATGTATACTAGTGGTGGTAGAGTACTCCTAGTAGGCTAGTACGATAAGCTTGGCAAGTGCCATGCTCCTAAACAAAGAATCTTGCTGCCCTAGTTCATTATTCAAAACCGAGAATATAAGAATGCTGACCAAGGAACATGCATACAAATAATGTGAGAGAGCCGGCGAGCAAGGACCGGACAAAAAAAATGGGACATGCATGCAAACGCCCAAATTCGACACCAGTGTGCGCCTTTTCTATTTGTTTTGCCAAAACTTTTAGTTTCAGAAAAATTTAAATTCAGCCAATCAGTTGCATGCAGTGAACCAGAGTGAACATCGTAAAACCACCACTTTTAAAGCCAAATTTCCAGTCGGTACCACTTAACAATTTCGGGACAGAAATCCAGCGGTATAGAAAAAACTTTTTGCAAAAAACTATAAAACCAATTTGAGAGTGAATTGATATTGTTTTTTACATAGCGGGCCCACAGGCCAAGTGATTTGGCAGCACATATGGATTGTGATGAGGTGGACATGGATCCTACCTGTGTGTCTACCATCTCTTTTTTCTCCCCGCCCACTCGCTCCGATCGTGTTGACCACCATCATAGCCGGTTCTTTTCAGAGTATCTTGCTCAACTCTCTGTTGATGTCGAATCAGGATCTTGAGTGGCTGAACACCTCCTAGTACTAAATCCAAAACTTGTTTTCATTAGTAGACATTTTCTCAAATAATTTCTCTTATAATGAAGCTAGTTGCTCAATTTTGTTATTTATCACTGAACGATGTTTAACTACTCCCTCCGATCCATTAAAAGGTTCGTAGGAAAATAGTCTAGCTAGTACAACTGGTACGTATGGGTTGCGACGCTTTATTAGGATCGGAGGGAGTACCATTTTAATAGCTTTTACACTAGAATGTAAACTTTCATGAAGGAATCTAATTTGATGAGAATTTTCTACTAAATTCAATCAAGCATTTTCATAAATCAATGTTGTTTGGAAGCGAAACCTCCAAAATTTGTCAATAAAAGCAACCTCAAAGGTGTGAGCTTGGGTCGTTCACTCACTTAGATCAGTTCCGCTGCATCTGAATGTGCGTATATAATATTAAAAGTTTTATAGTAGTTGGTAATTTTAATAACCATCTATCCCCTCTAATCGAACGGTGATAAAATAAGAGCTACCTGAAAGTACTACATTAAAAGAACGTGAAACTACCTGAAAGTACAAATATTTTTTATTTTTAATCTAAAGTAAAGGGTATTTACGTAAATTTGTGTCAATGATCTCAATCTCTCCCCCTAGATCTGGGCCTTCATCCCCGCTCATCTCACTCTCTCCACCCCCTCCCCCCCCCCCCACAAATCGACCCTAGCTAGGGATCAGGAGGGGCGACGTTCGGCTAGGGCGGGTGGAGAAGGTCGCTGACCTGGTACGTGGGTGAGGCGGCGGTCAGGATCCCACAAATGAGGAGTCGGTGTTCAGCTGGGCCGGGTGGAGAAGGTCGCCGACTGGTTTGTGGGTGGCGGCCAGGATCCCACAGATGAGGATGAGTTGGCGTTCGGCTGGGGCAGGTGGAGAACGTCGCCGACCTGGTACCGCTGCGCCGCTGCCGCCGTGGACGTGGTTGAGATTGGGATCATGGGTTCAAGTCTATTCGGGATTGACCATGAACATAATACCCAGGAGTGATTAAACCGAATTTTCCGCTTAATAATTTACGAGGGGAAGATTGAAATAATTTAGGAGGGGAAGATTGAAATCAAACGGCTAGAATAAATTAGGAGGGAAGGAACCGGAAACTACCAGGAACCACCGTAGAAGAGCTCTATATGTACTAGATGAGTCCAGCAAAACCCGATCTTGTTTGTAGATAAATAAAAAAGACCGAGCATCAGTTCCAGCACATAAAAGCTAGGTGCAATAATAAAATTCAAAACTAACAATTATCTTCTAATGGTCGATGCAATTGGTGTTTGCTCGTTTATTATATTTTGTGCAAATATACAAAAAATATTCCTGACCAGCAGGCAAATAGAAGGACATAACTTTTTGAATTAACTAATTTTACATTTAGTGTGGACGAATAAAAAATTTGGTCTTTTGTGTATGCATGCTAGAGATCTCACTGCACGTGCGTACACCACATGTATTTTTCTCGCTGTTCAAACGAATCTTGTGGGAGGTTCTATGCATTTACCAAATCTAGAACACCTTATGCGTGGTCAAATCCTTGGGATTAACGTAGATGTGTATATGAGCTTGGTCCTTCGAAGTATGTAAATTTAACATTTCCCATCTCTTCTCCCCCTCCTTCACCCATTATTCGTATTACTCAGTAATTATCTTGTTTTCATTTACACTAAACTTTATACTTTCTAATAAATTGTTTTTATTATACTAAAATGTTAATTTATGTATCTTCCCCATGACGTCGTTAGCCCGGTTAAAAACAAAGAGAAAAGGTTTATACTATTAATTGTTTCAATTTTTAATGTACATTCCAAATGAACGTGCCGTGTGCTAAATTTAAATATATTTGTAACAAGAACTATGCTAGTTTTCTACTATATGTACATTGGATAGAATTTGCAAAGTTCTGTGCATTCTTAATTTTGGCAGCTACATTTAGATTTACATATATCATTCTAAAAATATCTTAATAGAGGTTGCTAATGTATGATTGTTCAAGCAACTTTATAGAAATTTCTAGAGTATAAATTGGACCATTAGTTGAATCTCTACCGGTTGTCAATTCCTTTTTACAAGTGACGGTGTGTTCAGTAATAATTTGACAACACATGCATTCTATTGTATTGAAATATCATCACTTATGCCAGTCACCAACAATCATAAAATAGTATAGATTCTACAACATTCACGTACATAAGCATCATTACAATGTATTTGGTATTATCTGTGGCAGCCATGTAGACAATCATATCTGGGAATCCGGCAATGCTCATGTATTTAAAGCTCCTTTGATTAAATGGATTTTTCTGAGGATTTAAGTCCTTAGTAACTTTTCCTACGTGTGATGATTGATTTATAGGATTGCAATCCATAGGGAGTTTTCCAGATTCAGTTGTACTAGACTTCTGAAACAGCCCATGTTTGTAATAAAGTAGATTTTCATTCATGAGCATCATGTAATTTTCACTAAGAAAAATTTGCATTTTAAACAAAAGGTGGAATTTGCAAAAATGCATAAATCTTCCTCTATGTTAAATTTGTTCAATTGGTCTCCAAAATTCAAAATAAAATATGTGGAGCTTCCTTAATATATTCAGAAGTTTCATGGATATTTTCTTATTTTATTTGGCGATGTTTGGACCTCCAAATGTTTTCGAAACAACCAAAAGGTTCTAGAACAGGAAAATAGAAAAGTAGCACAGTTTTCAATGTCTTTTCTGTTGGGCCAACTCCAGCCGGTCTGTCTTTTCTGCTTTTCCTATATGTCGCTCGAGCAGCGTATTGCCAGCCAAGTTGGAACTCGTTCTGGCCCAGGCCCATCTCCACTCTCGTCGTCTTTTTCCTGCATACTGAAGCAGCTCCGTGTCCTCGGCTCCTCGCCCTCATTCTCTTCCTCATCCTCTCGCTTGCCCCTTTCTGTCACTCTCTCTTTCCCTGTACGTACGGCCGCCGCCGCTGCCGACGCGGTGCCGCGGATGAGCTTGTCGGGGAAGGGGGCATCGAGCCATCGACAGGGGCGGAGCTGGACCAACAGTGACCCGATGCACTCCGAAACAGACTGATGCACACTTGACAGGCTAACCTGATGCAAAATGCCTTTTTAAGGGATAAGTAAGGCTAAAAAAATTTGGACCCTGATGCATGTGCATTAGGGTGTGCCCAAGCAGCTCCGCCCCTGGGCGTCGAGGGGGATGTCCTGCTGGAGCTTGCGCACGGTGGTCTCCGGCAGGAGGAAGAACTTCTGTCCCGGGAAGAGCGGCTCAAGGGGCCGAAGCGTGGCGCGGTGCGGGTTCCGGAAGACGTCCGTGGGAGCGATCTTCTTGTTCGCTGGCCGTTGGAACCATCGATCGAGCAGCCGTGACGCCGGAGATCGAGGTTTGGATTTTAAATTTGCCGGGAGCCCACGCGGAAATGACTCGCACGCCGAGGTGGTCGTCTACGTACATTGGCCCCGGCCTGCACGCCGCCTTGTTCTTGGTCGAGGGATGGACTGGATAGACGTGAGCTTGGGTCGATCGTATCGACGCGTCCCACTCAGTCACTGCGAGATCAGCTCCCCGGCCTGCATCTGCATGTGTGTGTATAATATTGTTTTCGAAAATATATATACCTTTTGACAAGATCAAAGAAAAAAGGTTTTGTTTACTTTGTTACAAATAAAATATTATTCACTTGCGCAAAAGGCCACCTCAACATATGTGCTCATGTAGTACAGTACTAGGCTCCTAGTTGGATTTGCTTGGCAAGGAACTAAGTCCAAATAACCCCCATCTATCAGGTTTCGGCCGATTGCCACCCACATCTTTCTAGTGGAGCAAATCACCCCCCAAGTTTCGAATACTAGACAAATGACCCCGCCCCCCCCCCCCCCCCCCCCCCCAGCTCGTGTACGGTGGTTTTGTACGGTTGTATTGGACACGGTGGAAAGCGGTATGGCCACGTCGGGTACAAATAACCCCCTATCTTTCTCTTTGCTCTGTCTCTTCGTTTCTTTGCTCTATCCCGTTGCTCCGCCGCCCCCCTCCCATTGCTCCGCCGCGTTCTCCTCCGCCCCACCAAAATCCGGCCGGCCCTTCCTCTCCATCTCTGCCCAATCCATCTCCGCACAACCCAGGTCCGGCCGAGCACCCAAATCATCGCGTCCCGCTCACTCACTGCGATCAGCTCCCCTGCATCTGCATGTGTGTGTATAATATTTTTTTTAAAAATATATACCTTTTGACAAGATCAAAGAAAAAAAAGGTTTTGTTTGCTTTGTTACAAATAAAATATTATTCACTTGCGCAAAAGGCCACCTCAACATATGTGCTCATGTAGTACAGTACTAGGCTCCTAGTTGGATTTGCTTGGCAAGTGGCATGCTCCTAAACAAATTAGCTTACTGCTCTGGTTCACTATTCAAAAACGAAAATATAAGAATGCTGACCTTGATTTTGATACTCAGGAAAATATCTATTTCGTTCATGACTTCACTCCAACAACAGAGTAATTTGATACTCTTAAGGAACTAGTTTTCTAAAGGTTAATCATTTGATAAGTAAGGTCGAATACCTTGTTCCTTCTCTGAACTTGATTTTTGCTTGTTCCGTACAGAAATTACTTAAGATAGCACAATTGGTAAGGTGACTGCCCTGGACACGTCAAGTTGTATCGTCAACACGGCCTCTCAATCAATCAGAATCCCTGGACGTACATAAGTCAGAGCAGATGTCCTATTCAGAGCTAAAGCCGAGTCTCCTTCGCATAATTGTACCAAAGTGAATTGTGACGGGCGTATTTAGCTCGGTGGTTTGCAGCCCACGGTTTGGTGGAGCTCAGTGGTTTGCAGCCCACGGTTTGGTGGCGTTGCCATGCAAGTTATCAACAGGGGTCTCTTGTAGCTGCTGCCGTATGCCAACTAGCTAGGTGCATATTATTTCTTAATTAGCATGGTGGCCCTCGCAAATGCCAGGGCATGCTTTGTTTTTAGTATGTTGAAATCTACAAGGAATGTGACTGTGCTTTATGAATATCATATTATGTGAGAAGAAATAGTATGGCTCTAACACTAACAAAAATGATATAGTAAGTAATATATCACCTATGTCGGGAATATCTTTAATTTCTAGGCCATGGATTATTGTGATTTGGGGTATACTCAATATTCACCATTCATATACTCCTTTATACTATATGTTTTGAAATGATAATTCGAAATTCATATATCTCAGAGACATAATGTGTTTTTGTATGGCTAGAAGGGACCTTGTATCTCTAATCACCTCATGTGAACATCCTCGATAATAATGAACATATGACAACCGTGAGATTCATTTAGGATTAGTCAGACCAATATTTTTTTGTGATCATTGTCAGTTCTAGGTCCACATATTATTTGATCCCTACTTTGTGCATTTATCTATTTTTAATACTAATTTTTCAAATGTTTTCTCTTGACAATGTCTTGGTGGTGATAGTTATGAATTGATCATACAATAAACAAGTTTGATAATAACATCATTATTTCTGGTGTTATTTATTTTTATCAATGTGATGTGCCCATAAGGTCTAGATGCTTGGAGTTGAGAAAATAGATAACCAGGAAACAAGTTTTTATAATTCAACCGAAATTCGTGAAGATTGTGTGTTTCTTATGTCGGTGTGAAATGTCTTATGACAGTAAGATGTACAGCCCTCAAAAGATTATTTTTCAACAGTTGATTTTCAAGACATTCATATACTCTTTTATGTTTTAAACTCGAAATGGGAATTGTAGAATTTTTAGAGAACCAATGTGTGGTTGGATAGCTAGAAGTATGCTTGTATTTCTAATAACCACACATCAACACCCTAGTTTTTTTAATATGCGTGTTCTCATTAAAGGAGATTATCTTTTAAATGGAAGATGACATTTTATCGGTAGCTTAGTGGTGGCTTTGCGAATGTTGAAACTTCCCGACTGTGGTCATCAGTATAGCTTCTGTGATTGTGTGCCGGGATACGATGCACGTCGGGATGATGGACCGCATGCTCACCTGCATGCTTCAGAGGCTAGCTGCTACGACGACAAGCCGAGCTCCCAAGCGGGGGCGTCTCATGTCATTCCTATCCTTCGCCACAGTGGCCACTCCGGGCTTGGCTGCGAGCCTGAGCTTTTTCTTCCTCCATGTCAGAGGATCTTCGAGGATCTCGGTCCGGGAATTCCTGCCAACGGGTTGCCCCAAGTGACGCGTCCCCCCACGGCAGAAGGACTAGGACCTAATTGTGTTTTTTTCTTTTTGTCCCAGGGTCTTTACTGAAACTTGTAAGGTCCTAGGTGAAATTTCCATAGTTGTTAGAGGTATCATTGTAAGTCTGAACCCACCGACGATATGAATGTAGCTTTCAGGCCCTTAGAGCATCTCTAATGGCTGACCTAAAATAGGGCACCGATTTTGCATTATACATCACCATTTTTTCAGTTTTAGGGCACGAAAACGACCGACGCTTTACCGGCTGATGTATAATAGGGCAAGGTTTGCTCCAGCGGCTGCCCTATTATGGGGCACGAACTAGCCGTATGAGACGAAATTGCACTGAAATTTAAATAGTTCGATACATAGAACAACACAAAATTAAACTAAACTTCGATGATTAGACCTAAACAACACGAAATTAAACTATAAACTACTCCGGAGGTGAGAAATCGAAGTCAGAGTCCGAGCTTTCATCCCAATAGCTCGAGAATCCGACGACGAATCGCCGGTCTTCTTGCATGGCGGCGTGGCAGTGGAGGGTCCAGCGTTGGAGTCCATCTTCTTCTTCCTCGACGCGTAGAAGTCTAGCTCCGCCTGCACCAGATCGGGGCGGTCGCGGCGCATCGCGTCCATCCGCCACTCATCGATTTCGGCGGCGCGGCTCGTCATCCTCTAGCGGCGGTTCTGTTGCGCGATGTCGAAGTCGACGATCTCCATCGGCGGCGCGAGGAACTCGGCTTCCTCCCGCGACTCCACATCGGGGAAGTTGAGCTCCCCCCGCGGCCGGCCGAACCTCCAGGCCGCCGCATCGTGCCCATCCACCAACGGTGGTTGTCGACGGTGATCTCCGCCGCCCAGCGACCAGACGGGCGGTGGCGGACGCCGATGAAGCCACTCATCGAGCGGCGGCGCGGCGGCATGGCGGCGTGCCGATTCGGTCCTGGGGACGGCGATTTGGCGGTGGGGAACGACGGGGGAGGGGGGGGGTGGATCTGGCCGGAGACGGCGCTGCGGCGGCGGATTTGGCCGGAGACGGCGTGGTGGCGGCGGCGGGGCGGTTGTGGGGTGGGGAAAGCTGCGCGCAGCGCGGTTGGAACTTTCAGCACGGCAGTTGGGCTGCGCGGTGGATATAGGGCACGGCCGTTTTGATGTATATATACATCAAAATGGGCTCTGTTGCATAATTTTTTAGGTCACGGAGTATAATAGGGCAGCCGCTGGACCACGTTTTTTGCCGTTTGGTGACCTAAAAGTTAGGTTTTATAGGGCACGGCTGATTATACATCAGCCGTTAGAGATGCTCTTAGGGGCCTTTCCCGTTCAAAAAAATTTGGCATGTGCAAGCCGTGTCAAGTTCGAGTCTGCCAAACGGTTTGGTCCTATATATACAGACACGCATATGTGTGTGATTTTTAACAGAGATTGTACCATAAGAACAGAAGAAATAAAGAAGAAGAAAATAGAGGGTGTGATACGTATCCTTGGCCTAAGTTTTGTGTATGCTTTTTTTCATTTAATTTGGGTGAAACCCAATAGCATTTTTAACTTGATACATCTGAGCTGCATTCACCATACATCCAATAAAACTGAGGGGGAAACTTATTCTTTTTTTGCGAGACCATAAGAAAATGTGTAAAATGGAAAGTTCCCACGGATGTTCAGAAATTTCCAAATGAGGCGATTAACGGATCCAAGAGACTAAGAGTTGTTGGAAAAAATTACCTATCTTAGGGAAAAACGTTGCCACAAAGCAATGCTCTGCTATGTATATTATCGATTCCATTTCCCAATTAAATCGCTATTCAGCCACATTCTGGCTGGTCTTAGTAGGGAATCATAAAAAAATGGAAATGGTGCGAGTATTAGATTTTGAAAGGACATATGGTTAGAGCTTAGAGGATCTTCCATTACCTCAGAATTATCCATCTTGATATCACATATTTACTTTTTAAGGTTTATGGTCATTGTATCCGCCATCCGATTTAGATAGAATGGAGGTATATAACATATTTAGACGGAGAAACATTTTAAGAAAAAATGTGTACATCGATTGATGCAGAGGTCGATGTGTTGTTTCCCTTTTCAGAAAATGAAAACAGATCCAAAAAGAAGCATGATGAGACTTGTTGGCAGCACCACATACCTATGGCTTAGACCTCTTCGATTCTGGCGATCACTGGAGGCAATGCAGAGGAGGACAGGCCTGATAAGGATATGGAGGAAGAAGGAGAATAATGCTACTTAGGCATAAAAGGAGAAAAAGAGAGCCGTGTAGCTGTGAAGGATGAGCTACGTGAAGATGCTGAAAAGCTTGTTACTGCTGGTCTCATTTTGGTTGATGTTTACTCCTGTGGTCCATAGCGATAGCGATGTGAAAAAAGTTTGGCTACTCCCCTACACTAGTTGGCTACGTCCGCGCGCGCTCCCGCGACCCGCGTTCCAGCCCTCGGCTCTGCAGTGTGCGCGCCTATAGCTCCTTCTGCTTAATTTAAAATCCGCAAGGATTCTTCCCTGTTGGACTCCTTTTTTTTATATTGTTGAGCGAGTCTAAGCACGTCAAGTTGTAATGTCAACTCTGTCTCTCACTACAGGAATGGCTAACAGTGCCGACGGCCAAAACCTGTGCCGACGGCTATTTATCGGGGCCGTCGGCACAGGGGCGTACCAGGACCAGCCGTCGACAAGTCCGTCGGCACAGAAACGGCCATCGGCACAGACATTCTATCCCGACGGCCACCGTCGGGACACAGGAAGCCGTCGGCACAGAATATGAGGTGACGTCGACCAGGCCTCTACCATTTTTATTCATTTTTACCCTAATCTTCATTTTTATGTATCTATTTATTACTCTCAATTAAATTTAATATGTTTTTATTCATTTCTATATGTATATAGCTACGCCGAATAGCGGTCTCCACCCACATAAAATAACGTCGCGAATCTTGTCTCTCGGAAGTATTATATGCGAATCTTGGTTTGTGTTATCGCATGTGTGTAGATATTATTGCAAGTGTTGGGGTGTATATTGGTTTTCCATGTACCTCCACGCATTGTTTATCCCGCCATCTTTCTCGTGAAATTGCTTCCCGCCATCGTATCTCCCGCCAACAAACTTGGATACATAGACAAATGACAACAAACTTGGGTACATAGACAAATGACAACAAACTTGGGTACATAGACGAATAACAACAAACTTGGGTACATAGACGAATGACAACAAACTTGGGTACATAGACGAATGACAACAAACCATTTTGTACTAGCCAGTGATGTGCCTCAGGTTAGTCATACTCTTGCCTAGGCCTATAATACTCGTGGGTGTAGTCGTCGTAGTCGCCGTCGTCGTCGTCGCTGTCGTCGGATGGCCGTGATGTAGTCGTTGACGGGGGTTGTCTCCTGGACTGTGATTGAGGGTAGCGCAGGCGGGGGTTATCACCGGCCGTGATGTAGTCCATGACCCTCTTGAGAGTCCGGCCGGCCCACCACAGCCGACGGCCGGCCTCGTTGAAGTTCGAAGGACGCGGGCGGTCCTCCTCGTACCTGGTGAGCGCCTTCTCACGCCTTTCGATGAAGAAGGCGTCCCAAGTTGGGCGATAGTCTGGATGCCAGCGGGAATCCATCCGCTGCTCCGAAGTGAGTTCGAGGTAGTAGTGGTTCGTGATGGCCGCCCGGCGCGCCAAACCTTGAGGGACAGGAGGGACTGGCACGCCTCCGGTGCTCAGCCTCCAGCCGGTGGGGACGTCGTAGCCGGGTGGGCAGGGGTAGTTCGAGGCGCAAAGCGCCTCCGCCTCCGAGTAGGTTAGAGTGGGTACGGTGGAAGCCATGGGAGAGTGATGAGGGATCAGATATCAGGTTAGATGTGCTATGCCAATGGAGGCCATGACTACATATATATAGTGAGAAATGGGCTTGTGAGCTGTAGTATGCCCAATCAGGAAGAAGCACACGGATTGTGTGTTTCCTCCCAGCGCTTCTGAGCCGTTGGATCAGCGGTGTGTTTCTTTCGCTTGATCCAACGGCTCCCAAGCTCTCGAAGGAAACACACGATCCGCGTACTTGTTCCTGATTGGCTAGCTGGAGGGAGTCACTCCAATTCTTGAATGCACTGCAGCCCCTGTTGATGGAATTTTTGCTTCTGCATGGTTTTAGTGTAAGTTTGCAAGATTTTAGTGTGCCCAAGATTCTGTTGATCTCGGGACTCCGAGGTGTGACCGGCCTTTCGACTACTTTTCTACCCCCTTTGAACTACTTTTCGCATTGATATTAAACAAACCATGCAAATTACAGTGACAACATAAATTACACAGAGAACATTCTTGAACCGCCGATACATAATTGACTAAGAAACAAGTAAACATGCATGTAGAACAAATTACAACAATCATGAACAACTAACAAACTTCTCCACCCTATGCCGTGCGTGTGCTGCCACCCTTGCCCTTTGACGAAGATTCTGCCTTCTTGCCTTTGCCCTTGGACGAAGCTTCAGCCTTCTTGCTCAGTGCTTCAACCCTCCTTTCCTTTGACGACGGCATGAAATCGTCGTCATCATCGCTGTCAACTACCCAGAGACAGGAACGACCGTACGAATCACGGTCAGCTTCAGTTCGGTAGAACGGACTATTCGTAACTTTCCTGTCAAACTTATCTGCAAGCCTGAGCATTTCTGCACGAATTTGGAGCGGGGTCCTATACGAAAACCCATCGCGGCATAGCTTCGCCCCGAGTGAAGCGAGATGACTCTCAGTGTGCAAAATTTCTTCAATTGGAACTACCCTACCATCTACCTTCAAATTGCTTGAAAGCCTAGCGAGATGCTCGGATGCGGAAATGTGAAACCCACACACACTTCTCGCAAGGACCAATACACACCATGTTTGCGCTCAAGTGAGTACCATGCCTACCTTCGACTGGGTTATATAGAACTACCGGTGGCGGCATTTGGCGGGAAACGGTGGCGAGAACGATAGCGGGAAATATTTGGGCGGAAAACGGTGGCGGAAAATATTTGGGCGGGAAACGGTGGCACGAAGGAAACACATGATCCGTGTGCTTCTTCTGGATCCAACGGCTCACAAGCGCTCGAAAGAAACACACCGCTGATCCAACGGCTCAGAAGCGCACGAAGGAAACACACGATCCGTGTGCTTCTTCCTGATCCAAGGGCTCACAAGCGCTCGAAAGAAACACACCGCTGATCCCCGCTTCGGTGAAACCCTAGTCCCTCTCCACAACCAAAAAAATTCATTTTGCTACCCCCTTTCGACTACTAGGGAACCAAAAAAATCCAGCGGTCGTTGCATTCAGTGTCGGGCATAGCTAGGGAAGCCGAATGTTTTGTGTTTGAGCACAACGTAGAATATATGAGTGTGTAACCTGGGAAACAAAACACACGGTTTCTCCTAGCTACAGCCCGACACTGATTCACGGTCGAATGTCGTTGCATTCAGTGTCGGGCATAGCTAGGGAACCCGAATGTTTTGTGTTTTAGCACAAGGTAGAATATATGAGTTCTACAACCGTACGGCAAGACGTCTCTGATGTTCTACAACCGTACGGCAAGACATCTGATGATCTGCAACCGTTTGGAACGGTCACAGGTCATCAGAGACGTCTTGCCGCTGGTTGCCCAAAGATGCCTCTCCGAGTGACGCTGGAATGTTTTGTGTGAGTGAGTAACCTGTCTGAGGAGGTGGTCTATATATAGGGTCGCATGGCTTACGAAGTGGTCGCGATAGTGCTCCTGCCTCTCGAGTGACTCCCTCCAGCTAGCCAATCAGGAACAAGTACGCGGATCGTGTGTTTCCTTCGAGAGCTTGGGAGCCGTTGGATCAAGCGAAAGAAACACACCGCTGATCCAACGGCTCAGAAGCGCTGGGAGGAAACACACGATCCGTGTGCTTCTTCCTGATTGGGCATACTACAGCTCACAAGCCCTTTCGAGTGACTCCCTCCAGCTAGCCAATCAGGAACAAGTACGCGGATCGTGTGTTTCCTTCGAGAGCTTGGGAGCCGTTGGATCAAGCGAAAGAAACACACCGCTGATCCAACGGCTCAGAAGCGCTGGGAGGAAACACACGATCCGTGTGCTTCTTCCTGATTGGGCATACTACAGCTCACAAGCCCTTTCGAGTGACTCCCTCCAGCTAGCCAATCAGGAACAAGTACGCGGATCGTGTGTTTCCTTCGAGAGCTTGGGAGCCGTTGGATCAAGCGAAAGAAACACACCGCTGATCCAACGGCTCAGAAGCGCTGGGAGGAAACACACGATCCGTGTGCTTCTTCCTGATTGGGCATACTACAGCTCACAAGCCCTTTCGAGTGACTCCCTCCAGCTAGCCAATCAGGAACAAGTACGCGGATCGTGTGTTTCCTTCGAGAGCTTGGGAGCCGTTGGATCAAGCGAAAGAAACACACCGCTGATCCAACGGCTCAGAATCGCTGGGAGGAAACACACGATCCGTGTGCTTCTTCCTGATTGGCCATACTACAGCTCACAAGCCCTTTCGAGTGATTCCCTCCAGCTAGCCAATCAGGAACAAGTACGCGGATCGTGTGTTTCCTTCGAGAGCTTGGGAGCCGTTGGATCAAGCGAAAGAAACACACCGCTGATCCAACGGCTCAGAATCGCTGGGAGGAAACACACGATCCGTGTGCTTCTTCCTGATTGGGCATACTACAGCTCACAAGCCCTTTCGAGTGACCGACATCACCGGCTTCACTTTCTCTCTAGTGAGTTTCTGCGCTTCGAGGTGAAAACTCCCCTTTCGGGCGAACCGGATGGAATCTTGTGTCGATTTGGGGTATACTTTGGTTTCTCATGTTCCTATGGCCTGACCTAACACAACCAAGCAAAAAAGTCCACTGGGCTACCCCCTTTCGACGCACGTCTATGGGGTAGACGGAAACGTTAGGGTTTTCCTAGCGGATTCAGGGTTTCGCCGGAGCGGGGCCCCGGAGCGTCGGAACCCCACCCAAACCTAGGTTGTGCCATACCATATGTGTACAAGTGTGTTGTGTGTTTCAAATGTCCAAGAATCTACTCCTAGGTGTGACCGACATCACCGGCTTCACTTTCTCTCTAGTGAGTTTCTGCACTTAGAGGTGAAAACTCCCCTTTCGGGCGAACCGGATGGAATCTTGTGTCGATTTGGGGTATACTTTGGTTTCTCATGTTCCTATGGCCTGACCTAACACAACCACGCAAAAAAGTCCACTGGGCTACCCCCTTTCGACGCACGTCTATGGGGTAGACGGAAACGTTAGGGTTTTCCCAGCGGATTCAGGGTTTCGCCGGAGCGGGTCCCCGGAGCGTCGGAACCCCACCCAAACCTAGGTTGTGCCATACCATATGTGTACAAGTGTGTTGTGTGTTTCAAATGTCCAGGAATCTACTCCTAGGTGTGACCGACATCACCGTCTTCACTTTCTCTCTAGTGAGTTTCTGCACTTAGAGGTGAAAACTCCCCTTTCGGGTGAACCGGATGGAATCTTGTGTCGATTTGGGGTATACTTTGGTTTCTCATGTTCCTATGGCCTGACCTAACACAACCAAGCAAAAAGTCCACTGGGCTACCCCCTTTCGACGCACGTCTATGGGGTAGACGGAAACGTTAGGGTTTTCCCAGCGGATTCAGGGTTTCGCCGGAGATATAATACAATATGTTTTTTTTGTGTGGCCCTACCATATAACTGTAAAAATTTATAACAAAATTTATTAAAAAACTGTAAAAATTTATAGCAAATAGGTGCTGTCTGTTTTTTAAATGGAATTAAAAAAAAAGGAAAAGCCTATGCCGACGGCAAAGCCGTCGGCATAGGTGAAAGGACAATGATGTCGCCTAGAGGGGGGGGGGGGGTGAATAGGCGAATAAAACTTTTTCGGTTTAGGCTTGCTAATTGCGGAATAAAACTAGGTGTTTAAATTAACAAGCCAACAACCTAAATAAACTAGGTTCACCTATGTGCACCAACAACTTATGCTAAGCAAGACAAGCAACAATGTGATAGCAATAGAGAATACTTCAAGCACGAAGGCTATCACAATGTAAAGTGCATAAATAAAAAGCTCGGGTATAGAAATAACTGAAGCGCGCGGAGACGAGGATGTATTCCCGAGTTCCTCCTTGAAAGGGAGTACGTCTCGTTGGAGAGGTGTGAACCGACACAACGGTTCAACAACCACAAAGGTTTCACCCTCTTCTCCGATGAACCGCACCACAAAGGTTTGGTTCACCTTTCACTAACGGTATTCCTTCGAGGCGGAATCCGGAGCCTTTCAACAACAATCCGGGGCACAACCATAATGGGATTGGGGGCTCCCGAACGGCTTTCAACAACAATCCGAGGCACAACCCACAATGGATTGGGGGCTCCCGAACGGCTTCAAGTGACCACACAAGGGTCCAACCACCACAAAGGCGTCTAGGGCCCGAAGACCCAAGAATAACAAGTTCACAAGATTTCAACTTCCACGAATCCTCGTGGAGAGCACACCGATGCACCAAATGCAAAAGGCAAGAGCACAAGTGCTCAAATCCTTCACTCTCAAATCCCACCACAAGCAACTAATGCTTATGGGGGGAGAAGAGAGGAAGAACAAAGAAGAGAACCACACAAGAACTCCAAGAACTAGATCCACTATGTTCCCCTCACTTAGAGGAGAGATTGATTGGTGGAAATGTAGATCTAGGTCACCTCTCTCAAATCCCTCAAAGATATGTAAGAATCATGGGAGGAATTGGGAGAGGGGCAACCTTTCCAAGGTCAACAATGGAGGTGAGAGAGGGGGAAAAACGTGCTTGGAAAAGCTAGGGAACCATTGGGGAAGAGGACCCCTTAAATAGGTTCCCTGGAAATCTGACCGTTATGCCCAGTTTTCGTACCCAGCGGTACTACCGCTGGGACAGCGGTACTACCGCTGCTGGTCTCACTGCGGTACCCAGTGTACTGCACAACCCAGCTGCAGCGGTACCTCGGAGAAGTACCGTAGCTGCCAGGCACAGCGGTACTACCGCGACACTGCCGGTAGTACCGCTGGGATCCTTCGAATAAAATAGAAGGAAACCAGCGGTAGTACGAGGCAACTACCGGTGGGTACCGTAGCGAGTCCAGAGAGCAAAACCGGCCTAGCGGTACCCCTGGCGGTACCACCAGCGGTCGTACCGCTGGCTGAAACCAGCGGTACCACACGGTACCACCGCCAGGAGGAGTACCAGCTGTGCTGCAGGAGTCCCGCTCCAGGTGGAGCGGTACTACCGCTGCGACAGCGGTACTACCGCCAGACACAGAAAAGCTCTTCCTGAAATGCAATAACTTTCTCGAATGAACTCCAAAACAGGTGAATCCAATTGCGTTGGAAAGGTAACGACGAGAATGAACTCAAAAATATTAAGGGTCACAAATATAGAGGGGATACCACACATGGAGAGGTGTGGACCCTATCTCGAAGGAGGACCGATAATATTTCCAACACGAAAACGCAACAAGTTTTCCATAAGAAATCCGTTTTCGAAGAACTTGGGCTTGTCATGAAGATCACGACAAGCACCAAGACCCAACAAGGAGAAAAGCCAAATAAGAACCAAGAAAGATGATATGCCAAGTATGCAAAGGTATGAGCTCTCCACAAAGATGCGATCAAGTTACTCACTTGAGAACCCCTCTTGATAGTACGCCGTCTATCCTAAAACCCGGTCTCCCACTAACAACATGAGACCGGTAAAATAGAAAACCTATCAAGATCATACCTTTGCCTTGCGCATTCCACTTGAGCTAGATGATGACGATCTTGATCTCTTCAAGTGGACCACCTTTCTTGATTGCGCTTCATATTCTTCTCTTGATATAGATGATGGCTTGGAGATAAACATGAAGTTCACTCAATCTTCTTTTCCAAGCCATGCTTGCAATAAGCTCAACTCTTCACATGACCATTCTTCATATAAACCCTTGAATAGAGCATTGGTCATCATGTCATCTTCTAGAGTCCAACACATGAACTCCAAACATTTCCTATGGACAAGATCTACAAGTATATCTCAATGCAAACATTAGTCCATAAGGATTGTCATTAATTACCAAAACCACACATGGGGCAACACATGCACTTTCAATAGGTGATGTCTCTTTTTAGACAGGGCACGCGCCCGAATCGGCAACATCAGTTCCAAATCGAAATCGAGCACGCGCCCGCTTGCTCCGGCGACCCTCCCCCCTCCACCGCACCACCGGCTCCTACACCAGATCGAGCGGCGGCGCGGCCGGGCCTGCTCGCCGGCGTCCACCCGCATATCTCCCCCACCCGCCGCTCCGCTCCGTCCACCCTCCACCCCACCCCACAGCGCCGCCGCGCCCCACCCCACCCCACAGCGCCGCCGCGTCCCCCCTCCCCCCCTCCACCGCACCACCGGCTCCTCCACCAGATCGAGCGGCGGCGCGGCTGGGCCTGCTCGCCGGCGTCCACCCGCATCTCTCCCCACCCGCCGCTCCGCTCCGTCCACCCTCCACCCCACCCCACCCCACAGCGCCGCCGCGTCGCCCCCTCCCCAACCCACCTCGCAGCGCCGCCGCGCCGCCCCCTCACTTCTTTGGGGCTGACCTTCACCACCCTCACTGACGCCACCACCCTCACTAGTGATTGGTATGTTTTGTAACTTACATGTCTATTTGAGTTGGGATTATTGGTTGTTGTCGAATTGCAACATCCAATTAGAACATTCAGAGCTAGTTCCTAAATCTGTTAATTAGTTCCTAGATGAAAACTAGAATACATTACTATCATGTGTTACCAAATGGGTGAAATAGTTGACTAGCTTTTATTCCATTTTATTGGTACTGCTATCTGGCAGTCCAAAATCAGTGCTAGCTTGGATTAGAAAAGATGATTCTGTATATCATATACTTGAGCTAGCTTTTATTCCATGACTAGCTTTTTGCATTGACTTTTGCAGAAACATTGGTTAGTAGAATTTGTAAAATTTGTCATGTAAGTTGCTATTCGTAAAATTGCCATGTAAATTGCTATTTGTAGCTGTAAAATTGCCATGTAAATTCCATTGACTAGCTTTTATTCCTTGCTTGTTCTTGTTAAGTGCTAATTGTTGTGCAAGTTTACCAAGTAAAAATATCACCTTTCGTTGATCTAGCTGTTAGAAAGTGTAAAAGTTACTATTTGTGACGATCAAATTTCCTCTCCTTTTCTTTTTTGTTCTATAGTTTACTATTTGCTTCAATATTAATGTTGTCATACTTGTGTGCTAATATTTATTGTTTCTCAATGCAGTTGATTGAACAATATGAGTCAGGGCAAGGAAAGCGCAGCTACCTTGCTTAGTACGCTGAAGGCACAGAAGTCTAACCTTACACGGAGTGGACGACCTACCACCTCGCGTTACGCCGCGGACGAGGGTGCACGAGTAGAGAGGTGGAGGACGAGGTGGAGGACGAGGTGGACGGCAAGGTGGAGGACGAGGTGGAGGGCGAGGTGGAGGACGAGGTGGAGGAGACGTGGAGCACCCACCCTCCGCTTCTGGCGACGTGGATTCCGAGTTGCCCTCCGCTTCAGGCGACGTGGCTTCCCAGAACCAGCTGGAGCTGGAGGTGGAGGACGAGGTGGAGGTGGAGGTGGAGGCGGCGCCGAAGCGGAAGAAGAGTCGTGGCGAAGCAGGAGTCCCCGAGGAAAAATACTGGCCTAAGACCGAGGAGGCGAAAACCCTCATTGAGCCTCATGGCGTTGAGTAAGTGTACTAGTTTTGTAATTTTGAACATGAAATTTCATTTTGGTCATAACAATTTGGCATATGTACTAATGTTTACTTATTGTGCAGTTCATGGACATGGACAGGCCCTAAGATTCCACGCACTCCTGGGAGCTTGCTTGGAGCTCTGATTAGGAAATATTGGCCAGGCTTGTACATACAGGCCCGACGACGAGCTGAAGTTAGCCACGAAATGGGCGGACTATGAGGCTGCGCCGTCCCCACCGTTCGAGACAGCTGCTCACGCCGTGATCACCACTTTTTGGGTAACACATATTTTTCGAATTCCGTTCATAGTTAATGACCCCACCGTGATAACTCATGACTCACAATTTTTTTATGCATGGTTGAAGCGGTTTTATCGTGTGCTGGACCAGCAAGCTGCGGATAGCATTTTGCATGCTCATTGTGTGAGGTTGACACGGCAGCAATTCTACAACCAAAAGTTTACATCCGCCAATGACTTTACGTATGAGAAGACGGGCAAGAGGGCCAAGAAGGCGGATAATGCCAAGAATGCAGCGGAGATGACAAAGGAGGAGTACATTTCGGTAAGTAAATTGTCAATGGAATTCTATATTGCTGCTAAGTTGCCATTGCACTTAGCTCTTCTTGAATTGCATTTTCAGGTTATGCCCGACTGGGCCGACGGCAAAGAAGACGCATGGGATGCGTTGGTTAGGAGGTGGGTCGGGGAAGACGAGGATTTCAGCGCCGTGAGCCAGCGGAACAAGGCAAACCGAGGCTCCGAGGGAACACACAGTGCGGGAAACCGCAACCACTTCCTCTTTAAGGATAAGATGGTATATATATACATGGAACGACGTGCATTTATTTTTACCGCATGTTTCTACTTGGTATGAATAACATTTCTTTTCGTGATGCAGGACGCCGATACTGGGACGGTAAGCTCCCACATGGGTGCGTGGAAGAAGATGAGGGAAAAGAAGCCCGATCTCAAGAAGCCTCAGCCACAGCTTCCTGAGTACTACGGCAGAACCGAGGAGGCCGTGGACAGCTACTGCACGACGTTCCAGGGTTTGAACCCGGAGGTGGATGACCCCTTGAGCGAGGAGGTCGACGAGAGGTCGGTATATATATATATATATATATATATATATATATATATATGGAACAACGTGCATTTATTTTCACCGCATGTTTCTACTTGGTATGAATAACAATTCTTTTCGCGATGCAGGGCGGTGGTCCTCTCGGGGCACGGAAGGCCGCATGGCCGTAATCGCACTCTTAATAAGGTGGTTAGGCCTGCCATGACCTTCACGCAGGCAAAAGCTACTCTCCCTGACAACAGCCCACTGATCCCGCCTCGTCCACAGCCTCGTCGATCCACTCCCATCGATGTAAGTTTTTTTGCATCCTCTTTCCGACATTCGTTCTTGCATGGCTAAGTTGACGAGATTCATTATTTTCGAAATTGTAGCCCGATTTTGAGGAAGCCTACGCTGCCGCTCATGCGCAGTATGAGGTGGCCTTTGCCAAGTGGGAGGAGCAGAATAAGCCTTGGACCGAGTATCAAAAGTTGTTCCGAGCTGTAAGTTTTAACCTTTACTTTTGTCAAATATGACAAGTCCCACTTCCCTAGTTTGAACCTTCATTTTTGCAACACCTGACATCTAAACTATCTTGCAGTCGGTGCTGAACTTTTTCACCACTGGAGTGCGGGTAGCCCCTCCTATGGACGAGCCTCCGGAGCCGGGTCCGACTCCACGGATGCCATCGAGGGACGTGTTCGCTCTCTCCTACTACAATAGAACCCCGGTAAGTTTGATCCCAAACCACTGGTTACTGCTTTCCTTTGCCTCGCAGTTGCTAACTCTTGCTCAAACATGTAGGAAACGGGAAGCTCGTCGGAGAACCCACACATTGATCCTTCTGCTTCTCCTAGTTCCTCGACGGGTTCGCCTCGCACCACACCGTTACATAGCGGTGGTCCTTCTGCCGGTGCTTCAGCTTCTCCTCGTGCTTCCGGTGATTCGCCTACTTCCGGTGCTTCTGCTGCGGCGATCCGACGCTCACCTATTCTGAGCCGGGGAGATATGGGGTACACCCCGTCGCCGCAATAGATGTAGGGCTTTGGGCGTCTAGACATCTACCTATGTATGTATATACTTGATGATGGTCCTATGTGTATCTACTTGATGATATAGCATTTTGTGATCCATTGTGATCAATAGATGGAGCCATTATGTGATCTTGTTTGTTGTGAATTTGTCGTGATTTTTGATTATTTTTTCTGCTATTATTGCTGCAAAAAACGAGCTGCTGGATAAAAAAATTCTGGTCACACCTGTGCCGACGGCATTGCCGTCGGCACAGGTGTGGCCTGTGCCGACGGCAATGCCGTCGGCACAGGCCCATCCCAGGAGCGCCCAGCAACCTCCACGTGGCAACGCGGTGCCGACGGCAATGCCGTCGGCACACCCATCCACCTCGACCGGCCAGTGTGGGCCCCACACGACGCTGTGCCGACAACCTAGGTGCCGACGGTGCGTTTCTGGCCGTCGGGAAAAGCTGTGCCGACGGTTTATATCTGTGCCGACGGCCAGGTGGCCTGTGCCTACAAGGCCCTATGCCGACCAACCTGTGCCGACGGTGGCCGTCGGCATAGGTGTGTGCCGACGGCATCGGGACCTTTGCCGACGGGCTTCGGCCGTCGGCACAGGTGGCCATTCCTGTAGTGTCTGAATCAATCAGTACTCTGAGACGTTCATAGGCCAGACCTCAAGTTCATAAATTACAACCAGGCTTGGTTTGATTAAGCACCTCACCTCCTAACGCGTCAAAATAATTGTGATAAGTAACCATGCACCTCCCCTTGTGGTCCTCTCCTCTCTATTTAACCAGAAAAATTAATTCTTAGTTTCGTTAAGTATCCCCCTCACTCTCTCCCGTCTGTTCCTGCGATCGACCGCTGGGAGAGGGAGCACTTGCATCGATTTTCCCCTGGTAAGTTTTGGAGTTGTTGCATCGATCTTAATTTGTCTGAGCTGATGCTTGTTGCTCCATTTTACTTAGTTCGCGAGTTTCTGCTGCAAAACAGAGGCTGTAGGCGCGTTGGAGCATAATTAGGATGGTCTAGCTTTTATTTATCACACAATTAATGCCTAATGAGTTGCTGGCCACGTACGGCACTCATATGGCAGCTCGCTAGCCAAAAGATTCAGATGATATTGTAGTATTACCATCTGAACGAGGGATCAGATCCACTTCGTTGCTTTGTATCCTCAATTAGTTTGCTATGCTATACTCATCATGTTTAATCCTGATTCCTATCTAAGGTTCTTCCAGGGCTAAACCCTTTAGGAGTACCACTCTATCTACTACTTTTTCCTTTACCGCCACGTGTTACTTCTATATGTCCTCCTCTTTTCTTAAAGCTACTCAAGTAAGAGAGCAAATTAACTGAAATTATAGCAGACGGAGAAGGAAAGTGATCATGGTTAACAAAAAGGAAGCCAAGGCCGTTTACCACATGCTCCATCCGTCAATGTTTTGCCAAATATGGCCTCTGAGCAGAACTAATCTCAGTTCTGGTCTCTCTACAAAACTATTATCACATCTAGTCCCTGAGGTCGGCTCTAGAGTAAGGATGACAATTTTACCCATGGTATGGGTACCCGCGGGTACCGTACCCGTATGGGTAGGATATAAGGGTACAATTTTATAACCATGGGTAGTACCCGTACCCTACCTATTTAAGTCGTAGGTAGGTACCGGTATAAACTCGTACTCATGGGTATACCCATACCCTACCCATGTATATACCTTACCGTGGAGTTCCAACATTTATTCTCGTGAGTTTGTAAATATGTGAAGTTGTGATCAATTGTCAATTTGAGTTGACATAATTGTCATGTACTCAAATATATGTTATTGAGTTGAGATAAATGTTTTTCTTTTATCAAAAAAAATTACGGATGAATTTAAATTTTGAGTAACTTGTGTACTATTTGATCTACCCGCTGGGTACCCAATGGGTATGGGTATCCGCCGGGTATGGGTACGGGTAAAGTTTCATACCCACGGGTACGAACATGGGTATAATTTTGTACTCATTAAGTACACGGGTATGGGTATGGTATTGGTCTACCCGCCCCATACCCTACCCATCGCCATCCTTACTAGAGAGGCTGGATCCGACCTTGTACATGTCGGCTCCATCTTCTTTGGTGCCGACCCCGTTTTAATTTTGTAAGTCTTTAAAAAAATTATGAGATTTTTTGGATGGTGCCGAACTGAACAAGTTCGGCTTCATCCTTTTTGGCGTCAACCTTAAGAGGCTAGATTTGAAAATAGTTTTGAGAAGAGACCATACATGTGTTTAGTTGCTCGAAAAGGCTTGATTTGATTAAAAAAATACTCCATCGGCCGTTACAACAAAATAAAACGAATAAATTAGTAAACGGCCAAACTTTTCTAAGTTTGCATGAATTTATATACAAACATATAGACATTTGTGTACGAAATCTATATTTATTCACTATCGCAGTTGTTCATATTTTCTTTGAATATATATTTTGGTAGATTAAACCTTAATTTGTGTTCATTCAAGTGCATTATTTGGTATGCGACTTATTTGTTATATAAAATCTCAATCGTTCATTTCGACCTATCTTAGAGCGCTTTTCTCCCTAGCATAACGAAACGAAACAAGTAGGATATATAGGTGCACGTACACTGCTATGACTGCTCGAGTGTTCTTTTTTTTCACGGGAAAATGATTTTTTTCTTTAGAAATAGAATTACAGTCTGCTAATACAAGTTCTGATGCCCAAGCTGGTACCTGTGCAACCACAGATTGGTGCTACCCCCACCTGTACTATTATCAGCAAGACACGTACGATGTGAAACTCTATTTAATTTGATACCTATAGATTTTCAGGGGATTAAACTCACAACTTTCCAGGAGACTCTTCGTCTCCACTATAAGGTGCCCACAGGACTGACTACATTTCATCTGAATAAATGGGTCCGATGAAAATAGTACCGACCTACGAGGACGCCTTTGAAATCTCAGGGCCGATGCATATGTTGTCCCGTGCTATTAACTGGTATGTTCGACTCTCCCGTGCTCTATCATCGATCCTGCTGTAGCTAGTGTTGTTATTCATGTAGAAACATACCTCGACCTCGATATCCCATGTTTGATCAAATCAAGCACGTGAAAATCACAGGAGCAATGAGGAAGACCGCCGGTGTATTGCTGCCTGCCTTGTCAAGGCCACTTGGGTGATTGAGAACGATAAACGGAGGGAAGAGAAGCTGGCGAAGCCCTGGTACGAGAATTTTGACTTCAGATTGATTGAAGAGTTCTCGACGGGTTCCATCACTAACGAAGAATTCGCCCATGGTGCCGTCTTCGAGTTGATGACGACGCCATTACCCCCGGAGGCCCCAAAGTACGTGGCTGCCTTCCGAGGCACCATGCTGTACCATCCCAATGCGCTTCTAGATCTGAAGCACGACTGGAAGGTGCTGTTCAACGCACTGACCACCTGTGCGCGATTCGAGGAGGCGCATTCGGTTGTCGACCACCTTATCGACATTGTCGGCGACGACTCCACCTGGCTCGCGGGACACTCCCTCGGCGCGGCGCTGGCGCTGGAAATAGGCCGAAACATGATGCTGGAGAAGGAGCGAAACGTCCCGACCTTCCTCTTCAACCCGCCGCACGTGTCACCGGCGCCGGTGATCAACAGCGTTCTCAAGGGGAAGCACAAGACTCGGCTCTACACCGGCAGCTACGCGGTGAAGTTCGCGCTCGCGAACCTCTTGCCATCGCACCGTAAGCGGAGCAAGGATGTGTTCGAGAAACTGGAGTCGTGGTGGCCGAATATGTACGTCAATCCGGATGACTGGATCTGCCGGGGACACATCGATTGCTTCGAGCAGCGGGAGCTGGTTGCTGAGAATCACCCTCGCTTTGCCAGTACGGCGACGAGGACGTCGTACCGTGATATCTTCTTCTCCAGCAAGTTGCGGCCCCACCTTATGCCGTCAGCGACGTTGTGGATCAACTCCACGCAGAAGGAGGACCCGCACGGGCTCAAGCACTGGTGGAAGTCCGATAATGAACTGAAGCTGGAGACAAAATTGTTCTGCCTACCGCCGATTAATTCTTCGGCTTCTTGACGCCGCCACTCGTCAGTCAGTCGGCTGTATATATACCAACACAAGACCTGCTTTGTATTTACTCAACTCTAGGTGCATGCATGCGGCATCAGGTTTTTTTATCCCATATAGTTGGCCATCTTTGGAAGCTTTGTTGCTCCACTGGACTAATTTTGTATTTGGTTCAAAATAAACTAGAAACAATAATCCCATGAAATACCGTGCTTCCAAACAGGGCCAACAGTGAGTTTTTTTTACTGATGCAACATGTATGAAATATTGTGCAATTTTACTTTCATTGTAAACTTACCCCCACCGTTCCAAATTAATGGAAGTTATGCATTTGTGTTAAGTCAATCTTATCTCTGTTTGAATAGATTTATTTAAAACTATGCTAATATCTACTCCAGAACTTTTCTTTGTGTACTATTGTGCACTTAGTTGTCCCTATATTCTCAATTAGTTTTCCTTGTGCGTGAGAGATACTCCCAGGCCCTGTCGGTATGACGGTATCCATCAGTGTCTGAGCAGAGAAAGCATGATGTAAATCATAGGGATAACGAAATACGGGAACGAGAAAAGGAAACAAACAGGTAACAAGTATAAAGAGATGTAGTGATTAGGAGTAGCTTCACACCTATATAAAGGTGAGGAGTGGCAGACCCTCCTCCCACACATTAAGTTGTGGAGGCTGCCCCTTACTCTCAAGCAGATATAAATTTTTTTAAGGAGTCCCCTCTCCCAGATATATTCTCGCTCTCCCATGTGGGATCTCCACCATATTTGGTACAATGCCTCTCACGTCTTGTACGACGGAGAGTTGCTGAACTGGAGGATACGTATGGTGGAAACTCTCAGAGGGACCATATGTTTGATCATGTTCAATAGGGACGCTGACGTTGAACACATGGCCGTCAGGATGCTGATATCTTGGAGCGGGGAATAGACAACATTCTTACAGCTAGACTTAACTACGAGGATCTTCTACATGCTTCATCAATATGTAGTTCGGTTACACGGTGTTGGTATGAATTTAGACATCAAATCAGATCCGGATCTACATCTAGATACATATATGTTATTTTGCTTGTACCTTTATAGATAGATCTTGTTTGTTGCGTGTAAGGCGAATTTTTTTTGTGTCGGAGTAATCTATGTGTCGGTAGATGTATGATATAGAGTACATCGCATGTGCCGGCATTACACAATAGTTGTGTCGAACATGAGATTAGATCTTTTACTTGAATATTCATGTTGCTTCTCATGATGTTGTGAATTTATGATCCCAGTAGCATGGATTAATTTTGTTACAAACTTTTGGCTATCTGCGACTTTCTATGCTGCTCCTGAGTATGTCGATTTGTCCGTCCAACGTTGTGCTTCAGTAGCCTTGTGTCTCACCATAGCTGAGTGGGGTTAAATTGCATCAGGTGAGCATTTGGATTTGATCTACACGGAGTCATGCATACTAAAAAAAAGACACTGCCCTTAAACTCATGCACCAACAATATAGTATGATAGCTAGCGAGCAGCGACCAGACAACAAAAACAGGGCCAGAGGCAAACGCCGAAATTCGAAAGGCGTACACTGTTTCTTCCATGAAGAAAACTATATGTCTCCCAGCTCGAGCAAGAAGCTTGTACCAGTTGTCTTCAGCTGAGACCTGCATTACAAGAGCAAAACATCACCATGCTTGTCTCATGTGAACTTCAGTTACTAAAACTAGCACATGCTAGGACCATAAACTAGAAGGCCAAAGCTCTAGATCATGTGAATCGATCGTGTTTAACCATTGGCCGACGCCCGAACTACACATATGTATACAAATCCATCATACAACTCGACACCACCACACATCCACCCAAGGCAAGATACAAAGGTGTTCAAGAACAGCTACGAAACCCCAACTCTGCAAGGAGAAGAAGCCGTGTTCGACTAACTATGGGCTCCAAAGCGGCGCCTTCAAGAGGGGAACGACACCAGAGTGCCGCCACCGCCTGATCCAAAGGATCGGGGTTTTCATCTGGAGCCGCACGAAGAACAGAGGTAAGACCACGATGACTCCCTTAGGAAGGAGACTACACCCACAGACGTCGCCATATGGTGGAGTTGCAATAGAACTTGTGTTGACTTGTGTAAAGACGATCCACAAGAAGGAGACCTATTATGAATACGACGACAAGCATACTTGTGATAGTATCCCTGACCCGGATCTCACCATTAATCTACTTGGCCCGACATGAGGTGCATTTTCGCATCGCCTTCTCTGCCGCCGTCGAGGTGACAAAATGTACCTTCTTGATCCTGCAGAAGCCGTACCGTAGGCTCTCATTCGCCAGGCCACGATACAAGCGGTGGACGTTGCTCTGATGTATGCACACCGTCAGCAACATTCTTTACAATGACAACGATGGTTTATTCTATGTTCTTTTTTACAGTGGTTCCATCTCTACTTTGGATTTGTACACTACAAGGAAACTAGCTATAGGTGGAATCACTTTTTGCGGCGCACCAAATAGCCATGCGCCACAGAAAAAATTTCTGTGGCGCATTGTTTTGCATGCGCCACAGAAATTTGGAATTCTGTGGCGCACGGAAATCACATGCGCCACAAAAATGTGGCTTTCTGTGGCTCACATCCTACATGCGTCACAGAAAGCCACATTTCTGTGTCGCACATGCAACATGCGCCACAGAAATGTGCCTTTCTGTGGCGCACACACATCTGTGCGCCACAGAAAGGCACATTTCTGTGGCGCATGTTGCGCATGTAGGATGTGCACCACAGAAATATGGCTTTCTGTTGCGCATGTTGTACATGCGCCACAAAAGTTTCAAAAAAGTCAAAAAAAAGCTACAAAATTCAAAAAAACTCAAAAAATCCAAAACATTCAAAAGATCCCAAAAAATCCAAAGAATTCAACAATTTCAAAAATTAAATTTTTCTAAAAAAGAATTTTCTTGAAGTATTTTGAAAATTTTCAACTTCCAAATATTTTTTGATTTTTTTTTTATTTTGTAGAAAAAAATCTTCTTTTTGAAATAACTTTTTTTCCTTTTGGAATTTCGAGAATCTGAGAAAGTTCACCAGGTTCGAGCTAGGGTTTTTCTCTAGTTTTTTTTATATATTAAGCATAATTTTTTCGACGGCGTATGCAAAAGTTATTACCGTTTTACTTTTTTTTTCTGTTTTTTGCAAAAAAAAGTCAAAAATTCATAATTCAAAATTTCTATACCAACGTGACACTAAAACCTAACTACATCTCAAAGGATTTTATTTTTTGAAGATTTTATCATTTTCTTTTATTTGTACAAAACTAAAAAAATGCGATGCACAGGGGGTAGGCATGCATGAGAGGAAAAAACCTCGTTTTTTTATTTATTTTTTGAATTTTTTATTTTTTTGTCATTTGAAAATTACATTTTTTTTCCTTAATTTTCGAATTTTTTGGATTTGTTGAATTATTTTGGATTTTTTTTTTGAAGTTTTCGAGATTTTTCGAAACTTTTGAATTTCCTTTTAAAACTTTTGAAGTTTTTAAAATTTAAAAACACATATATACACATAGCAGACATAAACTATACACATATCTATACACGTACAAGGCTTAAGAGGGTTGATATGATACTTATATCAATAAGAACTTGAGTAGCATAAGGGTCGCTGAACTGAATAGAACTTAGAAGTTAAGCGTGCTTGGGAAGTCATCAGTTCAAAAAATCCAAATATTTAGATTTTTACAAATTATTTCATTTTTTGTTTTTTCCTGATTTATTTTGAACTTTTTTGCAGTTTTTTGAATTGTTTGAGAATTCTGTGGCGCATATAATGTGGATGCGCCACAGAAATGTTAGAATTCTACGGCGCATACCAGATGCGCCACAAAAAAATTTTAGTGGCGTGACTACTGTGGCGCACCTACCCATGCGCCACAGAAGTCTTTTTTGGTGCGCCACAGATAGGGTATTTCCTACTAGTGGTGGGCCTTCACCTTCAACGACCACGACAATGCCTCGCACGATAAATGCGCACAAGTGTAGTGTCATGTACCTTTCCCTTGGGCCATCTGGCAAACTCTTGCAGGTCTGGAGAAACTTTGAAAACAAAAATACTCCACCCAGAGATCGTGAAACTTACAAAGACATCGTGAATGGGGCTTGCCAAAACTGTGTAGATTTTGCGGGCGAAGATGAAAATGACAAGAAGCTAAGTGAGCTAGAATTAAACAACGAAGAAGAGGATTTCTATGAAGTCATGAGTCCCAACAAGATATTGATGTGTCGCAACTGCTTCGTGAAGGGATTGATTAGCCGCATCGCCTCACCAATAAGTTCTCAACGAGCCAGCGAATCGTGTTAAAGGTTGACATTGGGAGGCAAAAGTTGGTGGAGGTGAGGTACATTGGAGACCACAGGCTCTTCCTCGGGCGCAAGTGCGCAACTCCGCCGTGTGCCTTCCGGAGTTGCATAACTAAATTTTCCCGCCATAGTTGAATGTCCCTCAGCTGATAGGTTTAAGTCACAGTTCTTTTTCAGAGAAATAAATTTTCATATTTATTTCAGATCACAAATGTAAACTAGATTTTTACAAGAACGGTTACAGATTTCTCCGCCATGTAAAACTGGCATATGATGATTGTAAATTGATGGATAATGTTTGCAGAAATGTCACCCATCTAATTATGGCAGATGATAAATGTAAAATTGATTTTTACTTGGATTTTTTATGAATTATTCCGACATGTAAACATTGCTGACAATGAATGTAAAATTCAATTTTACACTAAACCATAGTTGAATTTATAGAAATATTTACACTTATAATTATGGTAGATGTAAAACTTTTGGAACAACTTTTAATATTTTTCCGCCATGTTAGACTTGCAGATAATGAATTGTAAATTACGTTTTGTATTAAACCATAGTTGATTTTTACAGAAATGTCACCCATGTAATTATGGCAATAATACATGTAATATTGATTTTTACAAACAGTTTTACAGATTATTCCAACATGTAAAACTTGCTGAAATGAACGTATAAAGCTGAGCAATCATCGGTTCGAGTTGTGAGGCAGGTACACGTTGTGATATGTCAGAAATTGTCATTGTTTAGGTTAGTTTTCAGCCCCGGGTTTATTTTATTTCGCGAACCAGAGGTAAAAAGCTGAGCAATCATCAGTTTGGGAGAACAATACACATGTCAAAGTCTGACTGCTATTTTGACATCACGAAATATTCAGTTGAACACCACAAGATGAGTTTCTCATACAAACACACACGGCTCATCAACACTCCATGTCACACAAGATCGCACATATATAGCAGTTCATTGGTGATACTAAGGTTCAAGCTAGCATATCGTAGACATCCCTAGAATAGTGATAATATATAGTGCTGGATAACATGCCAAGACATAAGAAACCATGTCTTGTTCACTGCTCTTGCTTCTTCTCAGCCTCCTCCTCTAGGATCAATTCTTTTCTTGCAGACTGCTGCCGGATCTTCTCAGCCTTCTCGTCTAGGATCACTTTTCTCGCTGCACAGGCGAACAAAACAGACCAAGTTGCCCCTGCCACAAGGACAAAGATTTTCCATACCGGAATGAACTTGAACAACTCCCAGTAAATCCGATACGGCAAAAGGTGAGCGTATTTCTTGCGAAGATACTCCTGACGAGCAAAAGCTCCTCGGTAGTGTACAGGCGCCTTGTCACGAGCCGGCGTCGCTCCTCCACAACCGCCGGTGATGTGACCGCCGCTTGGGTTCGCTGGAGCACGGTGGCACCGATCCTCCTCGCCGCATGTCGAAGAAGAGCCGCCATCGTCGCCGGCCTTGCGGATCTGGGAGCTCTTCCTCCTTAGGGTTAGGGTTGGTTGTTCGCTCGACTGCCTTCCGCCTCCAGACTACAAGGTGCGGTGCGCAGCGCAGGCAGGCCCAGCCCAACCTTGTATGATTTACAATCGGTCCATTCATCTGAGGCCAAGCCCAAGTGTTTTTCTTTTCAATAGTAAACGGCATATCCAGAAACCAGAGTGCACATCAGTCTCGCTAGCAACTGAATCGAATACAAAGTCTGGGGCATCATCCGCCCATCCAACACACTCATCGTCAGTTTGAGACCCATGAAAGAAAACACATCACGGTGAGTAAGGTCGATGGGTGGCCAACGGGTTAGGCAGCAAGCAGCTCCCACAGATAGGCACGTTTTAGCAGCCAATACAACAACATAGGTAGTTATATTAGTATATACAGTGGAACATCAGGGTTCAGTTCAGGAACCATGCCTACTTACTCTGCTGCCAAAAAATGTAGAGTAGAGCAACGTCTGGTGACATTAACATACGTATTTGTATTCATGTATGTATATACAGGGGGATGCTGATTCCTGAGGGTTCAGTTCAGCAGAGTACATGCGTGCATGCGCCAGGCCATGCCTACCTACTCATTGCAATGGCTGCAAAAAAAATTACAACTTTCGGTCACGTAGCTCTCAGAGATGAGTTTCAGCAGAATGCCTAAGCGACGACGAGCTTTCTTACTGTTGTTTCGGTATCGTGAAGTCGCCTAGTTAGGGTGAGCTTGCTGCGCGTCCAGCAGGGTCAAGGGACGCGGCCTAGTACTCTTTGTACCGCCTTCTTTATGCCCTCCTGGTCCAGGCTCGTCGTCAAGTACACTTCCTGGACCTGCAGGGTTGAAAAACTATCATAATTCGGCCTACAAGTTTGTTACACTACGGCAGCAGATGAAGCGAGGAGACAAGGTGTATAGGATAGACTTGTGAGTTATCGGCTATGGATAATAGTTTCTGCACTCCACAGGTGCAATTCTTTTGGTAGCTTATCCAGTGTAGACATATCAAGTACAAGTTGGGGTATTTGACGTAGTAACTATATCGGTTTATCGTTCCATCTGTTGGAGTGAACACCACATAGCTATATAAAGAGAAGTTTTGTGGTGTTTACTCTAACAGATGGTAGTATTTACGGCTTGGAAGATATATCAGTAGTTAAATCGTGATCAAGATACCATTCTGGAAACAGAGCTACATTGGTTTATGGGATGTAGCATTTGTTACGTTGACTAGGGACTGAAAACCAATGCCGGTACTTGCAATCCTGTCTAACGGAACAGCTAACCGAAAGAAAAATAATACTATCTGAATAAGAAAACTAACCTGTCTCCCAGCTCGAGCAAGAAGCTTGTACTGGTTGTCCTTAGCTGGCACCTGCATAACAAGACCCAATACGTCACCATGCTTGTCCCATATGTAACTTCAATTAGTAAAATTGGTGCGTTTTAGGATCATACACTAGAAAGCCAAAGCTCTAAATCTTGCGAAACCACACGTTTCTCTAATGCCTGGCGCCCAAACTTAACATCTGTTATACTGTGAAGAAAATACAACAAATTAACATCTGAGATGATGACAGAACCTATAGATATATACCACAATATAGTTCAGCCGAAAAAGGCACTGCTCATAAAGTGATACGCCAACACTAAACAACTGGATACCAGACATGTAAATAGAACCCATACCCATCCTCTTGTAATAGTTCATTGCATATACCCTCGAGTCCTGGAAGAAGTTCAATTTCTGCAGGAGATGACGTGATCTCAGCATCTGGTGATAGATCAGGTTCCTGCAAAGCAAGATTATTGCATGAGTCCAAGTTTTACATGAAGAAAGCTGGTAACACAACAATGAGATTGTGTATTCAACAACTAACCAAAGGAATAATTTTGTCCAATGTCTCCAGCAGAGGATCTTCCTCCAATTGCCTGATTGATAAACCTATCCTTGACTTTTCCCTGTTTATGCAGGGAATGTATGCGTGTCAGATTATATAACATGATTTTGTGAGTCAAGATAAATATGCCTAGTGTTTCCTAACCCCCCTTATTCTTTTTTTTTTTTTGCGAATAACCCCCTTATTCTCAACAAAGGAATGCTTGGCTGGAATGAATTCATTTAATTTTATTCAACTAAACCATACAAACTGTGTGCATAAAATTGCCAAAACATTCATTGATATTTCTGGTGCGCAAGAAGCATGCTCTTATTAGCTCCTGATGCATATGATTTTACTTACAATTTCCTAGAAATAATGCATATTAATTTTGGTAGTTGGCTCTGGTACATGTTCTGCACTAGAAATTCAATATCAGATCTAGCAGATATTCTCATGACAAACTAAAGTGGTCAAGTAGAAGATACATACGCATCAACATTCACCACTATGACCTTGACGGTATCTCCTTCGCTTAGAAAATCTTGGACATCTTGGACAAGATCCCAAGAGACCTCAGAGATATGTACAAGACCAGTAAGATGATAATTTCCTGTTTGAGCACAGTTTCTGTCAAATTCTATGTGAAATGTTGAGAACAAGAATGACCAAGAATACTGCCCACATGTACCATCAGGAAATCGCAGGTGAACAAATGCACCGTAGTGGAACACTGAACCGACAATCCCATCATAGGTATCACCAATCTTGACCTGAGAAGAGTACGTGGACCAACTGGCATCCTTTTCAGAGAAGACAAGCTTCTTTTCTCCTTCATTCGCTTCAACTACCTAGAGTAATTAGCAATAGTAAGTGGAATGCTGAAATCTGGAGCTCAATGGGTCGAAATTCAGCATTAGTATTTTAAGGCACAATCTGAATTGCCAACGTAACTACTAACTAAAGATCTGTTCTTTTATCTGACGTAGGCAGTAATTAGGAAGGCTAGGTTGTAGTTTTGCAGTATGTATCTGGACAGTATTGGAATGCAGTCTTAGAATATCAAGAACAGTTCCTTGGAGATATAAACCGAGTTTACTAGTGCTATAATCTACTACCAAATGTCTTCTTATTCAGCTTTGTGTAGCACATTTCAAAATTATAAACTGAAACTAGTACGATCTGTACTACTAAACCATGGTTACCTTGACAGAGATGGACGAACCCACTAGGTCCTTGGTGACGTCTTGAATCGGCCTTTTGGGGTCTGCAAGCCAAAGAAACCACACCACTCTTAAGTTACAACACCCACAATCAGCTCTGACCAGACACCACCATGCCTGCGATGGTTGTTCCATCCGGTCCATGCAAAGTGTGAATCTTCAGCAGAGACCATGGCTACAGGGATTGTTACCTTTGCACCAGTGCGCGGGGCTGAGGAGCGGGTTGGGCACGAACCCCTGCATGGTGCTGTACTTGAGGATGACCCCGCCGGTGTTGGAGCGCAGCACGGGCAGCGTGAGGATCTTCCCCTGCTCCTTGTCCGCGCGCACGGCCTGCCAGTCCGCCGCGAACTGCACGCATCATGACAGTCTCATAAGTATCACGTGATCGATTGAGATTGACACCCCGAAGCAACCAGGCATTGCATCGAACAGCCTCCACGCACCCCCAGCAGAAGCAGCTGAGAGCTGCCGTTGGCAGCAGCAGTAAAGTAAACGGCTCAGGCGCCGCGCGTTGGAGACCGTGCGTGCGTACCTGGGCCAGGCGCGCCTCATCGAACGCGGCGGAGACGGAGGCGGCGTTCTCCTGGCTGACGGCGGGGTCTGCGCTCTCAGCGGTTGCGGCGGCGGAGAGGTGGAGGCGGCCGCGGCGGGGGAGACGGGCGGCGAAGGAGGTGGTGGGCGGAGATGGAGTGAGGGCGGTCGAGGCGGAGGCCGCGAGGGAGGGCGGCGGCTTCAGGGACGCGGCCAGCATTTCGTTCGCCGGCGCCGGTGATTGGTGGTGGTCAGAAACGAGTGGCCGTGCAAGCGAACGGCGGGCCTGATGGTGTGGAGGGAAATCGTCTTGCGTTTGATCCGTTCGTTGAGGTGGTAGATGGACGGTGGGATTTGGTTCGAGAGTTTGTTTGGGTGGGAGGGACACGTTCGTTCGCGCGGCAATCCGCTTTCCGTGGTGGCCGTGCGCGCGCGTCCAAATCTTCTCATCCCTTTTCGTCGCTTATTTTCGATCTCCAAAATTGAGATTAGCCGAGAACTTGCCTATGACAAGATGGTTAGGAGGGTGGTTGTACCCCCAATCCACCAGAGTTCAAACCACATGTTTGACGCTGGTGTTTCTCATTTAAGGCGGAATATTCTTCAGTGGAGGCGACGTTCCCGTCGACAGCGAGGCGTCCGTGGTGACTTCGTCAATCTCAAGACTCGACCCGCCGACTCGGTCTCTCGGAGATGCTCATAGGGGTAGGGTGTGCGTGCGTGCGTTCATAGGGGTGAGTGTGTGCGCGTGTATATGAGCGTATGCGTTGTACTGTGTTTTGCAAAAAAAAAAATTGAGATTAGCCAAGCCCTCTACTTTGCTTTCCTTTATTATTGTATCGCAAGAAAAAATCCTTTATTGTTAGCTTATACGTTTGACTTCATTTTTTTTTGAGAGGTAGAGTTTTGTTTGTTCAATCCATGGTCTTAAACGAGCGAACATTTTAGGATTGTGTGATACGTCCAATGGGAGAGCGGGATGTGTGCCGAACGGATAAAGAAGTTGCCCTAAAGCCACGAGTCAATGTGTTGCCGTAGCGCACACCATGATTTGAGGGAAGAGATGGAGTATATGTCAACATGACCTAAGCCATTGATTTGATGAGGATCTTCCTTCCCCTGATGACAAAGTTTGCTGCACCGTAAGTTGAACTCGCCCCCTCCAAATATTTAATCGGTCGTTTTCCGAATTCTCACAAAAGGTCGGTCTGCCAAGCATTTTGGTAACACAAGTTGAAGGTTAGGGTGATACATGTAACTCTTATTAATACCTCGGGACATTCCAAACTCTTAAGAATAGTAAATATGAATCATGTCACCTCGTTGATACATGGATCCAAGCATGGGCGAAGCCAGGACAAAATATCATTGGGGGTCATTCTTCTAAGTGTAGTGCTATAATTGCAAATTTGAGAGAATATTTTATTAATTTTAAAGGAGATTAGCAAAATCCATTGGTGTCATTTGACACCAATACTTACATGCTAGCTCCGCCCCTGGATCCAAGTGGCACCGAAGAAGTCAGGCACAACGCTTGGTGAGGGACATCGGGAAGATAGCGGTTTCAACTTCTCTTTTGGTGTAAGGCGGTATAAGATCCCGTAAACCATGAAACGAAAACCCTATTTTGCGGTAAGTTTTCACAAGAACAAATCCCGATATACTCCATCCATCCCAAATTATAAGGCACGCTATATTTGTGCTAGTCTTTGACGCGCAACTTTGACCATCGATATACTAAATTATATGGATTGAGAATGTATAAATGATATCATTGAATATGTCTTGCAAAATGCTTACATTTAACATATCATTATACGATTTTTTTGACATTTAAAAGTACAAATTATGGTCAAAGTTGTACGTCGTTTACTAGCGAAATTGAAGGGTGCTTTATAATTTGGAACAGGGAGTAGCATGTATCAAAAAACAGTGCTTTCAACATTTCCATATGAAAATGGATATATACTCAAATTAAATCTCTAATTTTACAAAAATACTAAATCAAAATAAATATTGATTTAACGTCGCACAACACAACATTAATCCAAATTACAATAATATTTAAATTACAACAATAAAATAAATAACGATTGGTCATGATTGCATAGAATTATTCAAATCGATCGTAAACAAATAAAACGCTAATACGCCAAATAGAAATATTCTTTCTTAAGAACAATGTTTGCTACCTGGTGTATAGGCTTGCAAATTTACAACGTCTAAATTCGACTATAACCAGGGTAATTGCTACATGAAGGAGTATTAAAATTGCAAGCCTCCACTGTTTGACCGGAATCGCGTGATAGGGCGCTTAGCTCAGCGAAACGCTTGCTCTCGATCACGGCGCGCCAGCTCCGGCAGACGAGCTTGAGACGCGCGAGGTCACGCCGCGGCGGCAGGCGGCACGCTAGGGCCACGCACATGGCCCGCGTGGCCGCCGGCGAGAAGAGGATGTCCTCGTGCGGCCGCCCCGGGGAAACGACGCTTTCCTCGTAGAGCATGGCCATCCGTTTGCCGGCCCCGTAGGTGTGAGCGGCGAACAGGCCTTTGCCGGAGGGCATGCGCTCCATGGCGCCGGTCGCCGGCGTGTACACGCAAGGGCATGACCCAGTCATCCAAGTGTAGCTCGGCATGAACAGGATGCGGCGGTTGTCGTCCATGCAGGCAACCGGACTAGCGCAGAGCAGGTCCCCGGCGACTCCGTGTCTAGGTCTAAGCGGCAGAGCAGGTCCCACGTCCCCGTCTCGTGGTCGCGCAGCGACCACACGTCGTATGACCGGGGCAAGCGGTCGAGGAGGTTGTCGCGGACGGTGAAGAGGCACAGCCGGCCCTCGAGCTCCGTCAGACGGCAGTCACAGAGGTAGTCGACACGGGGCGGCAGCGGCACGACCCCAAACGTCTCGTCGGCCACCGAGAAGGAGACGATGAGCCCCCGGCGCGTAACCCTCCAGTGCCGGTCCTTCTTGGGCTTCTGCTTCTGCGCCATCCAGTGCACGTGTCCCTGCGCGAACACGCTTGTCTCGTACGAGCTCACCCACCCCGCCGGCTTTCTCGCCTCGAGCTGCCTGCCGCTCGCCGCCGGCGCACGCCAGAACCCCTCGTCGTCGACCACGTAGACCTCGCAGAGTACGGGGAGCTTGTCTCCGCGGTAGTATATGCGCACCACCTTGTGCTCCCTTTTGCGCGCGTCGTAGCCGATCCCTAGGCTCTCGTAGCGCCGTTCCGCCGGGAGATGGCGACCCGCCGTATAGTGGCACGGCGGGAGCGCCGTCATGCGGCCGGTGGACGGGTTGTACACCTCGTACTTGTGGTCGGCCGGTACGTGTACGAGGACGAGCCCGCGGCACTGCTGGGTGATGACGCCGTGCATCAAGCCATCGGGCGGGGGCGGGGTGAGCTGCGGCATGCGGACGATGCCGCTTTCAGGGAAGGCAGGCGACCACGCGTACGCCGCCGTGGTGGTGAACCAAAAGCAGCGGAGGTGGAAGAACCTGGGGCCACCGTGGCGGTTGGCGGCACGGCGGTGGCGGTCGACAAATTCATCGGAGGAGAGGGCGGCGGCCCAGGCGCGGGAGAGGCGGCGACACCCGAGGGCCTTCCGGGCCGGCAGCCGCGTGAAGATGTCCTCGATGATGTCGTCCGGGGGGACCGGGTATGGATGTTCCATGGCGCGAGCTCGGGGGCGGCCGGGGCTTGCACGTACGCGTGCGTGTTACCGGTTTACCGCAAGGGGTGGCGACGGCACGTACGGAGAACGTACGGCGGAGTACTGCTCCCCGCTGGTTTTATTTCTGCCACGGCGAACTGAATCCGTGGCCGCTACGTAACGCTAGCTACCTTTTTTTAGAATCATCCAGCCGTGTACCAATCGATCAATCTATGTCTACGTACGGCACGTGAGCTTTGTATTAGAGTACAACTCCGTCTTGGTCCCAAGTGCTTCTATCTTTGGTAGGTCACTCAAACTACCCCTAAATTTAAGAGCTTAAACGAGTTGGACCGTTCCCCTCTCTCCACTACAGTAACGGGAGGCGACTTTTTCGGCGACACCGCGCACAGCAAGCTCGCAGCCGCGATTCGCCGGATCCCTCGCCCTCCGGCGGCCGCTTCGGCGGCGGGAGGACGGGGGATCCACGGATCCGTGCCGTATGTAGATTAGGTGTGCGTGGTGGTGTGGTTTCTGGCGGCGCTGGGGTGGTAGCGGCGGCGTTGGTGTGCCTTTTGGAGGCGGCGGTCTACCCCTCTGCTGGCGCGGCTCTGCGGAGCTCCGCCGCGGATCTGCTGCTCCGTCCCCGTCTGCGGCTCCTCGGAGTGCTCGGGGGGACCTCCCCTTTGCCGGAGTCCGTGGTGGCGGCTCCGGTGACTGACGACTTTGAAGATGCAGATGCGGAAGGCCAGGATGGTGCTGTCGCTCGTCGTGGTGGGCGGAGGTGCTACGGCACCGAGGGGCGTCGACTCCCTTGTCGCGAAGGGGTGCCTCCCAGTGCAAGGTCATGGAGGTCGTGCGGCGGGCTTCGCCGGCGCAACGTTCAGCTCGAAGACGACGGCGCCGAAGCTCAGGAGGGCTTCTTTGTAATTTCTCTTGTTTCCTGGGCTTTTCTGTAAGAGTCCTGGTGTCGTGTCTGTGTTTTCCTCGCAAAAAAAAAAACTACCCCTAAATTTGTAAATAATTACCCACCTGTGCCACCCATAAGTCAGGAAAACGTTTGCATGGTTTGGTTTTGTAAGTCGTATGTGGAGTTGTTTTGTTCGATCGCTGGCTCTCTTTGTTCCGATCGTAACCGTGTTGGGTTGGGCAAGAGACCAGTCCAAACGAAATTGTCCCATCGTACCCGAATTGGCCTCTTCTTGCCTTCTCCGAGCCTCTACATATATGGGATTGATCGATTGAAACTTCTCAATCGAAGTTTACGATTGAAATCGAGGATTCCAAGATTTTCAGGCACGCGAGCGATTCGATTTGACGAGACATCAAGTAACAGTGGCAGAAACCACGACGGACGGAAGTCGACGAGGTCGTGGGTGAGAAGAGCAAGATGATCACGCTGGTAAAGCACGACGTGGCGCTGTCGCATCTACCACATGATCAAGGACAATTTCGTCGAGAACGGCGGCCGGCTCCCCAATGTAAAACCCCCCATCGTCTTTAAGGTCTTCGATTACTGTAACAAGCACGTCTCTTCACCGCCGCCGCTTCCTTGCGCCCCGTACGTCCTGCAAGCTCCCCTACTTGCCGGGGCCAAGCAGCCTAGCACGGCTCACTCCGCCGCCGTCCACATGCAAATCGACCGATCCAGGTAGTCGCTGCTCACTAAACACATGCATAGGACTAGCAGATCCTCGCGGTGCTGGATGCAACGAAGTCCTTTGCAGGCACCCCGGCTGGGCCCAAAGAAGATTCTTGAGATGAGAGGATGCAGCTGTTCTGGCTGCCCATGAATCCTAAATCTCAAGCGATCGAGCAACCAGGCGGAACGGCAGTGGGAGGCAATGCCGAGGAGAGTTTGGCCACCTCCTGTTGTATATACGAGATACGTCGCATGCGCAAGTGCCGACCAGCGTCGTTGCCGGCGCCGGCGGCACGCCTTGTCGACTCAGTTCTGGAGAAGCAGGACGGCATCATTGGTGCCATCGTCTACTGCAAAGAGTCGCTGAACCAAGTGTCGTCGCCGGATCCAACCATATTCAGCCCTGAGCTAGATCCACCACCATATCGTTCTGAATGTTCTTGCCTGTTTCACTTTTTTACGTTGATTTACTTTGTGTATTTGTTCTTCCAATCCAAACGTTGATCCACCACCGTATATATCCAACCTCGATGGGACTCAGCCCTAAGCTAGATCCACCACCTGAATAGTCATTTTGAATGTTGAGAAAATAATTGCAATCTCCATGTCAAGAGGGTGCATCCGTGCATCGATAGTTTATATAGAAATATTATGATATATCCAATGCATATTTCATACTCACATCAATGTATATATATATTTAAAAAGAATTGTACCCAATAATGATTTCGATTTTGATGCTATCTTTTCCAAACCAAGTCTAAGATAAATTCAAACATTTTTATTCGACACGGTTTAATACGACGCAATTTTGCTATTCTCGCGCCATGATCTAACGCGGTGTCCCTGGTATGCGACGTGAAGTTACTCTGTGTGCCTCAATGACGTAGTTTTGTTTTGTTCCGTTGCAACGCACGGGCATGTTTCCTAGTACTACTATTAAAAGAGCAAACTTGTGTTGTGCTATATTGATACATTAAATCTGAGGCGTTCATTTAATCGACGATCCAGATCAAATCCTGAAACGGTATGTGCCCCTTTTGTCCGATTCACGATCTCCTCTGCCAAATCGAGGACACCTCGTCTCCGCACGAATCGAACAGCTCGCTGCCGCTGCGGGGAGGTCAACGCTGTCGCGTGGCCCGTGGCGAGTTTCTCGCCAGCATGACGCGGCCGTCAGGGCGAGTTGCACGCCGCCAGGACGCGGTCATCGCGCCGGTACGGGCGCGTGGGACGCAGTCGCCGCCACTGTTTCAATCGCCGTTCTCGAAGTGCGCGGAGGACCGCTTTCCCGCGGAACCCCTTGCGTGAGGCGACGACGCCGAGCGCCGTCGGGAACGCCACGCGCAGGGCAACGGCACGGCCAGCTCGGTTAGGTTGCCGCGGGCGCCTGGTTGGCCTTGACAAGGAAGGGCGACCAGAAGAGGCGGTGAAGTCGTGGCTGCCGTAGTAGTAGTCCCGCCGGACGACCCTTCCAGACGCGTCGATCTCCGGCTCCGTCCCCATATCCACCGGTATCACCGCCTGCAATAATCAGTTTGCATCAGAATTGTAGCAAGAAGAAGCCAAACGATCCCAGCGCCGTCGCCAACTATGTCGCCATCCCGTCCTCAGCTTCGGCGCATCCACACATCCAAACACCGTCGCCAATTCCCGTAGAAGGTCGGCTCCGTTCTGTTCCCTGATCCCTGCGATATTGAGGAAGATTGGATGTTCGAACACGGGACACCACATCCTCTGACCCATCCGCTGTACCTGGGCAGCGCGCCTCTGCCCCGTCCTATACCACGGGGTCAATAGGAGCCGACATGATCTTCGGTGACTACAAGACCACCATCACGCATCTCTCTGATCTACCTTAGTCTGCTATGTTCTGTTCTACCTTGTTATCTTCTGCTTTCCGGCTCTTGATTCTGCAGATTAACTCACCAATTTACATATTTTACAGTTCGGGCGGGCGCCATTGGGGGCGAGGTCAAAGAGACGAAGGACGAGCGGAGAGCAAGATTTTCCAAGCTGGAGGGCTACGGGCATTGCGATGTACTGTGGGGCGCTGCGCGCTGAAACAGCAGGAACCCGCGTAGCTGCTCGGGAAGCTCGACGAAATAGGGACCAGATCACCCATGCGAAACGATTCTTCAGAAAAACACAAAGTGCTGAGTTTTTTTTCTTCTAAAACACAAGTGCTAACTAAACATGGTTTGGATTATGAAGTCCCGCTAAGCATCACGTGCAATTGAGTGCCTCGACGATTAAATTTAGCTTGGTTCACTATTGTTCAAGCTTGTAGGATGTTTTTGATTTATGATTTCAATGCCCACAAGCTAGAAACTGTGGTCAGTTCGGAACTCCCTCCCTGCATCGATGAACAGGGAGATATGCACTGAGCTGCGTGATGCTCCTTCTGTTGGTTTACCACATCAGCAGCAACACTGCAGGAATAGCAATTTTCTTGCGAGTGGATACTAAATACTAGACTGACCTTTGCTTTTATATATAATTTTAAGATTAGACCACCAGTCACTTATATATTATTAGTACAATGCAGGAATACAATGGTGATATGCTACCTGATTAATTGATTAGGTATAAGTGGTGTTGGGCACGCCCAGCTTGTCTATGCGTTTAACATGTACTGTATTACGCATGTTTTATTTCTAGATGGAATGTGCATATCTTCGACGGAAATGCTCTGGGGAGAAGCTGCAACAGCGAATAGACTTCCTGCAATCAGAAGGGACGGGCAGAAGTTGGATAATGGGTAGATGGACAGAGATAACCAGAATGACCACAAGGTGAGACAAAAATCCATGTTCTGCACGATGCCTATTTTGAAATTGGCGTGCAAAAAGTCATTTCTCTTCTATAAATGATTTACTTTTCTGTATGCCTCTTTTTCTAAGAATGCAATCCCCACGTGTTATTCCATTTTATCTATTAGTCGAATCATGCTTTTACAGATCTATACAATGTTTTTTCTTTGGACCTTTCCTAAATTTGTGGTGCTTTTATTTGATCAATACAATTTCAGATGATATCGATGGGTACCGTTTTCTAGGCGTCTGTAAGGTATCCATTGCGTCCACCATGTCACATGAATACAAGGTATATCTTTTAGTCCACTGCTGTGTTTTGTATGATGCTATGGTTCAGTTTTTCACCATTAAATGTTGGGAGGCTTTTCTATGGGATGATATGGTCATGGTATGGATTGGACAATGCCTTTCACAATTCTCAAATTACAACCTAAGCAATGTGTTTTCTCCTCCTAACAGAATGAGGCTGCGGTTTTTTAGAAAACATAATACGGTGAATAATCTCATGACAATTACTGAATTTTGACAAAAGTTTAATTTCAAGGTTTAGTTTGAGTTGTTGGGTAGGGTTATGCCTAGCTTGTACCTGTTATTTTCAAGATAAACTTAAAAAACGTGGAAAACATGCACATATCGAGATAGAGAGGGCGCATTGTCAATTTATTTCCAGCTTTCACGGAGAGTTGATCCAAATTTCAAACCCTTTTTTGTTTGAGACGTGCGTTGCACGTGCACGTGAACTAGTTCCAGGAAACAAAAAAAGATTTATCACATGCATGATACTGAATTACTGATCTTCGGCGATCTATGGCAACGACAATGGCGTCGACACTCGCCATCCACCAACCAAACCAGAAGATCCAGTACACCTCCCGTCGTAGCAACGACCAACGACGGCGTCCTGCCTCTAGACCTGCTCTACGACATCCTTTTGCGCCTCCCCACCGTAGGGGTAGCCCCGAAAGCCGTCGGCGTAATAGGTCTACGCCGACGGCCTTTGCCGTCGGCATTTTTTCCCCAATAATTTTTTATTTTTTTAATTTTTTAACTTTTTTAATTTTATTTCGAAATTTTCCACTTAGCCACATACTTAATCTCCAATTACACACTTAATCATAGGTCAAAGTATTTACCCTGGTCAACTTCCCATTCGGTCACCGATCCTAAAATTGCTCTAGCCTAAGCACGCTTAACTTTTCAAATTAGCTTCCAAATGAGAAGTCAGAACTTACTGATATTTGTATCCTATCAATTATATTAACCTCTCGGTTACGATGTTACACTTTTTCATTGTTTAAATTTTAAACTTTGTTTTAATAAGTAACAATGATTATGTAATAGTATATTTTAAATAAATAACAATAAAATGAATTTTACTTTATATTTTCCTTTTTACATTTAATATAGAATAATTCATATCTTTAAATCCGTAAATCAAAATTTGACAAATAAAATATCTAAGTCGATTAGAAAAATGAGAGGAATTTAAATATACCATCCATATCATCTTTTTCATCATGTATATGACTTTTTGCAACATATTTTTGGTACTTGCATAATAAAAAAGTCATTTTGGCACTTAAAAAAATAAAAAATGATATTTATAAAAATATTTTGAAAACCTCTGTTCTGCAACATTGTTTTCCATACCAAGATACACCTACCACCGTCTATGGCGTCAGCGGCGAGGAGGAGCGCCGGGACTGCGACCATGAGCTTCATCTCGCACTTGAACAGGGGTGGAAAGATGTCAAGTGCACCGGCCGGTTGCTGCTCACAGTCCACGCTAGCCACTGTTGGGAATAGTGTCCGTGAACCTACCTTTTGTTTTCTCAGAGCAACCAGCTGATTCAGTGGGCAGCGTGAGTACTTGAGCGGTTTAGGTCAGGGAGGCCACTGCACTGCGCTGCAGGGTTTGATCGGACGAGAGCAGAGCTCTTGGGTTGACAGCAGCGCGCGTCTCCTCTCTGGTGCCTACACGGGAAGCATTCGCCGTTCGCGTAGCCGTCTGCTCGCGCTCCCTCCCTCGTACTACTCTACCACCCAAGCCAACATCATCTAACGTCTCGCATGCATGCTTGTCGCCGTTCACTTGTCCGTTCTGATGATGCCCGACTGCCTGCGCCGTTGATAAACCGGGAGAGCGACGGCGGTACGTGCGGTAGGGGAAAGGAAAAGCTCTCCTCTCTTTCTCTACCACCCAAGCCAACATCATCCGATTAAATTATGCGAGACCCGCACCCCAGGGGGCAATTGCCCCCCACTCCCACACCCGACCCAACTCCCATGGTTCTAATTAAATAAAGATAGATGTTTTTTACTCCGCCATACCTAGATTTTAGGCCGTCTTTCACCACTGGTTGCGTGGTTGTACAGGTGATCAGAAATTTCTACACACTGATAGGATCAACATTGCACGAAATTACCATAAAGATTTTGCGTCTAACGGCCCGTTTACCTAGCCCTCTCTCGGTCTTCCTCCTCTCGCCGCCACCGCCAGCTGACGTTGTCGGGAAAAGTTCATGCAACGGACGGCGGCGTCGAGCCTCTATTTTGATCCAAGTTGTATGCGGGAGGGTCTACGGCGTCGACAACAAGAGGAAGCGACAAAGATTGGGAAGCAGGCAGAGGCGCATGTAAAGGAGGCGCTGATTCTTTGAGACGGAGGCGTTCTCTTATTCAGGAATTGGTTGCTGGAGCATGTCAAGATTAGATCTGGCATCCATCCAATACGTGAGAGGTTGCCTAATTACCAAAAAAAGGGATATAGATGGGCTGCCAGTTCGGCTGGATTTTGCATCTTTGCTGTGATCTCTGCATCCCGATCGCAGTTAAATTCTGCTGGGGGCAATTCGGCACAACACATTCAAGTCATACGCCGGGGACACACCCACAGAGCGAAACGTCTATCTATCGAGCGTGCGAGGCGTCGCGCGGTCTTCGGACGTGTTGACGCGGTGGGCACGACACGCAACATGTGGGTGGGTCCCACCCACGTCTTCTTCCTCCTCCCTTATCTTCTTCCTTTCTTTCTTTTTTCCCCACCTCGCCCCATGTCGTCGACGCCGATTCTTCCACAATCCTCTCTCCCTTGCTCTTCCCGGCGTCGAGACGGCGACCGACGACGCCGCTGCGACCGGAGGGAGTTGCGGCGGAGGAGGCGCCGTCGAGGAGGGAGCGAGGCGAAGCCGAGCGAACCCCATCCCCGACTGAGGGCAAGCGCGAGCCGGAGCCGCCGGAGACGCGGCTGGCCGCGGCGGAGGCGGCGGAGGCGAGCAAAGAAACTTAACTTGGGGGGTGCGGGGGTGGGGTTCGCCGGCGACGAGATCGGAGGAGGGGGGCTTAGAGGGATGGTCGCGGGCGGCGGCGGACCGGCGGAGGTGGAGATTGGAGCAGGGCGGGGCGGCGAGGCGGCCGCGGGCGGCCGAGGCAGGCGGCGAGGCCGGCGTCGACGGCCGGGGCGCAGCGGTCTTCTTCCCTCCGACGCGGGCGCGGTGCTCGTCTTCTCCTTCCGACAACCGCACGTGCGGCGGTCGGAAACCGCGCGACGTGCGGTGCTCGTCTTCTCCTTCCGACAACCGCACGTGCGGCGGTCGGAAACCGCGCGAGCGGTTGCGCGCGCGCAAGCTAGACATTCCCCCCACAGAGGCTTCCAGAGAGGGGGTGCACGTGTGACATGCAGCCACCGAGGAGGCGATGCAGTGCTGCAACGAGTGACGGCGAACACTGAACGAAATTTGGCGGAGCTCGTCCTTTTCTTCCACTCTCGCTGGTCAGCTCTTGCGGAACAGTTAAAAGTTGCAGGGCGATGTTAGGGCTGTGCACATGAGAGTCTCCAGATTAGGCCATGGATGGGGTACGTGTTCTCACTCGTACTAATCGTGTGCTTGCCCATCGAAGGATTTTGATTGATGGTTGGACATTCAGACGGTGATCCATGATGAACCTCAGTCGTGTCAGTCAGATCTTGTGTGCGCGAGGATTATGCTAAATTGTTCATGCTTGGTCATGGTTACACATATCTTCAAGCATAAGCAACGGCGGGTCCAGGGACTAATTGGAGGGTGGGCTGAAAGTTTTTTTTGGGAATTTTTTTATATATTATCTTACACCAGCCCTTACAAAAAAATCCTTACAATAAAAGGAAATATCACACAAGTCCGTCATCTTCCTTCCGCGTCCCTCGACGGCGCGCCGTGAGCAAAACTCGATGCCGCCTCTAGGACTCGGCCGCAATGAAACTCGTGTCAAAGATATCTTGAAAAAACCTAGGCGCTTGTATAAGCAGCCACTGGGAAGTCATCGACGTAGACCAGAAGATGCCGGCGACATCAATCTCAAGAGATCGACGTCCCGAAGAAGCTAGTACCGAGATAGGTGGGGAGATAATCCTAGCTCCGGCCAGACGGAGATGGTGGACACCAAACTCGCAAGTTCCCGACAAAGCCGTACGCCCGTACCTGGCTTAGCCTCATCGGACTGAGACGGAACTTGTGGACATCAATACACTGCGACATCACCCTCTACATAGAACACCGCCGGCCGACGTAGACTAAACGACTACTTCTCAAGAAGATAAGTCAGTATGTAAGATATAAAATTATTTAAGACAAAAAATACCACAAATTTTCAGGTTAAAAGCATACGAATCACACACTAATGCATCCAGTACTAAAGAAACAACCACAAAAAACAAAACCAAATGTATATAACATTGCTTCTTGGGCTGGCTTGCTGCTGCTCTGCTTGCTTGCCATGAGGGCTGGGGATTCCTTCGCGTGGAAGGGGATTGCTTCGCGTGGAAGAGCTGCGCTGGGCTGCCTGTGCGATGCGAATGCGAGTCTGCTGTGCGATGCGAGTTGGGCTGGAAATATTCGTTCAATGGGCCTGGCACAAAGACTAGTAGTTGTAAAAAAAACTTTTTTGGAGGGCAGGCTAAAGCCTGTTAAAGCCTATCTAGTGGACTCGCCTTTGAGCGTAAGGATGCTCGTTTGTGTGGTATGAAGATGGTGGCCCGATATGTTGAGGCGGTAACACATGGTGGCTGAAATTTGGTGGTGCTATTTGAGTACCTGGCCTTGAGCTCCGGAGTTAAGCCCCTTGGTCTGACCTTCACTGGTTCTACTTGGCGATGATGATATCTTGTTGGATTTATTGCATGGATATTACTCAGACCTACCTCTATGGTGAAACACCATCATATGAAATTTTGTGACTGGATCTACAATGACGACATTTACGTGTCGTTCCCTTTCTGAAGGCGCTATTGTCGGAGGATTTTTTTTTTTTTGCATCATGTGTGTTGTCACAGGTGTTGGTTGATTTCGTTTTTTGTTGTTGCGCCTTGATTGCTTCAGCATGAGGCTTGGATGCTATCTTTTTTCAATTATTTTTACCTTTCCTTTTAATAATTTGGCTATGCGCATCCTCATTGTTTTGACTTACTCTTGACATTGAGGTTGTGTAGACTCTGGATGTAATTGATATCTTCTTAATATTAATATATTATCTTATCAAAAAATCATACAGATTTTGGGTAATTGGGACAAAACTCAAAAGCATCCCAAACCTTTGATGCATGATTGAAAAAACACAGAAATACGAATATTGCAGAAATTTTCCTATAGAAGTTGTTTGATTCAAAGGAATGGCAAAGGATTTTTGAAGGATCGGTTCCTGTAGGAATTTTCCTATAGAAGTTGTATGATTCATAGGATTTCATCATATAGGAATAAATCCCATGGCAATATTGTAGTGTAAATCCTATCAGAAAAAAGCATGAGGTCCAACCTAATGAAAAATACCTTTGCCACAATCAAAGAGAATCCCTCTTTCCATAGGATTCACATAGACATGCCATCCCAATCCTATAGGTTTCCTATTGCTATATTTTTTCCATCCTATGAATCAAAAACGCAAAAATTAGTAACAGGTGTGGTTGGATTGCATCGCAGGAAAAAAACGCAGGAATTTGTATATAGTTTGAGTGCATGTTATAGTTGGCATAGACACATAGAATTTTTTTCCAAGAGGTCACACCTCTTGTTAGAAATCCTATAGTATTGGCGGCCTCATTTGATTCATAGGATAGGAAAAATGTAGGAACAGGAAAACTATATGATTGGGATGACATGTCTAAGTGAATCCTATGGGAAGAAGGATTCTCTTTGATTGTATCAAAGGAATTTTCCAAGAGCTTGGACCATGCTTTTTTCCTATAAAATTTACACTAAAAGAATCCTATGGGATTAATTCCTATAGGGATTTTTTTTTTTTTGAAGGAAGTTCGTGTACAAGATCAACACCAGATCGAACGAACACACACGAACAGAGGGAAAAAACACCCCACACACGGCGAACGCGGATCCACCAAGCAGAGCACCTCCTTCGAGCACCAGCAGCACGCCGCCGGGGAGGAAGAAGGCGAGCTCACCTCGCACCGCCGCAGCCGGTTCGAGCAACCATGTTGAGATGCCGCAGAGGCCATCTGACGCAAGCACCAGAATCTGAGCGCTGGAGGAGCATCGGCCTCGAGCCGCCGCCGGATCCACCCTTCTTCCACAGCGCCATCCGCGACCACCGACGATGGAGAGCTTCCCACCTGCAAACTTCCAGAGATCTTAAGCAAAAGCAACGCCAAGCACCGAGGTGAAGGCCGCCGGACCCCACGGACAAGAGCTAGCGCCGCCATCACGGCCACCAGCTCGAGGGGAAGCACGCCGCGGCTCCGGGGAGCAGCGGCCGCGCCAGAGACGGCAGATCTGCCCCAGGCCTCCGCCGGAGCGCCGAGGACAGAGGAGAGGACCGCCGCCGCCAAAAGCCTCTCCGACCACGCCGCCAACTCCACAGCGCCGCCGGCAGGCACCCCACGCACACCTAGACTATGTACACGCACGGGATCCGTCGATTCCCCGACCTCCCGCCGCCGGAGCGGCCGCGGAGGCGAGAAATCGAACGGATCGCCGGCGGCGAGCTGGTTCGCACGGGAGTCGCCCAAAAATCTCCTCCTGATCACTGTAGATGGGGAAAAGGAGGGGGGCCGGGTGTTCTGCTTTTCTAACATAGGCTCTTTTTCTAACATAGGCTCTAATTCCTATAGGAAATGATCCTATGAATCAAACATTTTGTATAGGAAAAATTTCGTATATGATCCTTTCTCCAAGAATCTTATCATATTCCTTTGAAGGCTTGTTTTGGAACGCATAATAGGAAAAACACATGAATAAGATGGGAATACATGTGGAAACCTATGGATTGGAAACCACAAGTTCCTATGTGAGCGTTTGGATGGGCTCGGGAAAAACACAGAAATATTTGGGCATGAGCTTCGGAAAAAAAAAAATTGCATCTGCTTAATTAGCAAAAACACAATTTGCACAAATTGATATGTGAGGGTCATGGTATCAAGCTTGTAGTCCACCACTACAGAGTCCAGTGCAGAGAGCTAGACAAACAACGGGATTTATCCCCACCGTCGCTGGCTACAGAGTCAATCAGGTGTAGGAGCGTCCCACTTTTTTTTGGATCTAAATAAGAGGAAAGAGTTGGTGGAGACATACTTCCACTGGATTGCAAGAGCTTCGTGTGATGGTATTGCTCCGTTCGTACAGGAAAGTTAAAAGAGGCCCGAGCCAATCTTTTCTTTTATGTACTTTTTCCTAGGAAATCAGAGGCAAATGAAACTTTCCCGTAAAATTTCTATGAGTGAATCCTGCGTTTGAAACGGCTCTACAGTACCCATTCCAGAGGATTACCGATTCCTACATTTTTTCTGTGAAAATCCCCAAACGACCCCTTGAATCACATGAGTAATGTAGGAATGCAACCCATATGAATTTTGGAGTTGAATAAAATGGAGTTTATTGAAAAATTCTTATGGGTGGAAATCCTATGCAATTCTTTTGAAAATCCTTTGAATCAAAGAAGCCCCAAATTTTGCTAGTTATGTTTCTATAAAATTCTTTACGTCGCATTCTGCAAACTAAACAAAATTGTTCGGTTTAAAAGACGAGAGCGCTGCACATCTCAGTCGGAAACCTTCCGTGCTGCTCAAGGTCGAAGTCACCAAAAGGCTGCCATGGACCTGCCAGATTAGCTCCTAAAATTCCTCGACAAATGGATTCGTCCTTCCTTCGGGCAGGGCTCCGATGACAAACGGAGGGTTGAGCTTACTGACATGCGACAGAGTTTTCGGCCAGTCGAATATGGAGGTCTCGGCATTATGAACATAAAGCTGAGGCGCATCCGCTGGTTACGACCGCAGAAAAAACGTGAGCGATGTTTGACTGAACACCAACGAAGTCCACACAATTTGTGATGCCTCAGTTCGCATCGTCCTTGGAGATGGCCTCGGTTCCCTTTTTCGAGAATGTCGCGCGGGGGGGGGGGGGGGGGGGGGTCACCACCAGTGCCTCGGTTCCCATTATTCCCAAGTTCGCTCGCTCGTGATGCAGCTCAGGATGAAAACTGTTTTGTCAAGTCCATCACCAAATCCTGAGGTTGAGCCATCCGGAAGGTCTACAAACTACTCTGGAGACAAATAATGTCACAGTACATTGGCTCAGGATTTTTGTTGGATAAAAGTCTATCAAATGATTGGTTGAGGGATGAAGACTTAAATCTAGCCGTCTGTACACATTATCCAAGGGCAAAGAACAACAATTTTCAACAACCCACTTGAATATGGGCCTGAAGACAAGCTTTTGAATTATGGAATTTCTTGACCCGTTCCTATATAAATCTGCTAAAGATTTCTTGATTTTCCTCCTTATTCGTTGTTGAACTACCGGATTTCCTGTCCGATATAGATGGTTGAATGATCATGAATTTTTTAATGTTCAAACCTAATTTTGTGTGTGTGTGTGTTCGTGATCCCTCCTTAGTCATGAATGGCGCTTTCCTGCTAGCAGCTGCGGGTAACGGTCGAATGAAATGGTGAATATGCATGCATTTTGTTTCCTACACAAGTGCGCATCAAATGACTGGTGGTGGGACGAAGACTTCAATCTGAGAACCCGTTGGTACATTATCCCAGGGTTAAGATCGAAGGAGAATTTCCAGACTGAGAACCTGTCCATTTTTCACCTGATATCTGGCGCGTACACGTGAAGCTTGACCATCAACCAAATGCGTCATCGTTCGCTGACTTCCTGCAGCGTGTCAGAGAGCACCCACGTCTCAATGCCCATCGATCGCTTACGCGTATCCAGGAGTAAGATATGTTCACAAGTTGGAATGGAAGTATGTTCATGAAATCAGCAGTGACTGATTACGGGAAATTATTCACGGGGTTTGAAAAGTATGTTCACGGATTTAAGAAAACGTTCACTAGATTCAAAATAATGTTTACCAAGAATGAAAATGTGTTCATCTTTTAAAAAAATTCACCAGATAAATTCGTACATCATAGAAAATGTGTTCAACACGAGAGAATGATTTGTTCACGCGTCTGTGTTAAACTAAAAAGAGCGAGACTGTCAGATCCGAGACATCTTGACCGTAAACAAGGTGAAATCCAACGTCTCACGTTGTCCCAATGTTGTATGATGTGCTAACCGGCCGCTGATCACCCAATCGCGCAAATGCCGCATGTATTGAACACGTAGGAAGGAAACTGCCGGCTCTCCTCTGATCACGCACGACCTTAGGAAGCAAACTGCTCGCTCCCCTCTGATCAAGCAAGGATTGCGCCCGCGGTCAGCCGCCCGTCCTCTTGCCGCGGTGTCAGGCACTCGGCATCCTGCCGTCGCGCAACACCAAGAGGCCGAACGCCGCACCGGGAACAACATCAGCGGCCGATTCTCACGCTGGACCGGCCGTTGACCGCCCTCTCGCGCCGCACCAAGGAGAACCTCCGTCGCCATTGGTGATATCATCAGCTTGCAACGTTGCAGGATAGATGTCGAGTCTGAGTGAGTTGTCGATATTCATGCCGTCGGCAAGGTATCATGTTCTGGTCTTCACTGTACGGCTGCGTGTAATCCACTGTTGAGTTCTTGCAGTTGATATCTAATTTGACTGTATCACTAAACCGTAGTAGTTCTCCATTTGCGGGCACCATAAAATATATTGATTTTGGCTTTCAATACCATCAAGTATATTTTTTTCTCCTTTTGATAGCGAGTACTGGCTTAGTCTAGCTGAACAAACTAATCTTACTACTTCAATGTGCAGCACAGACCAAGCATCTCTATTATTTCATGACTTTTCTGCCTTTCAAGGTATATTTAGTATTTATCTCTCTGCTTCTTGTTTTATCCATATAATGGGACCATTCTTATTCACTCAGAAACGAACATGGTATAACTATTTTGCTTTTGGCCCTTGCAGATTTAACAGGTATTGCAAGTGTTCAGAAAAAACATTTGTTTCTCAATGGGTTTGAAAGAAGATAAACATCTTTATAGCTGAAGTTCTTGAATCACTATGAGAGTAAATTGAGCAAGGTGCAAGTTATTTTCATATTTGGAAAGCGTATCACAATTAGAATTTACTTAGAACCGTTAATTGTCCACATTTTTTATCACGTTATCTTATTAATCGCTACCAACCGTGGGATAAAAAACATCAGAAAAACATTTGCGTGACAATTATGTACAAGCTGCCGATTCTCGGTGTGTTTTGGCTGCTGGACATTATGTCCTTAAAGGAGTATACGTAAGTCAATAGCTCATTTCGCTCAACCATTTCGTCAACGATCATTGGATTTTGCCCCTTCGTTTGGCACAGTCCATAACTAAAGGTAGAATGACAGTGAACGTTTGAGTCTGCCAAGTACCAGAAAAAAGGTAAGATCATTTAGCTTGTTATGAATTTTACATGTTCTTTTATATTAGGTTCAAATAGAACCATTTGACATATAGGAGGAGCCTGCATTTTCCTTTGAGCCTGTATTTTTCATTCTCATTTTTGGCATTCCCACTTTGGACACCGTATAATTTTTATTTTTCTTACATGATTTTTTTTTAACATCTTCGTTAAATGTTGCTGATCCACAAGGTCTAAACAATACTCGGCTACTTGAAAGTTGAAACATGCTTCATCTTATTCTGAGAATGATTATTTCCTCCATTTATGCATCTCAACCATTTCTTTTACATTGGGTATTGTGAGACTGATTATTTGCTCCACTTATTCATGTTGTGGCAGTTTCTGATTCTCACTTAAACTAAATGGATGACTAGACTTTGAAATGACACCGATACTGATAGTTCTTACATATGAAAGTTAATCTTACATATATTACATGGTTTTGCGTGTATAATTTGGAAACTAATACATCTTTTAGATATCTATCATTGGAGGGAGTTCTATTTAACGCTCATTGATGACGATCTTGCTCGCACAACTTGATGACGATCTTGCTCTTATGGAGCATTTTATTCAGAAAAAATTCAGATTTAACATGCTGCTTAACAGTTTATGCTCCTTTTCTACCTCCTACAGTCATTTCTATTGTTTTCTACCTCTTGCAAAATCATCTTTTACTGCAAATATTGGCACTGTTCTCCAAATTTGCCAGGTACAACTCTAGGCCAAATGTTTCAATATTCTATACATGTGAGTGATTTAAACAATACTAAGATCTTTTACATCTTTTACAGTTGTTCAGTATTGATTTTTCTTCGTGTAGGCTGTTGGTGAATGTTGGCTTCTAAACTTGTAAAACATGTCTACATACATGTATGCATGCAAAGACTACAAAGTCTTATATTTTGATACGGAGGGAGTAGTTGTTATGCATAAGATCTTTTCTAAATGTATATTTTCATTGATATCGGATTATTATGTATTGTGATCTGCCATAGTCCATAACTGCAGACAAACTCATGAGATAGTTTTTTTCTATGTTCAGGCATGTTAGATCAATTGTGTTATGTCAATGAAATTTCCGTTATTTCATTGTATGCTACATTGGTTGGTAATCGGATCAGAGAGCAATTACCTTCTATTTGGACAAATCTGAGTAAGTGAAAGCAAAGTGTCAATCTATTTTTGTTATTTTTTTTTACATATTTGCTTTTGATACTGATTTTACTCTGAGTTTCTGAAAATATATATAGTTACTTGTAGGTTAAATTTAACTAATAGAATATGTATATCATCTCTTACACTAATATGTTCTTTGATTCTTAGCAAGGTCTTTCATTTGACAGTCATCCTTAGTTCTACCAGAAGTTCTCAACGTTGCTTATAAATGATATTAGAAGTGACTGAATAAATCTAATTAATGATTTTACCATACTTTGTAAAGCTTGTGGCTACATAATCAGTAAGTGGTGTGGCGTGACTTGTATCTCTAATTATTAATGATTTCTTGCATTATATGAAAAAAATTAGAACAATTATCTTGAATTTTATGAAAACAGTGGAATAGAGGCGATTGCCCTATTGATCTAAGAAATAATACTTTCCAAACTTTTCCAAAGCTGTTGAAAATTAACGGGCCAGCTCATATTATCAGGTGACAGTGTGACACAAATTGTTATATTGTAATCCAATATCATTCGCAAAAAAAAAATATTGTAATCCAATATGGGCATTGTATGAAACGTGCATGTGAACGTGCTCGATTACTAGTTACGGGAAATTATTCACGGGGTTTGAAAAGTATGTTCACGGATTTAAGAAAACGTTCACTAGATTCAAAATAATGTTTACCAAGAATGAAAATGTGTTCATCTTTTAAAAAAATTCACCAGATAAATTCGTACATCATAGAAAATGTGTTCAACACGAGAGAATGATTTGTTCACGCGTCTGTGTTAAACTATTTATGAAACAATATTCACTACGTTTTAAAACTCTTTACCATGTATAAAATATTTTCACCCTATTAAGTCATTCAACAGATAAATTTATTAATCATATAAAATGTGTTCAAAATGAGGATACGTCGTTTCGGTTCACGGGTGCAGATGCACCCGTTTTGTAAAATATTTTAACGACTTTTCAAAATGCTAAAAAGATTAAAACACTATTCAGATATATGTAAGGATATTTTGTGTTAGCGCAAAAAGTTCCGCTGAAGAAAGCACATTTTTTGTGACTTGGCAAAAAGACAAAAAAATGTCTCGTACAAAGTCATTTTGGAACGCCCAGATTTTTTTTTTGCACAAGTCACAAAAAATGTATTTTTTCACGAAACTTTTTGTGCTAACATGAAATGTGTTGAATTATATCCAAAAAATTATTTTGAATTTTTAACATTTTGAAAATTGTTTTCTAAAAAGTGGGTGCATCTACATCTATAACCTGATACTGATTTCCGTCAAAATGATTAATTCAGGGATCAACGTTTGACTATTGAGAAAAAATGTTCGATATGTTTTAAAATGTTTAACAGGTATAAATGTGTGCAACCTCTAAAAATCGTTCACCAAATTTGTTCCTCATATAACATGCGTTCAACACGAGGAAATATTCGTTTGCATGATGTCAGTATTTACAAAATGTTCCTCGGAAAATAGTGTGCTGCCTAGGGGGATAGCTGCCCCCTCCCATCCATCGTAGGATCAATAATTTTGAGATCTGTGTCCACCTACTTAGTGGTTTTATCGATAGGAGGTTTGTGGGGATTATATTCTTAATAAGATTCACTTGTATCTGTAATTTCTGGCAGCACACGTCACATCATACCCATGTATTGATTCCCCTTTTTGTTCAGAGTTTTTTTTGTCTTCATGTAAGTAGGTTGGATATACCACGTACTCCATATATGCATGTTGGGAATCGAGCTTTGTACTTATCATTGTTGTCATGCACGTGTCATATCACATGCAGTTAGTTGTGAATGATATATCAGTGGATACGATACATTGTGGTAGCTTATACTACCTCCATTCACAATATAAGGCTTATTTCGTTTGCTTTGACCAAGCCTTTGACCAACAATTACTTTATTAATATGTACTTTATGTGACATAAAATTGATATCATTGTATTCCTAATCAGAAGTACTTTACTTATGATTATGATTTAAATCACATGAATCACATGTTAAATGCGTAATCTTTGGTCAAAGCCTCAGTCAAAGGAAACGAAATACGCCTTATATTTTGTAACGGAGGTAGTATAATATAATCATAGCTAGTTTGTTGTATTCATCTGGTATTATTTTTATCATACATTGTTTACCGTGCCTGGCTTGTAGTCATGTCTTGCGGCTCAACTAAGGAAGCAGACACCGAATCTGACAAGTTGCGACAGTTCAACAAGCTCTCTAATAGCCCATTAGTAGCAACATCTTTGTTTCATAACAACCTGCTAGTTGGTTGTTAGCACACATCCCTACATATAATGTGTGGTAGATGCAAGGGGGCAGCTATCCCCCTTGGCAGCAAATCCACACTCAATGTTCCTATGCAGTTTTCTTCAAGCGATATAAATAAAAAAATTGAACTCTCTGAAAAAATCGTCTACCGTATGTAAATTGTTCACATATATAATTTATGTTCACTTTATAATATTTTCATCCTATATAATGTTTCATTTTATAGTAATATTTTTTCAACGGATTAAATTATTATATATTTGAAGATTTAAGCAATCACACCCACGGTTTTTAAATTCATTTGCCGTAATACAAGAAATATCTAATTATCAAAATATTTTCTTGAATCTGTGCTAGTTTAGAAATTTCAGTTTCAAATGACTATTTTTCTTTTCTTGTCATTCTACATTATTAGTGGCAACTTTCACGCGTTCAGAAAATGAGGGCGATACTGCAACGAGGTGCACGCCGCCACACGCGTACGGTACTCGTGGCCCGATTGTGCATGCATGTGTACCGACGCGCGGTTGGCGCGCACACAAGTAAGGCCGGCAATGGGTCGGGTATTGGGCGGGTCGACCTATTCCAGACCCATGCCCATATAACAAATGGGCGAGGGTCTCTGCCCATGACCCTGCCCATGGGTCAGATCTCAGACCCATGTCCGTACCCGTCGGGTCACCAGACCCAATGGGCGACCCATCGGGTCTGTAGGCAGCACATCAATATATAATATTATAGCATTTCAAACAGCAAAATAAGCACAAACAACAAATAGTGATGTACTGATTGCTCACACAAACAGCAAATCAAATTCCCAGGAAACAACAAATAGCCTGGGCTGTGGTCATGTTTTACTATGAGACCCCACATGTCAGCTAATCGGGTTACCCATCGGGTAGCCCATGGGTACACATGTCTGCCCATACCCTACCCACGACTAATCGGGTCGTCCACGGGGGAGACCCATGGGCGAACATAGCGACCCATACCCTGCCCATTAGGGTCGGGTGCCCGTGGGCGGACGTGCCCATGGGCGGAATTGCCGGCTTGACACACAAGTCAAAGTGATTAGTAAAATTAGACTATATTTTGGGAAACTCAGATCCAAGCAACAAAACCAAATTGTGCCACTTATATTTCTATAAACTATAAATTTCTTGGCGCAACAAAAAAAAGTTTTGCAAACCAATCAAAAATGAAGAAAATAACACTTTAAAAGAGGATAATATAACATCCTACCTCTACATTGGTCAATGTTTGCATTTTGCAACCTTTCGGTTAAATTATCTGCCCACAAAATCGTACACGAAGAACAAGATTAGCGGGTGAAAACTTGCCCGTGGGAAGATGGTTAGGAGGGTGGTTGTACCCCAGCCCACCGGAGTTCAAATCTCATGTTTGACACGGGTGTTTCTTATTTAAGCGACATATTCTTCAGTAGGAGGCGACGTTCCCGTCGACAGCGAGGCGTCTGTGGTGACTTTTTCAATATTAAGACTTGACCAGACGGCTCAGTATTTCGGAGGTGATCATAGACGTAGGGTGTGTGTGTTCATAGGAGTGAGTCTGTGCACATGTATGTGAGCGTCTATGTGAGCGTCCGCGTTTCTACTATGTTTCGAAAAAAAAACAAGATTAGCGACGCAGAAAAATAGGCCCATAACCGTTGGTCCTTTTTTTTCAGGAAAAACAGACAAGAACCCGGTATTAAATTAATGACTCTCTTAAAGGGCACATGATACAAATTGTTGAAAGATTCAAATTATAGAAAAGCATGAGGCATGCCTATCGTTAGAACAACGTAACCTTAAGTGGAACTGGTGCTTCACTAGATGAGTAATTAAGCTTGATTTGCTCAATCATAAATGGTACCGTATGAACCTCTTTGGGATTTTATTCAATCAAGAAATTGGATTGTACTAAATCGCTAATCGCCTCTTTCATTGAAAACTGGCGGCCATGTCCGATCACCCTGTTGCAAAATTCCTATTCGGCCTTGGGTGGAACGTAACCACAATGGGACTCCTGACGGTATGATCTTCAGAGACCCACTTGAGGTTGCCCTCCGCGCCGGCGACGCTGGGCTGTCCCGCCCACCGTACGGTCACCGTGAAGTTCTGCTTCTCCTTGACCTCCGTGAAACGCAGCATCGGCGGCTGCACCGTGACAGACACGTCCCTGGGCATGTCCACGACGGCAGTGTACACGGAGTTCGCCTTCCCGACGTTGGTCACCGTGCGGTTCACCGTGATTGGCTGAGCCAGCAGGTTGACGACGAGGGACGGGTAGTTCAGCTCTGCTTCCGTGGTGGCCTTGAGGTTGCCGCAGGTCACGGGGCGATGGGCTATCTCCGTCGCTCCGTCGTCGCCGATGCCAAGGCCGCAGAGGTAGGGGAGGTAGTCGTCGGCGTGGAGGTCGTAGACTAGGCCAGGGTCAACGGCGAGCCCGGGGTTCACGTATCCCGCGCCCATGGCGTAGAAGGTGGCGTGGCGGTACTGCTCGTCCTTGAGGGGTACGCCTGTGCGGTCCACCGCGTCCGACGTCGTCATGATCGCCGACTTGATCGCCGCGGGGGACCAGTCGGGGTGCAGGCTCTTGAGAAGCGCGGCGACGCCGCTCAGGTGCGGTGTCGACATGGACGTGCCGGACTCGACGAAGAAAGAGAGGCCAACGCCGCCGTCGGAGAACTCCGTGTGCGACTCGCTCGGCGCCCACGCCGCGAGAATGTTCATGCCGGGCCCGGTGATATCCGGCTTCAGGATTCCCGGGCTGGCCCTGCTCGGACCTCGGGACGAGAAGAATGCAACGGTCGGCGCCGGGGACGCGCCCATGACTGTACCCTTGAACTCGACGCTCGCCGTCGGGTTGGCCGTCGTGTTCACGTAGGCCACGATCTTGGTCCCCGCGTCGTAGCTCACGTGTGACGCTGGGAGGACGTGTGGGTCGGCGAAGGTGGTGTACCCTTCGGCTGCTCTGTTCATCACGATCATGCCCACACCGCCGTATGCCGACACGGTCTGGCCAGCCTCGATGCAGCCGTTTAGGCCTCTGCTCTCGCAGAGCACCACCTTGTCAGTCACCTCAGCGCCGCGCAGCACACTGCAGTCCCGGCTAGTCTCGGAGCCGTCGGCGCCAGGGTACACGAGCGCGAGTTGATTGGCCGCGGAATTGTTCCCCGGCTGAAACAGTGATTCGCCGTCGAACTCCTCGCCGTTGCCGAGCCTCACGGTGGTGCGAATCGCGCGGTCCATCGTGCCGGCCGCGACGGTGAGCATCCAGGGCGCCCCGTTGCCAACGGACCCGAGTTCTGGACCCGCGTTGCCCGCCGCGCAGCTGACGACGATGCCGCGCTCCATGGCCTTGAAAGCCGCGATGGCGATGGGTCGTAGTTGAACTGCGTACCGGAGGAGGCGCCGATGGAGAAGGACAGCACGTCGACGCCGTCCTTGACGGCGGCGTCCAGCCCTGCGATGATGTCCATGATGGAGCAGCGGCTGAGCGAGCAGACCTTGTATATCGCCAGGTGCGCGTGCGGCGCCATCCCAGAGGCCGTGCCATCCGCGTTGCCCCGGACGTTGGCGTTCTCCACGAAGTTGCCCGCGGCCGTGCTGGCCGTGTGAGTGCCGTGGCCGGCGTCGTCCACCGGCGGCGCGGATGAGTTGACCGCGGCACTGCCGAACGCGCGCGCCCCGATGATCTTGTTGTTGCATCCGCCCCCGCGATGGCCTTGAACTCGCAGGTGCCCTTCCAGCCCTTAGGCGGCGGCTCGAGGCCGTCGTCGCGGAAGGACGGGTGGCTGGGCAGGATCCCCGTGTCGAGGATCCCAATCACCACCCCGCGGCCGAACCCGGAACGGCTCCAGAACCCTTCGTTCCCAAGGTGGAGGCCAAGGAAGCCCGGCGAGCGGGTGGTGGCAAGCGGCAAAAACACCTCCGGGTAGAGCCGGAGGCAACCGTCCGTGCCCCTCAACGCCTCGGCCTCCTCATCCGTGAGCTGCGCCGCGAAGCCGGTGAACACGTCGCTGTAGGAGTACAGAATGCGCGGGCCATCGTCCCCGGCGCCCTCCTCCGAATCGGGCGCCGCCGCTTGCGGGAGGAACGAGCGGTGCCAGTCCTCGACGGAATCGACGGGGCTGCCCCTCGGGTCGAGGTGCACGACGTAGTTCTTCCTCTCTCGCAGGTAGTACGACGCGCCGAGCAGCGGGTGAAGAGACAGGAGGAAGAGGAAGGCAAGAAACCATCGGGACTCCATGAGTGGCAATGCCGGTTACTGAACGGGGAGAACCATACCTTGGCGTCGGGTTCGCTGCCCGTGTTATATAGCCGGTTAACCAACACCGGAAGGAAATACAAGATTTGATTACATTGCTTATTGCCTTGAGAATCAAGACAAGATCTAAACGAATCAATTAGCTATATACGGGTCATATCATACCGTGTGCATCATCCCTCCAAAAACTAAGGACCTGTTCGGAATGGAGGAAAATCGTAGGAAAATCAAAGGAAAGCGATTCCTAACGATTGGTTTCCTTTTGGCCGTTCGGAACGAAGGAAAGTCCTTCTACCAATCGCCATTCTTTAAATTTTGTTCCACTGGGGTTACGAACCGTGGATCTACATACAATCGAGTGAAAATGTAGCTTTTTCATTGCAAGGAAATATGCTTTTATGTTTCGATATCGGCGCTAAATCGAGACTTTTGTATCGAGATGTGTGTTTTTTACGATGTAGTTTATTTCTATTTGTCTTGTATCTTGCAAATGTAGTTCTGAAAATGTTTCTTTTATTGAGTGCTCGTTTGACCCGGCCAATAATCCATTTTGCGGCACCGGCTACATGATGGATCAAACTTGTGGTAAGCAGTCCAAATCCGAAGGCTACCGTGGTTGGATGTGCGTCCCTAACTGCACCTGCATGGTCTGCCCATCTCTTGATCTTGAGCGTCGCCTGAAAATCGTGAAGCTCCAGAAGCAAGGTGCGTGTCTCATGCTCATGTGCTTCTAACAAGACAGGGTCTAGGATTTTCTTTATAAGAATCTAGCCAGGAGACAATCACAGTATTGACATTAGCAGATTCACTCATCAGAAAGATGGCAAATTGACAAGCATAAGTAATGCTAACAATAACTTCATGGTTAACAAATGTGAGCTAAGGTGCTAAACAACTGAATTGTTCGCCAATGGACGTCTCGACCAGCTAGTCAGCTCAACTCAGCAGTCCCCACCTGCCGCAGCCGAACTCGCTCCATCTCCTGCGGCACCGTTGGGGATTGGGGAATGCACGAGCAAGTTTACATGGGCTAAGTGTGGAATGGGCTGAAACTGGAGTCAAACCAAATTCTTTTTTTTTTTGACTATGACTACGGCGGGCTCTTAGAGCCAGCCGGCAAATCCTATGCGGCACACGTTAGCGCCACATAGTGATCGTGCCGCCTGAAGAGTTCATGCTCGAAGCGTTTTCTGGGCCGGCCCACTGTTTCCTTCTTCTGCTTTATATTCTGTCGATCCCGTCCCCATCCCGATTCACCGTTCTTCTTTCTCCTTTTGTCGCCGTCCTGTTCTTCCCCGACCCCGATCCCCCTTCCCCCCTCCGACGTGATTTTCTGGCTGGATTCTTCGGTGGCTTGTGGCTGGTCTTCTTCTTAGGCTCGTCGCCGGCTATGGCGGCTGAAGGTTCGTGTACATCTAGTCTCTCCTTTGTGTCTACATCGGTGTTTGAACTCCTTCGATGTGTTTAGATCCATGGCGAGGAGTGATACTAGCCGGGAAATCTAGGTGTGCGCCGGCACTTGTTCCGTAGGTAGATGGGTAGGAGCAGAAACGAGGATCTCCTGTTTGCAGATGCGTGGTGTTCGTCCCCTCCGTTAGGTCTGTTCCATATTGCTAACCCTAGGAGGAAAGGCGCCCGAATCCCTGTACATAGTAGCTGCGGCTGTAGTGCTAGACTTTGGCTTTATGCTAGTCTTCGGCGTCCTGTCGGGAGGAAGGTGCTGGCTCTCTCTTGCCAAATCTGGCACCGGCCGGCAGTTCTTCGTCTTGCTGTGTTGCTCCTATGGATGGAGCTGAAGGCGGCATGGAGAGGAGCTTCTGGCTACTTCGAAAATAAGTCCTGCTTGTGCATCTGCTTGGAATCTGCTACTTCTCAGGCCAGTTTGCTTCGTCTTGGCCGCCATGGTGGCGGGGATAGGTTGTAGAGGACTGATGCGAGTTGTGGCGATTCTGGAGAGCTGCGGAGAGTTTGTGGTGCTGATGTTTTCTGGAGATCAACCTTGGCGGCCCATGCTTGGCTATCGACTCAAGATGCCGTGGGGCCATAACTCGACGCCCTGATGCATCATCGTCAGGATATCAACCTCCATCGGAGGCCCCATGTAGGATTCACGCCGGCGCTTCACTTCCTGCTGATGCCAAGTGGTTTCGTCCCCGGCCTCGGTGTGGAAGGCCATCGTTCGAGTCCTCTGTTTTGCCAGCGGTAGTGCAGGACCTGATTGCCTTTTATGTTTTACTGTTTAGGGTCCTTTGCTGCATATGTTTTGGGGTCTGGTTTGTGATTGTTGCATTTTTTTTGTTGTTGATATTTCTGGCGTTTTAGTAGATTAATTATAAGTATTTTTTTTATTCGGCGCAGATCATAATTCTGAAGTACATGATGGTAATGGCATACAAGTTGTTTCATTCAGATCACAATAAGGTTGACAAAATGAAGCTCGAGGCTATCAAGAATAAAAAGAAGATGTAGTTATCAACTCTTTTGATTAGATCCAACGTAGGTGATGGGGGGATAATAACCCGGTAGGCCCATGAAGAGGGAAGCATGACCCGCCAGGCAGGAGGCCCGGCCAGGCCAGCTAATCATCAGCATGGGCCGGGTTATGTTGCTGGGCCAGTAGGTTTGGCGGTAACCCGGTTCAGGAAGGAAAGGTTCTAGAAGACCAGAGGCGGTTCAGGACTTGGAGGACACGAAGGCCAGAAGAGCTAGAGTAGGATTCCGAGTCTGGGTAGAGCCCGGATTCATCTTGTAAAGCGCCAGGAGACCCGGTCATCTATATAAACCGGTCCCTGAGCCCTGTTGAGGGAGAACTTTACGATCCAAGCTTAGGCGAGAGAACCATGAGAGAAACTCACGCTACCAAGCGAACCTTGTAACCTAGATCGAGATCCGGCTCTGTTGTCGTAGCCGGGTTATCGAGATCGAGATCAATAATAAGATAGCAGGAAGTAGGTCTTTATCTCCAATGGAGAGGCCGAACCTGGGTAAACCTTTGTCCCTGCAGTGCTAAACAATCTCCCAGATACCAGAGTCGCCTTGCCCATCATCTCAAGCTACCCCAAGTAGCATCTGCCGTGTTATCTACCCCACGACAGTTGGCGCCGTCTGTGGGAAAGCGTCCAAAGGTGTCACCATCATGGGAGAAGCAATGCAAGGAGTGGAGAACTTTGTTTTCGGCGAGATCACCCTCAACTCGCAAGGAGAGCCCATCGTTGATGATTCTGGCGGGGGCCGGAATCAGATCTACTTGAATCAGGTGATGTTATTCCAATTGGCAAGTTTAACGTTTTTGTTGGTATGATTGCAACTAGATCTGCTAGTGATGGAGACTATGAATCTGTGTCAGGAGCTGCCACAATTGTTCAATCTGATGGAGAAGAATCAGTTGGTACGGCTGAAGATGAGCTGCCCTGGACGTACACGAGGAACGATCGGGAAACCCGGCTCCAATCCCGGGTGATGTGGTGGACCATGCAGATTCAGAATCGATCTTGCCCTGTTTGAAGGCCGGTTCGGATATGGAGAGAAGAAGAGGATGAAGAGGAGCAAGAGTCCAGCCCAAGCCCGGTTAGGAGGGTGGCAGTTTACACCGCCCTTCGACCAACGTGGGAGCATCACCGTCAACTGTCGTGCCACCTGCTTTTACTCCGGGTCAACAGCAGCAACAATTGCCACCAGTACTGGATTGGCGGGTCAAAGAGTTGATGGAGACCCGGCTTCGGTGTCAGAGGAAAGTGAAGACACGGCGCGTTACAGGAACAGCTTCGGTTTTCTCAATAACCGGGCTCAGGGCGAAGAAAGAAACAACAAACTGGGGCCCAGGCCTTGTTTAACAATGGCCTGGTCCTAGATCCATCAGCACTCACGAGGATGTTACCCCAGAAAACGCAGCAGCTAGAGCTATAGAATTGGATACAGCACGCCGGGCTTTGGAGCAGATGCGCAGAGACACAATGGCAGAGAAGCAAGATATGGAGGTTAGGCGAAAGCAAATAGAGGATGAGGAAAATCGTCTCAATGAGATGACCAGGGCACAGAGGAGGCACCAGAGCCGGCTGGCTCCAGGAGAAAACGCCATAAATCCCGCAGTATTGTTTAGACCCAGAAGATCAACCAATTGGTGTAACTCAGGTGGCTCCAGTTGTTAGAACAAATGCAGAACCGAAGAGGAACAGGAAGAGCTGGAGTTGCAGCTGCAGCGGTGCCGGGTCTTCTCGCTGGGGGAGCCAGGGGAAATCCGGGTCTGCCGCCTAGGACACCAAGGTTCCACACGCCGGCGGGCCATTTTTCCAATCCAGCAGATAACGTGTATGCCGCAACTTTAGCACTTGATCGTATTCCATTAGGAGACTCGCCAGCAGAGATTGAAGCTCGGCGTGCCATTGACATGTTGCGCACTGCGGTTGTTCAGCAAGTTCAGTATTCAAAGGAGAAAAGCGCTTCATTCCACAACATATCGTAGTAAGAGTCGCCACGGTGGGAACCCGCCATTGGCCGGGTTTGCCGCGGCACAGCAGCAAAACCCGCCCCAGCAGAACCAGAACCAGAATAATCAGCAGCATCAACCCGCCCCTGCAATTTCTGTGGCTCAGCAGATAGTCAATAGATCGCGAGCGGGAAGAAGTGCAGCCAATGCAAACCCGGCAGTACCTGCGCTGGAGTACCACAAGGAGGACCGGGTCCGTGCCAGCAGCGTCTGCAAGCTCGCCGGGTAACAATAATTTTTTGACAAGTTCTTCTACCTTAGCGGGCCAAAGTGTCTTTCAGATGCCATTAGAGCGGAGCCTTTCCCTGAGAAGTTCAAGGAGCCAAGCAAGATTCCAATTATGAGCCGAGCATGGACCCGGCAAGTTGGTTGAGCAGCTATGAGATGGCAATGTGTATACGCAATGCCACAGAGAATGTTTGTGCAAAGTACATGTATTTGATGATGAGCGATGGTGCAGCGAAGTTGTGGTTCAAGAATCTGCCAGAGAATCTATCAATTCTGGGATGAGTTGAAAACAATTTTTATCAAGCACTTTCAGGGTACGTGCAAGCGTTATTTTCCATTGAAGATCTTGATCGTTGTGTACAGAGGAAAGGCGAGTCAGCACGTCACTGGATGGGCCGGGTCACGGAGATCCTGCACTCTCATCAGGTATCGAGCCCAAGGACGCAATTTCATCGATGGAGAAAACTTGCAAGTACGCTCCCTTGGTCCAGAAGCTGGGTCGCATGAAGGAGGGACACCGGGTTAAGCCTGTTACTATGGCAGAGTTGATGGATGCGTGCAACAGACACGCAGCCACGGACAAGACCCAGGATGATAGTGAGGAAGAAAAAGGGAAAGGTACTGCGAATAATGGAGGAAAAACAACAATGGCCCGGGAAACAATAACAACAACAATCAGAATCAGCACAAGCGTGGGCATCAGGAGGGAAACTCAGAGCTAGTGGCAAATGCAAATGCCGGGTTTCAGAGGCAAAGGATGGATGGGAATTATCAGGAAAACAGAGGTTATCAGGAAAACAGAGGTTATCAGGGAAACAATGGGAATTACAGTGGTGGAAATAGTTATCAAGGATCACGTCCAATGAGCACTGAAGAGGCCTTCAGGATGCCGTGTCCTCGTCATAGCAAGAACGGCAGACCCGCCAATCATTCATTGGCCCAGTGTGTAGATCTGAACAGGTGGAAAAACAATGAAGTTCAGAGAGCTTTGCAAGGAGCAAACAGAGGTGGAGGACCCGGCCCGAGTGCTAACCCGGCTGCGGGGCCTCTAACTGGAGCAAATGCGGTACCTACTGGAAACACAGGACCCGGCCAAAATACAGGTAACCAGGGTGGATTCTCAAACCAGCCAAGGCAACTTGGCCAATATCATATATATAGTGGCACGACCAAGAGAGAGAGAAAGATAGTCAAAAGGGCAGTTAACTCAGTGGCTGTAGGGGTACCAAGGTATTTAAGATGGTCAGAGCATACTATTACGTGGAGTAGAGCAGATCACCCGGTGTGGTGGAACACCCGGGTCTGCTTGCTTTAGTTGTGGCTCCTCAGGTTCATGGCTTTGAGCTAAAGAAGGTTTTGATGGACGGTGGTAGTAGCATTAATATCTTGTATTGGGAGACATTTATACGCATGGGTCTGAAGGAATCACAGTTACAGAAAACGTCAACGTGTTTCATGGTATAGTTCCTGGGAAGTCAGCTACACCAGAGGGAAAATTTCATTAGAGGTTGCTTTTGGCGAGTCTATCCATAACTTTAGGTCAGAGTGGCTCACTTTTGAGGTGGTGAAATTTCCAAGTCCTTATCATGCGTTGTTTGGAAGGCCGGCTTATGCCAAGTTCATGGCAAGGCCGTGTTATGTGTACTTGCAGTTGAAGATACCGGGTCCCAAGGGGATCATCACATTCATGGTAACAGAGAAATTGCAGCAGAATGTGACGAGGGAGATGCAGCCCTGGCAGAGCAAACTTGTGCTAGAGAGGAGTTGAAAGCTTACAGGTCTAATCTTGACCCGCAGGACAACAAGGCACTCAAAAAACCAACAACAGAAGATGACAGGGCAAAGTTTAAAGCAGCAAAAGATACCAAGATGGTGGATTTTGTGCCTGGGATTCCTCCAAGCAGTTCGCCATAGGGACCAGCCTAACTGATAAATAGGAAAGCGCGCTCATCGAGTTCATCCGTGAGAATCGGGATGTTTTTGCATGGACACCTAGTGACATGCCAGGCATTCCGACTGAACTCGCTGAGCACCGTTTACATGTTGATCCAAAGGCAAGGCCGGTAAAACAAGGTTTGAGAAAAATGAATGCAGAGAGAAGAAAAGCTATAGGAGAGGAGATAGCCCGGTTATTGGAAGCCGGCTTTATCATGGAGGTTTTCCACCCAGAGTGGTTGGCTAACCCGGTTTTGGTTCTGAAGAAAAATAATGAGTGGAGGATGTGCATCGATTTTACAAGTCTCAACAAGCATTGTCCAAAGGACCCGTTTGCTGCCGCGCATCGATCAAATTGTTGACGCAGTTGCAGGCAGCGAGCTCTTGTGTTTTCTGGACGCATATTCAGGTTATCATCAGATCAAGCTTAATAGGCAGGATTGGGAAAAGACATCGTTCATCACCCCCTTTGGTGCTTTTTGTTACAAGACCATGACTTTTGGGTTGAAGAACGCAGGAGCAACTTATCAGAGGTGTATTCAAAACTGTTTTCATGATCAGATTGGACGCAATGTGCATGCTTATGTGGATGATGTGGTGATCAAGTCAGAAAAAGCCGGGTCATTTATTAGTGACCTTACAGAAACATTCAAAAATTTGAGGAAGTACAAGATGAAGCTCAATCCTACAAAGTGCGTGTTTGGAGTTCCAGCGGGAAAATTGCTCGGTTTCATTGTGTCAGAGCGTGGAATTGAGGCAAACCCGGAAAAAATCAGAGCCATCCAAAGTTTGAAAAAACCAGAGGAATTGGCAGATGTTCAGAAGTTGACAGGTGTGTGGCTGCGCTAAGCCGGTTTATATCCCGGCTCGGAGAAAAGCAATCCCTTTGTATAAGTTACTGAAGAAAACAGACAACTTTGTGTGGAATCAGGAAGCAGATGAGGCATTTGAAGCTCTGAAGAAACAGTTATCAGAAGCGCCAGTTCTGGCGGCCCCGGGTCCCAAGGAACCCATGCTGTTATACGTCGCTGCCGGGCCTCAGGCTGTGAGTGCTGTGGTGGTGGTCGAGCGTAAGGAGGAAGGCAAGGAAAACCCGGTTCAGAGGCCGGTCTATTATGTTAGTGAGGTGTTATCAGAAGCAAAGCAGCGCTATCCGCACTGGCAGAAACTAGTGTTTGGTGTTTTCATGGCAAGTAGAAAGTTGAAACCATATTTTCAGGAGCATCCAATCACAGTGGTGAGTTCAATACCCTTAGCAGATATTATCAGAATTCAGAAGCTACAGGAAGAATTGCCAAGTGGGCAATAGAGATGGGGCCTTACCACATTGACTATGTGCCTCGCACAGCTATCAAATCTCAAGCATTGGCTGATTTTCTTAATGATTGGACACAGTTGAGTGCACCACCCCTTACCCGGGTCTCAAGCCTTGGGTCATGCACTTTGACGGGTCTAAGCAAGCACAAGGTTCAGGAGCTGGAGTTGTGTTAACTTCTCCCAAGGGTGATAAGTTGAGCTATGTTTTGCAGATTCACTTGATTGTTCTAACAATGTGGCAGAATATGAGGCCTTGTTGCATGGTTTGCGTATGGCAAAGGAGATGAGCATCAAGCATATCAATTGCTATGGGGATTCAGATCTTGTGGCACAGCAAGTTTCAGGAACATGGGATAGAAAAGATGCGACAATGGCGGCTTACAGAAGAGAGGTGGACAGGGTAGCCGGGTTTTTCTCAGGCTATCAGGTGGATCATATTGATCGCAGGAAAAATGATGCTGCAGATGCTTTGTCAAGACTCGGCTCACGCAGAGAGCCGGTTCCACCTAATGTTTTCTTGGACGAGCTATGGACTCCATCAGTCAAGCTCAGGACGTGGAAGAACTGGCGGGTCAGGAAGACCCGGATTCGCAGTTAGTAGCAGCAACTCATGAAATTCCAGAGTGGACAGAACCTTATTTGGCGTATCTTTTGCGTGGAGAGCTGCCAGAGCAGGAAGTTATATCCCGGCAAATTGTGCGCCGGGCTAAGGCTTACGTGGTTATTGATGGCGAGTTATATAAGAGAAGTGTTTCTGGAGTGTTTCAGAGATGTGTGTCTGGAAAGGAAGGCCGGCAAATTCTGAAAGAGATTCATGAGGGAGATTGTGGTCATCATGCTTCAACAAGGTCTTTAGTAGCAAAAGCTTTCAGACACGGTTTCTTTGGCTCACAGCCCAGGCAGATGCAGAGCGCCTGGTAAGCAGATGTGATGGTTGCCAGAGATATGCAAGGCAAATTCATGTGCCGGCTCAGGAGTTGCGAACAATACCTTTGACTTGGCCCTTTGCAGTTTGGGGGCTTGATATGGTGGGTCCTTTTAGCATGTCTCCTTGCAAGAAAACCCACCTCTTGGTTGCCATTGACAAGTTTACAAAGTGGGTTGAGGTGATGCCTGTTACAAATTGTGAAGCAGCTACAGCAGTCAAGTTTTTGAAGCAGATCATACACAGGTTTGGGTATCCTCATAGTATCATCACAGACAATGGCACTAACATGTCCCTTGGTGAGATGGCAAAGTTCTGTGGAAACCAGGGTATACGTTTAGACGTTGCTTCAGTTGCTCATCCGCAGGCCAATGGACAAGTAGAACGAGCAAATCAGGAGTTGCTTCGAGGTTTGAAACCACGTCTCCGGGTCCCGTGTATCAGAGCCGCCGGAGCGTGGGTTGAGGAGTTGCCATCAGTAGTTTGGGGAATCAACACAACACCAAACAGATCCACCAAGATGACCCCTTTCTTTATGGTGTATGGGGCAGAGGCAGTTTTGCCAAGTGATATAATTCATGACTCGCCTCGCGTGGCGGCTTACGTTGAAACAGAAAACGAGCAGACCCGGCAGGATTCTGTGGACCTGCTAGAGGAGAACAGAGAACAAGCATTGGAGAGATCAGCAGTATATCAGCAAGATTTGAGGCGGTATCATAGTCGCCGGGTTAAAACTCGCACTTTCCAGGAGGGAGATTTAGTGTTGCGATGGACGCAATCCAAGGAAGGGATGCACAAGTTATCTCCTCCTTGGGAAGGGCCTTCATCATAAGCAAGAAATTGAACAATGGTTCATATTATTTGGTGGATGCAAGAGAAAAGTCCGAGTCTGTAAATGACACAGCGCACTCTACCTTTTCATTAGAAGAGCGTGAGAGGCCATGGAACATTGCCCAGCTGCGCCCATACTATACTTAGCATGAGAAAGAGATATGAGATGTAATACACGATGTAACAGGCAGCAGGTTTCAGACGCGCTCTTTTCCTTACCAGGGTACCTAAGGGGGCTGGAAGGTTTTTAATGAGGCGGCTTGCTGACCTAACCTTTTCTATCAATAAAGTAAAGGTTGAACAGAAATTTGTCTTGTTTCAGTCTCAGTTTACATTGGCAAGCCAGTTATTTTTTGTTTAATGTATGCCATACAGTTTTTGTTCAGCTTGGTCTTGGGGGCTGGTCATTGAGGTGGCAAAGTTTTTCCCCAAGACCCGGCTCATAATTATCCGGGTCTCGAAATTTTTGTGACCCGGTAAGAGCAGTTTTTAGCTTTAGTATTTTGGATTCAGTAGCATGCATGTTTAAATATCAGTTGTTTATGTTTTCTGTTATAGAACAAGTGTTATAGTTGTTTTTTATCTTTGAGGACGCCCAGAGAGCGTGTCCCACCAGTATGTGGATCAATGGGGTAATGTTGCATAGTTAAGCCATTACTTTATAAACATTGATCCAGGTCTTGGGGGCTCTTACTTGAATAGTTTGCAGCTGCAATCCCAAGACCCGGCTTTTATGCCACTAGTTTATTCTTGGTTATCTTGCTGTTGAGCTGATGTGACTCGCAATTATATGGCCTGATTGCTCACCTGGAAATTCAATCAACCATGAGGCCCGTTGGGACTTGGTTCGACCCTGTTTTTCTCAGCGAAGTTGCGACAGGGTATCCATGCGAAAGCCGGCTCACAGTTAAAGAAATCAAAAGGGTCATCAAAACCACAGAAGGTATCATCAAGCAAAAGTTTCAAGTAATAAAGCAAAGTTTCAAAGGTGTACTGCTACACCACTGCAAGCAAGAGATAATAGTGCTAAGTTATTACAATAACTTGCCCCAAGGGCCGAATGAAATTGTTTTTTGCAGAGTGAAAAGCATCTGCATAAGTTTTTCAAGCCTCGGCTTCAGGCGCGGGTCATGGTGAGGCGAGCTGGATGGTTGTTCCTCGGTGGTTTTCGCCGGGTCATCTTCCTCGGCGGCCGCCGGGTTAGCTTCTGTCTCCTTGGTCTCCTTGGTCCTTGGCCTTGATCTTGCGCCGGGTGACTTGTTGAAGTGATTGGAAGTAGTTTTCATCATCTTCTTCAACTGTGGCCCGTGATGGAGGAGGAATAATTGGCGTAGAAGAGCTGGGTGCAGTGGAGGTACCAGGTGCAGTCTTGCTGGATCAATGGAATCCTTGTAGCTTTGCAGGAGATCGATGCGTTGTGGCTCGTCATCCATGATCTCTTCATCGTTTTCGGTGTATCCAAACTGCAAGTGGTGAGCTTCATTTTGCTGGCAATCACAGTGGCAACGTGCCGGGTTTGCTTCACAACCCGGGAGTAGCACTTCTTGTCAAATTCCTTGCCGTCAGAGTTGAATTGGGGAAAACCGTTCTTCAGGGGAGCCGGGTTTAGCTGGGATGGTAGGCCTTTGCCAAGGCAAGACCTCGCATCACCCCGGCCCTGCATGCAGATCTTTGAGCAAATGTATCCATTGTGGCATTGTTGACAGATGCCCAAGGACTTCAGTATACACGCTTGGCGGGTTCTCCCAAGCCTTGCGGCTTTGATGACCTCGCAGCTGCCAAAGTACAGCTGCGAGTCAGCGTGTACATGCACTTGATCTTCTCTGCAGCAGTTTTGCGAGGTTCCCATCACGAGGGCCTGGGTAAGGAAAGGCATAACAGTGAGATTTAAAAACCTGGTCTGCTTGATCAGTTTAGTTCGAGTTCAAAGGAGTGCTTACCCACTAAGGATTCAACCATAGAGGTGATCATTTTCTTTAGCCGGGCTAGCTCGCTAGTGGTGTTATCCAGCTGCTTTTGCAGTGTGTTCAGTTGTTCCTGGAAATTTTCCTCGTGCTCCTGCTTATCCTTCTCTAAGTCAGAGTTTTCTTGAGTAAGGGCAGTGATTTTTTCTTCCAGGGCCTGAAGTTGGGTTGCATGTTAGCCCGGGTTTCAGTTTCAGCCTACAACATTCCTTGGAGCCGGGCGATTTCTTCACTGCTTTTGCTCGTGTGTTCCTGTTCCCAAACAAATAAAGAGTAGTATGTGGTTAAGCCTCAAGTTGCTGAAGGAAAGTTAACCCGGAACTTGGGGGCTGTACATGATAAATTTCTCAGTGTGTAAGGTGTAGTTCCAGGTTGCCGCAGGCGTGCAACCCGGCACTTGGGGGCTACATGCGCAAAAAGTTTAAAAGAGTCTAAGTGTTAGTCCCAGGTAGCCGTGGACAGCTAACCCGGCACTTGGGGGCTACAGTGTCAAATTTTGTTCTGAAAGATGAGCAGTTTTTAGGTGATGAAGTTTTAAGTCCCAGCTTGTTGTAAACAGACACCCGGGCCTTGGGGGCTACGGGGTTGAAATTTTATCTATGGCATTTGATTTTCAAGTACCAAGTTCATCAACAGAGATAATCTTGGAGCTTGGGGGCTAGGCAGAGTATAGTTATGCAAGAGGTAGCAAGAAAAAATGAGTACCTGGCATCGTTTCTGGATCAGGGAAACAAGTTCAGTCTCCAATTCTTGTGTTGAGAAAGGCGAGTGAAATATTCTTCGCAGAGAGACGGGACGGACATGGCATCCAGAGCCGGCAAATCAGATGAAGGAGCCGGGTTCTTTCCCTTGGCAGGAGACGCCAGGTTAGCATCGGAGCTGGCATCTTGGCAAGAGTTTCGGGAGCACCATGCACTGGAACGTGCCGGGTTCCAGTAACCTGTACTTCATCTTCTTTAGTCCAGAGCCTAACCCGGGCGAATGAGTAGCTGGGGAGGGTTCTGGCGCAGGATCAACTGTGTTTTTTGGAGAAGACACGGGGGTTACTTGCTCCGTTGGCTCATTTCTGTCCACCGGCTCTTCATTATGTGTCTCCATAGGAGAAGGCTCTGTTGTTGCTGGAGGAGGAGACACCGCTGGAGGAGACTCCGGATCTTCATCCGCAAAAGCTCGTGCACTGGAACAAGATAGTGATTTAGTAAAACAAAAAAGGAGCAGTAAAATATGGAGGTATGGAAAAGGTGTGTAGAATATTTCTAACCCGGCATTGATATGGAAATCCTCGGGTGTGCTAACACCATCCGAGTAGGAATCTGACAAACGAGATGGTTTAGCAACCCGGATCTTGCCAGCTAAAGGGTATTGTTTGCTGGGCGTCTTCTGGATGGATTTGGCCCAGCTTGATAAAGAGCGTTGAGGGATACCTGGGCTCAGGGAGGTGTGGCTTGTAGAAGATCGGGTTCGGCGCCTCTTGTTCGCCTCAGCCTCCTTCTCAGCTTCTTTTTCCTGTGTTTGTAATTGGGTTTGAGATGAATTCATGAAAATTGAGAAACGAGAATATGGTACCTTAGCAATGGTGGCCCGGGTCCTCTTTTGAGTGCGAGGTTCAGCAGTTTGGGGACCCAGCATTACGTCAGAAGCCGGGTCAGTGGGGCCTGGAATAAGATTTGCCGGGTTATCAGTAGAAGTGTCCTTGTTGGGGACTTCGTGTTAATCAATTGGAAGAAGAGCCGGCCTACAGAGTCTAGCTCACCTTCTTCTTCTTCATCATCGTCACTTTCTGTGTCCTCTCCATCAGGAGAGGATGTAGGAGTAAAATCCACGCTCCACCACTTGGAGTCCTGAGAAAAAGCAGTTAAAGTAAGTAGTATTCTATGGATGAATTACCGAGTTAAAGTTAGCATAAATGATCAAGGATTGGTTTTTACCGTGGAGGGTTTGTTCTTGGCGCTAAATGGGACAAGCCCGTCCAGTGCAATGGCATCTTTCTTTTCGCCAAGTAGTCTCTTGGCATTCTTCACAATCTGATCATCAGTTAGCGTCATCTCAGAATAACGCATGCTATCTGTGGTTTCACCAGTGTATTGGCAAAATAGCCGGGTCCTGATGCTGAGTGGTTGGATAAACCAACCAATCCAGCACTTGACGAGGTCCGTGCCTTTGAGGCCATGGGCGAGTAAGGCTCTGGCCCGGCGAAGGGTGGGCTCGAGCTTGACCCGGTCAGCATCATCAGCATAACTGTTCATCTTGGCTTCATATATCAAGCCCGAGTTCCGGAAAGCCGGGTAACGAGCGTCATCAGATTCGGGTGAGGTGTCCTTGCAATAAAAGTATGTGTTTTGCCACCCCTTGGGATGGCTGGCTAAAAGAAGAGCCGGGAAATCGCATTCCCTCCGGCGCTGGATTGCAACTCCTCCATACGGGACCACTTGGTCCTTGCGAGATGGGTTGCAGTAGAAAAATTCAAGGAAAAGCTCGAGGCTTGGAGCCATTTGCAGATAGTCCTCACAGAACACAACAAAGTTGCTGATGTTCAACATAGAGTTGGGTGCGATGTCTTGAGGCCTAAGGCCATAGTATTTCAAGACCCGGCGGAAAAACAGAGAGCCTGGGGGGCGAAGACCGCGCTGTACATGATCGAGGAAAACAACCACTTCACCTTCTTTTGGGCTGGGGCGGATTTCTTCCCCAGCAGCGCACCAGCTGATCTCAGTTTTGGGAGGAAGCTCGCCGCAGTTCACGTATTCTTGCAGCATCAAATTTGTCACAGTGGATTTGGTCCAGTTGACCTGAGCAGCAGCGGTGCGGCGGAGCCAGATCCCCCAGCGTGGGAGCTGGGAGGCTTCTTCGCAATCTTGTTTCCAGCACGGGGACCCCCAGCCTTCACCTTCTCCTTCACCATGACTGCCGAGCTTCGAGGTTTCCTGGTCGCAACAATGGCGATGAGAAACCCTAACCGTAGATGCGGATGTGTGGAGAGGAAAATGCAAAGTAAATTTGGGCAAAATTTAGAGCGGAATCGAGTGCGGAGCACAGATGTGCGGGAGAATCGTACCTGTGGATCTTCTCGCGGAGATTTGGAGGCTTGATTGGAGATTGGATCTGCGGTTGCTACAGTGCGAGCGCGAGGAGGACGATGAAGATGAACGGAATGGGGAAAATGACTGCGTGTCTCCTGGTCTTGTATTTATAACCATGGTGAAAACCCTAGGGGTGTTGCGGTAAAAAGTGAAGAGATAAGGATCTTTGACCAAAAGTCAACGACAAACAGAATGAGATAATTATGGGATATTAATTGATAAGATCATGATTGAGATGGATTGATGATGGATTTACAGTTGGGTGTCAATTTTCGCTAAGTGTTGAAAGTGAAACCCGGGGAAGAGTGAACCCGGTATATATGAACCGGGTTACGTTCTAGGCCGCCAAAAAGGATTGGCCAAGCTAAGGAGAAAAGGGACGTGTTCTGGTATTTAATCTGTTGTGTGTTATTTTACATTTCAGGTGATTAACCCGGCTGGCCAGGATAACAGTTCTGCTCAAAGAAGCAATGTTCAAAGAATAGAAGCAGAGCATGCCAACCTGGCAACCAGGTTAATCTGGGGGCTACTGATGGGGAGATAATAACCCGGTAGGCCCATGAAGAGGGAAGCATGACCCGCCAGGCAGGAGGCCCGGCCAGGCCAGTTAATCATCAGCATGGGCCGGGTTATGTTGCTGGGCCAGTAGGTTTGGCGGGAACCCGGTTCAGGAAGGAAAGGTTCTAGAAGACCAGAGGCGGTTCAGGACTTGGAGGACACGAAGGCCAGAAGAGCTAGAGTAGGATTCCGAGTCTGGGTAGAGCTCGGATTCATCTTGTAAAGCGCCAGGAGACCCGGTCATCTATATAAACCGGTCCCTGAGCCCTAGTTGAGGGAGAACTTTACGATCCAAGCTTAGGCGAGAGAACCATCGAGAGAAACTCACGCTACCAAGCAAACCTTGTAACCTAGATCGAGATCCGGCTCTGTTGTCGTAGCCGGGTTATCGAGATCGAGATCAATAATAAGATAGCAGGAAGTAGGTCTTTATCTCCAATGGAGAGGCCGAACCTGGGTAAACCTTTTGTCCCTGCAGTGCTAAACAATCTCCCAGATACCAGAGTCGCCTTGCCCAACATCTCAAGCTACCCCAAGGTAGCATCTGCCGTGTTATCTACCCCACGACAGTAGGGATGGATGGTTGTTCATATAATAGCAGGGAGGACGATGTTGACATGTTGTTATAACTAATCTGTTTGGAGATGCCCTTTCCTTTTTTTAACGAGTACTTGATGGACGTTCTTTTGTTACTTCTAAACGCCTACTAAATTTGTAAAGCTGCTTTTGTTATCACAAGTTCTTTTTTTATTATTATTATGATGCCGTAATTTTCTTCTGTGATTGAATGCGACATATTTTCTCTACATGAAAAAGCCAATTTAAGTTCTGTTTTTAATCCAAAAGGTGACTTAAGTAACGAAATAAAGACGAAACTTGATGTTTCTTTTTGAAAGAATTTTGTTTACAACCTAACTAAGTTCGAACCTTACGAGTCGTTCGTTTGTGTCGAGAATCCGTATCCTTTTTTATTCCTATATATGATGGTTTTTGCAAGAAAAAGTGTTGATAGTAAAACAGCCCGGTGTATTAAGAAATTGCCCAATCGAGCAATTTTCTCCTTGGCCAATCGTTTTTTTCATAGTTCCGTGTGGATCACTTAGCAACAGCTGAACTTTTATATCAAAAGAACAAGGGCAAGAGCGTTTTTCGGTTCTTTAAAGTGGTTTTTACTCGCCTATTTTCATTCCCTTTTTTATTTTTTCGGTTCTTTTATTTTTTGATTCTTTTATTTTTTGATTCCAAATTTAAAATGGTTCCAAATAAAATATGGTTCCATTTTTTGAAAATGTTCTAATTTGTGAAAACGGTTTCGTTTTTCAAAATGGTTCCGAATTTCTAAAATGATTCCATTTTCAAAGTGGTTCCAATTATTAAAATGGTTCTTTTTTTAAAACGATTCAATTTTAGAAAATGGTTCCATTTTTTAAACGGTTCCATTTTCAAAATGGTCCCTAATTTAACATAGTTCCAAATTTAAAATGGTTCCTAATTTAACATAGTTCCAAATTAAAAATGGTTCCAATTTTGAAAATGGTTGCAAATTTAAAAATGGTTTTCTATTTTAGAAAATGTTTCCAAAGTAAAAAATGGTTCCATTTTGAAAATGGTTCAGATTTTGAAATTTTTGCATGATTTAAAAATGGTTCAAATTTTAAAATGGTTCCAAATATAAAAATGGTTCCTAATTAAAAATGGTTCCAAAATAAAAATAGTTCCAAGTTTGAAAATTGTTCCAAATTTTAAAATGGTTCCATTTTGACAATGGTTCCAAATTTAAAAATGGTTTCCGAATTTAAAATTGTTCATTTTTGAAACGGTTCCATTTTTGAAAATGGTTCCAACTTTAAAAATGGTTCCATTTTGAAAATGGTTCCAAATTTAAAATGGTTCCAAATTTTTAAAAAGGTCCATTTTGAAAATGGTTCCAAATTTAAAAATGGTTCAGAATTTAAAATGGTTCGAAATTTTAAAATGGTTCCAAATGTAAAATGGTTCCCTATTAAAAAAATGGTTCCATTTTGAAAATGGTTGCAGATTTAAAAATGGTTCCAAATTTAAAATGGTTCTAAATTTAAAAATGGTTCCAAATGTAAAATGGTTCCCAATTAAAAAAATGGTTCCATTTTGAAAATGGTTCCAAATTTAAAGTGGTTCCCAATTAAAAAATGGTTTCATTTTTAAAATGGTTCCAAATTACATTTATTATTACCAATCTCCTCGATGGCCTTCAAGACCATCTCTTTTGGGAAACCCTTTCCCACATATTGATCGACTAAAGAAGAAGATGGTGCTTCCCCGTGGGCCAACATGTCAGCATCCTGTTCTAAACGGTTCTACAAGAAAACAACAGATTATAAACGTAATAAAAGAAGGGTATATGCTGAAATACACAATGTTCTAGCATGCAGGTAGTACCAGCATGGACAGGTTAGGAGAATCGAGGTTACTCAAGGCCGAAGCCGGCAAGGGCTTGGCGTCGGTTTCACAATCAAACTTTTCGCCATCATTGCCATCGCTACTGCAATCCTGTGTGACATGAATTAAGCACACACAGATCAATATTGATCACAAGCCAAGAAGAACCACTGAGACATGGCAATCCAAATCTCTACCACAAAATAATTCCATCGAAATACACAATGTTCTAGCATGCAGGTAGTACCATCATGGACAGGTCAGGAGTATCGAGGTTACTCAAGGGCGAAGACGGCAAGGGCTCGGCGTCGGTTTCACAATCAAACTTTTCGCCATCATTGCCATCGCTACTGCAATCCTATGTGACATGAATTAAGCACACACAGATCAATATTGCACCACAAGCCAAGAAGAACCACTCAGACATAGCAATCTAAATCTCTACCACAAAATAATTCCATCGAAATACACACTGTTCTAGGATGCATGTAGTACCAGCATGGACAGGTGGGGACCATCGAGGTTACTCAAGACCAAAGCCGGCAAGGGCTCGGTGTAGGTTTCACAATCAAATCTTTCGCCATCATCGCCATCTCTACTGCAATCCTGTGTGACATGAATTAAGCACACATAGATCAATATTGTATCACAAGCCAAGAAAAAACACTGAGACATGGCATTCCAAATCTCTACCCTAAAATAATTCCATCGCAGAGCCTAGAATTAATGCATCAGAGATGAAGAAGACCATAATTTTTTTACTAGGTGAGTGCCCGTGCGTTGGTACGGAATATCAGCTTTTTTTCTTCCTTATCACCCACATCGTATAAATAATTGTAAATATACTGCAGCTTTATTGTTAATAGTTGACTGCACGTGTTCTAATTTTATTCCTCACCACAAAGGTCATATAAATTTATCAAAATTCGTGTTTATAGAATAATATTTACATGCATCGAAAACAAGGACTCAACTAACTGGACTTATGTTCATAGAAATCAAGGATCCAGCTACAGTTTGTTGTTCATACACGGACCGTCAAGTAGAGGCCTTGTAGGAAGCTACAAACTCTTGCAGCTACACAAGGTAGATTGGCGACAGGTGACTCCTATAGGTGGCAACTCCATGGCTGCAAGGATGAAAAAATAACAGGTACATTGCATTCCAGTGTGAGGGACATGGAGTTGTTAACATGCTCTAACGGATGCCACATCTGGCTTCATCACCAATCTACAAGAAATGAACTTGCAACCTGGTTAGGAATCACTGTAAAATAAGCATGACTTTTGGTCAGAGCCATTTTTTTTATGGACAATGAACGCTGAGGCTGATATTCAGAAATGACTGTAAGAAAATGCATCACGACAAAACCATACAAAAATTACCATGCACATTATTTTGAAATAACGAGGGAATGTCAAGCATAAACGAACACCTTGAAGATTTATATATGTATAATAATTACTAAACTGCAGAAATTGCAAAGTATTTGTTGTCCAAACTTCTGTTTAGATAAATCTCCATGTATATCTCATAAATCATGTTAGATATACATAAGCAAAGCTAAACTCAAATAATGCCTAAACGCCACTTATATCAATTATTGGCCATCATTTTCTGATTATGCCAAGATAGATTGCAACATTTACATAAACCATATTTGTAGTAGTATAAATATGCACATCTGGGCAGTAAGAATTGCATATACCATAAGCAATATAAATACCCTTGCATTTTTTTTTGAATGTCAAATAGAAGGCCTACCACCAGATGCGATCTTAGTTTTCAGAAGCCCATATGAGGTGATTATCCCTTTTATGTTCCTGCCACAAAATTTGTAAATATGAGCACATTGGACTGAGATATGATTTATACAAAAAAAAAAGGAAAAGCAGGTAAATAGTATTGGAAACCAAATTTAAGAAAGATATCTGTTCCAAGCTAAATTGTTTTCAGACTCATCTTTTGCCTCAATCAAAGCTACTGGATAAGTGCCTAATTCCCTAAAATATGTTCCAATGATGTTTACCTTGCTCCTTCACATGTTGCTCACGATTAATCAACTTATTCGTGCAGGCTTCTCCGACACCAATCTAAAAGACATTGGAGAAGATATTTGCTCAGGTCAGACAAACCTGTTTGGTGCCATGGGCTGCAGAAACAGTGGAAAATCGAACAAAACAGCTAGGCAAGCAACGTCCTCCTTCTGGGATCCCACACGAGCAAGCTCATCCACGCTGGGCATTAGAAAAAAAATAGATTAGCACGCACAATTGTGGCAAATGAAATTAATTATCCTACATCCCACCGGACAAGAGTAGAATAGGAGCATTCGAGCCCACACAAGGCTCGACGTTCTCATGCAGCACCATATCGTGCAGTGCAGCGTCGGCAGTCCCTGACAGGAGTAGAATAGGAGGGGGAGGCAACACGCCCTCCTCGACGAACCTGAGCCGAGAGCCGCTCCTCGGAGGCGCCCCACCAGCCGCTCCTCCCGGCAACGGCACGGTGCGTGGTGGCGGGCTTCGCTGCTCCAAGAGGACACCGGTCGTTACTCCTCGCCACCATCAACGATGACTCAATGTTCTAAAAGTCAGCAACATCAGCAGGTCAGCAACATCATCAATCAACCCAGCAGCCAGCAATCAAATCAACACGAGGCCGTCAGCTCGTTGTGGATGCGGGCGCCGCCGAGCGCCTGGTGCTCAATCTGGTCGCAGGAGGCGGCAATTCTTCGGGCGGCCCCAGCCTCCGGCGCTGCCGCGCAGGGATGCGTCTGCCGATGAGGACAGCTCAAGGGGAACAACGTAGAGGGGTAGATACGGTGGGGGAGAGGCCGCCGTCTTGCTCATCCAGATCGTCGGAAGCGCTGGACAACGGGGGGTTGAAGATGGATCAGAAGGAGAGAGGGAATCGGGGAGGCAGCGCTGCCGCTGCGCGCGATGGAGAGAGATTCGGTGAGGGGAGAGGCGGAATCGAGGGATGGCGACTTCGTGCCGCGAGTGTGCGGTCAGGATGCGTCCTATTTTTTCTATCGAGCGGGCCATCGATGCGAGAGATTGTTCGCTCGGCGACGTACGAAGGACCAACTCCCATTTAATAGTAAAGATTTAATAAACTATCAAATCCCGTCCATCTCCTAACACAACAATACATTAAGCTGATGTCAAAATACATACATCTGCAGGTTCTACAGTACATCTGCAAAATTTATGAGGCCTAAATATAAGCAGGGACTCATTACAAAAGAAATCGACTGGGGTCAATGGAGATCGAGGAGAGCCTACCACCATTGATGATCTAGGGAAGACCGAGATGTAGTCCTCCACCACCGCGTTCCGGTAAGGTCATCCGGCGAAGAAGATGTCGTGCGCACACTTCCGGCACTGCCCGGCTCGGCAGTCAGATCAGCGCAGGCCAAGGTGCCCGCAGGCCAGCTGCCGCGCGCAGCCCAGTTCAAGGAAATCGTCAAATCCGTGGATTGATGCAGGCTAGCTAGCTCCAATGGAATGGAATGCTGAAGAAGTCAAAATATATGTACCTGGAATTTGGGAGGGCGGCACATCCGGGAGCTGACGGCGCAGCGAGACCACTTATTGTTCTCTTGATCAATGGCCATGATCGTCGCCCTCGGCGACGACGAGTCGCCATTTCCTCCTACACCTCTGGCTGCGTCAAGACGAACGGGGTCTTGCGTCCCCTCGAGATACGGAGTATCCACCGAAAGCTCCTTCGCGGCGCTCTGCTGCTCCATCGTCGCGTCGACGCCAGGGAAAATAATTTCGTCGAAATTTCGGACGAAATTCGCGAAATTATCGATTCTCGGAGTGGGACGAGAAAAGTTAATATCGATCAAAAAATTCGGTTTGATTTGAAATTATCAAATACACAATGGTTATAATAAATAGAAATCAAGTACAAACCACACGATTGGCTCTAGTCTGTTGACTGAGTGTGTGGTCAAGGCGTTGCATGGTCGCTAGTTCGAATCTCTACTTTAACATTTATTTTTCCAAATAATTTTAAGCGCCAGAATTTGAATCTGACCGAAATATTTGAAACTTTTCTTCGAAATTTCGTTAATTTCGCGAAATTTGCGAATCTCTATCACAGGCGAAAGAAAAATTGGAAACGAAATGCTGAACCCTGGTCGACGCTGGTGGTGCAAGAAGAGTAAGTCTCGTCATCTTGCGTCAGCTGGCGAAGCAGAGTATCGACCCAAAGCTCCTCCGCAGGGCTCTGCTCCTCCATCGTCGCGTCGACGCCGGAGGTGGAAGAAGAGTAAGTCATGTCATCTTGCGTCAGCTGGCGAAGCAGAGTATCCACCCAAAGCTCCTCCGTGGGGCTCTAATCCTCCATCGTCGCTTCAACGACAGAGGTAGGAGAAGAGTGGTAAGTCCCGTAGTCTTCCGTCCCATGGCGAAACAGAATCAAGGGGCTCTGCAGCTCCATCGCGTCGAGGCTAGAGGTTGAAGAAGAGGAAGGCCCGGCTGAAGCGGTAGGAATACAGCAGGATTCGCCGCATACTAGGATGTGAACCACGCAGTTTTGGCGGTTGGCTATGGTGTCGAGAACGGCATCCCGTATTGGCTCATCAAGAACTCGTGGGGTGCCGAGTGGGGTGACGAAGGTTACTTCAAGATGGAACCGGGGAAGAGCATGTGTGGTGAGTGTTCCATATGCACTTGTGTACCCCCCTTCAACAGGATCATCATGCGTTCTGTTCTTCAGGGTATTGTGTGTACTAACTTGACTATGAATGATGCAGCTGTTGCTACCTGCGCGTCGTACCCTGTCGTGGCATGAAGCGGCGATGAGAAAAGTTCAGTGTCGATTTGCCAGATATGAATAATGTATTTTCAACCCGAGCAAGACATGAAGATTGTGCTATATACTGAAACTGGAATTGAAACCTTGTTGTGAATACGGAACCACATGGCCTGAAATGAGCCCCGTGCCTGCATGTACTCTTCTTTTTCTGTATGGTATTGGTATGACCCTGTAGGCAATTCAGAAGTTAATCGGGGTTTCACATGTCAACGACATTTTATTTCTGGCACATATAAATTCGAGTACAGTAGTGTACATTTATTATTTGCATGTGTACTGTCTGAAATCGAGTACAGTAGTGTACAGCGTGAAAGCGTGTCGAGCAAGAGAGCGAGTAGGGTGCGGTGTAAAATGGCGAGCCACCGAAACGAAATACAACTTCTGCGTTTCGCAGAACCGGGTAACATGGCCAGTATGGGCAGTTGCACTGAAGCCTGTCTAGTAAATTCTCTGCTTAACGAGTGACCAAATTTAACCACGCGGTGGAGCGGTTGCTACAGCCTCTTCCACTCCGGTGCTGTGTTCACACGCAGACAGCCGCGCCCTTTCACGCGACGTTTTCACCGCGACCCCACAAGTTTCTACCAAACGTCCAAACCACAGCCGGCGCTTCCAGTATCACTTCTGCGGTTTCGTCTGCCTCTGTCTTCTGCAAGAACCATCTCCTCCGGCAGTCCGGCCGCTTCGTCCCCTACATCGCCGGCAGACGGTACGGGCCGATTCGCCGCCACCGGTGAGTTCCCGCAATTCTCCTCGCGTGTTGCTTGTTCCTCTCTTTTTTTGAGTGAAATGATGTTCAGCTCAGACCTTCTTCCCCTTTCCACTCCGCTTGTTCCCCACTCCCCCATTTCATGCGCATCAGCGCATAGCTGCATCTTGCCGTGAAATGAAATTCTCAAATTGTTCAGTGGATCCATCGTGTTTCAGGCAAGAGAGTCGTTCTGCAAGAGCCACTGACAACTCAGAACTTCTTCCCTTTCCACTCTGTTTTCTCCCACTCTCCAGTATGCAAATGCAATTGTCAAATTGACTAACCTATCCATCGAGTTTCAGGCAAAAGAATCATTCTGTATGACAGTACATTTTTAGAATCGTACGCTCGGGTACAAATCCCAGTGTTCATGAGAGTCAGTGGCAGTGCCTCTCAGTGGCTCAAGACAATGCCGCAAAGGAGAAAGGGGAATTGCTTGATGACTCTGTCATGGCGGGTCCAGCCCGGCTGGCCTTGCTATCTATAGATGAATCTTGCCGCGTAAGACACTGCCACCGACTTACATTACCGCCGACTTAGTTAGTTGGGATCCACAGGTTAATCGGCAAAGCTTCCTTGTTGGGAACGGAACAGAACATGGCAACATATCTCTTCTGAGTTTGCCATTCCAGTTTCGAAGTGGTGTTCCAGGGTGAGAGAGGATAGTTAACTATAGGAGATTCCAAAAGAACAAGACGAAACCGCCATTGCCCCGGTGCAATCTTGTCGACTTCAGTGTATGCGCGTACGCGGGTCCCTGTCATCCGCGGTGTCAAAAGTCCCAAACCGACTTAGTTTTTTTAATTATCGAAATATCCGATCGGATCTTACGTCGGCTGCCTTGCAGGCGAAGAAACACCGAGCACTATTTATATATCCGGGAGGGACCCCTTTCGCACCAGAGGGCACGAATTTGCGCTTTTGCTCTTCTCTGTTGGGGAAAAGATCGTTCGATCATCCCCTTTCTTTGCATGCGGCAAATTTCAGAACTGGACTAGGTTGCAATTGAGTTTGGACTTGATTCTGTAGTTGGGTTTTAGTCTGATCGAGTAAATTGGCATCACGAACTTGCGATTTCGATCTTGCCTCTTTAATTTGGTAATCAATTAATCGATTCAGAGTGTAATTCGAGCATAAATAAACAATCTGTACCCAGTGAACACGATTTAAATCTTGCCTTCTTGATCCGTTCTTGGCAGGGAGGGTTTTGCACTGTGATTCACCTCTTCAAGATCACTTCTTTCTGACCGGTGCCAAATTGATCGGCCACTTGTGCGCCATGACGAGAAGCGCGTGGCTCGTCTTGCTGATTTTAGCCTGCCTATCTCTGTGCCCTGGGCAGAGCAATGGGTGGAGCATTTTCTCGTCTTCGTCGTCCTCGGGGGCGGCTAACGACCGGCCCCCGATGATGGAGCTTGATGGAGCGGTGGCGGACTTCTCCATGGACGGCAGCAACAACCCGCGAGGGGTGAAGCTGCTGGAGAACGCGCGGACCAAGCTCGCGGGCCCCAAGAACTGCTGGCAGGACGGTTACCGGAAGCTCTTCGCTAGCTGCGGCGAGATCATGGCCGACAAGGAGCGGCAGTCGCGCCTCGCGTGGCACCTCAGCAGCTGCTACCAGGAGGACTCCGGCCGCCCTGGATTCCCGTCCTGCGGCTCCGGCTCCAAGATGGTGCACTGCCGCAAGAAGCTCGGCGACTCCGAGAGCAAGGTGTTCCTGGAGTTCTTCCTCGAGACCAACACGCTGTGCCACCAGCTGCAGGCGGAGGCGTTCAAGCACAGCACGGAGCGGCTCGTGAACGACCTGACGAGGTCGTCCAAGTCAGCGGAGGAGAAGCTGGAGGTGATCGAGGACCGGTCGGAGCAGATCATCAAGGACTCCGTTAAACTGCAGGACGCGCTGTCGACGATCGAGGCGCAGACGGACCGACTCGCGGAGACGTCGAAGAACGTCGGGACGCAGATCGACGACGTGCTGGAGCACTCCAGGGCGATCTCCGATCAGTCCAAGGAGATCGCCGCCTCTCAGGCGGCACTCAAGGAGGGGCAGGGAGAGATGAGGGACAAGATCGACGCCGGCATGGAGCGCATCCAGGAGTCGTACAAGAGCCTCGGGAGCGGCATGGATAAGCTGAAAGAGGAGGCCGTGGGGATTCAGAAGGAGATACGAACTGTTGGAGATTCCATGTCTTCCAAGATGAAGGATCTGCAGGGCACCGCTGATGAGATCGGGAGTGTGACGGGCAGATCGCTGGAGAATCAGGCTCAGCTTTTGGAGGGACAAGATAAGGCGATGGAAGGGCTGAGTAGTCTCCACAGCTTTCAGGCAAAAGCTCTTGAGGAGAGCAGGTACTGCATCTCTAATTCTCTTAAGTACTACACTGAATTTACAAACCTTGTTATTTTGGAAAAAATTGCACTGTGTATAATTTGACCGAATAATATGCTGATTTCTATCTGAACATTTGCAGGGCAACTATAGAGAATTTTGCACAGTTTGGGCAGCGTCAGCAGGAAGAACTTCTGTCCAAACAAGAACAGATCCGGCAAGCTCATGATCATCTCATCCAAAATTCACATTCCATACTGGAGGCTCAGGTTATTATTATCTTCTCATTCTAAATAACTTTCGTCACGTGATACGAGGCTTGAAGCCTTCAACTCTGCAAGTACAATAAAAACTGAAATTTCTGACTGCAGGAAGAATTCAGAGCAAAGCAGGCCAACATCTTCGCTGCACTGGACAAGCTTTACATCCTCCACAACGCCATTCTGGCCGAATCCCGCTTCATCAAGGCCTTCTTCTTCTACTGCTGCATCGTGTTCCTCATCTACATGCTCACTAGCGCGAAGCAGACGTTCAGCATCAGGGGCCAACTTTACTTCGGTAACAACTTCTTTATCTGAACTGTACTAATTGGTTCATCTACGTTCGATTGCTAATGTATTGTTTCGGCAGGTCTGTGCATCACTCTCCTGCTAGAGACGGGTCTCATCAAGATCGGAGCCGGGGACTTCGACAACCAGTTCTGGGTTCTGTCCAAGGTGTTCTTGGTCAGATCGGCGTTCCTCGCCCTTGCCACTATTCAGATGTTGCATTCCATATTCACATACAGGTCAGTAAGAAATGATGAACCTCCAGATTGTACAGTTATACATTTGAATCTTGTATATTTCTCTTGCGGTGTGAATCTTGTGACGATTAACTAATGGTTGATTTATCTCAGGGACTACGAGGTACTGAACCATCGGCTGCTCCAAACACTGGTGGAGAAAGTCCGGACGCTGGAGGAAAACGCGGGCGACAGGATGCTCCCGTACGCTTCAGAAAGCGACGAGAGCCTGATGAACTACTCTTGGGTGTTCGACGAGCTGAAGGACGAGGTCGACAGCAAAGCCGATCCGAACTACGCCTTGCCGGAAGAGGTCGGCGAGAACTCCATCACGACGTCGGTCAGCCGGAAGTACAACCTGCGGCCGCGGAGCAGGCAGTGATGAAACGCTCTTCTCCCCGCGGAAATTAAGGCGGCGTGCGTAATGCCGTGATCTACTACGCCGTTTGTATCTAGAGTTCTAGACAGTATGAGCTTGGTTTTGCCCTACATTTTCTCGATTTTATTTCTTTTGAGTTGCTTTTGAGGACATCACAAATATGTAATTTTTATTTAAAAATTTGAACCATTGCCTATATATGAAACTACAATGATTAATTGTATAAAGCCATTTTAACGTAGTGAAGCTCGTTTGTTCAACTGTTGACTAAAATCGTATTACAGTGCCTGGATAACATATCTCATCAATAAGCATTGCAGAAACTTTATTTAAAAAAAAGTCCAGATCTCTTTATAAAGTACTATCCGTCTAGTAGGAATTTTAGGTGTATTAAGTTTACATGTGCGGAAATTAAAATTAAATAAAATACGAGGGGTGTGGCAATGCAGGGTGCATTCAACTATGATTATTCATTCAGAAAACCCACACATGATGATTATTCATTGAGAGCACCCACCGGACCGTGTGAGTTCTCGACATGTAACGTGTGCACTTGTGCTTGACAACCCGGAGACTCCTGGTCTTCTTCGTCGCGCAACATCTCTATGCCTGTAAGAGCGTCTCCAAGCGAGGCCCCCAAACAGCCCCCAAGCCGGTTTATTTCGGTCCGGACGTGACCGGACGCGTTCGGGCGCGTCCGCACACCCCAACCCCTCCGCAGATATGGGGTGAGTTTGTGGGTGTCCGGGCGCGTCCGGGCGTGTCCACATGCACACTGTTGCATCTACTTTTTCTTTTTTATCCTTATTTAATTATTCTCTCTCCTATTCCACCAATCACATTCAAGGTCCCCACAGCTTGGGGTGATATTTGGGGGCCATGGTGGTAGGAGGTCATTTTTTAGGGTGGTCTGCGGATAGCCGTCCGGACGTTTAGGGGGCAGATTTGGGGACCTTGCTTGGAGATGCTCTAAGCACAGCAAACTGCACCCCATTTTCGTAGCCATTATAAACCTTAGCGATGCAAAACCTGCCATCGCCTAGGTTGACAAGCTTGGTACGCACAGGAGACCAATCCTCATCTTCTGACATGCTCAGGCTCAGATGTTCCCAACGGTACTGCACGGTGGGCGGCTGGCCATGGACCATGGCAGAGAGGTCCACGTACGGCACAGTACAGGTGGTAGGGTTCAGGAGCTTCGAAGCCCATCCATGTGTCGAACTCATGGACGTACTCGGCTCTGCCATCAAACGACAGAGCCCAGTCACTAATGTACCTCCATTCCTCCAATGGTCTCCATCTTAAGGATGCCTCCAATGGGGCGACGCATCGAGTCTGCGCGCCTCCGTTCCTGTCCGTAGAAGCCAAAAACAAGGCCCAACGGGGCGACGCCCGCCGCGACCCATTTGTCGTGGGGTCACTCTTCGACTGTCCCACGGTGGGGACACCTGGGTCACGCCAAGCCTATTAAGCCTTATGGCGAGGGCCCAAGGAAGGCCCAAGGAGGACGACGTGCGGCCCAAGATAGTCGACGGATAGGTCATGCGACTCCTATCATCTTGTAAGCGCCATCGGCACTGTTCACCTGAGACCTAGCCTACCATATAAAGGCTAGGAGGGTCCTTCGTCTAGGGTACGCTCATAGCCGCCACCACAAACCCTAGCGAGATTGCCATCTCGCCATTGTAGCCACAACTCTCCATTCAATACTAGACAAGCAGGAAGTAGGGTGTTACCCTCCGGGAGCCTGAACCTGGGTAAACGTCTTGCTTGTCAGCCGTCGTGATCACCAGCGCTCATCTCTCTTCCCCTCAATCAACCCAGGGTACGCAACCCAGTGATTTGCCGAGTCCACACCTCATCAATTGGCGCCGTCTGTGGGAAAGAACGAGCGCTGGAACCATGGTCGCACCGGCCCATCGACTTTGAAGACCGACGTCTGCATCACCAAGGAGCCAATCTGCTTCGGCTCCTTCGAGTACACCTTCCACCCGCCGGCCCACCGCTCGGTGTACGCCGATCTGCATGTAGGTATGTGCCTCACCTTCGGTACTATGCACTACTTCGTAGACAGCTGTGGAGTACTCAGATCCACGGCGATCGCACCGCGCGCGGTGGTAGCACCCGCATCTGCCGCGACTGCCCCAACCACGCCCCCACCTGCTGCGGAGATCGCATCTGCTGCGACTACGGCGACAGCATCTTCGACTGCTGAGAAGATCGCATCCGCCTCGACTACACCGACCGCCTCCGCTGCGGCAGAGGTCGCGCCCAACACAGCCATGCCATCAGCATCTTCGACCGTCAAGGAGATCGCATCGGCTACGACTACATCGACCACCTCGACGACCACCGCGCGGATCGAGTCTACTTCGACTACCTCGATCGCGTCGCTGGCAAGCCCAAGATCTACGTCAACTTCGACTACGTCGACCACACCTTCGCGCGCGACGGAAGTCGCGTCGTCTACCCGCGCCACTCGCGTCTCCGTCAACTTACAAGATCATCAACAAGCCAATCGCGCCCGCGTCGACGACGGCGACATCACTCCTCGCGTCAGCGGCGGAGATTGCGAGACTCCAGGGAAGGAGCCTCGGCAGCGACTGTGGTACCCACCACATTGCGTCCATTTTCAGCTCCGAGCACGGCTCGGACGAAGGAAGCAGCAGTGGCAGCACCCGGCCCACTCCCCAGACATACCCCGCGCAAGTCTTCATGATCGGCCCGACGCAGGGCAACGGCGACGAACCCGCATACCCACTGGAGGTGCTCATGCCGGACCAGGTGACGCGGCTCACCATCACCCGAGAGATAGCAATCAGAGCCCTGAAGCACGTCGAGGACGGCACGTACCCCCCACCAGACGCACCCCGGGAGGACCTTATGGCGGTCCAGTACCTGCTACGGAAGGAAGGCGAACGACTCCGCGCAGAGAAGGCCGAGCTACTCCGACGCAAGGAGGAGGCTGACGCGTCGAGCGCCAGGAGGGCCGCTTACTCATTCACTGCCTCAACAGAGGTCTCACAAGGGCAAGGCGCCACAGAGCACGCGTGCCCCTGATGACGGAGGCCGACCGCGCTAAAGTCACCCGCAACCTCGAATCATCATACATGACGAAGACGCAGACGGGATACCCGTCCCCAAAACGCCCGGAGCCGCGCTCATGGCAGTCGAAACATACCTGCGGCTGACGCAGCCGCCCGAGGGCGACTCGCGCGCTCTCCTCCACAAGCAGCAGATCATGTCTATCAAGGCAGTCGAAGAAGCTCTGATGAACAAGGCGCCGACAGAAAAGGTGCGAGAAGATCGGGACGCCGCGACCGCGAGCCCGCAGCACTCGCAGGCCCGGCGGCAAGACAACTGCGACAACCGCAGCCAGGCGAAGACCTCCGCAACGTCATCACACAGAGGACGGTGGACCGCAGCCGCACCCAGCGGACGGTCAGCACGCCCAATACTGACGACCGCAATGACGGCGACTTCGAGCCATGCGGCGCCGCATGCTTCAGCTTCAACATCCGCGACACAAGAATGCCCAAGGGCTTCAAGCTCACGGCAGAAGCAGTCAAGTACGACGGGAAGCAGGACCCGAGACTCTGGCTAGAAGATTACCTCATAGCCTGCAGTTGCCAGGGCGGTACTTCGACTACGGCCATGCAATACATCCAGCTGATGCTCACGGGCTCTGCACGCGGGTGGCTAAACACTCAACCCAAGAACGCCTTCAGGACGTGGGACGAGTTCGCGGAGGCCTTCGTTAAGAGCTTCCTGGGGACGTACTCGAGACCGACGACTTTCGTCGAGCTACAAGCATGCAAGCAAGGACGAGACGAGCCGCTCCGGTCGTACATCCAGCGTTGGACCCTGCTCCGCAACACCATGGAGACCGCCTCGGAGGACCGAGTGATGGATGCCTTCATGCACGGCGTCTCCCGCCGCGACCTCCGCGAGGAGTTTGGTAGGCTCCGGCCGAAGAACATGATCGAGGTCATGAAGATAGCCAACCAGTGGGCAGACGGAGAGGACTCGGTCCGCGACAGTTCACGCTACTCCCCGAAGGACGAAGCCGGACCAAGCAACTGGCGAGAAGGACGCCACAAGAAGAAGCCGCGTTACAACGGCAACGACTCAATCGAGTTAGTAGCGGCGGGATTCCAAACCCCCCGTGAGGATGAAGCGCGCGACAGCAGTCGCCAATACAGCCATGTACAGTACAGTCGAAGTGGCGGTGACCAGAGTCGCCAATACAGCCAGGGGCAATACAACCGAAGCGGCGGCAGCAGCTACCGCAGCGACGGAGGCCATAAACGCGAGTGGCAGAAACGCACACTAAGCCCAGCGGAAGAGCTGGAACAACCCTGCAGGCACCACATGTTCAGGAACCCGGAAACGGGCAAGTGGGGATCCAACCACCTGTTGAAGGACTGTCGAAAGGCACGCAAGATATACGAAGCCATGCAGAAGATAGTCACTCCAGCACCCGCAGCGCAGCCAGCCGCGCAGCTGGCCATCCAGGCAGCACCCGCACCCGCAGTCGCTAATCCAGCACAGGCGGCGGGAGCCTTTCAGCAGCAGCAGCAGCAGCCGCAGCAAGATGCCCCACCAGTGGTCCAGACGCATATCCAGCGGCACGCGGACAACTCAACATGATACAGAAGGGGCGCCCCTCAAACAGGACCCAGAAGATCATCACTCGCCAAGTTTTCCAGGCCATCACCTGTCCACCTGCAGTACCCGACTACCTGAGAGGGTCAGAGACACCAATCACGTTCTCCAGAGCAGATCACCCGCCTGCAGTACCACGACCCGGGCACGCCGCTCTGGTAGTCGAAGCTCTGATCGGAGATTACACCCTGAAAAAGGTGTTCATGGACGGAGGCAGCGGCATCAACATCATCTTTGCCGACACCCTCAGAAGGATAAACAGGCCAACGACAAACTTGGCGGCATCAGAGACCACCTTCCATGGCATAGTACCAGGGCAAGCAGTCACGCCCATGGGAACGATCACACTCGACGTCATCTTCGGCACACCCGAAAACTTCAAGAGGGAGTCGATCGACTTCGAGGTAGTCGACTGGAAGTCGCAGTACCACGCGATACTCGGGCGCCCAACCTTTGCCAGATTCATGGCGGTACCTCACTACGCCTACCTCATGCTCAAGATGCCTGGACCCAAGGGCGTCATCACGGTGCACGGCGACTTCGACCGCTCCAACAGCTGCGACCGCGAGTTCAGCAAGATCTCCGAGTTCTTCGGAATGGAAGAGCACTTCGAGGCGATGGCAGTCGACAACGACAAAACCATCTTCCCGCCACGCAAGAAGCAGCCAAGGACGCCGCCTTCAACACGACTGACGACACAACAACTCATCAGGTCCACCCGACGGACGCAAACAAGACAGTCAAAGTGTCGTCGAGTCTGCCTATCGCATAGGAAAGCGCGCTCGTCGAGTTTCTACGTGAGAACTGGGAGATCTTCGCCTGGCAACCTTCTGACATGCCAGGCATACCCAGGAACCTCGCCGAGCACTCTTTACGCGTCCACAAGGACGCCAACCCGTCAAGCAGACCATGCGACGCTTCTCAGGACCCAAACGAGACGAAATAAGCAAGGAGATCGATCGACTGCTCCACGCTAAATTCATCCGAGAGATCAAGGACTCGGACTGGGTAGCGAACCCGTCCTGGTGGAGAAGAAGAAGACGAAGAAACTCCGCATGTGCGTCGACTTCACCGCCCTCAACAAATGCTGCCCCAAGGACCATTTCCCGCTCCGCGGATAGACCAGATCATCGACTCGACTGCAGGCTGCGCACGCCTATCCTTCCTGGACGCCTACTCAGGGTACCAGCAGATCAGGATGAACGTCGACGATGAAGAGAAGACTGCATTCATCACACCCATGGCGTCTTCTGCTACCAGACGATGCCCTTCGGGTTGAAGAACGCTGGAGCCACGTACCAGCGCACAATGCAAGCCTGCCTAAAGGGGCTAATCGGAGAGATCGTCCAAGTCTACGTCGACGACATAGTCGTCACCACTCGAACGGAGGACACTCTCATCGCCGACCTCCGCAAGGTCTTCGCCGCCCTCAACGAGTATCAGATCAAGCTGAACCCGGACAAGTGTGTCTTCGGCGTGCCAGCCGGAGAACTGCTCGGGTACCTCGTCTCTGCAAGAGGAATCGAAGCCAACCCCGAGAAGGTGCAAAACATACTCGCAATGCCAGCACCGACCAAGCTTCATGAGGTGCAACGCCTAGCCGGCCGAGTCGCAGCTCTCAGCCGGTTCATAAGTAAGTTGGGAGAAAAGGCCCTGCCTTTCTACCAACTGATGAAAAAGACAGACAAGTTCGAGTGGACAGAAGAAGCGCAAGTCGCGTTCGACCAACTCAAGAAAACACTCACGACTTCCCCAGTACTGGTGGCGCCACTGGAGAACGAGCCGCTATACCTCTACGTGTCAGCCACGAACAGGGTGGTCAGCACGGTACTCGTAGTCGAACGAGAAGAAGAAGGACACAGTTACCCTGTTCAGCGACCCGTCTACTACCTCAGTGAGGTGCTAACCTTGTCCAAGCAGCGGTACCCGCACTACCAGAAGCTAGCATACGGAGTCTTCATGACATCAAGGAAGGTCGTCCACTACTTCTCCGAGCACTCCATCACGGTAGTAAGCTCCTCCGGGCTCTCCGACATCCTCACCAACCAAGCCGCGACAGGACGAGTCGCCAAGTGGGTTGTTGAGCTAGGGCCCTGGGGGCTGAAGTACGCGCACCCGAAGTCAATCAAGGCCCAGGTGCTTCCAGAGTTCACCACCGAGTGGATAGAGGCCCAGCTACCAGACGTACCCGACCTGTCCAACGCATGGACAATGTACTTCGACGGCTCCAAGAAGTTCAGATCAGCAGGGGCGGGAGTCGTCCTCATCTCACCAAAGGCGACAAGCTGAGGTACGTGCTGCAGATGAACTTCCCAACGCCCTCCAACAACGAGGCAGAGTACGAGGCCCTGATCCACGGCATGCGGATGGCCAAGAACTGCGGCGCCACTCACCTCATGATCTACGGAGACTCCTACCTCGTCGTGCAACAAACCATGAAGCAATGTGACGCCATCGCCGACAACATGATCGCCTACAGGGACCTGTACAACCAGCTGGAAGGCACCTTCGACGGCTGCGAGCTGCGGCACGTCGGCCGCGAGAGCAACGAGGAAGCCGACACCCTCGCCAACCTGGGCTCAAACAAAGCGCCGGTGCCACCCGGAGTCTTCCTCGAGTGCATCACGCAACGCTCCGTCAAGCTCCGGCCCGCGCCAGGATCCTCTACATCGACAACGAGCACCGCCGACCCGCCCAGCACGGAGAAGGAGCCTATGGAGGTGATGCTGATCGAGCCCACATGGACGAGCCCATACCTGGCTTACATACTGCAGCAGAGGGTGCCAACAAACCCAGTCGAAGCCAAGCGCGTCATCCGCCGCTCCAAGGGCTTCACCGTCATCAACGGGGAGCTCTACAAGCGAAGCATCTCGGGAGTCCTCCAAAGGTGCATCGACCCAGTCGACGGTCAAGCCATCTTACTCGAGATCCACGCTGGCATCTGCGGGCACCACGCCAGCAGTCGAGCCTTAGTGGCCAAAGCCTTACGAGCCGGGTTCTACTGGCCCACCGCAATGCAAGACGCAGAAGAACTCGTGAGGAAATGTCTCGGCTGCCAGGAGTTCGCCAACAAGCCGCACGCACCAGCATCAGCACTAAAGACCATTCCACTCGCCTGGCCCTTCGCTCAATGGGGGCTCGACATGGTGGGTCCACTCAAGAAGTCCTCGCCGGGAGGACACACGCATCTCTTGGTGGCAGTCGACAAGTTCACGAAGTGGATCGAAGCTGTACCTATTACAAGTTCGACTGCCTCCTCGGCAGTTAACTTCATCAGGTCGATCATCTTCAGGTTTGGAGTGCCGCACAGCATCATCACCGACAACGGCACGAACTTCACAGCCGAAGAGTTCAAGGACTTCTGCTCCGAGCAAGGCATCAAGCTCAACTACGCATCTGTCTCGCACCCGCAGTCCAACGGACAGTCGAAAAGGCCAATGGCTTAGTCTGCAAGGGCATCAAGAAGCGCCTGCGAGTACCATTGAGGCGCGCTGCAGGCGCCTGGGTTGAAGAGCTGCCATCTGTGCTGTGGAGTCTGCGCACTACGCCAAACAGATCCACTCAGTACACGCCATTCTTCATGGTCTACGGCGCAGAAGCAATCATGCCGTGCGACATCAAGTTCGACGCGCCCCGAGTGGTGGCCTACGACGAGTCCGACGCAGAAGAAGCACTCGAGGACGACATGGATACCCTGGACGAAGCACGCGACATCGCCCTTACCCGCACAGCCGTGTATCAGCAAGACTTACGCAACTACCACGGGCGGCGACTGCGGCCCAGAGCGTTCGTCCCTGGCGACCTTGTCCTCCGCCTCAAACAGAAGAAGGTGCACAAACTCGCCTCCCCGTGGGAGGGTCCATACATCGTGACAGAGGCAATCGGCGGCGGAGCTTACCGCCTGAAGGACTCGAAGACGGGGACAGTCTGCACAACCCGTGGAACGTTGCGCAACTGCGCCGCTTCTACGCCTAATCGACTCCCCCTTGTAACAAAGCATACATGTCAAGAGGCGGCAGGTTCCAGACGCACTCTTTCCCTTACCAGGGTACCTGAGGGGACTGGAAGGGTTTTAATGAGGCGGCCTGCTCGCAAAAATCAATGAAGTGATTTGTGGAACAAGCTCTCCCCTTTACTTTTTTAGTCAAAAAGCAACATAAACCTAGGCCGTCACCCGAAGCACTCGGGGCTGCGCCGCACAGGTCTAAGTCAAACCTAGGCCGCACCCGAAGCACTCGGGGGCTGCGCCATACAGGTCTTACTCGAAAATCCTTGGCCATCACCCGACGCACTCGGGGGCTGCGCCGTACAGGTCTAAGTCAAACCTAGGCCGCACCCGAAGCACTCGGGGGCTGCGCCATACAGGTCCAACTCGAAAATCCTTGGCCGTCACCCGACGCACTCGGGGGCTGCGCCGCACAGGTCTAAGTCAAACCTAGGCCGCACCCGACGCACTCGGGGGCTGCGCCAATGCAGGTCTAACTCGAAACACCTAGGCCGCACTCGACCCGCTCGGGGCTGCACCATACAGGTTTACAGGAGTCTGCAAGATACAATTTACTCACTCGGGGGCTACCCCCACCTCGGCATACATACACTCATATTTCCGCTTGGAAAATTTGCTTTTACAAGCTAACGATATACAACTGCAGTCTACTATTCTTATTCTACAGGCTCGCCCTTTGGCGCATCGAGTGGCCCTACGAGGTGCTCACTAAAGCTCTGGACCTGCTGAATCATCTGACGCGCAGCCGCAAGAGTATCGGCGTAGTCACCCTCTCCAGGCAAGCCGTCAAGCACCTTGTACAGTGGAAGATTAGGCCGGTGCATTCGAACGTATGCCAGCGCCACGTTCGCCCCGGCAACAAGTTGAGTGTGCACGACTTCCTTCAATGCACTGCCTTCACGGAACCTCTCCAGCAGCGCAGCCAGTCCATTAGGCTGCTCGTTGTGCGGAAAATACACCCTGTTGATCTGCCAGAGGGTTTTTCTACAACCTTCCAAGAGCACAGCAGCCCGCCAGGTGCGATCCAACATTTGCGCCAGTACACTACCTCTGGATTTATTCGACCAGAACTGACGCGCTTCGGGTGAGTCACCGGCGGCTTCTTTCTCCACCCGCTCGTCTACTCGACTTTGCTCGGCCTTCCAGTCAGAGTTCACATCTGCATCAAGACCCAGCACTAAGAACAGTAAAAGGATAAACAAGTCGAAGCACAGTGCTAGAAGACCAACCTTGCAGCTGCCGACTGATCAAGTCCATCTCGCCCAGCAGAAACTCCTCTCGCAGGGAAAACGGCGCAACAGGCCGTGACCTCAAGCGCTCCAACTCCAACTCGGCGCTCTTCAACTTCGACTCGAGCTCAACAATCTTGTTCCTCATGAAGGTGATCACCCGTTGATCATTAACACTTCGCGCAGGAGCTGGAGGAGCTCGACGGCGATGACGAGTGGGTGCAGCCGAAGAGGTGTCCTCCTCGTCGCCCGCACCAGTCGTTCCAGCGACCCCAGGAGCTTCGCCCATCTCAGACTGCCAAATTCGACAGCGTCAAGCATGGAAAAGAACATTCATTCAAGCCGAGATATGAAAGAAAACTCGAAGGCACAAATTCGCATTTCAACATCAGCATGTTCGCGGCCAGAAGACCCGCAAAATATATAGTTCATTACAGACCGAACCAAAAGCAGAAGAATCTTAAAAGAACGGAGTCTACATCACAGACTCCGACTGGGAACGGCTCTTCCTAGCAGCCAACTCTGCAGCCTTGGCAATCCTCTTCTCGAAGGTGGCGATCAACTTTGCAGCCAGCTGACTCGCCTGCGTCTTCACACCGCTAAGGGACGCGGTCTTGCCATCAGGCTTCCGAGGGAAGTCGCTGACAACCTTCTCAAAATCACCTACGACTTGGTGACCAAGAAGTAGCTGGAAAGTGAGCTCGGAGCCGCGTACCGTCTGCGCACGCATGTAGTCCACCAAGGTGGTCGCATTGCCTTCGAACGGAGTCGCAAGCGCGTTGACAGCAACCGGCGATGGCTTGCTGGGGAAGATGCTCCGGTGCACAGTCGCCAAGGCGCCTGTCGACTTCTGCAGCGCCGCCGAAGCATACGCGCAGACGCGGTCGACGAAGCCAACAGCCTCCGCCAAGCCGACATTCTCGCTGGAAGTCCCTTCTGGAGGAGCGCCTCCGCAAGTCTCTGATCAAAAGAAAGCTACACCCGTAAGACATCAGAAGTCGACAAAAGGCAAAGTAGGCACTGAGCCGAAATACTTACTTCCAATAATATCTGTGAGTGCGAGCAAGCGGTCGACCTGGGTCTTCTCCAGATCATCCCGAGCTTGTTCACGCTCTCGGGCCTCACTCAGCGACTGCTCCAGCTCCGCGACTCGTTTCTTCATGCTCTCCCTCTCGCCTATAAGGATCAAGAGCAGTGTTAGTCATAAAAGGCAGTCGAAGCGCCCTGGAACACAAGGGTTCACACTCACTATTCGCCTGCTCCAGAGCAGTGCGGAGTCGGTCCCTCTCCTGCTCCATGCGAACGAAGGCTGCGGCTCCCTCCATCTGCTGGCGATTAAAACGGCTGCGGGAAACACAAGACATCAATCTGCGCCCGACTATTCTAGTCACGCACATCTTCGGGGGCTACTCCCATCGGGAGCGCTGTTCGCGCACCCGATACAGATTTTGCAGAATGGGTTAAAGGACACTTACATGCTCAAGCAGCCCAGCGTCAGCCGGAGTCGCATCAGCAGCTTTCTCTGGCACGGAGGAGGTCGAAGCCTTCAAGGCCAAAGCGTCACTCGCCTGAGCCTCTTCTCCGGTCGTCTTCGCAGTCTGCTCGATCATGGGAGCAGAAGTGTGCTCCATCTCACGAGGAGAACCAGCAGCGCCAGTACGGTCGCTGTGACAAGAACTCAATTCAAGGACTCGCAAATCAAAAAGCAAACTCGACACAAACAAGAAGATGGTTACGCGACTAACCTGGCGCCATCCGCATCATCTTCACTGCCCAGGGAGACGGAGGCCATCCTCGCAAACTCAGTCGGCGGCGCAGAACCGAGGGGAGGCACCATCAAAGGCTCAGCCAGGTCACTCGTGTGCCTAGCGCCCGAGGATGACTCGCTCACCTCCTCCTCGTTCTCCTCACCCGCCTCCTTCACGGGTGACGAGGCCGAAGCAGAGTCGCCACTCTTTCGCCTCTGCCGCTTCCGCAGCGGCTCCTCATCTTCATCATCCTCCTCCAACTCTTCACTCGGAGAGGTGGCGGAGGGAACTTCATCGTCATCAGCCTCGTCCTCCTCAGGGAACTCTGCCTCTTCGTGAGGTCCATTCTCCATCAACGGAGGAAGACTAACATAGCTCGCACGACCCTGTCAGCACATGAAGCATTCGAGTCAGGCAAAAAGATTCGACAGAAGAAGATACAAGGCAAGAATGAAAGCGAACAAAGCTCACCTCGGGTACAGGGTTGTTAGGCCCGTACAGCTTGACCGGGCACTTGACGTTACACGGGTCAGCGGCTCGGAGGCTAGTGATGCTCCTCACCTTCGACTCGACTTCATCATCATCAAGCTCGGTCGGCGACGTCCGGTCGGGATCGCCAACACCTTCATACGCCCACATTGGGTGGACGCGAGCGCGGAGCGGCTGCACCCGAAGCCTGAAGAAGGTGGCAATAAGGTGAACTCCGCCTGTCTCGCGTCCTAGACTTTTCAGAAGTCCACGAAGAAGCGTCAGCAAGGGCTGAGTCGCCTCCCTGTCCTCCTTCGACAGCGGGTGCGCCCACGCATTCGTCTTCCGCAACTCGCGATCAGCCGCGAAGTCGGGAAGTCCCTTTTGGTCGCACCTGATGTAGAACCATTTCCTCCGCCAGCCTGGACGGAGTCGGACTTCTTCATCTGAAAATAGCTGGTGTCGCCACGCACCTGGATGCCGAAGCCGCCGACTGGATACACCTGCTTGTTCTTCCCCACATTCCTCTCACGAGCAATAGCGACTTCCACAGAAGCCAATTGGGTGCGATCCCAAGGAAACACTCGCAGAGCACGAAATAGCTCGCGATGCTCAAGACGCTGTTGGGGTCAGATCATGGATCTGAATCCCATAAGCATACAAGAGACCACGGACGAAATCATGGAGGGGGAACCCGAAACCCCGCGGAAGGAAATCCACGAAGCAAACGCGTTCCCCCTCACGAGGAGCGGGGAATACCTCTTTCCCGGGAGCGCGCACTGTCGCCTGTTCCGCCGGCGGCAGCAGCCCCTGCGCGCGGAGGGCCTCGAGGTCGGCCTTCTTCACCGACGATTTCACCCAGTCGCCGTCGGGCTTCTTCATCACGCTCGCCTCGGCGGCGGCGACGGCGCCAGCAGCAGGCTTCCCCTCTTCATTGCGGCCTTGCTCATGGAGGGCGGAGAAAAGAAACTGGCAGAAAAGAACAACAATGGCGGAGAGCAAGCAGCGGAGACGATGGCAGAATGGGGATGGAATGAACTGTTAGCCGCCGTGGTAAAAAATATATACCGCGTGGCCTGTTAATCCAGGCCGTCCTCAGCGAAACCGCACTCCACAACATCATCTGGCCGTCCACGTGTCGCGCGGAGATAGCAACCGTCGTCGGCCACGCCGCCCACTACGCACGGGAATCAAGGCACCATCATCACACCGCGAAATTTTCGCGCCCAACGGTCAGTATAAAGCGGCAACCGCTGTCTCCAGTCAATACTGACAGTGGGACCGCACTGTCACGTCCCATCGGACACAGAGTGTGCCAAAAACGTCAGCGCTGACGTCAACCGCGAAGGCGTAGGAAGTAAGCCAACGTGCTGATTGAGAACTCGAACAGTTCATTCGAGTGCAAGAAGATTCAGTAAGCTCCAAGAGCTGAACAAACTCGTGCAGTAAGCCAAACCGGCCGAATACACAGTAAGTCACGCAAAGCCAGTCGCGACTCCAACAGGTCGAGTCCTTTCTTTACTCCCATCGGGAGCGGGCTTTTCGACTGAAGAAAAATTAAGTTTAACCTCAATTGCAAGCAATTCAGATTAATCTCGGGGGCTACTCCGAGTGACTCAGAACAATAGCAGTCGAAAAATCACCGACTAAGGCTGTACTCGCAGTATTTTACCCTGCAGTCGACGGTTCGACTGAAGAATCCTCCGTAAGCCCTAAACGGCCGGAGTCGACTAATTTTACTTGTTCCTTTCAGGAATCCGACGGCGTGACCAGGAGGAAGGAGTCCTTTACCCGACTCTACGATTCGACTAAGCACTCCGGGGCTCCTGTCGTGGGGTCACTCTTCGACTGTCCCACGGTGGGGACACCTGGGTCACGCCAAGCCTATTAAGCCTTATGGCGAGGGCCCAAGGAAGGCCCAAGGAGGACGACGTGCGGCCCAAGATAGTCGACGGATAGGTCATGCGACTCCTATCATCTTGTAAGCGCCATCGCACCGTTCACCTGAGACCTAGCCTACCATATAAGGCTAGGAGGGTCCTTCTTCTAGGGTACGCTCATAGCCGCCACCACAAACCCTAGCGAGATTGCCATCTCGCCATTGTAGCCACAACTCTCCATTCAATACTAGACAAGCAGGAAGTAGGGTGTTACCCTCCGGGAGCCTGAACCTGGGTAAAACGCCTTGCTTGTCAGCCGTCGTGATCACCAGCGCTCATCTCTCTTCCCCTCAATCAACCCGGGGTACGCAACCCAGGGATTTGCCGAGTCCACACCTCGTCACCATTCTTGGCCAAATTTGGGCCACCGATGCGTCGGGCGCGGATGGGAGCGGAGCGCTATTGTGTCCTGCCTAGTCCGCCCCTGGCCCGCACGTCATACCATTCTCCACGTCAATCTCCTCCGCCTCTCTCGCCGCCACCCCGCCATCGCACCGCAGGCCATTCCGGGGACGCCATCTCCTGCTCCTCTCCCCCCCATCACCGGAGCTGCTTCCTTCCCGCCACGGCCGGTGAATCTTGCGGCCACATCTCTCGGAGCGCCCGAGACACCAACGCCGCCCACAAGGTGTTCGGACGTCAGCCCCGGCACCACTCAGGTACGAACTCGGCCATGGATAGCTCCGATGAATGGTACTACAAGAACTACATCCTGTGCGTGTCATCATCGGATGATTCCTCGGACGATGAGAGTGACGGCCTGGTTGCCGCCCTCATCGTCAATGAGTACATTGAGAGGATGCGGCCGGTGTTCGAGGCTCGTTATCGGGCGTTCTCCTGCATTGGACCGGAACCGGAGAGCTGGGCACCTCCAGCTCTGGGGGGGACTACTTTCTTCCCCACAGACCCACGTATCCTCCCAAGATTTTTCGGCGCCGTTTCCGGATGAGAAGATCTTTGTTCAACCGTTTCCGGCTGGGGGTGATGCATTTTGATGACTTTTCATACGCAAGCCAGATGCATGTGGTGCCCTCGGTTTCTCATCATACAGAAGTGCACCGCCGCCGTTCGCATGCTTGCATATGGAATTGCCGGTCATCTTGTGGACGAGTACGTGCGGATGAGCGAGTCCACGTGCCTAGAAGCAATGTACAAGTTTTGCAAGGCCGTGGTGCAGGTGTTCGACCCGAGTACTTTAGGGAGCCCAATGCTGCCGACATGACCCGGCTCTTGGCCATCAACGAGGTCAGAGGGTTCCCTGGGATGCTTGGCAGCATAGATTGTATGCACTGGGAGTGGAGGAACTGCCCATTTGCTTGGCATGGGCAGTACAAGGGCCATGTTTGGGCGTGCACGGTCGTGCTTGAGGCCGTGGCATCGCAAGATTTGTGGATTTGGCACTCGTTTTTTGGCATGGCGGCTCGCACAATGTCGTGGGGTCACTCTTCGACTGTCCCACGGTGGGGACACCTGGGTCACGCCAAGCCTATTAAGCCTTATGGCGAGGGCCCAAGGAAGGCCCAAGGAGGACGACGTGCGGCCCAAGATAGTCGACGGATAGGTCATGCGACTCCTATCATCTTGTAAGCGCCATCGGCACCGTTCACCTGAGACCTAGCCTACCTTATAAAGGCTAGGAGGGTCCTTCGTCTAGGGTACGCTCATAGCCGCCACCACAAACCCTAGCGAGATTGCCATCTCGCCATTGTAGCCACAACTCTCCATTCAATACTAGACAAGCAGGAAGTAGGGTGTTATCCTCCGGGAGCCTGAACCTGGGTAAACGCCTTGCTTGTCAGCCGTCGTGATCACCAGCGCTCATCTCTCTTCCCCTCAATCAACCCGGGGTACGCAACCCAAGGATTTGCGAGTCCACACCTCGTCAATTGGCGCCGTCAGTGGGAAAGAACGAGCGCTGGAACCATGGTCGCACCGGCCCCATCGACTTTGAAGACCGATGTCTGCATCACCAAGGAGCCAATCTGCTTCGGCTCCTTCGAGTACACCTTCCACCCGCCGGCCCACCGCTCGGTGTACGCCGATCTGCATGTAGGTATGTGCCTTACCTTCGGTACTATGCACTACTTCGTAGACAGCTGTGGAGTACTCAGATCCACGGCGATCGCACCGCGCGCAGTGGTAGCTCCCGCATCTGCCGCGACTGCCCCAACCACGCCCCACCTGTGCGGAGATCGCATCTGCTGCGACTACGGCGACAGCATCTTCGACTGCTGAGAAGATCGCATCCGCCTCGACTACACCGACGCCTCCGCTGCGGCAGAGGTCGCGCCCAACACGGCCATGCCATCAGGTCTCCGACCGTCAAGGAGATCGCATCGGCTATGACTACATCGACCACCTCGACGACCACCGCGCGGATCGAGTCTACTTCGACTACCTCGATCGCGTCGCTGGCAAGCCCAAGATCTACGTCAACTTCGACTATGTCGACCACACCTTCGCGCGCGACGGAAGTCGCGTCCGTCTACCCCGCCACTCGCGTCTCCGTCAACTTACAAGATCATCAACAAGCCAATCGCGCCCGCGTCGACGACGGCGACATCACTCTCGCGTCAGCGGCGGAGATTGCGAGACTCCAGGGAAGGAGCCTCGGCAGCGACTGTGGTACCCACCACGTTGCGTCCATTTTCGGCTCCGAGCATGGCTCGGACGAAGGAAGCAGCAGTGGCAGCACCCGGCCCACTCCCCAGACATACCCCGCGCAAGTCTTCATGATCGGCCCGACGCAGGGCAACGGCGACGAACCGCATACCACTGGAGGTGCTCATGCGGACCAGGTGACGCGGCTCACCATCACCGAGAGATAGCAATCAGAGCCCTGAAGCACGTCGAGGACGGCACGTACCCCCCACCAGACGCACCCGGGAGGACCTTATGGCGGTTCAGTACCTGCTACGAAGGAAGGCGAACGACTCCACGCAGAGAAGGCCGAGCTACTCCGACGCAAGGAGGAGGCTGACGCGTCGAGCGCCAGGAGGGCCGCTTACTCATTCACTGCCTCAACGGAGATCTCACAAGGAGCAAGGCGCCACAGAGCACGCGTGCCCTGATGACGGAGGCCGACCGCGCTAAAGTCACCCGCAACCTCGAATCATCATACATGAGCGAAGACGCAGACGGGATACCCGTCCCAAACAACCCGGAGCCGCGCTCATGGCAGTCGAAAACATACCTGCGGCTGACGCAGCCGCCCGAGGCGACTCACAGCGCTCTCCTCCACAAGCAGCAGATCATGTCTATCAAGGCAGTCGAAGAAGCTCTTGATGAACAAGTCGCCGACAAAAAGGTGCGAGAAGATCGGACCGCCGCGACCGCGAGCCCGCACTCGCAGGCCCGGTGGCAAGACAACTGCGACAACCGCAGCCAGGCGAAGACCTCCGCAACGTCATCACACAGAGGACGGTGGACGCAGCCGCACCCAGCGGACGGTCAGCACGCCCAATACTGACGACCGCAATGACGGTGACTTCGAGCCATGCGGCGCCGCATGCTTCAGCTTCAACATCCGCGACACAAGAATGCCAAGGGCTTGAAGCTCACGGCAGAAGCAGTCAAGTACGACGGGAAGCAGGACCCGAGGCTCTGGCTAGAAGATTACCTCATAGCCTGCAGTTGCCAGGGCGGTACTTCGACTACGGCCATGCAATACATCCAGCTGATGCTCATGGGCTCTGCACGCGGGTGGCTAAACACTCAACCAAGAACGCCTTCAGGACGTGGGACGAGTTCGCGGAGGCCTTCGTTAAGAGCTTCCTGGGGACATACTCGAGACCGACGACTTTCGTCGAGCTACAAGCATGCAAGCAAGGACGAGACGTGCCGCTCCGGTCGTACATCCAGCGTTGGACCTGCTCCGCAACACCATGGAGACCGCCTCGGAGGACCGAGTGATGGATGCCTTCATGCACGGCGTCTCCCGCCGCGACCTCCGCGAGGAGTTGGTAGGCTCCGGCCGAAGAACATGATCGAGGTCATGAAGATAGCCAACCAATGGGCAGACGGAGAGGACTCGTCCGCGACAGTTCACGCTACTCCCCGAAGGACGAAGCCGGACCAAGCAACTGGCGAGAAGGACGCCACAAGAAGAAGCCGCGTTACAACGCAACGACTCAATCGAGTTAGTAGCGGCGGGATTCCAAACCCCCCGTGAGGATGAGCGCGCGACAGCAGTCGCCAATACAGCCATGAACAGTACAGTCGAAGTGGCGGGGACCAGAGTCGCCAATACAGCCAGGGGCAATACAACCGAAGCGGCGGCAGCAGCTACCGCAGCGACGGAGGCCATAAACGCGAGTGGCAGAAACGCACACTAAGCCCAGCGGAAGAGCTGGAACAACCCTGCAGGCACCACATGTTCAGGAACCCGGAAACGGGCAAGTGGGATCGAACCACCTGTTGAAGGACTGTCGAAAGGCACGCAAGATATACGAAGCCATGCAGAAGATAGTCACTCCAGCACCGCAGCGCAGCCAGCCGCGCAGCTGGCCATCCAGGCAGCACCCGCACCCGCAGTCGCTAATCCAGCACAGGTGGCGGGAGCCTTTCCAGCAGCAGCAGCAGCCGCGGCAAGATGCCCCACCAGTGGTCCATGACGCATATCCAGCGGCACGCGGACAACTCAACATGATACAGAAGGGGCGCCCCTCAAACAGGACCCAGAAGATCATCACTCGCCAAGTTTTCCAGGCCATCACCTGTTGTCGTGGGTTTGTCACGTCAGGTGTCATAGATGACTTCGTAGGTGTGGGATTATGCGAGTCAAGCATCTCCGAGCTTGGGATCGCAGGAACAAAGATCAACACAGATTTACCCAGGTTCGGCCCCCTCAATGTGAGGTAAAAGACCTACTTCCTGCCTACCCTAGATTGGTATTGATATGATAATCGAGGTGTTACAATGGAGGCGATCCGATCTGGTACTCGCCGTATGAGCTAGGGTTTGGGGCTTGATAGCTTGACCCGCTCTAAGTCCTGCGAGTCCTCTTTATATACACAGAGGCTCGCTAGGTTACAAAAGGAAACTTCCCCATAAGGAATACATCCACAGAGGCCTACTCGGAGACTACTTGGTCTTCACGTCCTCCGGGATATGTCTTCTAGATCTTTCCCTTATGGCGGTTCAATATTGGGCTTGCTCCCAAGTGGGCCTTCGTCCGTGCGAGTAAGTTAAGTCGCACTGGGCCGCGGGTTAATCCAGAAAGTATTCCCCCGACATTAGCCCCCAAGCGTGGCCTGAACTTCATAGTATTTCTTGATCTTGAATGCTTAGGCCGCGCTTTTCCTTGTTTCGGCTTATAATTGTGCAAGTTTGGCCTTGACTCGCACCTGGAAGATCATCTGACTTCGTGAGCTTCTTTGTTAGAGTATCCTGATAGCTTCAGAACTTGATGACGATCTATCTTCAAATTTTTGATGATAATATGATATAGCCCCCAAGGATTGAGAGGATGTTATGTGGTAATCATCTCAATTCTTCTCAGAGAACTCTGAAGGTCATCACCTGTAACTTGATATCAAATAAAACAATTGTTAAGTTACAAGTAATTGTAATTGGTGTTGCCGTACTATAAGCAGTACATCGACCTCTAGTTAGGCCATCTGAATCCTTAAGTGGGCACTCGCGCGACTCAGTATTTCCTAGGAATATGTGTGTTCAGGGTCGAGAGCGGCCATGATAGGCAATCAAGCTCGATTGACGCCACACCCCAGTACTTTGGCCACATAATGCGAGTAGCAATCCAACTTAAGGTAAATTTGATAATTGCCAATAAATCGGCTGTTTCAGGGTAACAAAGACCCCAAGAAACATAATGATATTGCCATGATAGGCTAAGCTATGATAAGCTTTGATTATGATGACACATAAGGTCGCGCCTAGGTGGCAACCGAGTGTTATACATAGGGTTGGATCGCGCGTAGGTGGCGATCCATGGTGATACATGGGGTCGGTCGCGCCTAGGTGGCGACCAGAGATGATACAAAGTTTACGGCCGCGCCTAGGTGGCAGCCGGTTTCTGATACAAGGGTCGATCGCGCCTGGGTGGCGATCAGATGTTGCATAGGTCGCGCCTAGGTGGCGACCAAAGTTGAAGTTCTAGCCCTGAGTGGCTGTGATGATACTCAGCTATAAAGCTGGAAAGGATGATGCTTGGCTCTGATTAGCCTTTTCTTATGTATAGTACGGTCGCAGGTGTGCGACGTTCCAAGGGCGAGGTGCCTCGAGACGATCCTCGAAATCATGGCGTTCGCTGCTTTCTTCCCTTACATCCAGCAGGTAGTACGACCCATTGTTTAGCTTCTTGCTGATGATGTAGGGTCCTTCCCATGGAGAGGACAGCTTATGCATTCCCTTGTGATCTTGTTTAAGTCGCAGTACTAGGTCGCCTTCTTGAAAGGTGCGGGTTTTGATGCGTCTGGCATGATAGCGTCGCAAGTCTTGTTGATATACTGCTGACCTTGATGCTGCCAAGTCTCTAACCTCTTCTAATGTGTCCACCGAGTCTTGCCGAGCTATCTCATTATCTGTCTCGATGTAAGCCGCAACTCTTGGTGAATCATGTATGATATCGCTGGGCATGACTGCTTCTGCTCCATAGACCATGAAATATGGTGTAAATCCTGTGGATCTGTTAGGGGTTGTTCTCAAGCTCCACAGTACTGCTGGCAGTTCTTCCACCCAACATCCTGGAGATGCTTCGACCTTTTCAATAAGGCGCGGCTTAATTCCATGGAGAATTTCCTGGTTAGCTCGCTCAGCTTGTCCATTGCTCTGCGGGTGTGCTACTGACGTGAGGTCCAATCTTATCCCATTGTCTGCGCAAAATATCTGTGTAGCCCCTTCAGAGGTGTTGCTCCCATTGTCTGTAATGATACTATGGGGGTAACCGAAGCGGAATATGACCTTCTTCAAGAACTTGACTGCTGTTTCAGCCTCGCAATCTCCCACAGGTTCTGCTTCTATCCACTTTGTGAATTTGTCCACCATGACTAAGAGGTGAGTTTTTCCGTTTGAAGACCGTCTGAAAGGCCCTACCATGTCAAAACCCCATACGGCAAAAGGCCATGTGATGGGTATTGTGCGAAGTGCTTGGGCTGGCATATGATCTTGCCTAGCGTATCTTTGACATCCATCGCACACTCTGACAATTTGCTCTGCATCTGCTAATGCTGTTAACCAGAAGAATCCATGTCGGAACGCCTTTGCCACCAAAGATCTTGACGAAGCATGATGGCCACAATCGCCTGAATGAATTTCGTGCAAGATTTTTCGTCCCTCTTCTGGTGAGACACATCTTTGGAATGCTCCTGATACGCTGCGCTTGTATAATTCGTTGTTGATGATTGTATAGGCCTTTGATCGTCGTATGATTTTGCGCGCCTCAATTTCATCGTCCGGCAGCACTCCGCGACTTAAATATGCCATGTATGGCTCTGTCCATCCTGGCTGTTCATGCAGGGCTGCGACTAAAGTTGAATCATCCTCTGGCTCTGCAATGTCAATCTCTGCTGGAGGTTTGACTGATGGATTGTGCAGTTCATCCAGGAAAACATTGGGTGGGACTGACTGTCTGTTGGATCCAAGCCGAGACAGGGCATCGCAGCTTCATTTTGTCTCCGATCAATATGTTCAACTTGGTATCCAGTGAAATGTCCAGCAATTCTGTCCACCTCTTCCTATATGCAGCCATGTTCGCATCCTTGCTGTCCCACGTTCCGGAGACCTGCTGTGCCACCAAGTCTGAATCGCCAAAACAGCGTATGCGACTGATGTTCATCTCCTTTGCTATACGTAGACCATGAAGCAGTGCCTCGTACTCCGCCACGTTATTTGTGCAGTTGAAGTGTATCTGTAACACATACCGCAGCTTGTCTCCCTTGGGAGATGTAGAACAACTCCAGCCCCCGAGCCTTGCAACTGTCTTGACCCATCAAAATGCATGGTCCAGTATTTGGTTTCTGCCATGCTAGGAGCAACTTGGATTTCTGTCCAATCGTTAATAAAATCTGCAAGGGCTTGCGACTTAATTGATGTGCGCGGCTCGTAACTGATGTGATGTGGTCCCAACTCGATCGCCCACTTAGCGACTCTTCCAGTAGCTTCTCGATTACGAATGATATCTGCCAATGGTGCTGAACTCACCACAGTTATTGGATGCTCTTGGAAGTAGTGCTTCAGCTTGCGACTCGCCATGAACACTCCAAACACCAACTTCTGCCACTGTGGGTAACGCTGTTTGGAAGCTGTGAGGACTTCGCTCACGTAGTATACTGGTCTCTGGACAGGGTATTCCTTTCCGTTTCTTGTCTCTCCACAACCATGACAGCACTCACAGCGCGGGAATTTGCCGCTATGTATAGTAGCATTGGCTCTTTATCTTTTGGAGCCGCCAGAACTGGAGCATTTGTCAATTGATGTTTCAAGGCTGTCAGAGCTTCGTCGGCCTCTGCGTCCCAAACGAAGGTGTCTGATTTTTTCAACAGTCTGTACAAAGGTAGTGCTTTCTCTCCCAATCTTGATATAAAGCGACTCAAAGCTGCTACGCAACCAGTAAGCCGCTGTACATCTTTTATCTTTTCTGGCTTTTGGAGATCCATCACGGCCTTTATCTTGTCAGGATTGGCCTCAATGCCTCTTTCTGATACTATGAATCCCAATAGCTTTCCTGCTGGTACTCCAAAACGCACTTTGTGGGGTTGAGCTTCATGTTGTATTTTCTGAGATTTGTGAATGTCTCTGCCAGATCACCAATAAGATCCTGGCTAACTTGCGATTTAATCACAATATCATCCACGTAGGCTGAACGTTGCGACCTATTTGCTCATGTAGCAATTCTGAATGCATCTTTGGTAAGTCGCACCTGCGTTCTTCAACCCAAAGGGCATGCTGACGTAACAAAAAGCTCCGAAGGGTGTGATGAAGGACGTCTTTTCTTGGTCCTCCCTCTTCATCTTGATTTGATGGTAGCCTGAATAGGCGTCCAAAAAGCATAACAGCTCGCACCCAGCAGTTGAATCAATTACTTGGTCGATTCGGCAAAGCAAATGGATCCTTTGGACAAGCTTTGTTAAGACTGGTGTAATCAACGCACATTCGCCACGTACCGTTCTTTTTCATAACCAATACTGGATTTGCCACCCATTCCGGATGGTATACCTCTGTGATGAATCCTGCAGCCAGCAAGCGAGCTATTTCCTCTCCTATTGCCTTTCTCCTGTCATCATGAAAACGCCGTAGTGGCTGCTTCACTGGTTTAGCCGCAGGGTTCACTTTGAGGCTATGTTCTGCTAATTCTCTTGGTACCCCTGGCATATCTGACGGCTTCCATGCGAAGATGTTATTTTCCTGGAGAAAAGCGACGAGGGCCTTCTCCTGCTCTTCTTCCATGTGTGCTCCAATGCTAGTTTGCTTGGATGAGTCGCCAGGAACAAGATTTATCTGCTTAGTGTCCTGGGCCGCTTTGAATTTCATTGGTGGCTCGGCAGATGGCGTGGTAACCACACTCATATCGTTTGGGTCCACCTGCGACTTATAACCTTTTAGTTCTTCCGCGGCACAGGCGGATTCTGCGAAAGCCGCATCTCCTTTCTCACATTCTATTGCTTTTTCTCTATCTCCGTACACTGTGATGACCCCTTTTGGTCCTGGTATCTTCAACTGTAGGTACACGTAGCATGGCCTGGCCATAAACTTAGCAAAGGCCGTTCTTCCAAACAAGGCGTGATATGGGCTTTGGAATTTTACCACTTCGAAGCTTAGGAATTCACTTCTAAAGTTCTCTTCTGTTCCAAAAGTTACCCCTAGGGTTATTTTCCCCACTGGCCGTGCGGACCTTCCTGGGACAATGCCGTGAAATACTGTTGACGTGGGCTGCAGGCTGGAATCCTTGAGTCCTAGACGCTGGAAAGTATCGTAGTACAAGATATTAATGCTGCTTCCTCCATCCATAAGCACTTTGGTCAGCTTGTATCCTGCAACGTATGGTGCCACAACCAGTGCCAACTTGCCAGGTTCCCGTACTGTGGCGGGTGGTCGTCGCGACTCCAGGTTACGCGTATTCTGACCACCTTAACCAAGCGGGTGTTGCTGGTATCACGGCGTTCACCTGCTGACTTCTCCGGCTCAATTTCTCTTCTCTTTTGGAGGTATCGATAACTATTGTGTGATACTGCCCCGTCTGCCTGGGGTTACTCGCGCCGTGCTGCCCAATATTTGTGTTATGAGCCGCACTAGGGTTTCCTTCATGGGAATTCCCCCCGTTGTGTTGGCTCTCTTCTTTCCACTTTTTGTAATAATGGCATTGCGCCTTGGTATGGTCCGCTGGCCGTCCATCACCTGTCGCATGAAGGTCGCATGGCCGGTTGAAAACTTCTTGCATATTGATTGGACGGGAGCCGTATCCTCGACCCCTTCCACGCTGGCCTCTGAATCCTCCACGCGTATTGGCGACGAGCCCTGAGTGACCATCTTCGCTTTTGCGTTTGTTTTGACTCGTGTTGTTGTGGCTCGTTTGCTGCTGCTGGGGCTTGTTGGAGTTTTTCTTTCCTTTTGCAGCAACCTCCTCTTCTTCTCCGTCTGACGCGTCTCTGGTTTTATCTGAGCTGGCATATTTGTTAGCCGCAGCCATCACCTCGCTGAGGCTCTTGACTTTATCCTTCATGCGACCCAGCTTATGAATCAGCGGCTCAAACTTGCAGTTTTTCTCCATCACCAGGACGGCTGAGCTTGGTGGTATATTATCTGAGGAGTGTATTATTTCTGCCACCCTTTTCATCCAATGGCGACTTGACTCGCCTTCCTTCTGGACACAACGCTCTAAATCTTCTATATTGCAGAGTCGCTTGCAAGTTCCTTGGAAGTTCTTAAGAAGGCATCCTTCAGTTCCTCCCAAGTATTTATAGAGTTGGGAGGCAAATTTTGCAGCCATATGTGCGCTGCTCCTTCTAGCATCATGTTTAGGTAGCGTGCGCAGATCTCTTCAGATGCGTTTAGGATGCTCATGCCCATCTCGTAATTGTTGAGCCAAGTGGTTGGATCCATGCTGGCGTTATAGTTTGCCACCTTGCGTGGCCCTTTGAAATCTTCAGGAAAAGGTTCCGATCTGATCTTCAGTGAAACACGCGGTCCCTTGAGTCGCGAGGACAGGGCTGTGGGCGCGCCTGCGGGGTTATCTGCGGGCCGCTTTTGCATCAATGGGCATTCGCCTGCGCTTCTGCGACTTGCTCCTGCTGCCTCTGTGCGACTCCTGACACGTCCTCTGGTGGCCTGCTCTGGACGCTTCTTTCTGCTGTAATCCTGTGATTGGCTGGTACGAGGGGCAGCTGTGCTTCGGCTTCCGCCCTATTGGCTTGTTGCAGGACTGCCGTACTTAGCATCTGAATCGCGCGCCGCGCCTCAGCATTGACCGGGTCATCGCCTGTTGGTACCATCTGAGTCAAGATATTAGCCGCAGCATACATATTATCGACAGGGTTCTGGTAATGGCCCTGTGGGGTGTGAAACCTCCTTGGTTGTTGCTGGGTCTCTTGATTTGTTGGTACCCTTCCTTCCGCAGTCGTCTGGATTCCCGTCCCGCGGCTGGAGTGAGCGGGATTTCCACTGTTGGTTGAGTCGCGCGCAGCTGTGTTTGCGGGTCAACCTGTTGTTGAGTCGCAGCCAGCGCGGCTACTCTCTGCCGCTCCTGTTGGATTCCTTGGTTTATCTGATCGAGCCTGCGGCGCTCTTCTTCCATCCTTCGAACCTCATACAGGAGCTCGGCCCTGGCGGCCTCAATTTCTGTTGCACGGAGGGCGGCGTTCGTGGCTGACACAGGGACAAGAAGTGGGTTGCTTGGGGGTGCCGATGCCTCGGTTTCTCCAGCAGTTCCTGATGCGCCTGCTCCTCCGGCCATGTAAACCGCGACTTGTGCCATCTCTTGATCTGGTGATGATGTGATTTCTGGTGGGTAACCCCAGCAACTTTCTTCAAAGGCAGGTATGATGGACCCAAACTCTTGCGAGTCCATGCTTTCCACGGATTCTTCCCCGTCATCGGCGACTTCTTCTACTGAATCGCCTTCCTGGACCGATCTAACGGACCTGCCACCGATGAAGCCGACGAAGACGTTGATGGATCCGAACGGGATGACGTGGCCGGTCTCCAAATAATCTGCTTCCGGCCCCCAGCTTGAATCGTCGATGAGGGGTGTGCCATTGACCGTGATGATACGGCCAACAACAAGATCTTCAGCTCCCTTCATGGATCCTGCGCGGAACGTGACGCTCTTGACCGCAGGCCCCACGGTGGGCGCCAACTGTCGTGGGTTTGTCACGTCAGGTGTCATAGATGACTTCGTAGGTGTGGGATTATGCGAGTCAAGCATCTCCGAGCTTGGGATCGCAGGAACAAAGATCAACACAGATTTACCCAGGTTCGGCCCCCTCAATGTGAGGTAAAAGACCTACTTCCTGCCTACCCTAGATTGGTATTGATATGATAATCGAGGTGTTACAATGGAGGCGATCCGATCTGGTACTCGCCGTATGAGCTAGGGTTTGGGCTTGATAGCTTGACCCGCTCTAAGTCCTGCGAGTCCTCTTTATATACACAGAGGCTCGCTAGGTTACAAAAGGAAACTTCCCCATAAGGAATACATCCACAGAGGCCTACTCGGAGACTACTTGGTCTTCACGTCCTCCGGGATATGTCTTCTAGATCTTTCCCTTATGGCGGTTCAATATTGGGCTTGCTCCCAAGTGGGCCTTCGTCCGTGCGAGTAAGTTAAGTCGCACTGGGCCGCGGGTTAATCCAGAAAGTATTCCCCGACACCTGT